>OZ005736.1:117582921-118222505 GCA_963930755.1 Eudasyphora cyanicolor
CTCCGACCATAAAAAATCATTAAACATCTCTCGATAGCGGAATCCATTCACTGTAACTGTTGATCCAACCTCATTTTCGAAAAAGTAAGGGACAATGACCCCGCCGGTCCATAAACTGCACCAAACAATCACACGTTGAGGATGGAAAGGCTTCTCAAAAATAACTCTTGGGTTTTCCGAGCCCCAGATGTGACAATTTTGCTTGTTGACGTAGCCACCGAGGTGATTTTTCGATGATTTTCGAATTTTAATAATTTCAATTGAATCGTTTATCGTTCCATTTTTAGTAATGGCGTAGTTTCTGCTTGTCAAAGAATAAAAGCTTTAAAAGTGACAGCTATCGAAATACCGGGTGATTCAAAATAACACCTCTTGTTGGAAAACCCTGTATATATAAAGATTTTTTCTAAAATTCCAATTTTCATGCAAGGTATCTTTGGTTACGGCCCATCAAAGGAAATTATGAGGACTAGAAATGCAGAAAACATCACGATTGAGTGGAAACCGATGTTTAGTAACTGTCGTTAAATCCAGGGATGTAACGAAAGTGGCTTTGGGGAATATTGACATATTTTTCTTGGATATGTGGTAGCATTGATCTAGTGAGAGATTTGGAGCTGACCAAAGATAAGGCAGAACTACTTGCATCTGGGATGAAACAGTACAATATTTTGGCCCCAGATGTTAACATATCATATTATAGAGTCCGTGATATACCTTACAAACAATTTTATACAACTGTGGATAACAGATGCTTTTGCAAGGACCTTCCACACAATTCAAATGAATGGCGGTTACTTGTTGACAGCAGTAAAGAAAGTTTGAAATCAATACTTTTACACAACTGAAATCAGAAACCGTGGATTCCCATTGCTCATGCTGTCAACACTAAGGAATTATACGAAACAATGGCTAAATTGAAATACATAAAATATGAACATGACTGGAAAATTTGTTGCGATTTAAAAGTACATAGTTGGTATGCTGTGCCTCTGGGATAGTCGATATTTTGCCACCACTGCATATTAAGCTGGGGATCTTTAAAAATTTTATAAAATCTTTAAGGAAAGATGGCAATTCACTCTCATATTTAAAAAGTTTATTTAAAAGTCTTTCTTTTCAAAAAATCGAAGAAGGAGTTTTTGATGGACCTAAAATAAGGAAACTGATGAAAGATGTGAATTTCGAATCATATTTGACGTCGGATGAAATTGCAGCATGGAGGTCGTTTAAGCTTGTAGTTTCAAATTTCCTTGGATCCAATAAAAGCCCGCAATATGAAACAATGATTAATGATTTGTTAAAAAATTATGATAAAATTGGTAAGAAATATTTTTTTTATATTTCTGTATATAACACATATGTATGCATTCTTCCAACTTATTTTTCGCTTTATGTATTCCAACAGGTGTAAATATGTCCCTCAAAATTCATTTCTTGCATTCTCATTTAAACTTATTCCCCGAGAATCTTGGCGACGTAAGTGACCAGCATGGCGAAAGGTTTCACTTAAAAAAAATTAAAAAAAAAGATTTTTTGAAATTCGCTTACCTCTACCAAAAGGGCTATAATTTCTACATTTATCCATAGATTTTTTTCAAATAGGCACTATTTTCTTCGCTAGGATGCAAACTTTTAAAAAATAAATTAAAATATGTTTTTTCTATTTTTTGTGTTTTTTTTGTCCCAGGATTTTTTTTTTTTAAATCTACTTTTACCGATTTGTTTATTGACTGTTACTAAACCACTGCTTCTAAGTGAAAGAGATATTTCCAGCATTGCTAGCCCACATTAATAGCGTATAAGTCGACCTGATCGGCCATATACTCCACATTATAGTGCAAATACTATGGGTACCGTCAACGATAATAGTATTATTAATAAAAAAATTTTTAAAAAAAAATTTATACATAAAAAAATTTTTGGTTTTGGTTTTGATTTCATATAACATTATTTTCCAATTGGTAAATTGCTAACGTTATTTACGTAAGGCCAGGCGAACGAACGAATGAACCTTAGAGAAACCAAATTCCTGACGAAAGTGAGTGACTGGTTTTCGTTCGCAGAGACTTTCGTTAGAAACAAAGAAACAGGCCGTTATTCCTAAAAATTTTGCTCTTTCAGAAAAGACTAGATCTGTTCCATTTATCCGAGGAGGAGAGTCCACATGTGGGACATTGTTCATCCTAGTAAAGAGAACCAATTCTGTCTTGTTTGGGTTTACGCCCAAACCGCTGCTTCTGGCCAATTTGTTCAGAGCCACCTGTAGAATGTCTCGAAGGACGTTTTCGAATTTGCCACTCACTGCGATTGCCGCGTCGTCCACATATGCCACGACCTTGCAGCCACAACGTTCTAGATCTAGCAGGATTTCTTTCACCGCTAGGTTCCAAATAGTGGTGACAGTACTCCTCCTTGCGGGGTCCCTCTGTTTACAAACCTTGTTAGAGTTGTGGACTCTAGACATGCTGTTATGCGTCTTCTGGTGAGCAGACTTTGAATTAGTCTAATCATACTAGAGTCAACTTTTAGATGTGATAGTGCCGCAATTACTGCATCTGAGTGAATGTTGTTAAAAGCCCCTTCTATATCAAGAAATGCCACCATGGTGAATTCCTTGAAATGAAGGGACGATTCGATAGTGCTCACAAGTTCGTGCAGGGCTGATTCTGTAACTTAGCTTTAACATTAATAACAGTGCATACAAATACTTGAAATGTTGTACAGTGTAATGCTTTTATAGTACCTAGAGTCTACAGCAAAGAAGGTGTTATTGGCACGCCCCTTTTGGTACCTCCTACAAAAAAGGACCAACTTTAATAAAGTTAAAGTTAATACCAGTTTAAAAGCAGTATATGCTTTAATTTTATCAAGTGCAATTTAAATTGATCATATAATTAAAATAAAACCAGTAAGGAAAGGCAGAAAGTCGGGCGGGGCCGACTATATAATACCCTACACCTCCCTAACAATGCGATAAGGGTGATTGCGATAATAATTTGGAATAATTGGTAAATGGGTAAGAACATATATATGTGGATATACCTAATTCTGAACCGATAATCGCTAAAGTAATCAATATTCGTTCCTAAATTGAGAAACATCTTTCTGGAGAATTTTGTAATGATCGGAAGTAAAGTACAACTTCTATAGTGCTTTGTAACCAAATCAAGAGGAACATATATATGGAGGTTATATATAAATCTGAATCGATTTTCCATGAATACTCATTCATGTAAAATAGAAATCTCTTTCTGTCGAATTTCGTACTGATCGGATATAAAATACAGTCTCTCCAGCGCTTAGATGTCAAATCGGGGGTAACATATATATGGGGGCTATATCAAAATCTGAACCGATTTTCTCCGAATTTGGCTGTATTCCTTCATATAATAAGAAACCTCTTTCTGCCGAATTTCGCTGTGATCGGATATAAAATACAGTTTCTACAGCGATTGAATTTCAAATCGGAGGTAACATATATATGGGAGTTATATCTAAATCTGAACCGATTTTCTCCAAATTTGGCAGCATTCCTTCGAGTAATAAGAAACCTCTTTCTGCTGAATTTTGCACTGATCGGATATAAAATACAATTTCTACAGCGCTTACAGGTCTAATCGGGGGTAAGATATATATGGGGGCTATATCTAAATCCGAACCGATTTTCTCCGAATTTAGCAGTATTCCTTCATGTAATAAGAAACCTCTTTCTGCCGAATTTCGCACTGATCGGATATAAAATACAGTTTTTACAGCGCTTACATGTCAAATCGGGGGTAACATATATATGAGGGCTATATCTAAATCTGAACCGATTTTCTCCGAACTTAGCAGTATTTCTTCATGTAATAAGAAACCTCTCTTTGCCGAATTTCGCACTGATCGGATATAAAATAACATTTTTACAGCGCTTACATGTCAAATCGGGGGTAACGTATATATGGGGACTATATCTAAATCTGAACCGATTTTAACAAAATTCAATAGGGATCGTCCTTGGGCCAAAAAAAAGATATGTGTAAAGTTTCGTCGAGATCGGACCATAATTGCGACCTGTACTTTGATTACAAGAATACATGCACAGACAGACGGACAGACGGACATAGCTAAATCAACTCAGAAAGTGATTCTAAGTCGATCGGTATAATAAACGATGGGTCTATTTCTTCTCCTTTCGGGTGTTACAAACAAATGCACAAATATACCCTGTACCACAGTGTGGTGTAGGGTATAAATATTATTAAATTTACCCGTTTACCCGACTGAACTTTGTTACTTGTTTTTCATAATTTTTTTATAAAATTCCGATTTTTATGGAAGATGCCTTTACAATTTTTAAATAATTTGCGAAGTTTAAAGAAATGAAAGAAAATGATAAGGGCAACAAATGTTGGGCATATTACTTTCACGTAGAAATAGTAACTGTCGTTAAAACAACTAGAAATATTTTTATATATTTTTATATGCTCGTATATACTCACATTAGAGAGGAGGGTACATATCATTTGCTACGAACCAAAAGTGTAACACATCGAAGGAATGAACTAAGACCCTAAGTATGTTCGGCGGATATCCGTTTTGGGTAATTTTAAGTCAAATGAGCAAAGTCCGTCCGTCTGTCTGTCTGCTGGCTGGTGCGCACGATAACACTCGAAAGGAGTAACCGATTGACTTCAAATTTGGTATGTGGTAATATTTTCTTCTATATCCGGCTAATTTGGAAGATGGGCCATATTAGTCCACTCCTTCTAGTACCTCCCCCACGAAGGGTTACATTTATGGCGAATTCTTTTCTGCAAAAAAGTGCAACATTTTCATTGCCCTTTTTCCGAAAACGGCACTTTTGAGATATATTTTTGAAATTTGGTAATTAAGTTACTCGAATTTAGCACAACTAAAATTTCAAAACTTCAAAAAAGCGATATTATAGTGCAGTTTTCGGAAAAAGGGCAATGCAAGTGTTGCACTTTTTTGCAGAAAAGAATTCGCCATTAGTTAAATATTCATAATTTAATAATTTCTATACTACCTTTTTGAATCCTCTGATGTTATACACATACCACACCAACGGACCATTTTGCCCCAAAAGTTAACTGCTTATAACTTTATTACCAGTGCATACAATGACTTGAAATTTTGTACAGTGTAATGGTTTAATAGTACCTAAAATACAATGAAAAATATGCATTATTGCCTCGCTCCTTTTGGTACCTCCCACACAAATGCGCAATTTTGTACCAAAAGTTACCAGCTTATGGCCCTTATTCATAAAAATTTAATGAAGGTTTGAAGAACGCTTTAACACTGCTAAAGCGTTTCTCAAACCTTCTTTAACTTTTTATGAATAAGGCCCTACAACTTTAATACCAGTGCATACAAATCTTGAAATTTTGTACAGTGTAATGCTTTTTTAGTACCTAGAGTCCAGAGAAAAATAGGCGTTATTGGCCCGACCCCTTTGGTACCTCCCACACAAATGGACCTTTTTGTACCAAAAGTTAACAACTTTTAACTTTATTACTAGTGCAGGCGCGAGATTTTGTACAGTGTAATGGTTTAACAACAGTACAGTGAAAAATGGACATTATTGCCACGCTCCTTTTGGTACCTCCCACGCAAATTGAGTTTTTTGTACCAAATTTACCAGCTTATAACTTTAATACCAGTGCATAAAAATACTTCAAATTTCGTACATTGCAATGCTTTTATAGTACCTAGAGTCCAGAGAAAAATGGGCGTTATAGGTATGCCCCTTTTGGTACCTCCCACACCAATGGACCTTTTTGTACCAAATGTTAACAGCTTATAGGTTTAATACCTGAACATATTTAAAAGTTATTAAATGTAATTTAATAATAAATAAATAAATTTACTAATATTTTTTTGGGACTCAAGGTTAGGGGATTCATAAGTTGGTTTACCCGACTGAACTTTCTTACTTGTTTTAATATAAAATACATATATTTTTTAAATAAAAAATAATTTTCATATTTTATCTTGGGTATTCTGTGTGGGAGGTACCAAAAGGGGTGTTGAAAAGATTACACCGCATTTTAAGTGTTTCTATGTGCAGGAATCGAAGGTATAAGCCGTAAACTTTTTTTGGAAAAGGGTTCATTTGGTAATAAAAAGTGGTAATAACGCCCATTTTTTACGGGACTGTAGGTACTGCAAATGTTTTACTCTCCGGAGTGGACCAACACGTTCCATTTGTGAGCTTAGCATAGAAAAAATATTTACTTGTCGAAAGTCACCGTGCGCACCAACCAGACAGACAGACGGACATTGCTCAAATGGCATAAAATTGCCCAAACTTGAAGAATCCTGTCATAAATTAACAGCTACCAGGAGTGGTGGATTCGGAATAGAAGCGTCCGTCCAAAGAACGTCCTGTTTGCAGCATTTGGGGCTGTATGTCAGTAATAACACGCCGAATATTCTCTTCCACATTAACATACTCCAAATTAGGCACGAAAAAGTCATTAATCATGACTCTATAGCGTTCCCCATTGACTGTAACATTATGACCGGTAGAATTTTTTAAGAACTTTTGACTTTTTGTGGATGTAACGGCGTCTGAACAAAATTTTCTGAACGCTGAACAAAATTTTCTTGTGAAAATCAGAAAAAAGTCGCGCGAACCTAACCATTACTTTGGTAATAAATTTGGACGATTTGCATACGTTGTTCCGGAGTCAGTTTTATATTTCATCAGTTTCATTATGCAATGGCAAACCAAACTGAGCAAAAATCAAGTGACAGCTGTCAAAAAGACCAACTCCGAAAAAAGTATTTCCAGATAGAAAACCACACGTCTAAAAAATGTCCGCTGTATAGACTCCACACGCAAAGAAAAAAAACGTTTGGGCGTCGTTTATGGCAAACATTTTTGTTTGTCTCAAACGCTCTACTTTTCCCGTAACGGTTGGAATTTTTGCGGTGAATGCAAAAGTTTATCGTAAACGTAGTTTCGTAATTTATTTTATGGTAAACGAAAAACGTTTACGAAACCATATTGTATTTAAACATGATTGAATATATTAAAGAGAGTTGAGAGAACAAAGAGCTAAACTTGGTTTCATTTTGTGAGAGTGCGGTTTTATAACTTTTTTTATAACTTATATGACAGAATAGTATGTGTAGATGTATGTGTACAGAACTCAAAAGATGCCGATGTGTGTGTATACAACACAAAAAGCGACGTTGCAGTGTTTCTGCAAAAAGATGCAGATGTGTGTGTACAAAACACAAAAAAAGAAACGTTGCAACGTTGCATACATGTTTGTCCGCGTTGCTTTATTAACAGACGGTGGTGGATATTTAGTTATCTGCATCCCTCCCTCCGCACTGTTATTCAATTTCATAACATTTGCAATCGTACTCAGCATGCGTAGAGTCGTATGCTGGTGGGCCTTTAGTTTTGTACTGGCGCTTGTGGTGTTCGGTATTTGTGCGCGTGTGTGGCAAAATTAAAAATTTTTTTATCAGTTAACTCAAAATGATTTTATTCAAAGAATTAATTAAATCAAAGAATCTAAATTATCGGAGGTGCGATATCTCGCAAATATACTGTGGACTCCAATTTAATGTTATAGGTAAATGGTAAATGAAGAAAAGACATGTGGGAAAATAACCAAATTGTTAATAGCAAAAAAATGGATCGAGCACTGCATGAAAATATTGAATACTTTGTGGAAAGCCGGAATAACAAAAACAATAGATTTTAACAGAAACTGAGACCATCTATAGCTTTTGTTAACGACTAACTGGTTATTTTTCCACTCGCCTTAAATTGTGAATAAGCAAATTAAAATCATTAACAATCAATCATCCCACGTTTAGGTACTGAAGCTGCTAATGGTAATTGTGAAATAAATTTATTCAGGCACAATACAACTGGATACTTCTGGAAACTGCTGATATAAAACTCACTTTTGACTAAAAAGTTTGATATATGGTAAGATAACATCTCGCTACATTTTTAATATGTTCTAACATACATGCTTTCTTTTTTACAGTTTGTCTACAACCCAATTAGAAGATAGCAGCCAATTAATAATAGCAGAGGTGTTTGTCGGGGAGCTCCCGGGGACATTTTACTAAAAATTGTGACATTTTTGATTATAAACATAATATTACAAAACATATTAAATATCATAATTCAATCAAATTATTCTTTTGTGACAATCGTTTTCTCATTTATTGTTAAACTGATATTGCTTGTGACAAACGTAATGATTGTTTGCAACACACGTTTTACAGGGTTTGGGATAAACAGGCATTGCTTGTGACAAACACAATAACCGTTTGCACTAAACGTTTCACAGGGTTTGTAATAAATGTAAATCATTTACGATAAGTACACTAACCGTTTGCTATAAACGTTTCTTTGGGTTTTGGGATAAACATAAATCGTTTGCGACAAACATACACCACAAACGAAATTCGTTTGTCTAATTTTTCGTTTGGGAGTAACGAATTTTTTCTTTGCGTGCATAGTGTTCAAATATTTTGCAATATATTTTATGAGGTAAATTACACATTTGGGGGGATCAATTTGCATGGGTGGAAAAAAATGAACAAAGCGTCAGGTATAATAAAAATCTATGGAAAATTTTAAGAATAATATAAATGTACTTCTGATTCTAAGGCGATCTAGCCATGTCCGTCTGCCTGTGAAAAGCAGACAACAGGACAGGAGTTTGACTAGGTGGCTGAAATTCTGCAGATAGGTGTTATTGTTCTGCAACGGTTGCTATTGAAATTGTTCTAAATCGGTCAAGGATTATAGATTTTCCCAATGCAAAGACTAAAGGAAGGTCTGGTAAAACCATAGTTTTTCCTTTCTACTTGGCCGATCTCCATAAATTTCAACATATTCAATTATATTGCCCCTAAAAAACGTAGCTTTTTCCCTTCCAATTGGCCGACCTCCAAAAATTTCAACATATTCAATTGTATTGCCACTAGGAACATCCCAGCCGAATTTAATCCGTTCAAATTTAGATAAAGCTCCCATATAAAACACAAATTATTTAGGAAATTATTGTCATTTCTTTTTATTATGATAATATTGGTATGGTTCAATTATGTATGGAACAAAATATCGGCCAAATGGCCGCCGCGGATGGTCCGAATTTTCGATGACGCTGAGGCATAATTGAGGTTCTATGCCGTTTATGTCCCGAATTATCTCATCCTTTAGCTCTTGAATTGTTGCTGGCTTATCGATGTACTCCTTTTCTTTCAAATAACCCCAAAGAAAGAAGTCCAACGGTATCAAATCACATGATCTTGGCGAAAATTGACATCGCCACGATGTGAGATAACACGGCCATTGAATTTGTTGCGCAAAAGAGCCATTGTTTCGTTAGCTGTGTGGCAAGTGGCACCGTTCTGTTGAAACCACATATTGCCCACATCCATATCTTCCATTTCGGGCCATAAAAAGTTCGTTATCATCTCACGATAGCGAACACCATTCACAGTAACTGCCTGTCCAGCCTCATTTCGAAGAAGTATGGCCCGATGACGTCGCCAGCCCATAAGCCGCACCAACCGAACTGGGCGAGCATGCACAGGTGGTTTCACATCTCCTATAGACCCGGTTTGCTATAATTTGCGCACAATTCTCCCGATTGTGGACACATTTGGTCGATTATACTGATCAAAAAAACATCACGAAAAAAATTTTTAATTGAACGCCCATTTTCGTAAACGGGTTAACAAAATTTAACGCGTTTCTCGATTGTGTATCTTTCAATGGTTCAAATTAAGTTAGTCTGAAATTAAGAAATGTCAAATGAAATGCAGAAAAAAACGTTTAGGTGTGGTTCACATTCAACATCGGTCCTTACAATTTAACCACCCTGTATATATGATTTAACGAAATATTTAGTTTATTCCAAATTTCCCACAATTTGTTAGCCACTTGTGGTGCTAGAAGTCCGTACAATTGTTATTTTTTGGGTTGTGCTTTCTGAGCCTCCTCCTAAAAATAGTATTTTACCATGTCGGAAATACTTATTAAATGTATACCACTTAAGTTACATGGCAAGCCTATGTTCAGACTTGGTGGAATCAACTGCCATTACAGATGTTTCCACTATAATTTAATAATTGAACACTCGTTAAAACACGGTTGTTTATTAAAAGCAGACTATAAACTGACCTTGATTATCCCCTCACCTTAGAGAGGAGGGTATATATCATTTGCTACGAGCCAAAAGTGTAACACATCGAAGGAGTGACCTAAGACCCAAAGTATGTTCGGCGGAAATCCGTTTTAGGACATTTTATGTCATTTGAGCAATGTCCGTCCGTCTGTCTGTCTGCTGGCTGGTGCGCGCGATTACTCTCGAAAGGAATAACATATTGACTTCAAACTAGGTATGTTGTAATATTTTTCTCTATCTCCGGCAATGTTCGAAGATGGGCCATATTGGTCCAATTTCGTCGCATAGTTATTTTTGTATAGATCATTTAAATCAAACTTAAGTGAAATGTCAAATTTTGAGTTGTAACGTTCTTTTTCTAAATGAGCGGTATGTATTTTTCAAACATTTTGAACACAGAATTATAATCAGCGGGTCAGAATCTACAGGAAAAGTTCATACTGCATCGGAAAATAACTGAGTTTGGCTGTTTTTTCGGCAATTTGGAAATAAAAAACCAGTAAGGAAAGGCAGAATGTCGGGCGGGGCCGACTATATAATACCCTACACCTCCCTAACAATGCGATAAGGGTCATTGCCATAATAATTTGGAATAATTGGTAATTCTGAAACGATAATCGCTAAATTAAGCAATATCGTTCCTAAATTGGGAAACATCTTTCTGGAAAATTTTAATGATCGGAAGTAAAACACCTCTATAAAAAGACCTCCTTCTGTCGAATTTCGTAATGATCGGATGTAAAATACAGTCTCTACAGCGCTTACATGTGAAATCGGGGGTAACATATATATGGGGGCTATAACTAAATCTGAACCGATTTTAACCAAATTCAATAGGGAACGTCCTTGGGCGAAAAAAAAAGATGTGTGTAAAGTTTCGTCGAGATCGGACCATAATTGCGACCTGTACTTTGATTACAAGAATACATGCACAGACAGACAGACAGACAGACGGACATAGCTAAATCAACTCAGAAAGTGATTCTAAGTCGATCGGTATAATAAACGATGGGTCTATTTCTTCTCCTTTTGGGTGTTACAAACAAATGCACAAAGTTATAATACCCTGTACCACAGTGTGGTGTAGGGTATACAAATATAATATTATAAAGAACGGTTCAGTTACAATCCGGCCAGCTAAAATTGTGTATATCATTTGGAAAAAATTATATAGGAAATATATGAAGTGATATATAAAATTAAAGCTTATTTATTAATTTTTCCGATAAATCATAACATACATCAAATTACAATGTTTCGATAAAAGTTTCTGACTTTCTTTTAACACCATGCATCAGGTTTTGCACAACTTTTCTTGGCACTTCTGCACATACTTTGTTCCACTTTATTTCCATGTTTTGTTTCGAATTTGAAGTTCTGCCATATTTTTTTAATTTTTGTTTGGTAATTGCCCAAAATTTTTCAATTGGTCTGAGTTCAGGGCAATTTGGTGGGTTTATATCCTTTGGTACGATGTTAACTGAGTTTGCACTATACCACTCCATTGTAGTTTTAGAGTGATGACATGATGCCAAATCTGGCCAAAACTTTACAGGCGATCGGTGGCATAGAATGAAAGGCAGTAGTCTAGGCATTCCTGTCGATATACATATATTTCACTGGTTGGTGGTCATCGTTGAAAATGTTAAAAACGGTCGACTTTTCAAGCCACAGCTGCAAATTGCCTGCCAAATCATTACTTTTTATACCCTCACTTTAGTGTGACGAGGGTATATATCATTTGCTACGGAAAAAAGTGTAACACGTCGAAGGAGTGACCTAAGACCCCAAGTATGTTCGGAGGAAACCCGTTGTGGGTCATTTTAAGTCGAATGAGCAATGTCCGTCCGTCTGTCTGTCTGCTGGCTGGTGCGCACTATAATTCTCGAAAGGAGCAACCGATTGACCTCAAATTTGGTATGTGGTAATATTTTTTTCTATCTCCGGCTAAGTTCGAAGATGGGCCATATTGGTCCACTCCTTCTAGTACCTCCCCCACAAAGGGTTAAAATGTTGTGAAATATTGATTCTTTAATAACTGCTATACTACTTATTCGAATCTTTTGAAATTCCACACATAGTATTAGCTTATTAGTCTATCAACTCGAGAAAAATGAGCGAAGTCGCCACGTCCCTTTTGGTACCTCCCACACAAATGCACCATTTTGCACCAAAAGTCAACAGCTTATAACATTAATAACAGTGTATAAAAATACTTGAGATTTTGTACAGTATTATGCTTTTATATTGCCTACAGTCCAGGGAAAAATGGGTGTTGTTGCCACGCCCCTTTTGGTACCTCCCACACAAAGGTACCTTTTTGCACCAAAAGTTTACAGCTTATAACATTAAAACCAGTGTATAAAAATACTTGAAATTTTGTACAGTGTAATGTTTTTATAGTGTCTAAAGCCCTGTGAAAAATGGGCGTTATTGCCACGCCCTTTTTGTACCTCCCACACAAAATGCCCAAATCATACCACAATTTAATGTCTCATAACGTTTATACCTGTTCACATAAATGCTTATAAGTCGGCACAGTGCAACGAATTTAAAGTATCTAATGTTCAGCGAAAAAAAGGTGTATTTGATAAACCCCTTCTGGTATCTCCCACACAAATTGACAGAATAATTCGAGTAATATTCAATATTACATTACTCACAAAGTGAGGGTATACCTTAGTCGGTTTACCCGACTGAAACTTTCTTATTTGTTTTTCCCAAATTTATCCAATCTTATACATTTGTACCTTTCGTCGACAGCACCTCGCATTTTTGCAATATAAAAAGTTCGACCTACCTGTTTTACATCTTTACTTTTACGTATTTAATTGTTCTATATGATGTCAGCTTTGCATTTATGCGGATTCTTCGAATGGTACTTTTGCTAGTTTCGTACCTTTTGCTCGATTATTATCGGGAAGTCCAGAATTTACCTTTATAGACCTTAATACCTTTGCCCGCCATTCTTGGTCTCTGGTTCATTTTGCTGTAACAGTTTTAATTTTTCGTTCGATGCTTAAAGTACCCTTATACCGATTAAGAATATGTATTACGCTTGATTTTGGCATTTTCAAGTCCTTAGTAATCTTTTGCCCTGACCAGCTTCGATTTTCTAAGTACTTGTGCACAATTTTTTGCCGAATTTCTTTTTCCATGTTTAATTAAATCGACAAACATTAACATAATTACTTGAAATCCACGTGTAATTGTAATTAAAAAACAACATGCCAAAATAAACTTTTCATTTCATCCACTAGGGGCGCTGCAATCGACTGCAACATGTGGCCAGATTATAACCGAACCAAATTTTTAAAGCAAGTTAGCTGAAATTTTGCATTCTTTTGTATTCTATTTTGACAAGAATTTGTCACAGATTTTTTTTTGCAAAAATAGGTTAATATTTTGTAACTTGTTTAAGCCATAAACACCACATTCTCTAAGCAATTTAGCTAACACATTGCAGTTTCTTTTCTCTTTTGGCAATATATTTTGTTGTTGTCCCGGTGTCGATGTTGTTCTCTAATATGCTAATTTAAGGCAAAACACGTAATTTTTAGATAATTAAGACGAAATTTCGCAGTTTGTGTTCCAAATCTACTTAAGATCTGCACAACGAAAATTTACCATATCGGTGCATGTTTCGATATAGATCTCCTACAAAGGTCGCTCTTGAATACACTTCGATACCTTCATTCAAAAACATGCTAAGTCGACTTAGCATGGTTGTAGGGAGATTGCATTTTTAATTTCTAAATATTCCTAATTATATTCAGACAAAATTTGGTGTTTATCCGTCAACCCAATCAAAAGTTATTCACAAAATTCGATTTGCATTATAAAGGAAATACACACAAATTAAAAAAATGCATTAAACTTTGATCGCCTCTTCTGAAAAACTACATTTTTGCACTTAGCATAGTTTAGAATGGAGGTATCGACTTATCTAAGCCGTATACACTACATTTAAAACAAGTAAAAGCGTTAAGTTTGGCCATGCCGAATCTTATATACCCTCCACCACGGATAGCATGTGACAAAATAACTCAAACCTAAAGAAAATAACACCGAAAAACAAAAAAATATAGTAGATGAGAACAGTGGGAAACATATAGTAGATGAGCACAGTAGGAATCACAGCAAGTTAGATGCTATATATGGGGACTATATCAAAACATTGACCGATATGGCCCATTTGCAATCCCAAACAACCTGCAACTATAAGAAATATTTATACCAAATTTGATCAAGCTAGCTCTATTATTGCGGACTGTAGCGTGATTACCACAGACGAACGGACGGACGGACGGACAGACGGACATGGCTTAAACGTCTTAGAATTTTACGACGATTAAGAATATATATACTTTATGGGGTCTAAGATTAATATTTAGAGGTGTTACAAACGGAGTGACAAAATGAATATACCCCCCATCCTATGGTGGAGGGTATAAAAATTAACAATAAAAACATTTTCGAAAATAACTCTTAACAACAAAAAATATTTATTAAAACATATATCATCGATTAATAAAGTCACCATATAGAGGTTGCAATTAAATATTTTTGTTAAGCTATTGAGACCATATTTTCTGAACAATTTGGCTTAACATTTGCCGTTTTCGTTGTTTTTTAATTTGAAAAACAAAAAGGAACCATATCGTTGCATGATTGACAAGATTTTCTGGTTCTTACTACGCTTCTTTCTTAACCTCTAAACTCTCTGATTACCCAGCAAACTTTGTGGTCATCAGAAAATGGCTACCACCACTGGATTCATCATGGCTGAAATGGCTTTATCCATATGATCCTCTTTCTGTAGCATTTGTACTTCATGATTTGAAAATACACTAATAAATACAAACACTCTATTGACTTTCATTGACAAATTTTTATTGGAAACGTATGCACTTAAACAGCTAAGATTAAATCAAATCACTTAACATTTCGTAACACGATTTTTGACGACTGGCACAACGATTATTAATAACACATTTGCAATTCCTCCTAGCTTGCATATATTCAGTGTCATTATATTTTCTCACTACGACAATCTCAAAATCGTAGAGTCTTCCAACATTCGTATTCAGTTTAGAATTATTATTCGAGTTCATATTATAGTTCGAAGTAGAATTGTATTTCGAATTCGAATTCAAATTATAACTCGAATTCAAATTAGAATTCAAAATATAACTCGAATTCAAATTAGATTTATATTTCAAATTAGAATTCAAATAAAAACTCGAATTTAAATTAGAATTATTTTTCGAATTAGAATTCAAAATATAACTTGAATTCAAATAACTATTATTTTTCCAATTAGAATTCAAAATAGAACTCGAATTCAAATTAGAATTATATTTCGCAGTATAATTAGAAATAGAATTCAAATTTGAATTAAATTTTAAATTAGAATTCAAAATATAACTCGAATTTGAACTGAAAGTAGAATTCAGATTCGAATTCCTGAAACGATTCGGACGTCTGGTGGTGGTGGCCGCCTTTTGGTTAAGGTAGTTCCAATCTGCATCCGATATCACGGGAGGGCGTCCTCGAACGAATGATTGAATTTGTATTAAAACGAAAATAAAAATCAACAGCTTCAAAATAATCAACATTTTTCACTTTAGCGTTGATTGTATATACTATTGTAAATATTGTAAATATTATTGGGGAATTTTTAAAACGGTGTGTAGAGATTTGCTGTTGTTATCAGTTGAAGGCGAGTGTATTGTTTGACAATATGAAAAGCAAAGCAGTGAGACCATTGTGTACCCTACGTTTAATCCATACCAAAAGAAGAAACGTGTGTGAGTATTATATAAAATGTGTCTTCTTATCAGTTAAGTCAAATATGAGTTCTGTTGACAAAATAGAGAGAACTTATAACTCACATGCGCTCAGTTATAATTATTAATTTATTCTCTCTTTTTGTGAACAATTCTCAATGAATGAATGACTGTTGACCCCATAGAATTAAAGTTTATCTCTTTGTCTGTTACGAACAGAATATAACATTGGGGAGACAGATTACACTGTGAAACAAAATTAAACTTTTTCGTAAATAACATGTTTTTGACAACGGATTCTGATAGAGGGGGTAAAAACAGAATATACGTGTATCGGCGTTTTGAAAGTTTACGATCTTTTTGGAGGGGGAACAATATTTGTGTGATCCTTACATTTTAGGTATATGATGTGTTGAGTAATATTACATAGCACCCTACGAGGAACATTTTTGTTGAATATGTTAACCCTGTAACCGTTCAATATATGGTTCTTTTTAGTCCATTTTTTGGAGCAAGAGTTCAGTTTCGGACGCAGTTCGCTCCAAGATGAATTTCGAAAAGTAGTCCAACTTCGGAAACCATCGATGTTGTGCGTGAACTGATAAAGACCGACATGTGACATACTGTAAGATTGAGGCATCTTTGGGCATTAGTATGACAAACATCAATAAAATATAGCATGTAACGGGTTTTTCAATAAGAGCGCTACAAAAGTACAAAAATATTCGGTTATCATTGAACGGTAGCGATTCCCATTCACAGTAACGTGCCGATCTTGATCATCACGGAAGAAGTACGGCCCAATGACGCCGCCGGCCCATAAACCGCACCAAACCGTAATTTTTTCGGGATCCAATGATGACTCATGGTGTACGTGTGGATTGCTGGCTGACCAATAACGCATATTTTGTTTATTGACGAAGCCATTCTGCCAG
Organism: Eudasyphora cyanicolor; assembly: GCA_963930755.1. Lineage (NCBI taxonomy): Eukaryota > Metazoa > Arthropoda > Insecta > Diptera > Muscidae > Eudasyphora > Eudasyphora cyanicolor. Next base: position 117,599,824 of record OZ005736.1, read on the forward strand.
AAATGAGCCTCATTGCTGAAGATGATTTTTCGATGAAAATCCGAATCATTTTCAAGCTGTTGCTCAGCCCAATTCACGAACATACGACGCTTCTGGTGGTCAAGCGGCTTCAGTTCTTGCCTCAATTTGATCTTGTAAGGATGTAGGCCAAGATCTTTTCGCAAAATTCGCCACAACGACATCACAGAGATGCCCAACACTTGAGAACGACGTGTGAGAGACACATATGGGCTTTCTTCAACTGAAGCCTCAGCGGCAGCAATATTCTCGACACTACCGTCACTTCTTTGTCTCACTGGAACGGGAACATTTTGTACTGTGCCTGTGGATTTTAATTTTTCAACTAGACGCGCAATTGTTGATCTGCTAGGACGATTATGACGACCATAAATTGGACGTAGCGCTCTTAACGTTGAGGCCACTGACTCCGAATTTCGGTAGTAAATTTTAATAATTTCGACTCGTTGTTGGCTCGTATATCTTTCCATCATAATATGGAAAACTTACTGAAGAGAAATGTCAAAAGAGCGGCAACAAATATGGCGTCGTTTGCTGTACCTGTCGGTCTACTTTTGTAGCGTCCCTGTTAAAAAACCCGTTACAGTTGGACATGAAAAAGATTTGTTCTTGTTGGATCCCACATAATTTGACGAATGCTCAAAGAGCTCGTGCCGATTTGAGCAAAGATATGTTGAAAAAATACAACCGCGGTAGCTCAAATGTTTAACATTGTCACAGTTGACGAATCGTGGATCTATGCATATGAGCCCGAGAGGAAACAGCAATCGACCGTATAGGTGAAACAAAAGTTGTTTGTGGAAGGAGCACATCGAAGCGAATGATCACTTTTTCGGTATATACGTTCATGTGGCCACAGTACCTTTTGTGAAACGTAGGACTGTCAATTCTGTGTGGTTATAAGGAAAAACAATAAGAGAACGCGAATCATTTTGCACACATCAACTGAAACCATGGGCTATTTGAGCACTCAAGATGTTGAACTGATAGGTCATCCGCCGTACAGCCCTGATTTAGCATCCAATGACTTCATCTTATTACTTAACATCAAGAAAAAACTGCGCGATAAACGTTTTTCGACGCCCAAAAGTGTATTGATCTTCACGTAGAATATTTAGAAAAACAATAAAAGCATTTCCAACGCTTTCTCGCTTTATCTCTTTGTTGACAATTTACCAATAATTTAAAGTCTACGGTTGAACTGGCCACTCCATAGCGTTAACCCCTTCCTTTCTAACTCAATCATTGAATCATTTCGCGGTATTATTCAGGTGGTTGTCGTGTTTCGCAGTACATAAACCTGTTCATAATTCCGTTTATTGTATAGATCATTGCCGCCTCCATGATTTACAGACCGTTTTTAGTATAAATGGTCCAATATTTTATTAACTTTAATAATCAGATATTCTGTTCAAAATTTATATCGACTTCAAAATGGCGAAATTTGTAAAAATAATGTTTGGCACCCTGTAAAATCTAAGCTGCTTTGAATTTGGTCATAATTCTGTATTGTCTTGTAGTATACGCGTACAAAATTTCATCCAAATCTTAATTCATAATTTAGATTTCATGGGTCGGTTTCCTTTGGAATTACCCCATACTTTCCATATATTTAGGCACTTTTTTGGATGATTTTTGAAATCATCCATTTTTGTGTCATGATTTTTTAAATAGTATTGATATATCCTTCTAAAATTTCGCATTTTTGATTCATATATCGAAAATTGTTCAATCAATCCGCAAATAAAATATGCAATTGCATATAATCCGAGGTATAATTATCACATGCCAAATTTGTAGTCAATTCGTCATTGCTTTCGGGATTTATTGTGCGTACCAGACATGTAGACAGGCAGGCGAACAGTGGGAGGAATTTAAAAAAGGGAAATAATTCGGCCGTTTCCTAACCAGACAACCGACTGCGACCAAATTTAGCATGGTAGTAGAAGAGGTATTAAAGACGTTAAGTTGAGGCTGCAGGGCCACCTCGGGTAAAGAAATGTTTAAGCACGTGTATATTTCGTCTTTATCGTCCGATTCATAAAATTTATTTTTACACCTAAGAATTATCTCGTACAGTAACCGAGATATCTGCAATTGGAAATTTAATTTTTTCCCCGTCCCTATGCTAGTACTTGTTAAATATCGGAACGAATGTGCACCCAATTCGTCCACATTAACACCTCTGAATTGGCAATACAAATTACAAGATAACAAAATTTGTTATATTTTAACAAAAACAGATTTTTGTAATTTTTTAGTAATTCGTATTTTCGAGTTTAAGAAGATGTTAGTTAAAAAAGGTATATATTATCGTAATGGAAACTTTACAGAGAATGTTCTCAAAGAAAAAACGGGTCAAAAATATTCACTGTTGTTGTTACAAAGCTTCTCCAATATACACCATTATTTATACAAATTTCATAAGTAAGCCACATTTTCTACAATCGCAAAGCTAAAACGTTAAAACTTTTCGCATATTAATATATGGTAAGGTGTTTTACGTTGAACTACATAGATAATATGACAATCGACTTTCAGTATATTAGATATGGGGCAAAAATCAAAAAATCACAGTTTTGGAGATTTTCGAAATTATTTTGGGAATTGTGGGATTGGCTGGAAATATAATGATTCGCGTATTATATTCGATTTGTTATGTCAAGACCTACAAACTACAAAATATTTCATTTAATTTTTTTATGGTGTTTTTACGTTTGTGTCTGCATTTGAAAATTGTTTTCTTTTTTTTTGCTGACCCTCCTGTCCTAGCATTTTCTTAATATCAGTGGAGACTATACATAAACCGATTTCTCCCACATTAGGTTTTCTAAATTGGCAACAAAATTTGCTATACGATGTACAAAATTTCGGATAGAAGTGCCCATTGAGACAAAAGTTATGGCCATATAAACTTATATTTTCAAAATTACAACAGTAGTAGTAATTACAACAGAAGGTTAATGCTAGAGACACTGCACATCATTAACACAACAACAACAAAACGCATTAACTACAAAGCAGACATAGAAGGGTGTGCAATAGGGCGGGTCGATTTAAATCGCCCATTGCTCAGTGAAAATCGTATTCTAGGGATCAAAATAAGAAACTTTGCCGAAGGAACCATACCTCTAAAACGAATTCTGATGTCCCGGAAAAAATCCCACTTTGACCCATTTAGAGTGCTCCAATCGAGTCCAAATGTATGACCGACCCCCACTCAGTGAAGTGCTCAGTGAAAATCGAATTCTAGGGATCAAAATAAGAAACTTTGCCGAATGAACCATACCTCTAAAACGAATTCTGATGTCCCGGAAAAAATCCCACTTTGACCCATTTAGAGTGCTCCAATCGAGTCCAAATGTATGGAACCCCCAGGTGGTTCCAGGGGTGTGCCACTGGCATGGGTGGGTCGGTCCTCCAAAGTTAGTGGGGGTCGGTCATACATTTGGACTCGATTGGAGCACTCTAAATGGGTCAAAGTGGGATTTTTCAAAATTAGCCCCTACCCAAAAGTTCGACCCAAATTCCGGGACATCAGAATTCGTTTTAGAGGTATGGTTCCTTCGGCAAAGTTTCTTATTTTGATCCCTAGAATACGATTTTCACTGAGCAATGGCGACTTTTTTTGCCTCCCCACAAATCGACCCGGCCTAGTGTGCTAGCAACTATAGACTTCTAATAAAAAAGTTAAATAGAATCGAGTAAGAAAATGATCAGCTAGTAAGAAAACAGACGGCAACAAGGCAGGACGTATGTCTTTTTATGTTTTGTGTTAGTTTTGTTTACATACTCGTAAGTGAACGATGTTTATGATGTTTTCAATATATTTAGTGTTGTTTTTGTTTTATTTTCAACAATGTTGTTGTTGAAATATCGAATAAATAAAAAAACATCAAAACTTGACCTCGAGCTTGTTCATTAAATAAAAACAACTAAAATACAGAACAAAGGTCGATTATTCAGAAACTACATTTCAAGTTATTCAGTTATCAAATACAGACCTAACGGCCATTATTATATAAAGGGTCCGCCATCTAACGTTTTTTTTTCAACTAGTGCTTATTTCGTGAATGGTAACACTTAGCTCATGTCTGATTTGACAGATAATTAGTTTTATCCTTCCGCTGAACGAATATGGTTGTGTATACGCTTGAACAACGCTGGGAAATATTGCGACATTACTTTGAAAATTTTGATTTTCTATTTTTTTTTTTTTCATTTTTGATTTTCATTTGATTTTTATTTTTTTATTTTGATCTTGGCGGGTATGTAAACAAGCAAAATTGTCGCATTTGGGGCACAGAAAACTCGCACGCATACATTGAAAAGCCGATACACCCAAAACGAGTCACTGTTTGGTGCGGATTTTGGTCCAGAGGCATAATTGGGCCATTTTTCTTCGAAAATGAGCAAGGAGTGGCCGTTGCAGTCAATGGCGATCGTTATCGGGCCATGTTGAACGAATTTTTGTTCACAAAAATTGAAGAGGAGGATATTGGCAACATTTGGTTTCAACAGGACGGCATTACGTGCCACACAGCCGAAGCTACACTCGATGTTTTGCGCCCTGTTTTTGAAGATCGCATTATCAGGCGCAGAGCTGATGTCGTTTGGCCACCTCGGAGCTGCGATTTGACACCGTTGGACTATTATTTGTGGGCTGCCCTCAAAGATAAGTGTTACGCCGACAAGCCAGAGACAATTGACGCTTTAAAGGACAATATTCGTGAAGCCATTGGTGAAATACAGCTGCACACAATCGATAATGTGCTTAAAAATTGGACCGATCGTGTAGGCTACTGCATGGCCAGACGAGGCAGCCATTTGAATGAAATTATTTTCCATTATTAACCGGAAGGATTGTACTTTCAAATAAAAAAAGAAATTTGAGAAAATATTCAGTAGTTTTTTTTATAGCATTTTGAAAAAAAACGTTATTTGGCGGACCCTTTATATAATAATTAATAGCATCGGTTTACTTTCCGCACAATGACATTGTAGAACCACCCCCACTTGTTGTTAGAGACCTGATAAGCGACTGTCAGGACAAAAAAGGGATTCTATAGTGGGATGTGATGCAAACGCTCATAACATTTTATGTTCCTCCTAGTTGATAATCCACAATAGAGGCACGGATGACACTTTTCAAACCAGAAGCAGAAAATATGTACTCGACCTTACGTTTAGTAATAGATCCATACAATATACTATCAAAGACTGGAAGGTTTCAAAAGAAGTCAGTTATTCTGACCATAAATATATTGAATTCAATTTAGCGCGAAAATATGTTGAAGCTGAAATATTTAGGGACCACAGAAGAACAAACTGGGACAAGTATGGACGAAGCCCCGAAGCCTTTTATAATAAGATTTCCACCACATGCAATGTTTACAAAATACGGAGGTAATTGACAAAGCTGTTCAAAACATAGAAAATAGTCTAATAACCTCTTATCAGAAATCATGTCCAATAAGCAAACCAAGAAACAAGAAACACAAATCCTGGTGGGTACAGACGAATCTTAGGATGAATAGGATAGATTTGGAGGGCTAAAAGGAGAGATTTTGTCAGACCAAGAGAGAAACTTTCAAACATAAAGGACACTGCCAGGTTGCGGAAAATGTTATCAAAGATGGTGAATGGACAGTTCACCAGAAGAAACAATCGAACTCCTACTACGCAAACACTTTCCAGGCTGCGAGTTAGGGAAAGCTCTCAACAAAGGTTCATCCTAGGATAATTCGCATTATAACCTTGAAATTAATAAAGTCGTCACTCCGGCCAAAGTTAAATGGGCTATCGACAGTTGTGGCCCATATACATAAGTCACCGGGGGCGGATGATATATACCCATATCGGTGGCAAAAATCATGGGATATCTTAGGTAACACCCTTACATCAGTTTAGAGCCTGTCTAGAAAAGGCGTATGTTCCAGCATCTTGGAAAAAGGTAAAAGTAGTGTTCATCCCGAAAGTCGAGAAAATGTAACACAGTAAGGCGAATGATTTCCGTGCCATCAGCTTATCATTCGTAATTAAACTCTAGAAAGAATCATAGATGAGAATATCAGAAGAAATCTTAATATGGATTACATATCGCTCACTTACTTCAAGAGTGACATAACTCAAAATTGAAAATTGTCAAGATGTCTAACTTTAAGTGCGTATAAAAACATAAGTTTTTCAAAACGCTGGAGTAATACGAAATATGGATGTTTACTATAAACTAAATTTCACTGAGATTAATTAATAGACATTTTCAAAATTCGGATTTCTGTAGGGCAACCTCTAAAATTTTGAGTTCTGTCACGCTTGAAGTGAGTGAGCGATATCTAATTGCGAACACGCATATATGAAAGGAAAATCTTTAGAGTCGGCACTCCATTCTGTTGTATACTATGTAGAAAGAGCTTTGTCCTTTGACGAGTTTACGCTGGCAAGCTTCCTTGATATTGAAGGAGCTTTTAATAACACAAAAATTGAAGCGGTAACAGCACTAAACCGTGCTAGAGTAAAATCGTATTTAATCGACTGGCTTTCCGCCATGTTGACTCATATAAACATATCCTCTGAACGGTCACACAAGAATAGCGTTTTGGCTTGCCAAAAGGTGGACAGAGAAATTTGCTTCACGTTAATATGTACCTCACGGTTTCACTCACGACGAGCAAACACTGGCAGTAGCACGCTATAATGCGACGGCCAGCGCCCCCTTGTATCAATGTCAGTCTCTTAGAGGGTGGTAGACTTCCACAGAGCCATCACCAATACGCAGGTACCAATTTAAAGACATACATATGGGTACGAACTTTCCTCTTGGGGGGGAGGGGGGTCGAGGCCTATCTTAATACTAATCTATGGGTCATAGCACCCGGTCGAATAAATGCAACTCCACACCGAGTCCGAAAACTCTTCCCGCGATTTGGGTTTAAACCAAGCCACCACGATGCTCCCAAGAGGGGCCACACCAACAGTCAGGCTGGAAACAAGTTCCAGGGGCTCCTGACTCCCGTGGTACCAGAAAAAGCCTCTGGTCAGACTTCGTAGTTGAAACTACTACCAGTTGCATTCCATACGATGCCGGGACTGGTAACCCTTTATGTGTGTAAAGCTGCGGCCGTGAGATGATTTGCGTAGCCACAAGGTGGAGTGATATCTCCTTTTATATGGCTGTTAGTAGTAGACGATATTCTACGAGCTCTAACAAACTTTGGAGTTAAGGTAATAGCGTACGCTGGTGATACAGTTATCTTGACCTCAGGAAAATTCCTCCAAACAATATCTGATATCATGGTTGGAGCTATTAATATTCTGGCGACATGGTCATCCAAGTGTGGCCTAGGAGTTAACCCAACGAAAACAGAGATTGTACTTTTTACTAGGTCAAGGAAAATACGCGATCTTCACCATGCCATCCATAGAAGGATGTAGACTTCAATTATAAAAATCCGCTAAGTTTCTTGGAATAATACTCGACTCAAAGCTGAACTGGATAGAAAACACAAATGAAAGAATAAAGAAACCTTTTGCGGCTTTGTACGCGTGTCAGAAACTAGTAGGTAACATATGGGGCACGAAACCAAAGCTCTTTTACTGGATATACACCGCGATCGTTCGACCAATTGCCAGATATGGATGTCATGTCTGGTGGCCGATAACAAAATACCAAACGCACACATATAAATTAAGTAGGATAAATAGAGTGTCACTGCTTCATCCCACGGGAGCTATGAGAGCGACTGCAACAACGGCTATAGAAATTATCATGAACATTCTCCCCTGGATATCTTTATACTAGAAATCGCAGAAATAATTTTGGTAAGACTAAACGAACAAATCCAGATCGGATGGGCACTTCTTCGACACACTAAGATATTTAAAGATGCTGTTGACTATGTCAGACCGTCATAGAAGAGGATTTTACTACAATTATTCCCTCAATTGAGGACTGGAACGAGCAAAATATAGAGTATGGTAAATTAAACTTCTATACGGATGGATCAAAAATGATTGAAGGCACAGGTAGTGGTATTTTCTGTAAGGAGCTAAACATTCGTGAGTCCTACAAACTGATGGATGAATGTAGTATATTTCAAGCTGAAATATATGCAATTTAAAAGCTGCTGAATATATATCAATGAGACCGTTATACAACAGCGATATCAGTTTTTTCATTGATAGTCAGGCGCTAAGGGGACCGGATATACGGTCAAAGGTAGTCAGCCGCTGTCGTAGAGAATTGATGATTCTCACAGAACAGCATAAAATTACTCTGTGCGGGGTGCCAGACCACAAATATATGCCGGGAAACGAAGAAGCAGATGTTTTAGCTAAGAACGGACCACGCCTTACAAGGGCGATGATCCGCATGTTTTACCACTTTTGTCTCACTATTTTTATAGAATCAAAGAAAAGAGCAGGGAGAAATGGCACAGACGGTGGAACACCTCGGCAGCCGGTGAACAGGTGAAACTACTTTGGGACGAAAAAAATTCGCGAATTCTGCAGAGGGATGAACTAAGGGCCGTAATTGATGTAGTAACGGTACATAACTCCTTAGGAAAGCTTATGGTAAGAATCGGCATCAGAAATTATGACTTGTGCAGATGGTTCCCTTCCTTCCTTTGTCAGTGTCCTGCCCAAAGCAAAAGAAGAAACAAAATACTCGGCTCTTTTTCTTTCCAGACATTAACGAAAATTGGGGGCTACGCCCCGGAAGGGTATTGGCATTCATCAGGGCTTCGAAATGGGGTCCATGATATTAGAAGACATCCGAGCTTCCATGAGGATAAATTGCATCCCGCGGAAATAACTCAAAATACAAAAGGAAATCGGAAGGGAACAAACAGAAAACAACATGAGGAATAACAATGGATCAAACGTGGCCCAGTTTTAGACATTAGACAAACTCAAATGTCATCCTCTTTTAATCTAACCTAACCTAGCAAAGCTGAAGTGTAAATATTTTCAGTATCACAAAATACCAAAAATAATGAAGAATGATGATATCCCATCCGGTTAAACTGTCAAAATCAGTCACTTACGAATGAATAGAAATGATTTTTAAAATACAAAAAAAAAATATGTTTCGGAAATATTGCTTGTACTTTTTTGCACTTTTTATGATATGTTTATATTTGATTTACAAATTACAAACTTTCTCTATTCATATCTATTATTTGCTAAATACCTTAGTTCATTACACGACAATTTTGATTCGGATCTGATGGCATTTCTCCAAGTAGTTTTTGGTCTGCCTCTGGATCGGCGACCTTGGGGATTCCATTGAAGAGCAAAGTGGGCGATTTCGGTGTCTTCTTTTCTTAGCGTGTGACCCAGCCAGCCGTATTTTCGTCTTGTTTTGTCATTTCGAACTCCTTGCTGGTGTGTAGTGGACCACAGTCGTTGGTTGGATATAGTTCGAGGCCACCATATTTTCAATATGCTTTGGAGACATCTATTTATAAACGTCTGCAGATTGTTGGTTATGTTACTCGTGAGTAGCCATGTTTCGGACGCATATAGTAGAATCGACTTTACACATGCATTGAATACCTTTAGTTTTGTGTTTAGGGCCACTGTTTCTGAGGGAAGCGAATGCTTCTTGATTCACGTTGTCTATTGCTCAAAACTCATTTGATTATTTGTGTTAATTCTCATTGTTTTGGATTTTTTTATATTGATCTTTAAGCCAATTTTGTGAGATTCTTTTGACAACAGGTCCAACTTTTTCTGCATATCTTTGTGACTGCTTGTTAATAGAACCGCGTCATCTGCGTACTCTAGGTTCCAAGTTTAGTAAAGAGTTTCCAATTCAGGCCGGTTGCACATATATCGAGCTTTTCGAACACCAAATCCAATATTGTGTTGAAAAGTATCGGTGACAGCGTGCAACCTTGCCGTACCCCGGTGGTAGTAATAAACGCTTCGCTAACGTTGCCTTCATGCAGTACTTACTGGATTAAAGTTAAAAACTGAAAACTTTGGGTACAAAAAGGTCCATTTGTGTGGGAGGTACCAAAAGGGGCGTGCCAATAACACACATTTTTCTCTGGACTCTAGGAACAATAAAAGTATTACACTGTACTAAATTTCAAGTATATGTATGCACTGGTATTAAAGTTATAAGTTGGTAACTTTTGTTACAAAATGGTCCATTTGTGTGGGAGGTACCAAAGGAGCGTTCCAATGATGCCCACTTTTCTCTGGAGTCTAGGGACTATAAAATCACTACACCGTACAAAACTTCAAGTATTTGTATGAACTTATATTAAAGCCATAAGCAGTTAACTTTTGGTGCAAAATGGTCCATTTGTGTGGGAGGTACCAAAAAGGGAGTGACCACTTCGCCCATTTTCCTCGACGTGTTAGCGACTAATAAACTAAAAGACAGACGGACGGACGGACATTGCTCAAATGACTCAAAATGTCCTAAAACGAATATCCGCCGAACATACTTGGGGTCTTAGGTCACTCCTTCGATGTATTACACTTTTGGCTCGTAGCAAATGATATATACCCTCCTATCTAAGGTGAGGGGATAAACAGGGCTGCATTGTATTCTATTGATTCTGGTGGTACTTTTTTGCACTAATCGATTGAAATTAGTTTTCCAATTGCGACAATTACAAAAAATTCGAAAAATCGGTCTGAAAATTAGCGTAAACCCTCACTCGTTAAAGTCTAATTCCTATCCTTTTGTCACTGATACGAGTAGAATTTCTTAATTATTTATGTTTGCAAAAAAACTATCGTTTCAAAATCTATTCTGACGACGCTTGTAAACAATTAATTGCATTTAATGAAAAGTAAATGCAATAAAAACCATACATTGTATGTTACAATCTGTTTTTGCTCCACTACAGATGTTGAACGATGAAATATCAACAGTGAGCGTCAAAAGTGTTCCAAAGACTTTACCAAGATTAAAAAACACAAAGTAGTTGTTAGTTACAATTTTTAGGTTTATGTCAGCCCTATTTTTTGCCTTCCATTAAAACGAAGGATTATAATTTAAATTTTTTTAAACTACAAAATTTGTTTTATTTTCATATCTTATACGGGGCAAAATCGCCATTTTTTATATGTTCGAATCCAAAGAAAATATATTTGGAACACAAATTTTTAAATATTATATATTTCTGATTATTATTATTATTTAAAAATCAATAAAATTTATTTGGAACGCATATATTAATATGTATATCACATTTATTAAAATATCACAAGAAAATATAATTGCTAATTAATTTTCTCAAATAAAATATGTGTTTAACATTATTGTTTTGGAATTTCTCTAAATATACGTTGTTTAAAAATGCTGTTGAAAACGATGCAGATTTTTCGAATTTTATTTTTAATATTTCATTGATTTCGAGTTGTACCTTACAAATTTAAATTGGCATAAGTAGTTTTATTAAAGTACTCATATTTATCCCCTCACCTTAGAGAGAATGGGAATATATCATTTGGTAGGAGCCAAAACTGTAACACATCGAAGGAGTGACCTAAGACACCAAGTATATATGGCGGAAATTATATTTGCGTCAGTAATTTGAGCAATGTCCATTCTAAAACACAAACTAATCAACGTAGAATGGTAATATTTCGATATGAATAACTGAAGAGTAAGATCCGCAAAATATATTTTTTCAAAATTTTCTACCGTGGATCTTAAACGATAATAAAAATAAAGGACTACAATTTGCATGTCCATTCTTGCAACTTTTTAGTTCCACTTGCTAAAAACAAAAATAGTATTTAGATAACCCAAAATGTGCCCTTTCATTTGACACCCATATCGTCTTATTAGGACTTTCAGAAAACTTACAAAAAAATTTTTAATAATAATATTCTTATTAGAAAATAAATAATAAACTACACGGTTTTGTTTTGTTTCTAGTCAGCCTTCAGAATTAAATAGACATTTCCGTTACCATTAATTTTTGTTCAATTTTGTCGCACGATGTATTACAACAAAGTAATATTCTCAAATAAAATATGTATTTATATGCAAATAAAATTATAGTTAAGGTAATACTATAAATATCTTTTGTTTAAAAAAAAATTAAATCGTTGCAGATTTTTCGAATTTAATTTTTCATTGGTTCTGAGATACACCCTACAATATAAAATGTTATGTTACAAGTAGCCGCAACTTTTCTTTTAAAGCACTCATTATCCCTTCACCGTACAGGAAGGAGGTGTTACAAAAAAATAATTGAAATATTTAAATTTTAAAATATTTTATGGATTTATAAAAATTGCGTCTGTGTTTGAAAACATTTTTGTTTATGGATTTATAAAAATTGCGTTTGAAAACATTTTTGTTTCAACTTTTTTTTTGATCCTTTACTACGAATCTGTATACGAGTATTTTAGATCCAGATATATACCGATTCGTTTCTATTGGATGCAAAAATTTTGCAATTAGATTTACACGCTGAGACAAAATATTATGAATCAGACGAAATTTACACGCGTTTAAACATTATGTTCACCCGAGTTGGCGAACTATGAGTTCCTGTAGCTCCGCCCTTGTATACCATAGGGGGAACAAATCGATTCTGTAGTATCTTGTTCCAAAAATATTCTGCTTGAAACATTTATATGTTTAGGGTACACTTTAAATATGTGATATTTGTTACAAACAAATATTATATATTTGGGTACATATTGTTTTTTTCGGATTATTATTTCCGAAATAAAGATTTATAATATTTTATATATAGATTTATAATAAAAATATATCGATACCTTAAACTTAATGCAAGTTTTTCAGTTTTTTAGAAAATTTAAATCTTTGCAAAATTATTTTATAATTCAAATCGTATAATCTTGCATAACTATAAATTGCTCGATGATGACTTGGAATATTTAGAGCTTTATGCGTGCTTTAAAAAAAAAGTTAATGCAATTTTTAACTGTAAGACATAACCCACAATCTAGAAAAATTAAAACTGAAATTCGAAAAATTTAGCAGTTTTATGTTATTTTAAATAAAATATATTTGAAAAACTTTTTTAACATTAATTTTATTTGTTTGTAAACACAAATTTTATTTGAGAATGTTAGTTCGCAAATACATTTTGTTGTAATATATTAACATATGTGCTCCAAATCAATTTTAATGATTTCCAAATAAAAGTTATTTATGCAGAAAAACACAGAAAATTCAAATTGAATGGGGAATGTTTATTATCATTTGAAAGAACATTCTTTGGCATTTATTTTTTGAAGATTATGTCTATCAAATGTTTGTCGCGACTACTTCTCAGATGGTCCATCCGTTGAGTCTAATTTTCGATGACTCGTTCGAGCATTTCGACTGGTAACTGGCGAATGACACGCGTGATGTTTTGCTCCAAGGCCTGAATCGAAGCGGGTTTGTCCGCATAAACTTTAGACTTTACATATTCCCACAGGAAAAAGTCTAACGGAGTGATATCACACGATCTTGTTGACCAAATCGACAGGCCCAAAACGTGAAATTATCTGCTCACCGAAGTGTTCTCTCAATAAATCCATTGATTGATGCGATGTGTGGGAAGTGGCGCCGTCTTGTTGTAACCACATGTCGCCGAGATCGCGAGCTTTAAGTTCAGGCATCAAATAGTCAGTTATCGTGGCACGATAACGGTCGCCATTGACGGTTACGTTCTCACCGGCATCATTTTTGAAGAAATATTGACCGATGATTCCGGTACGTCCGATCGGAAATCGGTCAATGGCAAAAAGATAGCTCCTAACGAGAGCTAAAATATTGTTCATGGGTGTCAAGGTCGTGGGACGACTGGAAAGTGTTTTTTTGGTTAAAAAAAAATGGAGTTAGGGCAATTGGCAAACGATTATTTTGATAATAAATCTGCATAATTTGTAAACGTTGTTCAGGCGTAAGTCTTTCCATGATGAAATTACTTCATTTCTTTAATTCCTCCCCTTATGCGTTGTTCGATCATTTGCGGTTGTTCCTTTTTGTACTGTCTATTATTTTTCTAAAAAAAATTTTCAACATTTTATGTGTTTGTCACCTAAAGTCTGTACATGGTTACCTTAATTCTAAAAGGACTTAACAGACAAACAGCTGAAATAGCTAAATGCGTGGCAAAAGAAGCAAATGTACTGCTCTTCAGGAACAGCACCACAAATACACATATGGACTACCTCAGATCCATAAGTTTGAGATGCCACTGAGCAATGCATATCCCATGCTATCAACTTTATAAGCACATACATACGACAAATATTAAGATAAGATACATTCAGTATCTGAAACATACAACATAAAAATCTCACTAGAACTGAAGCAGAAACTTAAAAACATACACATTAACAGCAACGAAATTTTAGTTTCCATAAACGTGATTTCACTATTCACAAACATTCCTGTCAAATCTGCCAAACAATTAATAATCAAAAAATGGGGAAAAAAATCAATAACTTCCATGATTCAATTATACAAGGTTGTGTTACTAGCACAACAACTACAATTCAACAACAACCACAAGGAGATTTGTTGTTGGATTCGTAGTTGAAATGTCAACTCAAAATATAAACAAAATGTAGAAATGTCTAATATTTGTTTACAAATAAACAAAACAATTTGAATTATATTTTGTTTTGTCAGACAAGCTCATATATGAATCGAGGAAATCTTACATTTTTGCACCATTTTAAGTGGAGGAGTATATCTTCAAAAGTTTAACACATAGAAAGTGATCTAAAATCGTATGTATGTTTGGGGGATATCCGTTTCAAGACATTTTAAGTCTTGAAACGGATATCCCCCACCCATCTGGCTGATGCGGACGATAACTCTCGAAAGGAGTACATCTCACATAAAGGGTCTAAATCGTTCCAAAATGCTGATTATTTTAATATCAGTGCAAATAAATCCTTAAAATCTGTTATGACTCAATTTATCACACCTTTTCCCAAAAACTAATGAGCAAAATGTTTCCACCGTTTTATTCATTTGGTCTCAAAAACTTGCGTTCGAAGAATCATTTCTTTCATTTTATGGTACCCCACACAAATGATCAAATTCATATACAATACCAAGGACTTACACGATTTTAAATTCAGAAGTATATATGTAAATACAAATCCATACACTTTTTATTTCATATTTATCGTTTTATTGCAGCGTTTAATTCGCAAATACATTAAAAACTGTAAATTAAGAGTGCGCGTTTGGTATTACCATTTTTTTTAATCATTTCTCTCATGTGCTTATCCAACAAATTAAGTTTACATAGTCTTTCGGCAAAAAGTCGACACGGCAATTGTTATTTCGCCTTCGCAGTTCATCCTTCGTGATATTGAAAACGGTTCATTATCTCCATTCTTTAGGTATTATCTCTTTATTCACTTTTTCAATAAATTGTCTGAATTTCAAACTTTTTTTTGACAAACAAAAGGTAAATAAAATTTGAAATACAAATATTAGAGTGACATTTCAACTACCATCAACATGAAAAAATAGGTAAACCACCTGCTAGTAACACAACCTTGTATAATTGAATCATGATAACTTCACAGAAATTCCAAAGAAATTCCAAAGAATACACTTAACCAAATAATATAATTTTGTTTAATTGTCAACAATTACTTCATTTACAACAAACAAATAAACTATTAAACGTTTGGAATGTCCATGGGGAGCCCTCTCTCTCCAACAATAGTTATCATAGTTCTAGATAAACTTTTGGACGATTCACTGGATGAACTTAAGAAAGAGGGCATAAATATCAACTACATTTATAAATATGTAGATGATATTTTAGCAGTAGTTAAGAAAGACGACTTAAATGAGATATTGACTAAATTAAACAAGTCATCCAAAGATACAATTTACAGTGAAGATGGAAAATGACAACCTGGAAATAACAACAAACGAACATTAGAAACTAGAATGAACCAGCATAAAATGGGCATAGAGAAAAAGAAAGAAAACACAGCTCTATTACATGATACAATAATAACGGGTTTTCCAACAAGAGGTGTTATTTTGAATCACCCGGTATTTCGGTAGCTGTCACTTTTGAAGCTTTTATTATTTGACATTTGACAAGTAGAAACTACGCCATTACTAAAAATGGAACGATACACGATTCAACAACGCATTGAAATTGAAAATGATCCGGAATTCCATCGAAAAATCATCTTGACTGATGAGGCCCATTTCCACCTCGGTGGCTACGTCAACAAGCAAAATTGTCGCATCTGGGTCTCGGGAAACCCAAGAGTTATTGTTGAGAAGCCTCTCCATCCTCAACGTGTGACTGTTTGGTGCGGTTTATGGTCCGGCGGGGTCATTGGACCTTACTTTTTCGAAAATGAGGTTGGATCAACAGTTACGGTGAATGAATTGCGCTATCGAGAGATGATTAATTGTTTTTTATGGTCGGAGTTGGATGGTATTGATCTGGACAACGTTTACTTTCAACAAGATGGCGCTACGTGCCACACAAGCAACGAACCCATTGCTTTGTTACGGGAAAGTTTCCGGAGAGGTAATCAAAGGTAGAATTCATGAGGCTATCGAGGACATAGGGCAGCCACTTTGCGATTTGGTTATGGAAAATTTCATGAAAAGGTTATGGTCCTGTAAGCGTGGCCGTGGTGGCCATTTGGCTGATGTTGTCTTTCATTATTAATGGCATATTTTCCTCTTTATTATGAAATAAACATCCGATCATTTATCTCAAAAAATGGCATTTTTCTTTGAATACCAAAATAACACCTCTTGTTGGAAAACCCTTTAGAAGCTAAAACCACTTGCCCAACCGCAGTACTCGGATACAACCCAGTGCAGTTTTTTCGGACAATAGCTTGTCAAAATAGGCAAGCGACTCGAACAGCTAACCACCAATTGGTTGTCAAATACATTTTTTATATGACATTTTCTTTTCTTTGAAAAAGATATTTTTTCTAATATTTCAAACTTACGTGAAATTACCCTATAATGTAAAACAGGTGACTGCATTTTCATTCAGTACAATAAGTTTTCGCTTGTATTGCGATACACAAAAAATATAAGTTTTTTCTATAAAATTTAAATAATTTCCGCATTTTAATCGCGGAAGGGCTGAAGTTTGGAATATATTTCTGGATATATGATAAAGTGTCAATATCATACATGATGTAGGGCACAGCTTTCCAACGATTTTACTTTTTGGAACACATTTTTTAAAAGGTTTGTCTCTTTAGAGTTTGTCCATACAAATGAGTGGCGGGAGGCATAAGCTTAATGTGGCCAAACGCGTCACACATATATCCCATATCAGTGAAAATGCAGAACAGGAAGAATATAGAGATGGGAATGCATAAAATGGAAGAGGGCCGGCCTCTCGTGCAATGGAGTTAACTCAAAATGCCGACAACAAGATCCTTTACGGCAGACTGGGCCTCCTGATGACGTAGAAGACTTTGGGTTGAGAGCGACTCATGTTAAAACCAATTTTAAGGTCGTATTTATTTTCTAGTTAGGAATTAAGTTTTCTATGTTTTATGATTAATATAGGAAAATACATACAGGGTGTTCCAATAAGAGTGATATGATTTCTTTGAAAAAAACACACTTATTGTTAAGGAAATTCAAAAGATTTTTATTTAATGTGATGTAATTAAAACGCCATTCAAATGGCCTCCACGACTTCTTCTGCAGGAACGAATTCGATGAACCCATTTTCGAGCACTTTTTCCACTAAATCAAGTCGTATGTCATAAATGGCACGTTCAATTTTGACTTGTAAAGCTTGAAGAGAGTCTGGTTAATTTCGAAAGACCAATGACTTCAAATAACCCCACAATAAATAGTCTAATGGTGTTAAATCACAACTTCTTGGGGGCTATTCAATATCACAACTTCTTGAAATAATCGATTCTCCAAACTTTTCTCGCAACAATTCAATTGTGTCTTGATGGAACCATATATTGTCAAGATCAACTTCTTCCAATTTCGGCCCTGAAAAGTTGATTATCATCGATCTATACCGCTCTCCATTGACAGTAACGATGTTTCCAGCTTCATTTCGAAAGAAGTACGGACCGATGATTCCGCCTGAACAAAAACCACACCAAACTGTCAAATTATAATTTGTGGATTTTCTTCGCACCAGAATCCACAGTTTTGTTTATTTACCGCACCACTCAGATGAAAGTGAGCCTAATCGGAGAATATGATTTTCTTAAAAAAATCGTTGTCGTTTTCAAGTGGTTCCAAGGCAAAATCAGAAAATTCACGACGTTTTTGGTGATCCAATGGCTTCAGTTCTTGAGTGAGAACAATTGTATACGGATGCAAACCAAAATCCTTTCTCAAAATCCGCCAGGTTGTGACAGTCCCAATTGCTGAGAACGTCTTAGAATTTGGAAATTGTGGTCTTCAGCAACACTTGCCTGAACGGCAGCGATATTTGCATTACTTTGAGCGGTTCTTTGTCTTATTGGCACTTAAACATTATGCAAAGAAAATGTAAGCTCAACATTTTCAACAATTCGACGAATAGCGAGCACAATTGGACGATTATTACGACATAAAATGGCAAAAGCGCACGAAAAGTTGCAATTGGAGAACGATTATTTTGATAATTAAACTGAATAATTTGTAAACGTTGTTCTTGCGTATATCTCTCCATGATGAAATTGTAAACACTACTGCATATAATGAAAAACAAATGACAGATTATGACATATTACAAATGGCCGAAACGTCACTTCAAAATCATATCATCCCTATTGGAAAACCCGTTATTTATATGGACCATTTATAAAAAAATATGATGAACGATTAAAACTTCAATGTAACTTGCTTAAATTGATGTGACTTCGAGTGAACTTAAATCATTTAGTATTCGATAATTATAACAATATTATTTTTGCATTAAAAAAAAAGACGAAGCTCTTGAGAACGTCAACAAAAAATGTACACCCAGGAAAATAATGGGTTGGTATTCGATTGTAACAATAAAAAATAGTACTAGCAACAAAAAGTATATTGCCTACACCGTCTGTCGGTTTTATTTATATATAAATAGTTGAAACAACAATAATAACATGGATATGATCAAATGAAAATTCTTGCAACTAAATCGATGGTTGTATCAATCGAATTAAGATGGTTTCTTTCATTGACACTCGGTTAGTTGTGGTAACCAATTTTAAAGTTGCTTTATAGAACCATATAATAAATTTTTGGTTGTGATAACCAATGTTTTATTATTGACAACAGAAATTGTATCAATAGACCAAAGATTAATATTGCAACGAATAATTGGTTACTACAATTGGTTATCCCAATAATTTCCCAAATTTAGAATAATTAAATGTATTTTGGGAAATATAACCGACAGATTGGTTGCTGTTTACATGACAAACAAAAAATAAAATTACTCGACATAAATAAATCTTCAACATTTTGTTCAAGAACGGTATATGTAGTCAAAAATAATCTCGTGTGGATAATAATGTGTGGAATTCAGAATATGTTGTGCAAAATGTTTTACATAAATAACCAGTAAGGAAAGGCAGAAAGTCGGGCGGGGCCGACTATATAATACCCTACACCTCCCTAACAATGCGATAAGGGTCATTGCCATAATAATTTGGAATAATTGGTAAATGGATAGAAACATATTATCTAATTCTGAAACAATAATCGCTAAATTAAGCAATAATCGTTCCTAAATTGAGAAACATCTTTCTGGAAAATTTTAATGATCGGAAGTAAAATACAACTTCTATAGCGGCTTGATACCAAATCAGGAGGAACAATCAATATAAATCTGAACTGAGCTTCCCTGAATACTCATTCATGTAAAAAGACCTCCTTCTGTCGAATTTCGTACTGATCGCATATAAAATACAGTCTCTACAGCGCCTACATGTCAAATCGGGGGTAACGTATATATGGGGGCTATATCTAAATCTGAACTGATTTCTTCAAAATTTAGCAGTCTTCATTCATATAATAAGAAACCTCTTTCTGCCGAATTTCATACTGATCGTATATAAAATAACATTTTTACAGCGCTTACAAGTCAAATCGGGGGTAACGTATATATGGGGGCAATAAAATAACATTTTTACAGCGCTTATATGTCAAATCGGGGGTAATGTATATATGGGGGCTATATCTAAATCTGAACCGATTTCTTCCAAGTTTAACAGAGTTCATTCATGTAATAAGAAACCTTTTCCTGCCGAATTTCATACTGATCGGGTATAAAATAAAGTTTTTACAGCGCTTACATGTCAAATCGGGGCTAACATATATATGGGGGCTATATCTAAATCTGAACCGATTTTAACCAAATTCATCGTCCTTGGGCCAAAAATAAGATATGTGTAAAGTTTCGTCGAGATCGGACCATAATTGCGACCTGTACTTTGATTACAAGAATACATGCACAGACGGACAGACAGACAGACGGACAGACGGACATAGCTAAATCGACTCAGAAAGTGATTCTACATCGATCTGTTAATAAACGATAGGTCTATTTCTTCTCCTTTTGGGTGTTACAAACAAATGCACAAAGTTATAATACCCTGTACCACAGTGTGGTGTAGGGTATAAAAAATAAAATCAACAATCATGAAATTGAAAGCACAGTGTTAAGCGATATTTGCATAAAAGTTTTGTGTTTTTTTTCGTGTACTAAAATTTGTGTCAGATATTTCCACATCTGATAAAAGTGATGAATTGGTAATATGGGATTTTTAATTATACCCTACACCACACTGTGGTACAGGGTATTATAAGTTTGTTTCACGGCAGATGTTTGTAACACCTGAAAATAACACAGCTAGACCCACCTTAAAGTATACCGATCGACTCAGAATCACTAGCTGAGTCGATTTAACGATGTCTGTCCGTCCGTCCGTCTGTCCATGTAAAGTTGTTCGTCGACTACAGGTCGCAATTTCACTCCGATCGTTCTGAAATTTTGCAGTTTAGAGTATTTCGTGGCTGTTAAGATCGCTATTGAATTTGGTTGAAATCGGTTCAGATTTAGATATAGCTCCCATATATATCTTTCGTCCGATTTGGCCCTTTAGTACTATAGAAGCTGTATTTTACATCCAATCGTTTTGAAATTTAGAATGGTAGAGTTTCTTGATCCATGAACCAACATTGCCGAATTTGAAGAAAATCGGTTAAGATTTAGCTATAGCTCCCATATATACGTTTCGTCCGATTTGGCCCTTTAGTCCTATAGAAGATGTATTTTACATCCGATCGTTTTGAAATTTTGAATGGTAGAGTTTCTTGATCCATGAACCAACATTGCCGAATTTGAAGAAAATCGGTTAAGATTTAGCTATAGCTAAATATATGTTTCGTCCGATTTTGCTCTTTAGTCCTGTAGAAGCTGTATTTTACATCCAATCATTTTGAAATTTAGAATGGTAGAGTTTCTTGATCCATGAACCAACACTACCGAATTTAAAGAAAATCGGTTAAGATTTAGCTTTAGCTCCGATATATATGTTTCGTCCGATTTGGCCCTTTAGTCCTATAAAAGCTGTAGTTTACATGCAATCGTTTTGAAATTTAGAATGGTAGAGTTTCTTGACCCATGAACCAACACTACCAACACTTTGAAGAAAATCGGTTAAGATTTAGCTATAGCTCCCATATATATGTTTCATACGATTTGGCTCTTTAGATCCAATCGTTTTTATACCCTACACCACACTGTGGTACAGGGTATTATTTAAGTATAAAATGTCCCAAAAGTAAATTTATGTAAACAATTTATACATGAATTACAACATTTATATATCAGAGTTATTCAATATTACGAGAGTGGTGTAGGGTATTATATAGTCGGCACCGCCCGACTTTAGCCTTTCCTTACTGCTTTTGTAATGAATTGTTTGGTTTTTTGTTCAATAAATAAAATAAAAATTAATGAAAAATGTTTTTAATTAGTTGTCGGTAGTATACGACTGACAAATTGTCAGAACAACCAATTTTTTAAAACAGTTGGTTGTGGCAACATACAACAGATAATTTTAGCCACCATTTTCGTAGTTGGCGGAACCAAATATGATTGTTGTCAACATGGAAGCAGAACTATATCACAACCAAAATGTTGGTTGTCCTGATGGAATCGCATTATAGTAGACAGAACTACCAAAATTCGGTTGGCAAATAATTCGGTTGATGCAACCAAACTGTATTCTGTGTGTATGAAACGTTGGGTGAAATAAAATAAAATTTTATTTTATTTTAACAATACGAGTATATTGCCAATTAGCTAATACAAATACATCAAAAAATATACGATCTGGCCAACAAATTATACGTCGTCATAAGCTTTCGTTTGAGAAAAAAAATGAAAAATTTAAATATAGTTTTTGCCAAAAAGCAAAAACAATTTTTAATTTCAAAACAAAAAATTTAGAAAAATAATTTTTCGAATTTTTTTATTTATTCAGTCAGAATTTATTTGGTTTGAGACCATATGTTCCATTTACTTTCTGTCTATTCCAAGAAAGTAATAGAAACAAATACAAAAATTGGTAGAGAGTTTTAATTGCTTGGTAGAATTGACTGCAGTTTCGATAGACACCACTCTATCATCTTCAGAATTCAGTAGCAATAGTGTATGTCTTTAACTTAAATCAGCTGAAATACTTGAGGAAGCAGTAAATTGAATTTAACAAGAACTGCTAACCAAACCCGTATTTTACCGAACTAAGTCAACATACTAAAACTCTCATACCAATACATTTTTGTTTTTTGCTTGGGTTCGCATCGCGAACCACGAAAACAAATGTAGTTTTGTCAACGGCTAATGCCGACGTCATCGTACCTCATGTGTTTGTATGTGTTGTTGTTATTTATTTTCTTAAAAAGATTAAAGAAAACCATCGAAAACACTTGGCAAAATTTTCAAATTACAGTAGGTTTTACGTAATATGGATTGGACAAAAGGTCAGTTTGACAAAAATTTAAAAATTCAACACCTTTTAACTCGGTCAGTCCTTAACCGACTTAGTTGAAATTTTTAGTCATAACTACATCCAATAGGACTAAACATGGTGCAAGTTTCATCCCGATCGGAAGACATCGGTTTTAAAAATTGACTCACTTGACATGAAATCCCCCATATATAAACTTGTGTTCTACACGGCTATAAGAAAAAATAACTGACATTGAAGTCGTACCAAATTTCAGTCATTTAGCTCGATTATTGAAGATTGTAGCGTGGTTACAATAGCCGGACAGACGAACGGACATGATTCAATAATCTTAGAATTTTACGACGAATGTCATAAAAAATTATTCAGCTTTGTCCTGTAGTAATCATCTACATCCAGCGAAAATATCTGATTGAACTTGGCCACTGAAACAATTTAACTTGTATCACAACTATAACATGATACTTGTAAAAATTGTCTTGTAACACGTTTGTTTCCTGAAAATCTCATAATGTGGTAACTTCTTTCGACAAAACAATTATCCCCGTAACAACACAATATTTGTCAAAGCAATAATATGTGGTTAACACAACTATGTAATGGTTATAATGCAACCATATTATGACCACTAAACAACCATATTATGTTCATGGAAACCGATTTTCATCGGTTTCTTATGGTTATGAAGGAACCATATTATTGCTATGGAGTACATAACAGCCCAACTATGTATATATATTATGGTCAGGGCACAATCACATTATGGACAGACGAAGCATTTGTTTATATGCTATCAATTGTTTAACAGTGTTGCTATCAACAGTCAGTTGTCAGCAAACAATTTGGAATATAAGTTGTTTTTCTAAAACAGTCGAAGAAAATTTGTCGTTCACTGTACCATCGTTCCATCCGAACGAAATAATTAAACTTTGTTTTTTGTTTTTCACAAACCAAAAAATTATTATTATTGTGAATCTTCCAATCTTACCTCCAAATATAATGATAATTCTATATAATGCAAAGGTTATCCGGAGCACTTGGTCAAATAAAATAAAAAAACAAAACAAAAATGTGTGAAACCTTAGCGAATACAAATATTAGAAATTCTTGAAAATTAATACGCGATAAGAAATCACGTAATTTTTGTTTTATTGTTTTCTGCGACAATATAGCAAAAGTTGTGGATGTAGTGACTACTTTCTCTAGAATTCAGTTGACATTTTACTGTGATTGATAATAGAGTGAGTGATCGTCAAGACGAAGATTCTAGTACACGAAAACCCAGAGAATATAAAATATGAATAATTTTAAACGGCCACTGGTGTGGCTTTTGTTCGCGATCTTTGGCTTGGTTCAGGTCCATTCGTCGTATTCACCATATGAGCTTCAATTCGATAATCGAGATGATTTTCAAGAACGTCTGTATGAATTATCTATGGACCAGAATGTTCAGCCTTGTGACGACTTTTATGGCTATGCCTGCGGTAATTGGCGTTCAGAGTCGGAGAGAGATTACCAGGAGACCTTGACCAAATTGGACTATGAGATCAAACAGGAAATGGCACAGATTTTGCCAAATCTACAGCGTAGTAATACCAATCAAAAGAAATTCATCCGAGAAGTTTATAATTATTATAAATCATGCACTGTCACTGAATCACCAGCCACTGTGGAGTACATGAAGTGGTTGGAGACCCACGAGCGAAATCTACAATGGCCCTTAAGTGCTACGCGGAGTAATCCTCCTTCTCATTACGATTGGATATTTATGTTGGCCACTTTACGCAAGTATGGCTTTAATCATGTCATCCTCCATGAAAAGGTGGTGCCCAAGGAAATGTATCCCAATATATTGACCATAGAATTGGGACGACCTGACTCGGGGAAGAGTCACCTGAACACTCTGCGCTATGATGTGGTCACGGGCACCCTGAGATTTTTTATGCAAGAACATGAGTATCATTCACTGTGGAGTGATATCCAAGATCTGGACAACCAACTTTTGGAACTCAAAGCGAAATATGAGACGGACGAAGAGGTGGTCTTTGTCACAGTGGGCAGTTTAACGGATGTACCTTGGCTGCTGCAGTACCTGAGGGTACTCCTGGATGACGAGAGCTTGGATCCCACTATGGAATTGGTCATTACAAATATCTCCTATTTGAAAGCTGTGGTGCAGTTCATGCAGCGATTTGATGCCAAATTCATTTGTGAATATATACAGGTGAAATTCCTTAGTTATTTGAATCATAAACAATTTAAGCCCGAGTACAGGGACTGTGTGACTAGCACCCGACTCTTGTTGCCTCTGCCGACCCAATGGCTGTATGAGCAACAACACCCGGAGCTGGAGCAGGATATTACTACAATTGGCCAGATGTTTACGAAACTGAAACAGGCTTTCCTGCGAATCCTAAATCAAAATGTCTACAATCTGGATCCGTCGATGATGAAATTCTTTAAAGCCAAACTACGTACTTTACAAGTGAGAATCAGTTATCTATCCTCGCATTCGCTGGACGAATTCTATAGGAATTTAACATTGAATTCCGCGGATTTCTATGGCAATCGTTTGAAAATCTACAATTATCATTTCATAGCAACCCATCGTAATCTCAATATCCGTTTAAAACGCAATGCTTTAGAATTCCTACCTCTGGAGGTGTATGACACGGCAAATGGTTTACAGCCGTATCTATTGTCACGACAAAGGGCTATCATGGTTCCCCTCAGTATACTCCAGTATCCTTACTATCGTTCTTATTTGCCGGATGCTTATTTCTACAGCTCCATTGGTTATCTCATAGCCCGTCAGCTTATGTGGGAATTTACTATAAACGATATCGATGTCAGTGCCTACGGGCAAGTGTTTTCGTATGTCTTGGATATGCTTATTGAAAATCCACAATTTAAAGAGGATTACGATCACATAGCCACCTATCATCGCGGTGAAACGGAAGAGGTTGATAGCGCCATTAATGGTCTGAAATTGGCCTATCACGTTTTCAAGGAAGGTCAACGGGATGAGAGTATGACAAGATCGTTTTTCCTCAACTTTGCCCAAATGTATTGCGGTACCACCGATGCCAGTTTCCATAGACCCTCACATGCCACAAACAGTCGGAAAATCGTTAATTTAGCAGTAAATCATATTGGAGCTTTTTCGCGCACCTTCGGATGCAATCGTGGACCTATTCATGGCCTATTATTCTGGAGTCGTAATGATGGTGACTAATGACAAAATTGAGAAAATTTCATAGAATAATTATGGAGACTTTTTTGCAATAAAATAAAGATCAAACAACAATAAAGATTACTTTTAACACAAAATAGAAATTTTCAAATAAATGTGTAACTTGATATGTATTTGTATGTGTATAGCAGAATTATTATTACATCGTAGGATCTGACAAACCAATAAATCTAAATAATGGGGGATTTCATGACAAGTGAGTCAGTTTTTAAAAGATATGTCTTCTGATCAGGATGAAACTTGCACCAAGTTTAGTCCTATCGTTTAAGGAGTTGGAAGGTGTTAAATTTTGAAACTTTGGTCAAATGACCCTTTTTCCCATCCATATAACTAATTACCTATTGTATTCAAAAATGTTACTCAAAATGTCTCCGAAAGCTTTTTCTTCAATCTTTTAAAAAAATATAAAAAAGATATCACAAAAATACATACATACATATGTACATAAAAATGAAAACATATTTGTCAGTATGTGCGTATGTCCATTACAGGCTAAGAATCCACTGGACCGATTTTTAACATTGTTCTTTCGTTTGAATGCTTCATGGTCAGAGATGGTTTAAAAAATGGGTGTGGCATTATTTAAAATTCGAATATTTCAGAAAGTGTTAATCGTAGAAGAACGATGTTTGGAACACACATTAGTTGAGTTATTAGCTAAAACTTCAACAAAAACGGCCGGGATCGGATTAGTGGGTGTGACAAAAGTGAACAAAGCATTAGTTAAACATTTATTATCTGATAAACTATTAACCATATAAATACACAATTTTTATTGTAAGTCAATATTAGTAAGTTAACCCACAGTAGGCGGCATAGAATAAGTGAGCGTGGCGATATTTAAGCAATTTATATAAAACTGGACAAATTTTTCTACATCCGTTATAGACTTTGAAACAATCCAACCGATGTACCCCAAACCGGTTTCATTAGAATATGATGTAAATAATGTGAAGATGGTTTCTAAAACCATCTTCACATTATGATGTTCTAACATCACACGAAATAATAACTTTTGTAGCAATCGTAGGAAAATTTGGGATGGGTGCAGTTTAAAAGCCAAACAGAAAATTTGCGATATCGGAAATGGGAACATGACATCGCCCACATGACTTCCTTTTAGAAAACGAAATATCTGGAGAACCATTCCATCAATTGTCCTGAAATTTGGTAAGAAACTTTGACTGATGCGACAATTGATATTAGAAAACCAATGCCTTAAAATTTGGCATATACGCATTTAAGAGCAATATGAGCGGTTTAACGAAAAACTGAGGATAACACATAAATGGGCGAGGGCATGACGCCTATATTACTGAAAAAATGTGCAAGACCATTTCACGAACCGACTTGAGATTTGAAAGTGTCTGATTGGATCTTTGAAAGAAAATATTTGTTTAAATATGTATATATGTAGTTCTCCTAAAGCGAGAACATCAATACATACATTGAGAAAGTGTTTTTGCATACAATATGAGCTATTTGGATGAAAAACGTAGTAGCCTTCTAATTTCCCTAAAACTATATTTCTGTGTGTCGAGATTCTTATAGTCTATATTTCACTAAAATGAAATTTTGATACAACAAAGTGCACCGGCTATCCGCTAGTATTCAAAATAACTAGCAACGATACAAACCACAATATTTGCAGATAACTGTTGAAGGGTTGACAGAATACTATAATATATAGGTCAGAATATTTAATATTGACCTATGTAGTTTATTTTTGGCTAAAATGTTTATAAGTAGTTACAAATAGGTAAAATAAGATCTCGCCGTCATCTTTTTTTAAATTTTATGCGCATTTTTATTTTTGAAAAAATTAAAAAAAATAATTTATGTGTTTTATGAAATTTGTAATTACTCTCGAACGGCTGACCCGATTTTACTTTGTTTCAAAGAGGGCACAATGCGCCATTATTGTAAAATGTATTTTTTGGAAATTTTTGAAAAAAATTTTCACGATTTTTTTTTTTAAATAACTTTGTAGAAAAAATTGCTTTCCCTCGATTTTTTTTTAAAATTTTCACAGCACTCACAAATCCAGAACAGTAAAAAATATTTGTGAGACTCAATATTTGTATAATCAGGTTATCAGGTTGTTTATTCAGGTAAAATGGTTTCCTTATACACAGAGCCGAAAATACAATGATTTTTTTAACCATGTGTCTGGTTAAATTTTTCATGGTAAATGTTTGATTACGAAGACAAAAATAACCTTATATAAGTTCAAATGTACATGAAAAATGGTTAAGTTAACATTATATATGGTTGGTTTTTTTGAAAGAGAGGCAGAAAAATGTGCGAGATAAACAACAATTCGGCTCTGTTGTGGTCAACGTTTTTCAACTGCTTTGTGTTAGACGAAGTTGAGTATTAAGTTAAACGAAGTTGAAACGAATGCGACTGTCGTCATAAGAGAATTTATCTCGCTCATTCAAAACATAATTGAATAGTCGATGGGACTAGTGCTGTTGTCGGAAGCTGTTGGTATAGAGGTAAGTAGTAAAACATTTTGTAAAGAACTACATTCATAAGTATGTATGTACATATGTGTATTTAAAAAGTGAAATAATAAAATATGTGTGTTAAAAATGTTAATAGTGTTTTGTGCCTGTTTAACTATAGTAAAGGCGAATGTAATATTAATATTATTTTTTGTGATTATGCCATTAAAATTGTGAAATTCAGTGGTTAAGAGTGGAAAAAATATGTACACGCTGTCGCATTAACTGAGCATGAAAAAACAACAATGTATGTACGTAAGTATATGCAGCAGCAAGCAAACATACGGAGAGAAGTGATGTGTACGTGTGGGTATGTGTTCATCTTGTCTTTTCGTTTAAACACTTGTGGCTGCTACGCCGTACATACATACGATAGTTTTTGTTGTTGTGCGATGTTGATACTGTTAAATGTACATACATACATATGTTGTTAGAAGTGCTTTCGTAATACCTACATACATACATATAAACGATGTTTTTTTCTTTTCAGTTGTTTCTTTTTCTGTGGCTTGCGGCTGCTTGTGCTGGGAGTCCGGCCTTGAATCTGTTGGTAAGTTCCCTCTAAGAAAAACAAACGTAACGCATTGCGCGTAACGGAAACGAACCGTATACGTACCGCCATTTCACTAACACTTGCATACAAACATATGTCAACTTGTCGAACAATTTTTTGCTTATAGGTGTGATGTGGTAAACAATTTTGACAAAACGTGTTTTGCATTTGTTTTTCATTTTCTTTGCCGTTCGGTTGTGGTTCTATATATTATCAAAAATAACACTTGCTGTAACTAAAACTGTGTTAGTATAAATATTTTTTATATTTTTATAAATTCGAAATGGACAAAAGAGGATATTACGAAGTGCGCCGGGAAATTGAAGGTGTTTGGAAAAATAGTGGATGTGCATCAAAGAAAAAGAAAGTTGATGAGTTGACGAGAAATGAGGATGATCATGAAATAGATATGACGACAGATATTACAACAGATATTGAAGCAGAAGAATTACAATTTAATATCAGTGAAAGTGAATTTGGATCCGAAATTACGGCTGATGCCAGCGATAAACCACACGAACCAAGTTTGTGTTTCGATGTTGCTTCTTGGTGCGTAGAATATAGAATATCAGAAGCAGCTGGGAATGGCTTGTTGAAAATTCTTAAAAAATATCATCCCAATATACCGCAGAGTATTAAAACTTTAAAAAAAACACCAAGCGAAGACCCTAAATCCGGAAATATTTTGGCTATTGGTAATGGACAATATTTGCATCTTGGGTTAAAAAGAAAAGTGGAACAGTTTCTTGCAATAAATAATATAAAAGACACACTGCTTAAAGTTGATGTTGGAATTGATGGTGTTCCATTAACCAAAAGCTCCAATAGCCAGTTGTGGCCTATCCTTGGAAATATAATTCCTTACAAGGAAGTATTTTTAATAGGAGTTTTCCACGGCTACAAAAAACCAACATCTGCCAATATTTTTATGCAACCATTCATCGATGAAATGAAAGATCTTACCGACAACGCCATAATATATAAAGGCAAGAATGTCCGAGTTGAAATCAGATCGTTCATTTGCGATTCACCTGCAAGATCATTCATTTTAGGTAAGTGACACAAAATAAAATTGTTTTTAAACATAAAATATTATCAAAATACACTTTATTCAGGCGTGAAAACACATTCTGGGTACTATAGCTGTACAAAGTGTACCATCAGAGGTGTCTATTACCAACATAAGGTATGTTTCCCGGGCATAGATAATAGTCTCAGAACAGACCAGGATTTTAAAGAAAAACGGCATAGTGATCATCATAATCGTCTCGACGTTGCATTAGAAACCTTGAACATCGGTTGTGTAACAAATTTTCCCATAGACTATATGCATTGCGTATTATTGGGCGTAACAAAGCAAATTCTTCAGTGCCTGGTCAAGAAACGGAAGCAGAAATTTTCTTTGAAAAAAGAATCAATTGAAGCTATTAATAATAATTTGCGCTGTATACGAAAGTGTCTGCCATCCGATTTTCAAAGAAAGCAAAGAACTTTACAAGAAATGGATCATTGGAAAGCCACAGAATTTAGAATGTTTCTATGCTACACTGGTATGTAGATATATTTTATTTTTATCTCCAATCCGAAATGCATAAAACTTTCAATCATTTCTTAGGTGTATTGGTGTTGAAAGATAATTTGAATGAAATTTACTATGCTCACTTTTTGTTATTGGTATGTGCCGTTCGTATTCTAAGCCATCCAGAAGACTGTTACACCAATAATAACTGTGCCTCCGCGCTCATCACGGAATTTGTGCATCAATTTTCTGAGTTATATGGAATGGAAAATATGTCTTACAACGTACACAGTTTGTTGCATTTAGCTGATGATGTGAAGGAATTCGGGCAATTAGACGGATACAGTGCGTTTAAGTTTGAAAATTTCATGCAAACGATGAAAAAGATGGTTAGAAAGTCATCTTTTCCTATTCAACAAATCCAGAACAGACTTAAGGAAAAAGATTGCTTTCAAGAGGCAAAAGCTGAACGAATGTACACCGAACTTTTTAATCTATCTCCAATGTACCCAAACAACTACTGCATTGTTAATAATGAAGTGTTTAAAATCGTGCAAATATATAATAACGATATTGTAAAAGGACAATTAGTGTTACATTTAAACAACTTTTTTGAGTATCCTGTGCCGTCGTCTAATTTTTCAATATTTTCATGCAATGCAGAGATTCTTTCTGAACATTTAAAAACATTCGAGATTAATGAAATTCAAAACAAAGTGGTTAAATTAAAACTAAAAGAAATTTGTGTTTATATACCATTACAACATTTATAACACCCGTATTATTTATTTCAGATCATGGGCACCGCTAGTGAAGAGGAAATGCAAACTCGTAATATAAGTCTTTTATCACAGTGCGCCATTTAACTAAAACAAATTTATTTTTAATTCCAGAATATTCCGATCTACTTCAGTTCGGAGACAACGAAGAGGAAAATTATTTGAATTGTATAACAGTTAACAAAAAAAACGAACCATTTACTAGCACACAAAAAACCATTGCTGCAAAAAAGTTTTATTATCAAAACAATATGAGCAGCACCAGGGAAGATTGTCTTACAGCACTACAAAGTAATAGTAATGAAAGAAGTGGTACATCATGCCACAAAATTATGTCAAAAGCATCTTCACACTCAGAAAATTCTGACACTCAATCACCAATTAAGCCCAAAGTGTCTGGTTATGATCTTTCAGTTCAAAATAACACTTTACTGAAAGAAACATTAAAAGAATTAAAATATTTACGTAGAGAACAAAAGTGCATGCGTAAAGAGATTGATGAGTTGAAGAATAATAACAACAATAACGCAAAAAAAAATTCATCGTTTTCACTGAACATTCCGCGAGGTACACAGGAGTCGTTTTTAGAATTGGAGGAAGAAGTTAAGACTGAAATCGGCGAAAGTGCTTTCGTATGAAATTGTCGGAATTATTTTAGTTTTTGATGTCAAAATTTTTTTGTTAATAAATTTGTAAAATTATTCAGAGAGGGATATTGAATGGAATCCAAGATATAAGTTTGGAAAAGTACGTGCGGTCGAGCTTGAAAGCTATATTATCTGACAAAGCAGCCTGCAGCTTCTCCTGGTTTGGGCACAACAACAACATAGCTGTCCATTCAATGCAAATAATCAACATAATTAAAGGTAAACTATCTAAAATTTAACAAGTGGTTTCCGATCTTTAAATCTATTTCTTTTTACAATTCAGAATGTACAATGGATAAATTTCCAAATTCACGGGCTGCTGATGCCATTACCGTGGCCAAAAAATGGTTTCAATATGCGAAGGACCGCCAGCGCAAATTATCAAAAAACAAATAATTTTTTAATTTTAAAATAATTTTATTAATTACAAAAAACAGGTCGAATTTAAATCCTGATTAACGTTCAAATTAATTTGTTATATATTTATTCTTCCGTACACAAGAGCATCTTTTATTTCAAATACACACATTCTGTTCGGAAACGGCAAGCTTTGGCGATACGAATACGCACCACTTTAGTGTTTCGTAAACACACCACTTTAGTGTTACATAAACGCACCACTTTAGTGTTACGTAAAAGTGCCGCTTTTAGCACGCCTTGGCGTAGTACCAATATATTCAAATGACTACTTTTTTTGTCTAATTCTCTTACTCCAACATTTACGTTAAGACTCGTTTGCGTATCGCAAAACCGGTACGTTTTCGTAGTCTTATATGAGTAAAGGACTTCGTCTGCGGTACGCTTACGTGCCGTTTTTCTTAGAGGGTTGTGCCAATACTAGAAACTGTTGATAAGCTGTACCAATACTAGTTGTAGTGTGCGAAGTAATTACAGGAAAAGTGGTATGCATGCATACATTTGTTTTTTCATACCCTCACTTTAGTAATACGAGACCCTAAGTATGTTCAGCGAATATTAGTTTTGGGACATTTTAAGTCGAATGAGATATGTCCGTCCGTCTGTCTGCTGGCTAGTGCGTACGATAACTCTCGAAAAGAGTAACCGATTCACTTCAAATTTGGTATACGGTAATATTTTTTTCTATCTCCGGTTAAGTTCAAAGATGGGCCATATTGGTCCATTCCTTCTGGTACCTCCCACACAAAGGGTTAACATTTAGTGAAAAATTGATTCTTTAATAACAACTATACCTTGGTCGGTTTACCCGACTGAAACTTTCTTACTTGTTTTTAATATACAATTCAGTGCACTTCCTTGAAGTATCATCCATTGACTTACCCAATCCATGATTTTTATATCTATTCCGATTATGATTTTGTTGGGACATCGGCTTTCTATCAGATTGCCTTTGTTATTAATCTCCTCTCTCCTATAAGTTTGCCGTAAGATCGGACTAAGCTCAGTACCCCAAACTAAGTGCCTAACCGTCCTGGGCCCTTAATAATCGAAAGATTCAGGGAGTTTACGTGGACGGCACCTTTTGAGCGGGGACTGATCACATGTTGGTCAAGCACAGAAAGGTAGAATTTAAAACCAGCTAGGTTTAATTTTAAAACATACATATGTGATGAATTTAAGATAATTATGTATACAATTTTTTGTATTAATAATTACCAAAGATATTATGTGTAATTTATAATTTTTGAGAATATACTACAATATTTATTCTTCCGTACACAAGAGCATCTTTTATTTCAAATACACACATTCTGTTCGGAAACGGCAAGCTTTGGCGATACGAATACGCACCACTTTAGTGTTTCGTAAACACACCACTTTAGTGTTACATAAACGCACCACTTTAGTGTTACGTAAAAGTGCCGCTTTTAGCACGCCTTGGCGTAGTACCAATATATTCAAATGACTACTTTTTTTTGTCTAATTCTCTTACTCCAACATTTACGTTTACGACTCGTTTGCGTATCGCAAAACCGGTACGTTTTCGTAGTCTTATATGAGTAAAGGACTTCGTCTGCGGTACGCTTACGTGCCGTTTTTCTTAGAGGGTTGTGCCAATACTAGAAACTGTTGATAAGCTGTACCAATACTAGTTGTAGTGTGCGAAGTAATTACAGGAAAAGTGGTATGCATGCATACATTTGTTTTTTTATACCCTCACTTTAGTAATACGAGACCCTAAGTATGTTCAGCGAATATTAGTTTTGGGACATTTTAAGTCGAATGAGATATGTCCGTCCGTCTGTCTGCTGGCTAGTGCGTACGATAACTCTCGAAAAGAGTAACCGATTCACTTCAAATTTGGTATACGGTAATATTTTTTTCTATCTCCGGTTAAGTTCAAAGATGGGCCATATTGGTCCATTCCTTCTGGTACCTCCCACACAAAGGGTTAACATTTAGTGAAAAATTGATTCTTTAATAACAACTATACCTTGGTCGGTTTACCCGACTGAAACTTTCTTACTTGTGTTTAATATACAATTCAGTGCACTTCCTTGAAGTATCATCCATTGACTTACCCAATCCTTGATTTTTATATCTATTCCGATTATGATTTTGTTGGGACATCGGCTTTCTATCAGATTGCCTTTGTTATTAATCTCCTCTCTCCTATAAGTTTGCCGTAAGATCGGACTAAGCTCAGTACCCCAAACTAAGTGCCTAACCGTCCTGGGCCCTTAATAATCGAAAGATTCAGGGAGTTTACGTGGACGGCACCTTTTGAGCGGGGACTGATCACATGTTGGTCAAGCACAGAAACGTAGGCACTTAACTTATAGTCACAGAGCAGATTATTCCATCAGATCACCCCATCGGTAAATGCTTATGCTCTTTGAACTACAGAATTTAGGTAAAAAGTCAAAAGATCTTCTTAGAATTGCACCCTTTTTTACATTTATACTTATATTTTCTAACTTTTTTTTCTTTTCAGGTGTTTCTTATATGTATGTATAAGAATATATAAATAATAAATAAATTAACATATATTTTGTAAATAAAATAAAAATGCTACAGTTAAATTTTTCTTGTTTTATTTAATATAAATATTCAAAATTATTGAAACAACTATGTTTCTGGTTACATGAAGTAACCACTAAATAGTTAAATTAACATTAAAAAAGTTTTCAATAACAATCTTCATAGTTAATAATATTAACAATTTCATTGTTAAATTGAACATGCATTGTTTCAATAAATTAACTATGAAATGTTAATATTAACAATTTTCATGGTTAAAAAATTCAAAAATGCATTGTTAAAGTAACAATTATTATTATAATATTAACAATTTTCATGGTTAAAAAATTCAACCATGGAATAGTTAAATTAAATATTATTATTGTTAAATACCAATCAAAAAGAAAATGTTCAAATTAACCTTATATAACGTAGACTCCAAATCATGTTTATTTATGGTTAAGTTAACCTTATATAAGGTTAATTTTTGGCTCAGTGTAGACTAAATTACTTTACATTTTAGAGATGGTTCACAAAACAAACCTTACATCTATATTATTAATAATACATTAATGAATTAAGCAGATTTATATAAATGAAATGCAAGGAGAAGGAAAATTTTAGAAGAAAAACCTTAAATAGAAAAAAGAGGATATACTAAATCAAAAGTTCAAATTTTATGATTTAATATACATGTAAGTAATTATATTTGATGTCAAAAATGTATACATATATAGTATAATGTATAGGAGCGAAATGCAAAGAATAAGTTAGTTATTAAATAAATTTAATAAATAATTATTATCGCTAAATGAACATGAATTTTCAAAGTTTTGAAAAATCTCGTGTAGTCTTTTCGTACTAAAGTGCCATGGCAAATTGAGCATCATTTTAAGAATATTATTCTGACATATTTGAATTTTCCCGATGTGAGTTTTGGCACAAGATATTTGTATAAGTTATGGACGAAATACCAAGACTAGTCAGATAAAACACTGCACAGTAGTACGAATTCAAAAAGGGGAAATAATTCGACCGTTTCTTAACCAAAAAAGCCTATATGACGAAAAAAAAGTGGTTAGACATTCCCAATAGTACAGTTATGACTGTTCTGGATTTGTGAGAGTGCGTCGAATATTCTGTGAAAATTTGAAGAAAATCGAGGGGGGAGCAATTTTTTCTACAAAGATATTTCAAAAAACTTTCGTAAAAAATTTCCAAACGAATTTTCTTCAAAACAAAGTAAACTTTGCAAAAATCGGTTCAACCGTTCGAGACCAATTGCAAATTTCGTAAAACACAACAACTAATTTTTTCAAAAATTAAAATGCCCATAAAATTTTTTGAAAATGTTTTTCTTTAAAAAAATGATAGCGATCTTATTTTACCTATTTGTAACTGCTTATAAACATTTTAGCCAAAAATAAACTACATAGGTCGATAATAAATTTTCATTTTTTAAATCACAACTTCTTGGAGGTTGTATTCGAATCTCCAAACTTTTCTCCCAACAATTCAATTGTTTCATTTGCTGTGTAGCACGCAGCTACAATTGGTCAATGGCAAAAATATAGATCTTAACGAAAGCTAAAATACCGCAACAAGTCTTTTTTTGGGATTTAAAAAAATGGACTTAGCGCACGAAAAGTTGCAATTGGAGAATGATTATTTTGATAATAAAAGTGAAAAATTTAAACGTTGTTCTTGCGTATATCTATCCATGATTAAATTGTAAGCACAACTGAATACAATGAAAAACATATGACAGATCATTACATATTGCAAAAAGCCAAAACGTCACTTCAAAATCATATCATCCCTATTGGAAAGCCCGTTACTTCTGGTTGGATTTTCGACACAATATTAATAAAATAATGTAAGTTGCGCTTCATTCATGAAAACCAAGTTCGACCCATGGACATTTTTAGAATGCAAGTATTAAAACCGAAATTATGGAGACTTTTGTAGTAATTCGTTATTCCCCTGTAATTTTTTTGACAGGGGAATGACTATTAAAAATGGAGCTGTAAAGGGCGACCACAATGATCTGACGATATATTTGGATAGAAACCTCAAAATAAGAAGACAAATTTACGGGCAATTTATGGATAACTTGCTTAGTTATCGAGTTATCGGACGATAAAGTTTGAAAAAATCGACAACAAATTTGAATTTTTTTTGGTAAAATTACATTAAAAATATGTAAAAACCAGTAATATTTTTCGTGAACTATCCTAATTACCGATGTATGAAGAAAAAACCAATCAATTTGTTCGATAACTGAAGAAGATATCTGCTATTAAATTCATGTTAAGTGATGAAATAAATATGTCTCTTCGTAAAACAATACAAGATCGTAAAACAATATACTCCAGTCTTATAAATTAGTGTAAATTTTTGTGTCTCAGACCTAAAAAGATTGTGGCATACTGTTATATAAGATCAAAACTAAAATTTTTTTATTAAAACTTCTATTATCGTCGAAGGTACCCTTAGTATTGGCACTATAATTTTTGGAATATATGCCCGATCAGGTCGACTTATACGAATTGAAGCTGTTAATGTGGGCTACCAATGTTGGAAATATCTCTTTCACTTAGAAACAGTGGTTTAGTAACAGTCATTAAACTAATTGGAAAAAGTAGATTTTTATATAATATATATAGTGATTTTAAAATAATATATAATTTGTTTTTGGACGAGAGGTGTGTATTTTATGTTGTTTTCCCCCAATGTAATGTGTTTTCTTGTTGGCCATTTCTTTCTTCTGTAATGATCTTCGCGAGCACGGCTATCCCAGAGGCATAAAAACTGCAATATTTTGTATATCCGCCTTGCATTCCACATAACATCCCAACTACTTTTAAATCGCAACAAATTTTCCAGTCATGTTGTTTATATTTTATGCATTTTATCAATTTAGCCATTGTTTCGTGTGATTCCTTAGTGGTGACAGCATGAGCAACGGGAATCGACGGTTTCTGATTTCCGTTGTGCAAACTTGCTTTACTGCTGTCAACAAATAACCGCCATTCCTTTGAATTGTATGTTTGATTAAGTTCCTAGAACAATCCGGGAATGTATTTGCAAAAGCATATGTTTTCCACAGTTGTATAAAATTGTTTGTAAGGTACATCACGGACTCTATAATATGATATGTTAATATCTGGGGCCAAAATATTGAACTGTATCATCCGAGATGCAAGTAGTTCTGCCATATCTTTGGTCAGTTCCAAATCTCTCACTAGATCATTGAGTTGAAACTGAGTTAAAAGCGATGACTTCTGACTCAAACTTGAATCGCTCAGAGTTGAGAACTCAGTTGAACTTGATGATGTTTCCGTAATTAGGCTGTTAGCTATACTTGGACACTTGGGAATTGGTATTGTTTCCGAATATGCAACTGGCAAAGTGACAGATTTTACTTCAGCGTAATTCCAGCGAATGCTCCTTCCTACTCCAATCTGTTTACTTAGACAAAAATAGCAGTCCGTATCGTGAATGAATGGTTGTCTCCAAATCATTGGTATTCCAAATTGCACGTGATGTCTAAAATTAAAACGTTTTATTCCGCAAAACATTGTAATACATTACTTGTAAAGTACTTACCGCATGCTTCCACTGCTCCATCGGGTAAGATTTACATGGCACAAATTACACAAAATACTAGGTGGCCACGGCTCGTTCATATTTTTAACTCGAATACCAAAATATTGCACATATATTTCTTCTGCCACAAAAATTTCGTCCAAGGGATGTGGATAACATTTGCTGGTGCAATCAGGTGTCACAAACACGAAAAAAATATTAAAAAAAATTTATGGAATTTTTTTATTTTACACTTTTTTCCACCTTTCATGAAAAGTACATTTAGTATTTGGACCATAATTTTTCAAGTATAAGCCTGATTATGATGAGTCGTGTTATGCCTCAATGAATTATGAGGGCTACAAATGCTGCAAATATCGCTTTCACGTAGAATCTTTGGTTTAGTAACAGTCGTCAAAAATATGAGGAAAAAATGATTTATTTAAAAAAAAAAACACTTTTTCCTGGTACAAAAAAAAAACATAAAAAATAGAGAAAAAATTATTTTATCGTAGAAACCCAATATTTTCAAGACTGCCGCGTACTACTTTGTATTGCGTACATATAACAAAATAAAAAACAATGAATAACAAAAACAAAAAACAATGAAAAAAAATTATCATAAAAAATGTTTTTAATATTTTTTTGTGTTTGTGACACCAAATTACACCAGAAACTGTTCTCCACATCCCTTGGACAAAATTTTTGTTGCATAGTGTTATTAACAAACACGGACGAAACAAATGTTACTTGACATATAAACCTCACCGAAGAAAGTCAAACTTTTTAATACCGAAATTGAATGTAAAGTATCAATGTTATATAATTGTGTTTTTCAATAGTTTTTTTTTGTGTTTTTTGTATTAGATTCCCTAATGAAAGTTTTGTAAACTAGTACGAGTATAACAGGCAATTCGACAGATGTAGCTTCAAGAATATGGCCCCTGTGAACTATTAAAGTTAGCAAATCGCTTATGGAGGCACTTGAAATTTTCCAGCATGCTAACATGACACGTATCAAGCAGTGACGTAAAATTTGTATATCTATGGTTTTCGGGAATTACCACACATGTGAGCAATTTACGATTTTGAGATTTGAACATAAATGGATTAAGCAGATATTAACTGTGGAGTCGCATATGACACTCCTATGTTTTGTAACTTTTTCCAATATTGGAATGTCCGTCCATCGGACTGGATAGTTTAAAGGTATACACGATAAATTTATAAAAGGCTGATCAAATGTGTTAACATATGCTTTTTTTTTTCTTTAAACTTGGGTTAGATACAGGATGGCCAAAATCACCGAATGGGTTTGAATTCCTTATAACCTTTTTTTTTTTAGCATTTTATAAAAAAGACTTGGGGAATTTAAAATGGACCAGTACACAATTAAACGAGCACGAATATGCGAAGCAGAAAATGGCCAGCACATGCGAGATATTCTTTAATTAAAAATATTCTCAATTAACATACTACATTAAAAAAATGGCCCTTCAGTCATTTCGGGCCACCCTGTACAAAGATGGACTATATCGTACAACTTCTATACTAATTGATGATCCCTAAATCTACACATTCTCGGATTTGAATTTCATGTTGTGTCTTTGCAAAAGAATAAAATACTTATCAATAGCGGGTTAATAATTCAGACACCCTCAAGACACTGTTGCTTCAAATGACTAAACGAATAAAATTCTTTTTGCAATTTATACATTTCGTCATAAACTAATATTTGCTGAACTTGTGAAAACCGGTGTTATGTGGACAATAACCAGATGAAATCGGATCGATTTGGGGGTAATAATATTATTTGATAATGGGATTTCATATCAATATATTTAAAATCAAACTGGTATTGTATTTGTTTATCACATTTAGTAGATTGAATAGATCTTGATTGACATTTGTGTTCATCTAAGTATTTCGAAATAATTTAATATTAAAGAATTGGGTGAGCAAAGAACTGGTAAGAAGAATTGGCTACGAATTAGTTTAAAATAACACTACACCCAGAGAAAAAAACTTAAAATCAATAAAAAACCATATTGAATCAACAAGAAACATGAACGAAAGTCTAGTTATGTTGAACATTTTTATTTCAATATGGAACATTATGAATATTTTAATAATTTTAATATGGAAACAATATAGAAATAATAATTTTCGGTATTGAATAAATATTGAATTCTTATAGATCAATAATGTCGGCATATTGAAACAATGTAGAAATGTTATTGAAATTATATTTTTTATTTTAGTAATACAATTGAAACAATATTGAATTAAGAATGAAACAATTTAAAAATAAGGTTATTCAGCTTTGATTTAATATTATGAAATTTAAAATGCACACTATTGATGCCAGGTTAAAAAATATAATTTAATATTAATAATTAATTTACAAATCTCCGTGCCAAGAACTGTGAGTTCATGAGGCCTCAGGTGGATGTTCTGATAGATGGTTTCTTCAACAGTTATGTAGATAATTTCATCCTGATCACAGTTCCGGAACCCTGCTTAGTAGCATAAACGCCTAATAGCGCTCTCCCCTTAGAAATTTTTGCCAATAGAGTTGGAAAATCCTAAATAACACAGAAAATACATATATTATTTTTTATACCCTACACCACACTGTGGTACAGGGTATTATAAGTTTGTTTCACGGCAGATGTTTGTAACACCTGAAAATAACACAGCTGGACCCACCTTAAAGTATACCGATCGACTCAGAATCACTAGCTGAGTCGATTTAACGATGTCCGTCCGTCCGTCCGTCCATGTAAAGTTGTTCGTCGACTACAGGTCGCAATTTCACTCCGATCGTTCTGAAATTTTGCAGTTTAGAGTATTTCGCGGCTGTCAAGATCGCTATTGAATCTGGTTGAAATCGGTTCAGATTTAGATATAGCTCCCATATATATCTTTCGTCCGATTTGGCCCTTTAGTCCTATAGAAGCTGTATTTTACATCCAATCGTTTTGAAATTTAGAACGGTAGAGCTTCTTGATCCATGAACCAACATTGCCGAATTTGAAGAAAATCGGTTAAGATTTAGCTATAGCTCCCATATATATGTTTCGTCCGATTTGGCCCTTTAGTCCTATAGAAGCTGTATTTTACAACCGATCGTTTTAGAATGGTAGAGTTTCTTGATCCATGAACCAACATTGCCGAATTTGAAGAAAATCGGTTAAGATTTAGCTATAGCTCCCATATATATGTTTCGTCCGATTTTGCTCTTTAGTCCTGTAGAAGCTGTATTTTACATCCAATCATTTTGAAATTTAGAATGGTAGAGTTTCTTGATCC
This sequence comes from Eudasyphora cyanicolor, assembly GCA_963930755.1. Classification (NCBI taxonomy): domain Eukaryota; kingdom Metazoa; phylum Arthropoda; class Insecta; order Diptera; family Muscidae; genus Eudasyphora; species Eudasyphora cyanicolor. Next base: position 117,641,878 of record OZ005736.1, read on the forward strand.
ATGAACCAACACTACCAAAATTGAAGAAAATCGGTTAAGATTTAGCTATATCTCCCATATATATGTTTCGTCCGATTTGGCCATTTAGTCCTATAAAGCTGTATTTTACATCCAATCGTTTTGAAATTTAGAATGGTAGAGTTTCTTGATCCATGAACCAACATTGCCGAATTTGAAGAAAATCGGTTAAGATTTAGCTATAGCTCCCATATATATGTTTCGTCCGATTTGGCCCTTTAGTTTTATAGAAGCTATATTTTACATCCAATCGTTTTGAAATTTAGAATGGTAGAGTTTCTTGATTCATGAACCAACATTGCCGAATTTGAAGAAAATCGGTAAAGATTTAGCTATAGCTCCCATATATATGTTTCATCCGATTTGGCTCTTTAGATCCAATCGTTTTTATACCCTACACCAAACTGTGGTACAGGGTATTATTTAAGTATAAAATGTCCCAAAAGTAAATTTATGTAAACAATTTATACATGAATTACAAAATTTATATATCAGAGTTATTCAATATTACGAGAGTGGTGTAGGGTATTATATAGTCGACACCGCCCGACTTTAGCCTTTCCTTACTGGTTTTAAATATGGTTTTAATTAGCTTTTTGAGACCGTCATTCGAATATGATATTTCGACTGCGGGGGATGTCGCTGAAGATGTACTATTATGACTGCTGTCTTGTACCCTCTTAAATTCTAAACTAAAAATAAATCAACAAAATACAAATATTATACTTCAGGATCGATTAGGTAGATTAAAGGACAACACTCACCTTTTCCTTTCTCCAGTTTGTTTTGTCACAGAGTTATTCTATCACTTAATTAAATTTCTCCTAATTTTTGTTAAATGCGTCTACAACACACACAATTTTACCACTTAATAAAGAGGGAATCAGCAGAATTGGTTTACATATTGATTTACAGTGTTTCCATATAGATTTTAAAATGTTTCTTATTAATTCAATATTTTGCAATGTAAATTTCAATTAAAAAATAATACGTTTAAACTTTAAAACAATGTTGATTCAATGTATCTCACGAAATTAATAGAAACTATATTTATTCAATGTCGAATATTATTGATTTAATGTATTTCAATATGGTTTTTGTACTACATATTGAAAATTATTGAATTAATATGACGCGTCTTATTTTTAGGTTGCAGCTTTTCACTGAGTGTAATTGCCGTTTTAGCTAAAAGGAGAGCATAATAAGTTTTTTGCGAAAGTCTGCAATTTATGGTTCTTTCCTTAAGGATTGATTTTTTTACAAAATTTTGTGCTTCGATCGTAATTATGCTCTACCGTAGGGCTAATTTAGCAAACAGTTTTCGAAGACTTCAAACTAAATTGGAGAGTAATAACATTACAAAAAATTTGAATTTAAGAAAACTTTAAAAAGAAAATGTAAATTTTCCTCGCCACTGATGTTTTAAAATTTGAGCGTTTCTGTTAAATTTGCAGCAGAGCAACTACCAAGGCCGACAAAGTTAAAATCAGAGTCGGAGTAAACAAATTTAAAAATAATTGAAACATCTAAATACCTACGCAAATCATAAAAATATAAAAATAATCACAACAAATATATGTTTAATTTTTTGAAAGCTAGCATCCTAACAAAGGAAACAATGCAATTTGAAGAAAATCGGTTAAGATTTAGCTATAGCTCCCATATATATGTTTCGTCCGATTTGGCCCTTTAGTTCTATAGAAGCTGTATTTTACATCCAATCGTTTTGAAATTTAGAATGGTAGAGTTTCTTGATCCATGAACCCACAATGCCGAATTTGAAGGAAATCGGTTAAGATTTAGCTATAGCTCCCATATATATGTTTCGTCCGATTTAGCCCTTTAGTCCTATAAAAGCTATATTTTACATCCAATCGTTTTGAAATTTGGAATGGTAGAGTTTCTTGATCCATGAACCAACACTACCGAATTTGAAGATAATCGGTTAAGATTTAGCTATAGCTCCCATATATATGTTTCGTCCGATTTTGCTCTTTAGTCCTGTAGAAGCTGTATTTTACATCCAATCATTTTGAAATTTAGAATGATAGAGTTTCTTGATCCATGAACCAACACTACCGAATTTGAAGAAAATCGGTTAAGATTTAGCTATAGCTCCCATATAAATGTTTTGTCCGATTTGGCCCTTTAGTTCTATAGAAGCTGTATTTTACATCCAATCGTTTTGAAATTTAGAATGGTAGAGTTCATTGATCCATGAACCAACATTGCTGAATTTGAAGAAAATCGGTTAAGATTTAGCTATAGCTCCCATATATATGTTTCGTCCGATTTTGCTCTTTAGTCCTGTAGAAGCTGTATTTTACATCCAATCATTTTGAAATTTAGAATGGTAGAGTTTCTTGATCCATGAACCAACACTACCGAATTTGAAGAAAATCGGTTAAGATTTAGCTATAGCTCCCATATATATGTTTCGTCCGATTTGGCCCTTTAGTTCTATAGAAGCTGTATTTTACATCCAATCGTTTTGAAATTTAGAATGGTAGAGTTTCTTGATCCTTGAACCCACAATGCCGAATTTGAAGGAAATCGGTTGAGATTTAGCTATAGCTCCCATATATATGTTTCGTCCGATTTAGCCCTTTAGTCCTATAAAAGCTGTATTTTACATCCAATCGTTTTGAAATTTGGAATGGTACAGTTTCTTGATCCATGAACCAACACTACCGAATTTGAAGAAAATCGGTTAAGATTTAGCTATAGCTCCCATATATATGTTTCGTCCGATTTTGCTCTTTAGTCCTGTAGAAGCTGTATTTTACATCCAATCATTTTGAAATTTGGAATGATAGAGTTTCTTGATCCATGAACCAACACTACCGAATTTGAAGAAAATCGGTTAAGATTTAGCTATACCTCCCATATATATGTTTCGTCCGATTTGGCCATTTAGTCCTATAAAATCTGTATTTTACATCCAATCGTTTTGAAATTTAGAATGGTAGAGTTTCTTGATCCATGAACCAACATTGCCGAATTTGAAGAAAATCGGTTAAGATTTAGCTATAGCTCCCATATATATGTTTCGTCCGATTTGGCCCTTTAGTTCTATAGAAGCTGTATTTTACATCCAATCGTTTTGAAATTTAGAATGGTAGAGTTCATTGATCCATGAACCAACACTACCGAATTTGAAGAAAATCGGTTAAGATTTAGCTATAGCTCCCATATATATGTTTCGTCCGATTTTGCTCTTTAGTCCTGAAGAAGCTGTATTTTACATCCAATCATTTTGAAATTTAAATGTCCCAAAAGAAAATTTATGTAAACAATTTATACATGAATTACAAAATTTATATATCAGAGTTATTCAATATTACGAGAGTGGTGTAGGGTATTATATAGTCGGCACCGCCCGACTTTAGCCTTTCCTTACTGGTTTTGGTATAGGGTATGTTCAGCAAATTTATAGAGAATATTAAGGCCAATATTTTTGTGGAACATATTAACCCTCTTTGACCTTTTATTGGTGTTTGTGTTAAGTTTTGAGCTTTGGTTTGTTCCGACACATATAATATAGTAAAATTTTATGTCCAACATTTTTGTAGAACATTTCATCCCCGCCCTCCCTATTTTAGGGGTGTATTTTACGATTGGTTAAAATGAGTCCAAAAATTACAGTTATGTGAGAGAGCTAGAGGGAAAAAGGCTGATGACAACTTTTTGAGGGGCCCACTGATTTTCAGAATCTTTGGAGGCCAATAAAAAAATTGGTCACCAATTTCGCCAAACCGAATATAGGGTTATACTACCCTTATATGTACTACCGTCCGTGTATTTTTTCAAATTAAAACAAATTATATGTTATTTCGAATATTTAGTTTGGGAGATACCAAAAGGGGCGTGACATGAACTCCTATTTTTATACCCTTACTTTAGTGAAACGATGGTATATATTTTCTACGGACTAGAAGTGTAACATATTGAAGGAGTGACCTAAGACCCCTAGTATGTTTGGCGGAAATCCGTTTTAAGTCATTTAAATCATTTGAGCAATGTTCGTCTGTCTGTGTGCTGGCTGGTGCGCACGATAACTCTCGAAAGAAGTAACCGATTGACTTCAAATTTGGTATGTGGTAATATTTTTTTAGTATCAGGCTAAGATCGAAGGTTGGCCATATTGGTCCAGTCCTTCTAGTACAATCACCCGCAACGGGTTAACATTAACAAAAAATATTGATTCCTTGATAACTTCTATACAAATTGGATTTATCACCACACCCGTTTTAGTGCCTCCCATACAAAAAGTGGCAAAATATACCAAAATTAAATATTTCACTAAATTTCGAACACTGTTGGGGGGTGTTACTCGAAGGAGGGGACCAATTTGGCCCATCTTTGATCATAGCCTAACGTAGAAAAATATATTAACACATACCAAATTTGACGTCACTAGTCAGTACGATGGACGGATGGCCATTGCACAAATCACTTATATATATAATATTCTTGGGATTTCTTAGCTCACCCCGTCGAGTTGTTATACGAGGGCTATTTATATTTCGGATCCAGCAATAAAAACAATAATTTAACATTGGACATGGATTTTATTTGTTTTTCAAAATATTCTCCGTAAAGATTAATATCAATATACTTCTGCATGCTGTTGAATTAAATTTGAACGCTTCAACGGCTTCTTCAGGCATCGAAAAACGTTTACGACGCAATTTTTACTTGATGTGAGATTCGTCAAATTATGTGGGATCCAACGAAAACAAGTCATTTTCACGGCCAACTGAACATGTAATATCTCATTTAAAGCATGTCATACTATCGCCCAAGGATGCCTCAATATCATGGCATGGTTATAACGACCATTTTTCTCTGGGTTTTAAGTACTATAAAACCATTACATTGTACACCATTTCAAGGCTTTGTATGCACTGGTATACATGATATAAGCTGTTAACTTTTGATGCAAAATATTACATTTGTGTGGGAGGTACCGAAACGGGCGTGTCAACTTCTCGAGGTGATAGTGACTAATAAAATAATACTATTTGTAGAATTTCAGAAGTTTCAAATAATTACGAGTAGTATAGAAGTTATTAAATAATCAATATTTCACTAAATGTTAACCCTTTGTGGGGGAGGTACTAGAAGGAGTGGATAGAAGAAAATATTACCACATACCAAATTTGATGTCAATCGGTAACTCCTTTCGAGAGTTATCATGCGCACCAGACAGTAGGCATACAGAGGGGCGGACATTGCTCATTCGACTTAAAATAACCCAAAACAGATAGCCTGCGATGTGTTACATTTTGGCCCGTAGCAAATGATATATACCCACGTATCACTAACATGAGGGTATAGCACGTATGAAAGTTCAGTCGGGAAAACCGACTTATGAATCCCCTCACCTGGAGTCCCAAAAAATATTCGTAAATTTATTTTTTTTTAATTAAATTATTATCAATTTAAATGGCACTTAATAACTTTAAAGTATGCACTGGTATTAAAGTTAAAAGCTGTTTACATTTGGTACAAAATTGTCCATTTGTGTAACTGCCAATTTTCTCTAGACTGTAGGTGCTACAAAACCATTACACTGTTCGAAATTTCAAATATTTGTATGCACTGGTATTAAAGTTAAAAGCTGTTAACTTTTGGTACAAAAAGGCCCATTTGTGTGGGAGGTACCTAAAGAGGAGTGGCCACTTCGCACATTTTTCTCGACGTGTTAACGACTAACAAATTAATACAATGTGTGAAGTTTCAGAAGATTCGAGTAAGTAGTATTGAAGGTATTAAAGAATCAATATTTCACTAAAAGTTAACCCTTTGTGTGGGAGGTACTAGACGGAGTGGACCGATATGGCCCATCTTCGAACCTAGCCGGAGATAGAGAAAAATATTACCGCATACCAAATTTGAAGGCAATCGGTTACTCCTTACTCCGGAACAACATTTGCAAATCGTTCCGGATTGCTGCGTCCAATATTCGGTCGACATAATCGCCCAGCAGAGTCGCTAATTCGAGCAACCTTGGATCGTTTTCGCACCACGTTTACTCTAGTGGATAATGCGCATGTTGCATGTTGATGTGGACGACCTTTGGTTCCAACCTCTGGACTATTTTTTGTGGGGTTATGTGAAGTCGCTTGTCCAGCGCGACACGATTGACGCCTTGAGAATATTCGGCGCGTTATTGCTGACATATGTACAGCCCCAAATGATGCAAATACTGGTCGAAAATTGGGCCTCTCGGCTGGAATTTATTCGAGCAAGCCGCGGCTGCCTCTTGCCCGAAATCATTTTTAAAACATAATGGCAAACCCTTACCTTTATAATAAAGATAAATTCTTGGCCATAACATTAAATTATATGCTTTTTATTTCTTCTTGAAAACCACACGTCTAAAAACACCCTTGAGATATTTCTCAATCATCATGAGATATTTCCAAGGTTCATTTCTATAAATATTTCCACAAGAAACAATAAAAAAACATAAAATTTTTTAGATTACTACATTTAAATGGATATGGTTAATGATAAGATGTCTATGAAAACGCTTTTTAAATGCATGTTTGTTTGTTTTCTTTTTTTTCTGGAATAAAAAACGTATGAAGGAATTTGAAAAATGAATGAGTCATAAGCCAAACTTGTTTTGTATAATACCAAAACGTAGCAAAAAGTAATGTAAACAAATTACGTTTACTTTGTGTGTGTAACAATTAAAAATCATCGATTATGGTTATTATAGTTAAATTTTGAATTAAACTGGAAATCAAAAAAAGTTTTAACATGTTTTTATAATAAAAGTATAGAGGTTGCATTTATTTTCCTACCGCGATGCAATTTTGTAGATACATATGGGGGATTTCATGTTAAGTGAGTAAATTTTTAAAACCGAAGTCTTCTGATCGGGATAAAACTTACACCATGTGTAGTCCTACTAAATTTCAAGGAGATCGGTCATGCACTGTCCGAGTTGCAGGGTGTTGAATTTTGACATTTTGGTCAAATGGTCCTTTTATCCCTCCCATATAACTAACACTATGCAACAAAGTAATTTGTTTGTGCCCGAGACTTAGAAACTTTTTTGTATAGATTGAGGCATTTTCTGAAACCAAACCAATTTTTTTAATTTTTTTCTAAAATTCAAATTTGCATGGAAGTTACCTTTAGTATTTGGACCATATTTTTATCGACCTTATATTTTTGAAATATAAGATCGATAAAGGCGGGATACCATTTAAAGGAAATTACTATGGCTATAAATGTCGAAAACATCACGTAGAAACGAAGTTTAGTAACTGTATTTAAAACAATTAGAACAAATTAAATATTTTTTCAAATAAGCAAAACATAAAAAAATAAACTAAGGGCTGCTGTATATATTTCTGGCCTAATAATGAAAATGGGAATATTTATCATCAAAAAAGGTTTTATTGATTTTCAAAGTATTATCCAGCATGATTTATACACTTTTGCATGCGCTCAAACCAATTGTCGAAGCACTTTTTCCACTCCGATTGAGACACCTCCAAAACATTGTTTTTGAACGCTTCAGCAGCATCTTCTGGCGACGAAAATCATTGACCACGCATCTTTTCTTGATGTGCGGTAATAAAAAGAAGTCATTGGATACCAAGTCAGGGCTGTACGGCGGATGACCCATCAATTCGACGTTTTGGCCGGTCAAAAAGGCGCTGGTTTGAGGCGATGTGTGAGAGCTCGCATTGTCATGGTGCACACTGATTCGTCTTCTCCTGTTTGTTTTTCAAATTTCTCCGAAGACTTCAGGCAAACAAATTGTGGTGTACCAATCAGAATTGACCGTCCTTCGTTGCTCAAGTGGAACAGTCGCCACATGACCAGTTTTTCCGAAGAAACAGGCGACCATTTGCTTCGAAGTGCTTCTTCCACGATAGATCCAAGATTCGTCACCTGTGACGTCTATTAAAGCACCGCGATCGTATTTTTTCAAAATTTCTTTGCACCAATCGACACGAGCCTTTTTGCGGGATCTAACGAGAACAAACCTTTTTTATTGCCAGGTGTTCATGCAATATCGAATGTATGCTGGTGGAAGAAATGCCAAACGATGCCTCTATCTCACGGTATGTCACATGACGATATTGCATTATCAGTTTTTGGACGACCTTCGTCTTTGAGCGAGCGTCGGTCAAATTGATTTTTTCAAGTCACTGTAAACAACATAAATGATGGTCGTACGTCACAACGTTCTGAGTACGTTTATGATAAAAAATGTCAAACTTTCCAATGGAAATGGCAGATGGCGACACTTAGTGTTGCCTAGGCCAGAAATATATATAGCAACACAAACAAACTCAACTAAGAATATATGTTCGAGACAAGTGTGCAAACATAAAAAAAAAAACAGTAAGGAAAGGCTAAAGTCGGGCGGTGCCGACTATATAATACCCTACACCACTCTCGTAATATTGAATAACTCTGATATATAAATTTTGTAATTCATGTATAAATTGTTTACATAAATTTACTTTTAGGACATTTTATACTTAAATAATACCCTATACCAGAGTGTGGTGTAGGGTATAAAAACGATTGGATCTAAAGAGCCAAATCGGATGAAACGTATATATGGGAGCTATAGCTAAATCTTTACCGATTTTCTTCAAATTCGGTAGTGTTGGTTCATGGATCAAGAAACTCTACCATTCTAAATTTCAACACGATTGGATGTAAAATACAGATTTTATAGGACTAAAGGGCCAAATCGGACGAAACATATATATGGGAGCTATAGCTAAATCCTAACCGATTTTCTTCAAATTCGGCAATGTTGGTTCATGGATCAAGAAACTCTATCATTCTAAATTTCAAAACGATCGGATGTAAAATACAGCTTCTATAGGACTAAAGGGCCAAATCGGACGAAAGATATATATGGGAGCTATATCTAAATCTGAACCGATTTCAACCAAATTCAATAGCGATCTTAACAGCCGCGAAATACTCTAAACTGCAAAATTTCAGAACGATCGGAGTGAAATTGCGACCTGTAGTCGACGAACAACTTTACATGGACGGACGGACGGACGGACGGACATCGTTAAATCGACTCAGCTAGTGATTCTGAGTCGATCGGTATACTTTAAGGTGGGTCTACCTGTGTTATTTTAAGGTGTTACAAACATCTGCCGTGAAACAAACTTATAATACCCTGTACCACAGTGTGGTGTAGGGTATAACAAAAAAACGCTAATCGAATGCACGTAGTAATTCACCTTTTCAATTGAACAGACCTCGTATACCCTCCGCCTCTAAAGTAAGGGTATACATATTCTTAAAATCAATGGGAACATTCATACCATTACTGTAAATGTCTCATTACACCAAAGAATGAGTCATTTTGAGAAGTGTACATTTGTCATTAATATGATGACAATGTTTTAACACTGTAAAACCCACTAATATAAAATATTTTTAAACATTTTGCATTCATACATTGCATCAAAGAAACTCTGTATTAGCCCAAAAACAATGTCAGTTTTCATTGATATAATGTTAGATTTCATTAGTGATATGATGCGAGCAATTCCTAAAAATAATACTTGGTTTTTGTGTAAAAATCTCTGAACAATATTTATATTTGATGTTTCACAAAATTTAAAAAGTAATTTGTTGTTAACACTCCACATAAAGCGAACACCTCAATCGTTCTCAGTCACATAATTCATTTCTAGCACACCGTCCACCTATGACACAACGGCAATTCGCTCTAACTCGTATATGATTTATATCAGCAACAGTTTTCTTCACAATGATCTCTTCCATTGCAGCATCGTCTGGAACAATTAGTGAGTCGGATATTTTAGGGCTTAAAAGAGGAAGAGAACTATCAACAGCAGAATTTGGTGTATCCTCAGGGATGTCATCGGTAATGTCCAGTATATGACTTTGGAACTGGCCTATTGAACAAGTTAAAATCATCAATACAGCCACAGATTTTAGCATTTTAGGAAAAATATATTGTTTAGAATATTGTTATTAATTTATTTGGAATGTTATTATAACCCGTTCTCTGTTATATTCCAAGCCAAACTGAGCTGAAGGGAACTGCAGTCGCACAACGATTTGTTTTAAGGCAGAAACACAAGTTCTACGTTCTATCTACAACAGCAGAATTTATTTGACTGATTTTGTCATTATAAAATGTACAGGGCAAACACCTGTATTTCATTGTGTATGAATATACGGGTGTATGTATATTAGGATGTACTGAAAATTGCCTATTTACGAATTTGTATTTAATAAAATGCAACGTGGCGTTCAATCAACACGAGACGAACATAGTCTGTAGCCCTGAACTGCTATGCAACAGTGACCTACACAGAAAAAAAATGTTGACTTAAAATAAAAGATTTGCGATAAAGACAAATCATTATTTTTAAGACAATTTTTTTTCAGCGTAGATCCACTTTGTATACAACTAGGTCGTTCGGAAGCAAAACCCCGACTGGTACGAACGCGGCTTTGCCTTTCATGTTTTTATACCCTCATTTTAGTGGAGGAAGGCGGGTATATATCATTTGCCATGAGCCACAAACACATCTCCACAGACCAGGTTTGCTGAAATTTGCGCACATTTTGTCGATAATGCTGACCAAAAAATCTCAAAGTGCACTTTGATTTTAACGCCCGTTTTCCTAAAAGGCCTCAACAATCTTATAGCGTGTACCTCTCCATGGTTGAATTTGTCAAACACTGAAACAAATAAATGTCAAATTATGTTGGCCAAAAAACCTGACGTTAAGGTGTGACTCACAATTAACATTGATTCTTCAATAACTTCCAAACTATTTATTCTTCAAAAACTTCTAAAAAATTGTCGAAGTTGCCCGCTCCAATTGGTACCTATAAAAGGAGCATTTTGTACAAAAAAGGTAACAGCTCATAACTTTATTACATACAATTACTTGACATTTTGTGCATGTAATGTAATGCTTCTACAGAAAGGGTAGTCTCTGTCCTCTGTCCTCTTGATTTTGTTCTTTAGACTGAATCGTGTTTTCCGAAGCCTACCGCTACAAACTCCTCCCAAGATAACTAACCTTTCTTATTTCCAGACGAATATCTCTAAAGCGAGAAAAACTGCTGATATCACCGGATTCAGCATGGCCGTTACAAGTTTACCCATATTATCTTCTTTCCTTTACATTCATAGAGCACATTTCGAGCACAGTGTGAATGATAATTATGTAGAAGCGACTATCTGTCCACATAAATGAACCATCGCTATCCTACCAGAAAGCATAAAGCTGAGTATAGACGATTGCCAGATCGGCAAACGTTATCAACCCTGTTAAAGTGCTGCAAATATACGGACAATGACAGATTGTTAGGCAAAGGTGAATTGACAGTTCAGACGATTGCAAGAAAACATTACAATTTCATATATTTACAATATATTTTTTAAATATTTATATGCAGGATTGCCAATAAAAATACATTATAGACAGTGTTGCAAATAACATGTTTTTCTGGCAATGGCGCCGTTGTCACATGCATAAACTTCGCACATATAACAATCTGCAAATTATCTCGCAATGACTTGTATGCTAACGTTGCAAAACAAAAATTGTGTGTTCACACTGTTGTAAATTCACAGGGTTGCATTTTTCCGCCATTTTTCTGGCAATGTTGTCCCAATCGTGTGTACACGACTGGGGATAATTTAAATCAAGTGTTGGGGACAAATATAGAACGTGCGGGGGACGACTAAATCACTTTCTTAGGACGAAAAAAGCACGCGCTGGGATAACCTTTCATTCTCATTTAAAACTATTTAAACAGCATTAGCGTTTCAATACATTTATTAATGTTATAAGTAAATAAAACGTGAACATAACAAACATATAATTGCAAATTTGCATATTTATCACTAAGCAAATCACGTCTAAACAAAACACATTCGAATGTGCAGCAACACAGTATTACCTCTGTTTTTGCTCGGAATTCAGCTCGTAACCCTAATGGTGGCAGTCCCCTTCGTATCATTCGCCTTTATGTACTGCAAAATTTAAGTCCTGTGCTCTATAAAAAACATACACACTCATTAATATCTTTTAAAATTGAAATTTTTATAAGCTTAGGTTGTTAAATATTCGTAGGCCGACACCATTTCTATTGATTATAGAAATTTCTGCAATAGGAAGATGTCACTGGATTTTGCAATCACCTTATCCTTCTCATTCCATAGCCCAGAGAATCGTTCACAATATCAAACAGGTTATTAAATTCTATTTCTTCGTCATTAATTTTCATTTTTCACGTCTTTATAAATCCTCGTGGTTTCTTCTTCTAAGAACAGCCAATAACAAATCCAATGAACAACACAAAGCCCAACAAATAATCATCAACCTTACGGCGGCAATACAATGCCGGTCAAAAAATCTCCGATTCGTTGATAACACTGTGATACAAAATCGAACTTTCCGAATGGGAATGGGATGAGACCAATTGCAAATGAAAGTTTACATTATCCATAACAAAACCCTCAAGGGTTTTTTTTCAGTTCAGTGCGAGATTTTTTTTACACGCATTTGAAGTTGGTGATTTTGGAACGCTGTCTAACAAGAAAAGATCATTGAAAATTTGATAAAATAATGATTATTTCTTTTTATTATCATGTAAAGTTTTGGTATCTTACGGTTTTTGGGGTCGAGGAAATCATTTATTACCTACAAATCACGATAGATGGCACTGACATGCAAATGGTGCTACTTCTTGTCGATTTTCATTGAAAAAGCGGTTCAAAATTACCAACTTCAAATGCGTGTAAAAAAAATCTAGCACTGAACTAATAATCTTGAAGGTTTTGTTAGGGATAATGTCAACATTCATTTGTAATTGGTTTCATCCCATTCCCATTTTGGTTGTTGCACTGTGTAATTAATGAACGAATCGGTGGCGACTTTTCATGCACGTTACGTTTATAAATTGGTACCAAACGGTGTTTATTTTGCAACGTCTTTTTTCCCTCAGTGTACTTACTTACCTTTACAAGCAACAACAAACAAAAGCAAATCGTTAAAGTAATTTCCTTCTTGAAAATTGAGTTATTTTTTTCAATGCTATTCTGCGTGTAGGTTACTTGGAAGAGGTCAGAAATCGTGATGATACCGAAACCAGGAAAAGATCCAACTCAAGTTAAATCCTATCGTCCTATAATCCTACTATCGATACTATCAAAAATGTTTGAGCCTATTCTTCTGAAGAAAGTCACACCTCATATAATTTCTAACAATATTATACCTGACCATCAATTTAGTTTTCGAAAAAATTGTAATACTATAGAACAGGTTCACTGTATCGTAATCTACCTATCAGCAGAGCTTTTAGAAAAAAGAAAACTTTTCGGCTCTATTCATAGATATTTCCCAAGCATTTGACAAAGTCTGGCACGAAACTTTTGTACAAAATATACGACCTTCTGCCAGTGAGCACTCACAAACTGTTCAAAGATGATTTGACAAACCGGTCTTTCCAAGCTAAATCAAATGACATTTTTTCTAGCCCTAAGAAAATAAATGCCTGTGTCCCAGAGGGGAGCATTCTTGGCCCTATACTGTAGGTTATTTTCATGGCATATATGCCCATAACCTACTTTACGCATACGTCTACCTTTGCGGATGATAATTTAATTTATTTCAATAAATTGAACCTAGCGCAATGAGAATACAAATTCTTATAAATTAGTGCTGGTGGTATACGGTTAGTTGATTTAAATGACACTGGGAAAAACATGTAACTATATTTTAACATTGGAAGTATGATATAAAAAAGTGTATTTGTCTTATACAATTAAGTGCAATTAAACAAGATAATTTTTTAACTCCTTTCGGAAATGCAGGTTGTTTCTTGTTAACAGAATATTTGTCGGTAGTATTCCAAAGGTGGATTGATGGTATACAGATTTGTTTTTCCGATTTGAAGTATTTGAATCGTAAATTAATTATTTTCTTGCCACGATTTGACCCAGCGAAATTTATACTTTCAAAGAAATAATCAGGTTTATAAGTTTATATGATTTTGTATAGGAATATTAAACTTCTGTACTTAAGATAGGTATCAAAAGTCATAGGTTATTTTCAGTTTTAGGTTATTTTCAGTTTTTGTTTGTCTGCATAATCACTGTTTGAATATATTTCAGAACCGTATAATAGTGGCGGTATTAGGTATGTTAGTAATAACCGAATTTCAAATGGCGCAGAGTGTTGAACAGTCCAGAGATTTCGCAGCTTTCCATGAACCATTGTTACATGATTAGACCAAGATAATTTTTCATTAAAAATTATTCCCAGATTTGAAGAGGAACTCAGGTATATAATTTCGGAATTCCTTATTTTTATACTGTAGTCAAAATCATGAGATCGTTTTTTCTTCGCAATATGTAGACGTTGAACATTTTGTCAAGTTTTTGTATAAGGATTCTATGGTCAACGGTGTCGAAGGCCTTACTATGGTCTAGAAGTATAAGAAATGATTCCATGCTTTCACCCATATTAGATCTGAGATCTTCAACAACGTCAACCCACTATTATGCAACTTCTAGCCTTTCTAAAGCCTAACTGTCTTTCGAAAGGCATATCGTTTTTTCCAGAAATACTCATTTATTTGTTTATATATTAGATTTTCCAGTATTTTTGATATGTATGACAGTCGGAAATGTTGATTTTGTGAGTACGAAGTTTATTATATGGGTTATGTAAGGTATCGGGTCCGTCAATAAGAGCGCTACCAAATTTTTTTTAAATAAAACAAAAACGGTTTTGGACATCAATGAAATTCTTTATTCCTGTGAAAGTGCGTTCGATGCCATTATGTATGGAACTCGCATGGCCACCACGGGCACGCTTGCAGAAGTCCAGACGCTGAACCCAATTTTCGACGGTTTTCAAGCATAAATCGGCCGATACTGCTGCAATTTCACGTTCGATATTCGTACGAAGTTCATCAATCGTCGCTGGCTTGTTGGCATAGACCATAGACTTGACGTAGCCCCACAGGAAATAGTCTAACGGCGTCAAATCGCACGACCGTGGCGGCCAATCGACTGGACCATTTCGTGAGATAACACGTTCTATAAACTTGGTTTCCAATAAATTGATTGTGACATTCGCTGTGTGGCTTGTGGCGCCGTCCTGTTGGAACCACATGTCCTCCAAGTCCATATCATCCAATTGGGGCCAAAAATATTCGGTTATCATTGAACGGTAGCGATTCCCATTCACAGTAACGTACCGGTCTTGATCATCACGGAAGAAGTACGGCCCAATGAGGCCGCCGGCCCATAAACCGCACCAAACCGTAATTTTTTCGGGATGCAATGATGACTCATGGAGAACGTGTGGATTGTTGTCTGACCAATAACGCATATTTTGTTTATTGACGAAGCCATTCAGCCAGAAATGAGCCTCATCGCTGAAGATGATTTTTCGCGCTCTTCACGTTGAGCCCACTGACTCCGAATTTCGGTAGGAAATTTTAATAATTTCGACTCGTTGTTGGCTCGTATATCTTTCCATCATGAAATGGCAAACCTTACTGAAGAGAAATGTCAAAAGAGCGGCAAAAAATATGGCGTCGTTTGCTGTCCCTGTCGGTCTACTTTTGTAGCGTCCCTGTTGAAAAACCCTTTAGAAGAGAAGGCGACATGAGTTTCAAAAGCTTCGGGCAAATACCATCCATGCCAACAGCATTTGATTTTGTTGTTCACCTTGCTGAACACAACGAAAAAGACGCCGTACAGTGCAATAATTGGAACCTTAGGTTTAAATCATCCATGGTCTGATTTCTTTGTACCTGAGTTGAATATGGCAAATATTTTCCCAATGTGTATTTAAAAGATATTGCTGCAGTAAACAGTACTTTACATTTTTAAAATCTCCAAATGATATAATTTCATCCTCCACTTTTCTAGTAATATCATAAGTTATAAAAAGCAGATCATGATTTGAAAACATTGGGGCGGAAACCTGATCATATAAGAGAACCTTCTTTTTCTAATTGAGTAGAAAAATATCCAGCAAATTGTTACCCGAACGATGGAAATGTATTGGGCGATTTGTATTAGTTGGATATAAGTCACGAACAACTGCAGTCTCATGTCCGAATCCTAGAAGAATAGTTAAAAAATGGAGATTAATGCAAATGAAGGGATACATGTCTTCCAATTTCTGTTTGCAATTCACTGATTCCTCAAAAGGATCCTGTAAAATATCTTGGAATCCATTTAGATCGTGGTCGTATAACAAAGACTCTAAAGTAATTCAAATAGTACTTAAAACTATTCAACTTCAGTGGCTTATCAGCCAAAGATCTGCCCTAGATCAAGAGTATAAGGTTATTTTATACAAAACAGTATTTAAGCCCATTTGGACATATGGTATCCACCTCTGGGGTACAGCGAGCGATTCTAATTTATGTAAATTATAAAGAAGACATTCGAATATTCTTCGTTTAATTACAGGTGCAGCTTGGTATATAAGAAACGCTAACATAAGGACCTCAACATGCCAACAGTAAAAGAGGAAATTGAAAAATATTGTCGGTGTTATGTGGGCAAACTATTGAATCATCCAAACATCCTGGCTCGAGAACTACTACCTTTTGAAGATCATACACTCCTTAGAAGAAGAGATACGCTGGACTTGATTTTAAATTAAAACTAAACAAAAATTTAAATTATGTAAGAATTTATTTTTGAAATTTTAAACTTTTGTTAAAGTAAAAAATAGTGTAGTCTCAATGGTTCATTCGCATTGGCCTAACCGAGTGAATAGTATGCTAGATTTGTTCACTTAGTGCCATTTTCATTGTTTAACAATGAACTATTCCATAATAAATGTCATGAACTGGAAAAAAAATAATTCCCTGTGGTATCTTTTTGAATCGCTTTCGCACGAAATCTCGACAGAAAGTCAATATCATATTTCCGTGAAACGAAATTAAATACTTTATGCTGGAACAACTTTGGGAAATAATGCAAACATATTTCACAAGTCAATGGTGTGAAATAAGTTTTTCCTAAATGTTTTTCCTGTGCGCCGCCACAGTGGGATTTTGGCGACAATAACCATATTTTCGACCATTCAATGAAATGTGCATTTAGATATGAAATGTGCATTTATGGTTTTTTAGAAAAAATATATTTTACTTTTGAAAAATTTAAGTAGAGTCCGTACAAGGGCGCTAAGCAAGATTTTATTTATATTTTCATGCAATTCAGTGGTCCATATGTATATAATTTTGTTGAAAATAACATTTAACTATAGAATATTTGAAAATCATAGCATAGCAAATAAAAATTATGGGACATCATAAATCGTTAATAGTTATACCTATAAGCCTCTAAAAAGTAACTTTTTTTTGATTACCAATGTTGCTCTTATTTCCTCCTATCTTTTCTTTCAATAATATGGAATGCGGGAATGTCTCCTTTCGATTAAAATAAAATATAATACCCTACGCTACTCTACAGTAGTAATATCGAATAACACGGAAATATATAGGTTATACTTCAGATAAAAATTGTTTACATAAATTTGCTTTTGGTACATTCAAAATGATTAAATGTGAAACAGCTTCTATAGCGCTAACAGGCCATATATAAGTATACTTCTAAATAAACTTATTTTCCTATAATTCGAAAATGAGGGTACTTGGATAAAGAAACTCTACCACGATAAATTCCGAAATGATTGGATGTAAAATAAACTGCTCTATTGCTAAAATGTCAAATTAGAAGGAACATATACATACATATGTCGGCTATATGTAAATATGAACCGATTTTCTTTAAACTGGCCAATAACACACCACAACATTTTTCAGCTTTGCGATTTTTAAGGCTCTGATTGTATTTTTTCCGGTAGGTCTGTTCCGCAAATGTTTCTCCTATTCAATATCTACAATTTTGCTTTAGACGCAAAAGAGATAATCCGTACGGTATACCAAGAAAAAAAATAAAAAAGTGCAAAAAATCTAACTTGAGAAAAAAAACCTATGGATATTAAATTATCAAATGAGCCAACTTGACTAAACGAATGATGTAGTAGTTCTTATTTTTGGGGCTACTTTCACGTCTAATTCTCAGAATTGAGTCCCAAAATCATGTGCTGTTCCTTGTAACGATCCCTGTATCAAGAAACACCAATATGTTAAATTTTAAAAGTATTGAATGTGGAAAAGATCATCTAAAGCACTAAAAGGCCAAGTCGGAACATATGTCATGGCGGCTATATCTAAATCTGAACCAAATTTTCACAAATTCGGCAGTATTTATCCTTGGATGAAAGAACTCTTGCCTGATAAATCTAAAAATGATTGGATGTAAAATACAGTTTCTATAGCGCCAAAAGTTCAAATCTATATATTTAAATCTGAACCGATTTTGACCGATTTCAATAGGGTTCTTCCCAGGTGTAAGAGAGTCGTTGTTGCCAAATCTCAGCATGATCTGAGTGAAATTGCGAGCAGTACTTAACAACCCAGCAAAATCTTGGTAAGTACCTGTCATTATTCCCTGCATTACCAAATAATGACATCTCATTATTCGCTGAATTACTTTCGGCTTATTAATAATATCTTACCAATAATAACAGAAATAATTGATTTGTTTATCAAAATAATTTTTGGCAAATTTTAGTATAATGCAATTTTGGCTATATTAGGTTATTGTAGAAGATTTATTTATTTTCAACAAGTTTTCCAAAAATACGTGCAAATTGAATGAAAATACCAAAAATATTTACGTATATCGTATGATGTTAGACCATTGAAGAATTTTTCACATGGTGGTTTGGGTTCAGAAATTCGAAATATGCGCTACAATATGGACAAAATTACTTTAAATGCCCATCTCTACATATCTACCATATCTACTACGTATTTTGTAACTTATTGGTAATACATTATTCAAGTACTTAAAATCGTGAAAACATAAGCACATATTTATGTGGTATGCCTATGCTACAAATAAGTACTTATTATGCTACTTTATTGTATGCTTTTGGGAAGTACTTCCCTCCAATGGCATCACCATGTTAAAATAATGAGAAAAGTGGCTAAATAATAAGTACTTACCATTATCAAACTTTGCTTACTCGTCGGATTATTTGGTAATGAGAAATTTTGCTGGGAAACAGCATAAGGTGGATAGACGGAAAGACAGACGTACGGACGGACGGACGGACAGACATGGTTAAATCGACTCAGCTTGTGATTCTGAGTCGATCGGTATACTCGTACTTTAAGGTGGGTGGTATATCTGCCACAAATCAATATGTTCCACAGTGTGGTGTATGGTACAAAAAAATGCATTGGCATTTTCGGAACAGGAAGAAAACTATAAAGACACTTCGATAGGAAAACATATTTTTAAGTCAATGTTTTGGCCTACATTATGCTGTACCCAAGTTTCTGCAAAAAGTTCGTGAGACTATCATGCTAGTGGACAACACACAGGTACATCATGGCGTACGGTTTGCCCTGACGAAAATGTAGCTTCCGTGGTCGAGAGTACGCGACTCAGTCCTGAAACATCGACTAGCCTCACAACTGAACATTTTATGAATCAACCTGATGCTAATTTCCAGACCTCGCATTATTCTTTAACAAGGTCCAATTTACCGCTTCGTTATCGCTTCTCATTTTGGACCTTAGAGCAGGTTGAAATGGACAATGATTTTGCCCAAAAAATTGTCATATCAAAGGCTATGTGAACAAGCTAAATTGACGCATTTTGGAGATCGGAAAAACTGTACGTTATCGTCGAGAAGCCACTGCATCCTAAGAGAGTGGCAGTTTGGTTAACGGTGAGCGTTACAGACGCATGCTAAACCATTTTTTGTGGCCGAAGATTGAATACATACATGGACTTGTACGTTCGTTGGTTTCACCAGGGTGAGGCGCCATGCCCCACAGCTCACGCCACAATCTTTTGCGCCCAAGTTCGGCAATCGTGTTATCAGTCGTCTCGTCTATTTCAATTGACGCCCTCAGTGCTGCGATTTGCCGCCGTTGGCCTTTTTTTGTGGGGAAACGTGAACGACCTATACCTATATGTTATGCAAACAATCCATTACTGAATTAGGCCCTTAGGGCGAATACAGATCAAAGCAAGCACCGACATAAATGAAATCGTTTTCCCTAAATAATGATAATGTTAGGTATTAAAAAAACGCTAACTTTGATTTGATATAAATTTGATTTTTTAATTTTTAAAAAAGTACTTGGATTTGGAACACAGTTAAGTAAATATGCTTTTCAAGTGATTGTTTAGTTTTAAGGAGACTCTGCAACAGTATATGTAAAGACGATAAAGATCAATATTTCCTACTCACATTTAATATACTGCGATTTTTACAATCCTCAAAAGCTCTGATATACGATTTTTAATATGTCCTTGAAAAATCTAATTTTCAAAGAGAATTTCAGTTTTGGGAACAGAAAAAAGGCACAAGGGCAAAATTCCAGCGAATACAGTGGCTGAGACATGATCACGGGCAGAAAAAAATCAGAGGTAATCAGTTATATCTATGTGTACTGACTTTATTTTTGTTAAAAAGAAGCAAATACAATGACTGATTTCCCAGATTGTTGAGCAATGGTAGGTTAAACAATGTGACTCATCTTCGTACTTAAACCTACCTTTTGTTGTGTTATATGCGGAACGCTAAAGCTAAGTATACACGATATACGATTGCCAGTTCGGACAACGTTATCATCCCTGTTAAAGTGCTGCAAATGTACGGAAAATGACAGATTGTTAGGCAAAGGTGAATTGACAGATCAGACGATTGCAAGGAAACCTTACAATTACATATATTTACAATATATTTTGTAAATATTTAAATTAGAATAAATGATTTTTCAAGCTCGAGGTCCTTGAAAAATCATTTATTCTAATTAATAATAAAAAAAAAGGTCGAATAATATACACAAATTAGGGTAAATATTTAAATGCAATATTTAAATACAGTGTTGCCAATAAAATGTTTTTCTGCCAATGGCGCCGTTGTCACATGCTTCGCACATCTAACAATATGAAAATTATCTCGAAATGACTTTTCTGCTAACGTTGCAAAACAAAAATTGTATGTTCACCGGGTTGTAAATTCACAGGGTTGCATTTTTCCGCCATTTTTCTGGCAATATTGTCCGATCTGCAAATCGTGTGTACTTAGCTTAAGAAATGTGCTGAAATGTGTGACTGTTGAAAAAGTAAACATGAAAGTCTCGAAGATAACATTTTTGCGCCTAGATGTCGGCAACACGGGGAGGTGTTGGGTATAATGTCATTAAAACAAGTAAGAAATTTCAGTCGGGTAAACCGACTAAGGTATACCCTCACTTTGTGAGCAATGTAAATGTGTACTTGTATATACATATACTAATATTATATTTAATTTGTTATGTCTTGGCTCTTTTAGTATGATAGGTACTAAAACGGGTGTGGTGATAACTCTCATTTTTAACAGGACTGCAGGAATTTTAAAAACTTTACACTGTCCAAAAGTTTTGAGCATTTATATACAATGGTATTCACGATATAAGCTGTAAACTTATTGTAAAAAATAGTACTTTTGTGTAGGAGCTACCAAAAGGTGCGTGGTAATAACGTACATTTTTCGACGGACTGTAGGTACTACAAAAACAAAATTTTTAGTAATTATTTGCACTAATATTAAAGTTATAAGCTGTTAACGTTTCGTACAAAATTGTTCCTTTGTGTGGGCGGTACCAAAAGGGGCATGGCCATAACGCCCATTTTTCACTGTACTGTAGTTACTATAAAAGTAATACACTGTACAAAATTTCAAGTATTTGTATGTGCTTGTATTAATGTTATAAGCTGTTAACTGTTGGTGCAGAATAGTCCATTTGTGTGGAAAGTGCCAAAAGGGGCGTTTCAAAAACACCACTTTTCACTAGACAATATAAAACCAGTACACTGTGCACAATTACAAGTATTTGTATGCACTAGTATAGAAGTTTTAAGCTGCTAACTTTTGGTGCAAAATAGTCCATTTGTGTGGGAGATACAAAAAGGGGCCTGCAAATACACCAGTTTTCACTGGACTGTAGACGCCATAAAAACATTACTCTGTACAAAATTTCAAGTATTTTTAATCACTGATATAAAAAAAATGTTCCTTTTGTGTGGGTGTTACCAAAAGGGGAGAGGTAAATTCGTCCATTTTTCTAGTGGTGGTAGCGACTACAAAATAATTGCTATATGTGGAATTTAAAAAGATTCGAATAAGTAGTATAGAATTTATTAGAGAATCAATATTTCATTAACTTTTAACCCTCTGTGGGGTAGTGGACCAATATGTTCCATCTTCGAACTTTGCCGGAGATAGGAAAAAACATATGTGGTATGTTTTTTCCTATCTCCGACAAATGTGAAGTCAATTGGTTACTCTTTGCGAGAGTTATCATGCGCACCAGCCAGCAGACAGACAGACGGACATTGCTCAAATAACATAAAATGACCCAAATCGGATTTCCGCCGAACATACTTGGGGACTTAGTTCACTCCTTCGATGTGTTACACTTTTGGCCCGTAGCAAATGATATATACCCTCGTCACACTAAAACGACGGTGTAAAAACGAGTATCCGATCATCAAATAAAACACGCCTAATATATGGTTGACACAATCGCATTCGTCGTGTAAACGGTATTATGGCTAAACACATCTTTACATC
Source organism: Eudasyphora cyanicolor (assembly GCA_963930755.1). Taxonomy (NCBI): domain Eukaryota; kingdom Metazoa; phylum Arthropoda; class Insecta; order Diptera; family Muscidae; genus Eudasyphora; species Eudasyphora cyanicolor. The sequence continues at coordinate 117,664,629 of OZ005736.1, forward strand.
GTCAAAAAACAAGAAAGTTGATAACTGAATTTTTCATATACTGTTGCCTAATTTAAGGAGTTAGGTTTTGAAGCAGATTAATCCAGATACATTATGTACTCGTAAATACCCTACACTCAACTGCAGTAGACGACGCACGGTGGGGTATTTGGTACCAAAACTGTGGATTAACCGAAAAAAATGCCGTTCTAAGTTATATAGTGTAGCAGCATTGTATCTTCGAAGTAGAGTGTTGCTTCGCTGTTCGCTAAGCTCTTTGTAAAATTTATATTTACAACCTTTTTAAAACGTTTTTCCTGAAAAAAACATTAAGTGAAATTAAAATCTGAGTATGGGGTTGTTGTTGTATTCTCCATTTGTTTTACATAATTGGACACAACTTAACGTATTCATCGATATTCTTCGGAATGGTCTCATTTTATTCATGGCCGATCAGACTTTACCACAAAATAATAAAATACAACATTTTTGATTTTTTGACGCTTTTAGGAAGCTTCTATTGAAAAACTATTATTATATTTTTTTAAAAATAATTGGATTTTTCGCAATATCTTGGATGATATTGTTGAAACAGCTAAACGGATGAAAAAAAATATATATTAGAGAAAATTGAAGGCTTCTTAATTTTGGATCCTCCAAAGCTTTCCTGAAATAATTCGGATAAATGGTTCTCGAGTTATGCTAATGTATGTGTTCCAACCTCTATTTTTTAGAGGTTTATCTTTATTTTGATATAGTTATAAACAAGTCCAATCCCACTGATAGACCAAAAGCTCTTAAAGGAAAAGACCTAAACGTTAAATTGAGCAAAAAATGCAGTTTTTGAAAAAATTTATTAATTAAATTAATTAGTTATATGGCTGGCAAAAATGGTCCGTTGGACCTATATGTCAAAATTGGACAGCCTGCAACTCGGAGAGTCCTTAACCAATCTCGCTGAAATTTTGTTTCGTAACTACTACCCAATAGAACTAAACTTGGTGCAAATTTCATCCCGATCAGAAGACATCGGTTTCAAAAGTTCACTCACTTGACATGGAATCACCCAAATATTAAAATTTTGTCACAAAAATGTGTAACGACATAGTTTTTTTTACCTAGTTCATTGTAAAGTATTAGAATAAATTAAAAAATACTAAGTGGGAGGCTTCTCTGAATTAATCCACATTTTTTGATACCAAATATCCCAGTGTGCATCGGGACGAACATATATACGGGGGCTATATCCAACTCCGAACCGATTTTCACTAATTTCAATAGCGTTCGTCCTTAGGTTAAACATGATGTACGTGTCAAATGTGGAGTGGATAATTTTTGTAGAATAAACTTATGATCCAGCTGGTCTGAGTTTTTTTAAATTAGGTCAAATTTTAATTTTTTGTTCGAAGGGAGCATTATACTAAATGAAAAAATAATGAATGTTAATGTCTGAGAGATTTCTTATTGTCAAACGTATATAGTGGAATTTTATGAGGATAATTTTTGTTCAAGATCATAACCCTCTAGCACCCCTCTTATTGGGTCAATTTGTCCCTTTTTTCGAAAAAATCAAAAAAAGTCCTTTCAATAAAAAAAACATTAAAGACTAAAAAATTCTACGATAATTGTTGACGCAAAATTTCAGTGGGGGTCACCAAAGTTGTAAATATGTAATATTTTTTTAACAGTAGGTCAAAGTTTTCATTTTTTGGTCGAAGGTAGCATTATAAATATTTACTAAATGAAAACCAGTAAGGAAAGGCAGAAAGTCGGGCGGGGCCGACTATATAATACCCTACACCTCACTAACAATGCGATAAGGGTCATTGCGATAATAATTTGGAATAATTGGTACATGGGTAAGAACATATATATGTGGATATATCTAATTCTAAACCGATAATCGCTAAATTAAGTAATATTCGTTCCTAAATTGAGAAACATCTTTCTAGAGAATTTTGTAATGATCGGAAGTATAGTACAACTTCTACAGCGCTTTGATATATCCACATTGTGGATATATCTAATTCTGAACCGATAATCGCTAAATTAAGCAATATTCGTTCCTAAATTGAGAAACATCTTTCCGGAGAATTTTGTAATGATCGCAAGTAAAGTACAACTTCTATAGCGCTTTGTAACCAAATCAGGAGGAACATATATATGGAGGTTATATATAAATCTGAATCGATTTTCCCTAAATACTCATTTATGTAAAATAGAAACCTCTTTCTGTCGAATTTCGTACTGATTGGATGTAAAATACAGTCTCTACAGCGCTCGGATGTCAAATCGGGGCTAATATATATATGGGGGCTATATCTAAATCTGAACCGATTTTCTCCGAATTTGGCAGTATTCCTTCATGTAATAAGAAACCTCTTGCAGTCGAATTTTGCTGTGATCGGATATAAAATAGAGTCTCTACAGCGCTTACATGTCAAATCGGGGGTAACATATATATGGGAGCTATATCTAAATCTGAACCGATTTCTTCCAAATTTAACAGTGTTCATTAATATAATAAGAGACCTCTTTCTGCTGAATTTCATACTGATCGGAAATAAAATAAAGTTTTTACAGCGCTTACATGTCAAATCGGGGCTAACATATATATGGGGCTATATCCAAATCTGAACCGATTTTAACCAAATCAAATAGGGATCGTCCGTGGGCCAAAGAAAAGATATGAGTAAAGTTTCGTCATGATCGGGCCATAATTGCGACCCGTACTTTGATTACAAGAATACATCTACAGACGGGCAGACAGACGGACATAGCTAAATCGACTCAGAAAGTGATTACTTCTTCTCCTTTTGGGTGTTACAAACAAATGCACAAAGTCATAATACCCTGTACCACAGTGTGGTGTAGGGTATAAAAATGATGTATGTTAATGCTTGAGAGATTTCTCATTGTCAGAGTTGTATAGTGGAATTTTATGAGGATCATTTTTGTGGAATATCTTCTGTTTCGAAAAAATCAAGAAAAAGTCCTTTCAAAAAGGACATTTAAGGATTAAAAAATTCTACGAGAAGACAACAAAGTTGTAAATATAGCTCTTTACGTTTAATTAGGAAAATTACTAGCCAACTTATACAAAAAATACTTTATAAGTAATGTAAATTTAAAGTCGCAATACAAACATAAAATACAAACACTGGCAATTTTGTGAAGAGTAATGGGTTTATAGTACCCATAGTCTATTGAAAAATTGGCGTTATTGTCCTACCCTTGTTGGTATCACCTAAATAATATGGCCTCAATAAAAAATATGAAAAATGTTTTTTTTAATTTCCCTTATTTTTTAATATGGGTAATAATTTATATGTTGATCCATTGATATCAAAGTGCTATTTTTCCTCTCTTTAAACTTTACCAATTCCGTTTTACTCTAAAACTTTGAAGCAAACAAAATTAAATACTATTAAAAAAATTATGAAGATGTTACCAAATATTTCTCGTCATTTCTTAATAAATGTTTTAGCTACCATACTTCAATAAACATATTGTAATTTATTACGACTTAAATTTACATTATTATTTATTTGTATAATTTGGTGTGTAATTTTACTAATTAAGAGCAAAGAGCTATATACACAAAAATGATCCTCTTAAAATTCCACTATATAACTCTGATCATAAGAAATCTCTCAGGTGTTAACTTAAAGCATTTTTCATTTAGTATAATGCTTCCTACGACCAAAAAATTCAAACTTTGACCCACTGTAAAAAAAAACTCAGACCAGCTGGACCATACGTTTATTCTACAAAAATGATCTACTCACCATACCCTTTCAAAATTTTAGGATCGCTCTGCTGTTCCAAAAATGCTGTTGGACAGTGTAATCGATGAGTCTATCTCATCTTCTTTTGGGTGTTAGAAACAAATGCACAAAGTTAAAATACTCTGTACCACAGAGCGCTGCTTTGGCGGGTATGTGCTAGTATTAAATCTAAAATTTACGGCATGTTTCTGTATTTCTAACGAAAGTCTCTGCGAACGAAAGCCAGTCACTCACTTTCGTCAGGAATTTGGTTTCAATGGCTTAAGCAATTTACCAATTGGAAAGTAATGTAATTGCCAGATCAATAATTTCACAACTTTCGGTTTAAAGAAAGCAAACATTTTTGTATGGTCGACCTTAGCAAATACACCTCTGTACTCTTTACACTAGCGGTGGTCAAAAAGTCAACCCTGGATGGGTCAGCTAAGCTGAACCAAGACTCTCTCAAGAACGAAAGCAAATTTGTAAGTTACAGAAACAGGCTGTTAAGTTCGTCACTTTTTGTTTATTTCATATGTATCGTACTTCGGCCGGTATACTGGACTAAAATTTTCTTAAGTATTTTGTTTTATTGTATTCTAACGCCAGGGATAAACGTAACTTAAAATGTTATTCTTTATATTCGTCATGAGATTGATTGCCGGTCCCGCCCAACTTTAAACTCTCAATACTCATTTTGGCTTGTCCAATGACAGACGACAAACAAAGAAAGATTCAGTAATAATTAATATGTTAATCACGGAACCAATTATTTTGTGTGCGTGTAGTTGGACAAGTTAGCAATATACTTTACCATAAACATTTCTTACAACAACAATATATTTTGGTAGGCAACCCAACACTTTTGCTCACCCGGACATGACTCATAATGACGTATACTGAATTTAATACAAATTCCAAAGAAATCTATAACACAATCTAATGAGTCATTCACATTTCAAGAAATATAATTCAGACCCATTAGGTATTTATTTAATTTACAGCTGCATAAATAATTTCACGTTCACTAAGAATACTTTTAAAATTTCGTTAAGTCTAAATTTCAAAAGGATAATAGAGTAGACCAATTAATCAGATGCTGCTAACACAGATCAACGAGTTGAGTCACACACATAGATCATTCTTTGCACATCGTCCATGTATTATACAGCGGCAGTTTTTGTTTACACGAACAGGATTACGCCGGGTTGAAGTCTTCTCTTCTGCCAAGCTACCCTGCTCTGTTGTTGAGGTCGATGTAGTATCTAGTTGGGGTTCTTCGGAAGGATTTAACGATGATTCTGCAGTTACTGGAGTAGTAACTGAGGGTATTTCTGATGCTTTCAATTCCACAGATTTGCTATTAGTTTCCTCTGTAACTTTGATAATGCTACTTTGTATATGAGATGCCCCGAGGGTCACTAAAAACAGTATCGCCACGAATTTCTGCATTTCGTTTAAAGTGTTAATTCCAGATTTCAGTAAACTTTCTTTAAACTTAAATCAATGCGACTTAATGCTGTCACTCCAGATCTACGGTCCGAACTAAAGTAACAAAACTCGACTACTGCTTAAATGGCTTGAACGAAGCAAGCTCATTTTGAATGCAAATGTATGTATGTATGTACGGATTTGACTCATGATCGAGAGCTTGGGTATATTAGCGTGGATCCAAGCGAAAATAAAAATATTCTCAATATCGACTTCACACATTTAAATAAATTACTCCAAAAACAAATTAAAATGCCAACTATATGTTCAAGAAATTCGTTATTTGTACACTTTTCCATTAAATTGTCCAAGTTCTAGGGAAAATAAATAATCGGAGTCAAAAAATATAAAAGTCAAAAAAATGTGAACAAATAAAATTATTTGCTCAGAAATGTGTAATATTTAATAGGATACAGGAAAAAAATAGAAAAATGTTTCTTTTTTACAATGAAATGTATTCTAAACTCCAAAAAATATTAAAAAAATTAAATTCCGATTTTCTATTGGGTCCTTTTGGTTGTTGAGCACCTCCCCCACAAAGGGTTACAAATTAGTGAAATATTGATTCATTGATAACTTATATACTTGTTATAAGAATCTTTCGCAATTCAACACAATATTATATTAGAGTCTTGGTCGCTATCACCTTAACAAAGGTGGACCATTTTGCAAAAAAAGTTAAAGGCTTATAACTTTGATTCCAGTCCATAAAAATACTTATTATTTTGTGAAGTGTAATGCTTTTACAGTGCCTATAGTTCCGTGAAGAATTGGGAAAAATAATAAATTTTAAAAATTTTGTTTTTAATATCCCTTACTTTTAAAATATGGGTCATAATTTATATATTTCGCTCACATACTTCAAGAGCGACATAACTAAAAATTTAAAATTTTTGAGGTTACCTTACAAAAATGAGAATTTTGCAAATGTGTATAAACTAATCTCAGCAAATTTTAGTTTATAAGTAAATAACAATATTATGGATGCTACCAAAAGGTTATGGAAGGTACCAAAAGGTTATGGGAGGTACAAAAAGGGGCGTGGCAATTTCACTCATTTCTCTCAAGATGACAGCGACCAAGAAACTAATACTATGTGTGAAATTGTGAAAGATTCTGAGTAGTAGTTATGAAATAATAAATATTTCAGAAAATGTACTCGAAGGAGTGGACCTACATAGTCTATATTTTACCTTAGCCTGAGATAGAGAGAAAATATTGAAACATACCAAATTTTAAGTCAATCGGTTAATCCTGTGGAAAGTTATCGTGCGCACCAACCAGACAGACGGACAAGCGGACGGACACCTTATAATGTTCCAAAACCGAACAAGCGAAACACTTCTAACTGTTATGTCTCTCACAAACAAACTAAACTAAAAACAAACAAACTCAACTAAGAACTATGTACGAAAAAAAACGCTAATCGAATGCACGTAGCCCGAGAAATTTCAAAATTCACCTTTTCTATTGAACAGACCCCGTATATCGCATATTGACATACATTTTGAAGATGTGAAAGCTGTACACAAGATGGGTGCCGCGTTTGCTCACAATGGAACAAAAACAACGTAGTGATGATATTTCAATAGTTTGTTTGGCGATGTTTCACCGCAATAGAGTCGAGTTTTTGCGTTGATTCGTAACCATAGATGAGACATGGGTCAACAGAGACAAAGGAACGGTTAAAGCATTATCCAATGAAGTCGAAGACAATGGGATATTTTTCTTCAAAAAAATTATGCCGAGTTATAGCAGCATTTAAGTGATGAAATTAAGAAAAAATCCGCGTTTGGCTATAAACAAAGTGTTGTTTCATCAAGACAATGTACCAGTTCTCACATCCATTATTGCGATGTCCGAAATCAATGAATGGAAGAACAAATTAATTCATTCATTATTAACAAATCGAAGGAAAAATTCATGGTCTGTTTGCCTTTAGTATCCTCTAAAAAACGAAATGGAAAAAATAAATTGAAAATGGAAAAAAATTGCGATTGGGTAACAAATGTGAAATTTTGCAAAACAACTTCAATGACCTATGTTAGCTTATATATACATATAGTTTTAAAAAAATCGTATGGTGGATTCTATGGGCAGTCTTTAATGGGTTAACTTAATCGGCAGGATAACCTCCCTCGGATTTGTTTCTATTTCCAAATTTGCCAACAATGAAGAGGTGATCTTTGGTTGAAGGCTATTCTATGGAGCTAAATTGTTCTTCCTATAAACAAGGTAGCGAAGCTATTAAATATCGCTGAGGAAAGTGTATCGAGCTAAAGTTGGTTGTGTTTTCTCTGTATGGTCGGTTATGTTTGATTCGAAATAATCTATGTATTTAGAGATCTATTGAAAAAATATATGGTTATAACTATTTACTTTATTTGTTCTTCGTTATTGAATTCTTAAAACTTGATTCAGCTCTCACCTATTTTCAGTAAAGCAAGATATTTATTTTTTTAGTAATGTCACACCCTCTAATTCGATCGTGCAATTTGCTGAATTTATTTTTGTTGACTGCACTATTCTAAAAGCTAAAATTCTTTAATTTTCTGTCGTCAATATTGGCGCTACTGACATTTGGAGTGTCAATTATACAATTAAAAAGGTCTGTATCAACACGTAGGCCAATATTAAAAATTTTTACAAGTACTGATTTTGAGAAAAGCAGTATTAATCTTCCTAAATTTCAACCAGATCGCCTGACAAAATTTGGACCTTGAGCAGGGCTTTCAAACCCTTTCAACCGTACCGCTCACCACAAGCATGTAAATTTATACAGACAAGCATTATAAAATTGTACTTATTTTTTACTGAACGGAATTGATAAGAATAACAAAGATGTTCGAGAAAAAAATTAACCTGCAAAACTACCGTTTTCTCTATTTTTTTGGACAAAGATGGTGGTGGTTCCATGCGCAGAAGAAAGTTTCGTTGTTTTATAGAAAAAGCTAATTCTTCTTTAAAATAAAGAAATATTCCTTGAAATAAAGAAAATGTTCAATCAATAAAAAAATTATGTTCTTTAAAATAACAGTTTTAAAATAAATAAAAAGACCCTTTGGATCAACGAAGTTCTCATTTGATGAAACATTTCAGTGTAGTATTAAAACTATTCCTATTTTTAGATTTCCAGTATGGGTAATAATAAAACAAGAGTGTCAACATTTTTGAAATTTGTTAATAATCTGGTTGTGAATTTGAAAAAAAATAAAACAATTTGAACCGTTTAGCAAAATTTTGATCTTTTCGCGAGATATGACCTATTAAATCTTTCCGAGTGTGTTTAGAAAACTGCAATTTCCTATGGATACGTTGAACGGATTCGACTGAAACACTTCCTAAAATCTAAATATATCTTGAACTTTAATTACTAACTGACCGTATGAAAAATATTGCAAAATATTGTTTGCATATGCGAATTATTTCACTTTCTGGAGCAGTGATTTGAAATAGTTTATATTTGGAATGCGTCCTATTTTGACGTCCACCAGAATCAGAAAAAAAATTTTGATAGATCGCGCTTTGTAAAAAGTTAAAGCAAATTTACGGACACTACCTTTTTTTAAATATTTTTGGTTCATGATTCCAGGACCTTACAAATTTTGTCCAAATTTACACAATAACTAAATCCATTAGTTGTGAGCATTTTTTTTCTCGGCGGAGCAAGTTCTCAATATCGCGAGCCTCCAAACTGTTGATATATAATTTGCAGTATCTCCGTCAATTCTTAATCAATCTGTACGAAATCAACGAAAAAAGAGACGTGAGAAAAGTCACGTTCATATCTTCTTTCCTAATATATGTTTTCTTAACACACTAAGAGCGAATTTTTCAACTTTTTATGTTAAATGCAATGATTTTGGAAAATGCGTTATTGACTGGACTGTTCGTGCGGTGGAAGTAAAAATTGGCGAAAAATATTTTTAAAAAGGTAGTGTCCGTAAATTAGCTGTAACTTTTTACAAAGCGCGATCTACCAAGATGTTTTTTCTGATTCTGGTGGACGTCAAAATAGGACGCATTCTAAATATAAAATATTTGAAATAACTGCTCCAGAAAGTGAAATAATTCGCATATGCGAATTAGATTTTAGGAAGTGTTTCGGACCTAACTGCAAAAATTTCCGTCGAATCCGTTCAATATTTCCAAAGAAAATTGCAGTTTTTGAAAAATTTAATAGGTCATATCTCGCGAAAAACTCAAAATTTTGCTAAACGGTTCCAATTGTTTTATTTTTTTTCAAATTCTCAACCAGATTATTAACAAATTTCCAAAAAATCTTCACCTTCCAAAAAATGTTGACACACTTGTTTCATTTTTACCCATATATGATATCGAAATTTTGTTGTCGAATCGTGTCAACAGTTTTATATCGAAGACATATAGTTTCAATAGTTTGACATACATATGTATATATGATATCTTGGCTGGCTTGATGTCTTAATTGAAACAAATTTATTGTTTTATTTTTTCCATTTTAATAAACAAACAGATTTCAGGACTTACCAAAATTATTCGTTTGTGTTTTGTACAAGACCTAAAAAATGCAAAAACATATAAATATATAAATATATAAATATTAAGAATTTTATTAATAATATTTACTTTTATTAATAATATTTACATTTATTAATAATATTTGGCACCTATTCGAAGTACATTTGACATTCTTTTAATATCTAATTTTCTGCGAATTGAAGAAAATAATTCCTTCTTTTCATGAAATATTTGCATAAATTTAATGTCGTTTTGACATCAAAGTATCGAAGAAATCAATGCTAACATGAAAAATGTCGATATTATTACACTTTTGGTAGAATTAAAATATTTTTCAAACAATCATGTTTTTTGCCCTCACTATTATGAATGGTATAACAAAATTTGCTGGGCTAAAATTGTAACACAGCGAAGCAGTTACTTAAAACTTCAAGTATATTTGGCCGAAATCCGTTATGGGCCACTTTAAGTCATTTGAACAATGCCCGTCTCTCTGGCTGGTACCTATTGGTCCACTCCTTCTAGTACCTCCCCCACAAAGGGTTACCATTTATTGAAATATTGATTCTTTAATAACTTGTATACTGAATCACCCGGTATTTCGGTAGCTGTCACTTTTGAAGCTTTTATTCTTTGACATTTGACAAGTTGAAACTACGCCATTACTAAAAATGGAACGATACACGATTCAACAACGCACTGAAATTATTAAAATTCACTACAAAAATGGTGTAAATCCTGCAGTCACAGTTCGCAAAACTAAAGCATTTTTGGGTCGTCGTGAAGCACCTTATCGGACGGCAATATAGAAATTGGTGGAAAAATTTGAGCTGTTGGGACAAGTTTAGTGATGTGAAGAATAAAACCCGTGCAAATCGCTCAAGAACAACTGAGAATATTGTTGATGTAGCCCAAATTGTTGAAGAAAACCCAGGTTTGTCCATTCCTGGTCGATCTTTGGAATTGGCATTCCACAAACGTCATTACACCGTATCTTGCATAAAGACTTGGGTCTTAAGGCTTATAAAGTTAAGTTAACACAAGAACTCAAGCCGGTCGATCATCAACAACGTCGTGTCTTCGCTGATTTGGTCCTTGAAATGCATGAAAATGATCCGGAATTCCATCGAAAAATCAACTTGACTGATGAGGCCCATTTCCACCTCGGTGGCTACGTCAACAAGCAAAATTGTCGCATCTGGGGCTCGGAAAACCCAAGAGTTATTGTTGGGAAGCCTCTCCATCCTTAACGTGTAACTGTTTGGTGCGGTTTATGGTCCGGCGGGGTCATTGGACCTTACTTTTTCGAAAATGAGGTTGGATCAACAGTTACAGTGAACGGATTGCGCTATCGAGAGATGATTAATGATTTTTATGGTCGGAGTTAGATGGTATTTTCTGGACAACGTTTACTTTCAACAAGACGGCGCCACGTGCCACTCAAGCAACGAAACCATTGCTCTGTTACGAGAAAAATTTCCGGGCCGTATTATCTCTCGAAGAGGTGATCACAACTGGCCACCGAGATCTTGTGATTTAACACCTTGCGACTTCTTCCTTTGGGGCCACGTGAAAGATAAGGTCTACGCCAACAGCCAAGCGTCGAGACATAGGGCAGCCACTTTGCGATTTGGTTATGGAAAATTTCATGAAAAGGATATGGTCCTGTAAGCATGGTCGTGGTGGCCATTTGGCTGATGTTGTTTTTCATTATTAACGGCATACCTTCCTCTGTATTATGAAATAAACATCCGATCATTTATCTCAAAAAATTGCATTTTTCTTTGAATACCACAATAACACCTCTTGTTGGAAAACCCTTTACTTATCGGAATCTTCTCCAATTCCACATATAGTATTATTAGTTTATTAGTCGCTATTACCTTGGTACCTCCCACACCAAGAAACTACTTTTTGATAGCAAAAGATCAACTATTACTATAAATAGGGTTACAGAGGACCTGGATAGGTAGTATAGAAGAGAGAGAATTTAGATTTAGAGAATCAATATTTCACAAAATGTTAATACTTTGTGACTAAGGTACTGGTAGTAGGGTGCCTATATGGCCCATCTTCGATAGATAGACAAATTATGATCACATACCAAATTTGAAGTCAATCCGTTACTCTTTTCGAGAGTTGTGGTGCACTCCAGGCAGGCAGACAGACGGGCGGACATTGCTCAATTAACTTAAAATGTCACAAAACGTTGTTACCAAACAACAGACTTAGAGTCTTAGGTCGATGTGTTACACTTAAGGTATAAAAATTGTATTATTGCATTCTATTCCTACCTCGTCACAGTGTATCTTTTGTAACGTCTAGCTCGTTTGCCGGCACGGCCTTATGTATATCAAAACAAATTCAATGAATTTCTTGTGAAAAAATGCCAATCAATGAGAAAAAAATTAAAGTATTAAATTACAGAACGTCACGGAATCCGACGAAGACCCCCAATAAACAAAACCTGTTTGAACGCAACTCAAGTAAATTAACTCAATAGGGATGCACAATGCGTTTTTAACCAGTACCTCTCGATTGCATCAATTGTAGTGTTTGCAAAGTCACGGCATTCATTTAAAAATTTATACTTTTTTTCTTATGGCTTACAGGTTTTGCAAATATCATTATTTTATGATAACTTTAACCAAAACGCATATGGTATTTTATAAAATGGCATTCAGTGCATATATACAATTTTTGTCATTGGTATTTTTGGGTACAACTGCATCAACATCTGCATCCCTATTGCAGACAACGTCATAAGAATATTTAACATATTTATGATGAAAGTAAGAGACAAAATTGCAGGCAGAATTATAAAACAATGGCAATATACAACAAAAACTTTGATGATAAAATTGCAATCGAGTAAATCGACAGAAGTACAGGGTTTTCCAATACGAGTGATATGATATATTTGACAAAAAAACACACTTATTGTTAAGGAAATTCAAAAGTTTTTTATTTAATGTGAAGTACAATCGATACAATTAAGTTCTAAATAAAATGTCATTCACATCACCTCCACGACTTCTTCTGCAGGAACGAATTCGATGAACCCAATTTTCGAGCACTTTTTCCACTAAATCAAGTCGTATGTCATGAATGGCGCGTTCAATATTGACTTGTAAAGCTTGAAGAGAGTCTGGTTTATTTCGAAGACCAATGACTTCAAATAACAAGAAATAGTCTAATGGTGTTAAATCACAACTTCTTGGAGGCCATTCAATATCACAATTTCTTGAAATAATCGAATCTCCAAACTTTTCTCGCAACAATTCAATTGTTTCATTTGCTGTGTGGCACGTAGCCACAATCGGTCAATGGCAAAAAGATAGCTCTTAACGAAGCTAAAATATTGCTCATGGGTGTCAAGGTTGTAGGTCGACTGGAAAGTGGATAGGATTTAAAAAAATGGACTTAGCGCACGAAAAGTTCCAATTGAAGAACGATTATTTTGATAATAAAACAGAATAATTTGTAAAAGTTGTTCTGGCGTATATCTCTCCATGATGAAATTGTAAACACTACTGAATACAATGAAAAACAAATGACAGATCATGACATATTACAAACGTCACTTCAAAATCATATCATCCCTATTGGAAAACCTGTTATATCTTCACTCTGTGAGAAATATATAGTATATTTGGTGGAAACTTTTTGTTATTTCTTTGCTAAAATTTCGAAGAAATTTTTTGCTATATGAGTTACACCGAAGCGATTTTTGTCCGAAGTTGTCAATTTGTACGTAAGTAGAATGACGGCTTGAGAAGTCGTATAAAAAGTACAAATATATTTTACCCGCCCAAATTAGAGTTTAGTGAAATAGAGACATAACAAGTGTTTCGTATATGAACCTCAATAACCAAAACAAGTAAAAGCGTTAAGTTCGGCCATGCCATCTTATATACACGCTGAAAAAAATCGCTTCTGTAGTATATTGTCCCAAACATATTCGGCTTGAAGCATATATATGTTTATGGTACACTCTAAATCAATATATATATAAAAGAAAGTGATGTTAGTTACTACGCTTATAACTCGAGAACGCCTGGATTGATTTCGGTGATTAGCACCAATTCGGACAGGTCTCCGGCCAAATAAGAAGAATACACAAGAAAATTTTGGAAAAAAGTCGGAAAATTGGGAAAATCGAAAATTGCTATTTCTTGCGAGATTCCTACTGTTCCTATCTACTACTCTCTTTTTGAATCCAATTTTTTTTATTAATTTTCTATTAAACAAAAAAGTTTTCTATTAAACATATGTACGAGTATGTGCTATTTTTCTTGCTGCAATTCATTCGAGTTTTGCGTATTGTTACACTGATTTCGCGTATCACATCGACAAACGGTACAAGCATTACGATCAATTAAAATTCAACGCGATATTTATCAGTTCGAAAATTTTTTCAGATAATAAGTTTGAGTATAAGAGGTAAGGTTATCTTATTGGATTGCGGGCACTGCAAAATCATAATTTCGGATGAATGCACGATGGCGCATAAACGAGCTCTGGAGGCAGTTGACCGAACGATGAAGGATTTACGACGTGATTTGAGACAATTTGGTGAGTCTATGATATTGCTCTCCGGAGATTTTCGTCAAACGCTTCCCGTCATCCCGAAATCTACTGCCGATGAAATTAATGCATGCCTGAAATCGTGGTCTTTGTGGCGGCATGTCAAGAAGTTGAAATTGACCACGAACATGAGAGTCGCGTTGCAGAACGACTCATCGGCTCTTGAATTCTCGAAACAACTGTTGGCGCTTGGTAATGGCCAAATTACTGTTGATGTTTCCACTGCATTGATATTGTTCCCGGCAAATTTTTGCGAGTTCACATCGTCGAACGAGGAACTCATCGCCAAAGTGTTTCCAAATCTCGATTAGATTAGTGAACGGGCAATATTAGCAGCGAAGAATAAGGACGTCGATAGCATGAATTTTATTATTCAAAGTAAAATCGAACTCGCTTGATGTGCCAGGAGCTCCGCCGCATAATTTACAGCTGAAGGTGGAATCGATCATAATCATGTTGCGGAATCTGAATCATCCGAAATTGTGCATAGTTCGCGGTTGTCCATTATGAAACTGATGGACAATGTGATTCAGGCGACGATCATCAAGGGAAAATTCAAAGGAGAGGAAGTCCTTATCCCACGAATTCCGATTATTCCAACTGATCTTTCATTCCAATTCAAGCGGATTCAGTTCCCTGTACGATTGGCTTTTACGATGACAATCAATAAATCTCAAGACAAATCGTAGGAAGTCTGTGGAATTAATCTCGAATTTCCCTGTTTTTCGCACGGTCATCTGTACGTTGCCTGTCTTCTGTCTTCGTTGTTTGTTGTTTATCACATCGCTCTCTACTGATTTCGATTCCTTTTAAACAAATCGCATTAAAATTTTAACTATCTGTGTTTTATTATCACTCTGGAGTTTATCTGAAGGCGTTAAATTGGGGCGAGGCGAAGTTCGCCGGGTCCGCTAGTATATAATATTTGGTACACACAAAAATTATATATTTGGGAAGATGTTGTTCTAAACAAATCCTTATTTTCACCCTAATACCTTTTATTTGCGATTTTAATTCCGAAACAAAAATGTATTTAAATTTAAGTATTCCGAAAATATCGAATCTTAATTGTGTTAAGTTTTTCAGTAATTTAATGATAATTTTTTAGAAATTTTTAATTGAAATCGTATAATTTTTGATAACATTAATTTACTCGAAGGATTGAAAAAAATACTGACATGAAATACCCAGAAATTTAAAATGAGTCCCTTAAAACAGAATGCAGTGCTGCTAATGGTATTTTTGACTGGGAGAAATAATTCGAAATGACGGAAAAATTAAAAATAAAATTAGAAAAATTCACCAAAGTTTTGAAAATCTTTCTTAAATTATATATATTTGAAGATATTCCTAAACAATAATTTTATTGGTATATAAATACATATTTTATTTGAGAAAATTAGTGTGCAAATATATTTTGTTGTAATATATTAATATATGCGTTCCAAGTAAATTTTATTGATTTTCAAATAAAATTTATTTACTCAGAAATATAAAATATTTAAAAATGTTTGTTCCAAATATATTTTCTTTCGATTCAAACATATAATAAAAGGCGATTTTGCCCGTGTACTCTCCATCATGGATTGCATTAATTTTTAGTACTAGAAAAATCTTTGGATATGGAGCAAATCATGAAACGATCCTTTTTGTTTGAGTAAATTACTAAAAAAACGAACGCTGCAATTTTTGGCCGCAAATTCTTTAGCCAAACTCTTCACCAGAAAAATTTTGTTTTTATGGCTTAAAATAGCTTTTTGGAGAGCTACATCTGCACGGGGACTACAACAAAATAAAATTGTATTTGTATACATTTGATTGAGATGAATTCTTGCCAAAATAGAATATTAACTGCAAAGTTTAGCCAAATTTCTTAGAAAATGTGGTGTTAATGGCTTAAATAAGCCTTTTTAAGAAAGCGACATCTATAGGTGGACTACAACAAAATATAAATTGATTTAAAAAATGTTTACTAAATTCTTGTCTTAACTAAATACAAACTGCAAAGATTCCGTTAAAATGCTTAGAAAATATGGTATTTATGGCTTAAATACGCATATTTTGGAGTGACCTCTATAGGGTGACTAAAACAAAATATGAATCGATTTGTAAAATTTTCTGCTAAATTGCTTTAAAAATGTGGTATCAATGGCTCAAAAACCGTATTTTGGAGCGACCTATGTAGGGGAGCTATATCAAAACATTTACAGATATGGCCCATTTGCAATCACATATAACCTCGAATATTGCTGATATATACTTCTATGCCAAATATGAAGATAATTGGTTGCAATGGTTTCCAGATATTACATTTATAAAATGGTTTGTATGCCACGTCTACTTGTCCAATCCAACCAGCTTTTGGCCAAACACTTATGGTGCCCTGTCAGAGAGCAGCACTTTAATATTGTCTTGTACTGCTGATTTTTTTTTATGGTCAGAATCGAAAACAAAAATGCCAAAGCTAGCTAGCCTTTTAACTTACTTAAAGAAACTAATGGTGATTTCGTTTCTGAAAAATAATGTTAACACATCATACTGCTACATTTTAAAAATTCCCCCTGCACCCTCTGCTAATGTTGCCTGCACACAATCCAACAAAAATCATGCGGTGAGTAACACCGACATTATTGCGCAGCCCATTTGAAGGTTAATTAAGAATGTACGCTTTCTTTTAGGTTTGGTTCTGAAGTCTGCTTTTTGACGGTGAAACACCGCCCACAAAAATGCGATATTTCCGGAGTGTAATACTTTAACAAATGAAATCAAACAAACGAACTTAAAAATGCGGTTTCAGTGTAAAATGTAGGAAAAATTTTACATTCTTTTGCACAAACGAAATCTTCTTAAAAACGAAGAAAACTCCACGGCGCCAGCTAAATAAATCATCTGTGAAAACTTCATTAGATAAAATCAACACGCGGATATTTAGGCTATTCGCACGACGCTGAAAAAACATCTGTTTTGTAGGGCAGCGACCACCCGTTTGACTAACTACAGGGCTGACATGTTGCATTTTTGCACCGTGTAAGTGCGAAATTTTGTACAAAAGAAAACGAAACCTATCACAGTGCAGCATTTTTTGTTACAAACGAAAACAAAAAGGAATTTTTATGGCAAAAGACAGAAAAGTGTAGCATTTTTTGGCACAAAAGAAAACACCGTTAGACTACCACCAAATTCATACTCGTATGTAGAAATTTTAGGCATACTAACTACAAAATTTCTCCAGATATCAAGTTTTTAAAAACAGAGTCGCATTAGCTTTGCAGTGGTGGCTGAATTCTGGTTTAGGTTGCATTTCTTAGCTTGGCGAAGGTCCGCTTAAAAAAATCTATGGAAAAATTGAAAATTCTCAGTATTTAGATATTTTAAACAACCATCCCAATTAAGAGTAAACTAGTACAAATTATTTTTGTTTGCAGATTTTGGATTGACCTGCCAATAGACCTTGCTTAAATCATATAGAGAACCTTTGGGACGAAATTAAGAATGAAATCGCAAAAAAATACTAAAATATGAACGAACTATGGTCGGCCGCTCCAGAAACTCGTGGTAATTATGGGTCTTAGGTGCGAAGCAGTCATCAGAACAAAGGCTACATCACTAAACATTTTAAAAACACCAAGAAATCAAAATAAGTAATACGATTCTTTCCACTTTTTTGAGATTGTGCATTTAAGCGTCCAGCTCATTTTAGTGGTGTTTTTCCTAACTATATATTTTTATACCCTACACCACACTGTGGTACAGGGTATTATAACTTTGTGCATTTGTTTCTAACACCCAAAAGGAGAAGAAATAGACCCATCGTTTATTATACCGATCGACTTAGAATCACTTTCTGAGTTGATTTAGCTATGTCCGCTTGTCCGTCTGTCTGTGCATGTATTCTTGTAATCAAAGTACAGGTCGCAATTATGGTCCGATCTCGACGAAACTTTACACATATCTTTTTTTTGGCCCAAGGACGATCCCTATTGAATTTGGTTAAAATCGGTTCAGATTTAGATATAGCCACTATATATATGTTAGCCTCGATTTGACATGTAAGCGCTGTAAAAACTTTATTTTATATCCGATCAGTATGAAATTCGGCAGAAATAGGTTTGTTATTATATGAATGAACACTGTTAAATTTGGAAAAATCGGTTCAGATTTAGATATAGCCCCCATATATACGTTACCCCCCATTTGACATGTAAGCGCTGTAAAAATGTTATTTCATATCCGATCAGTGCGAAATTCGGCAAAGAGAGGTTTCTTATGAAATTTACATTCAACAGAAGAAGTCAAGTCAACGTGCTTTTAAAATATTAAAAAATGTGAGAAGTGCGCCTTCTAAGAACACCATTAAGCGTTTATACGAAAAATTTTCGACTGGTGAGAAGAGGCCAAATAAAAGTCGACCAAGGCGATCGGCCGAGAATATCGCTGCCGTACGAGCCAGTGTTGAGAGGTCCCCAAGAACATCCCAAAAACGCCGTTCTCAGCAGTTGGGCATGGCTCGGTCCACTTTACAACGGATTATTCGCGTTGATTTGCATTTGTTCCCGTACAAAATTCAATTGACGCAAAGATTGTTGCCTGCGGACAAGCCTCGTCGATTGGAATGGGCCCAACGAGTCCGTGGGTCCGTCGAATATGGGCAACCCTGTATGTTACCCCCGATTTGACATGTAAGCGCTGTAAAAACTGTATTTTATATCCGATCTCAGCGAAATTCGGCAGAAAGAGGTTTCTTATTATATGAAGGAATACTGCCAAATTCGGAGAAAATCGGTTCAGATTATGATATAGCCCCCATATATATGTTACCCCCGATTTGACGCTGTAGAGACTGTATTTTATATCCGATCAGTACGAAATTCGACAGAAAGAGGTTTCTATTTTACATGAATGAGTATTCAGGGAAAATCGATTCAGATTTATATATAACCTCCATATATATGTTCCTCTTGATTTGGTTACAAAGCGCTATAGAAGTTTTACTTTACTTTAGATCGTTACAAAAGTCTCCAGAAAGATGTTTCTCAGTTTAGGAACGAATATTGATTAATTTAGCGATTATCGGTTCACAATTAGGTATATCCACATATATATAATCTTACCCATTTACCAATTATTCCAAATTATTATCGCAATCACCCTTATCGCATTGTTAGGGAGGTGTAGGGTATTATATAGTCGGCCCCGCCCGACTTTCTGCCTTTCCTTACTGGTTTTTAAATATATTTATTAATTTCAACATATGCTTTTATAATTATTAATTGTGTATATTACTCGTTAATAAACCTTTTGAAAAAAACAAAGATTTGCAGTTTTTACTATTAATTACGATATTGTAGCATATGAAATAACTTATGATAAAATGTGCCATTTATATGTCCATTGCTGTATATACTCGTAAATCTAAATTTAGTTTATAATCGATTTTAGTGCATTGGACCGAAATACACAACCTTACAAAGCCGAATACCATTTTATGAGTGAAATTTATTCTTTCATAATGGAATTGAGACTAGATATCACTGTAGCCACCATCCGCTTTCTTAGCTTTGTTGATACGTCTCCTACGCCACAACGCGTCGATCTTACCAGATAATTTTGTCAGTAATAACTTTTGTGCCAAATTTTACACATTATGTATATCTACGTCGCAGAATCTAATATTGCTAGAAATATCTGAGGCCCAGATATCACGCTCAAAACTGATGATTTTGCTGTTGATGTAGACGGCAACTCACTTGGCACGTAAAACTGCTGTGCGCCGGAACTCATACAATTTACATCCGGCAGTGAGTGCCTATTTAGCAGCTTATGGTTACATTTAATTCAGCACATTTTGGAGCAGTACACATCTTTTGCGAATGTCCCTTTTTCAGACAGTTAAAACTTACCTTGGATTTTCTTGCCGCATCTTCAGAAATTCTTTGCAATCAGGGGAAATCTGTTTTTATACCCTACACCACACTGTGGTACAGGGTATTAAGACTTTGTGCATTTGTTTGTAACATCCAAAAGGAGAAGAGATAGATCCATTGTTTATTATACCGATCGACTTGTAATCACTTTCCGAGTCGATTTAGCTATGTCCAACTGTCTGTGCGTCTGTCTGTCCGTCTGTATGTAGATGTATTCTTGTAATCAAAGTACAGGTCGCAATTATGGCCCGATCTTGACGTAACTTTACACATATCTTTTTTTTGGCACAAAAAATTTGGTTAAAATCGGTTCAGATTTGGATATAGCCCCCATATATATGTTACCCCGATTTGACATGTAAGCGCTGTAAAAACTTTATTTTATATCCGATCAGTATGATATTCAGCATAAAGAGGTCTCTTATTATATGAATGAACACTGTTAAATTTAGAAGAAATCGGTGCAGATTTAGATATAGCCCCCATATATACGTTACCCCCGATTTCACATGTAAGCGCCGTAAAAAAATTATTTTATAACCGATCAGTGTGAAATTTGGTAGAAAGAGGTTTCATATTACATAAAGGAATACTGCTAAATTCGGAGAAATTCGGTTCAGATTTAGATATAGCCCCCATATATATGTTACTCCCGATTTTACATGTAAGCGCTGTAAAAAATGTATTTTTAATCCGATCAGTACGAAATTCGGCAGAAAGAGGTTTCTTATTACATGAATTAATACTGCCAAATCTGAGGGAAATCGGTTGAGATTTAGATATATCCCACATATATATTTTACCCCCCATTTTAACATGTAAGCGCTGTAGAAACTGTATTTTATATCCGATCAGTAGAAATATTGGCAGAAAGAGGTTTCTCATTACGTGAATTAACACTGCCAAATTTGAGGGAAATCGGTTCAGATTTAGATATAGCCCCCATATATGTATATGTTACCCCCGATTTGACATGTAAGCGCCCTAGAACTGTATTTTAAATCCGATCAGTAAAAAAAATTGTCAGATGAGGTTTCTCATTACATGAATTAACACTGCCAAGTTTGAGGGAAATCGGTTCAGATTTAGATATAGCCTTCATATATATGTTACCTCCGATTTGACATGTAAGTGCTGTAGAGACTGTATTTTATATCCGGTCAGTACGAAATTTGACTGAAAGAAGTTTCTTTTTCAAAGAATGAGTATTCAAGGAAAATCCGTTCAGATTTATATATAACCTCCTCCTGATTTGGTACCAAAGCGCTATATAAGTTGTACTTTACTTCCGATCAAAATTTTCCAGAAAGATGTTCCTAATTTGTTTATATAAGCGCTATTTTAGAGACCTGAAAGGCTTCAGCGGAAATGGAAATTAAAGCATTACTTAATCCAATTATTGCAAGGTAGTACCAATTATTCCAAGGTAGTACCTACCTAACATACCCAGCATATATTACTTATATTGTGTACGACCAAAATCGGACTATTTATTGTGTTAAGGCTAATAATAACCACAGTAAGCAAATATGTGGAATATTATTATTAGTTAAATTTTTAATTCCACACATTATATTAAACTCCTCTTTGGAATAAGCCTTGACCTGGCGGGGGAGCTAAGAACTTTCGTAAAAGAAAGGAAATTAATTATTCCAACTATTCAAAAAGAAATTCTTAATGTACATTACCGAGGTGGTGTAGAGTATTATATAGTCGGCCCCGCCCGACTTTAACCTTTCCTTACTGTTTATTTATTTATTTATTCAGTCTATGGATTACAATCCTTACAGACTAGCAATTAAAAATAAATTAAATCTAAAGTTTCAAAAAATTTCGTTTAAAGAATATGAATAAGATAATAATAATTTATAAATAAACAAAACAGAGCATCTGTCGTCATAAGTGGGAAGAGGTGATCCAAATGATATTATGCATTCTCCCATTACACAGAGGACATGCCAGTTTCGAGACTGTTAACGAAGTTTGGCTTTTATATCTTGTACTCTTCTGCGAATAGGTTGTTTACGAATCAACAAAGAAGAATACTTCCTTCGAATATCGGTAATTTTACCTCCCGACGAACTCTAGAGAGAGCCATGGACGTAGTTCCATTCAAAACCATAACATCAGCAGATGATGATGGCCCTCGCTTTGACAGCAGCGACATAATTTTCGATTTTGTTGTTACATAAACGTCTTCTTCTTCAGCGACGGCAATAACATTGGCAGCGACGTCAGCTTCTTGACATATTTTGTCAGTATTCGCCTGCTCACTCGTACATGGCTTGAAGTACGACTCCAGTATGCCCAATCAGCATTCAAGCTCTTCCATAGATAATGTGGAAACTTTATGTTACCTTTGGAACTTGTTCTCAATTGCTTTAAATCATTAACCTTCTGTGCCTGCTTGACACTAATGGCGAATTCTTTTCTGCAAAAAAATGCAACATTTTCATTGCCCTTTTTCCGAAAACGGCACTTTTGTGATACTTTTTTGAAATTTGGTAATTAAGTTACTCGAATTTAGCACAACTAAAATTTCAAAGAAGCGATATTATAGTGCAGTTTTCGGAAAAAGGGCAATGCAAGTGTTGCACTTTTTTGCAGAAAAGAATTCGCCATAATTTTCTCACCATCAACGCCTGCGTTCTCAGTCTCAGATGGAGCCATATTTATAGAATTCGTTGTAATTCTCTGTACAACTTTTATCGGCAGCAATTGTATACTTTTATTTACTTCACGAAGGAAATTTGCCAAATGTCTGTAATCAGCGTTACCGTTGTGCGACTAAAGTGGCATATTTGCCCCTTTTTGTGCTACTAAATGTGGTCCTTTTCGATTTTTTGTGCCACTTTTTGGTTTTTGTAAACAATCTGATTTTTATACTCTTATAACAACACTTTCGTACTAACGTACGG
Source organism: Eudasyphora cyanicolor (assembly GCA_963930755.1). NCBI lineage: Eukaryota > Metazoa > Arthropoda > Insecta > Diptera > Muscidae > Eudasyphora > Eudasyphora cyanicolor. Next base: position 117,687,795 of record OZ005736.1, read on the forward strand.
AAATGCCTCACGCTCTACTTTCTGAATTAGGTTATTTAATGGGATATACGCATATGCTAAAACGATTTACACTTATCTTTTGTATGTGTATGCATATGAGAGAATTTATTTCCACCGTTTCATCTTATTGGTGAAAATTCTGCGAATAGGTCGGCGTCTATGCAACAATACAAATAATTTGAGTGATTTCTTAAATGTAACAATATATGGTGAAAATTGTTTTTTTTCGATTTAGTCGGCGTTTATAAAAAAATCCAATTTGTTTTGCTTGTGGTTTCTTAAATGTAACAAACAAATATGGATAAGTATTTTTCATTAGGTTGATGTACATAAACATATAAGTTTTTTTCTAAACAGATTTATTGTGAGATCAAAAAAACTCAATACAAAACACATCTGTCAAAGCACAGATCTAATTAGAAAGTATAAAAAAATAAGTTACAAAAAAGTAACTATAAATAAAGAAATGTATGTGATAAAATATATTTAGTATACATCATAAGAAGTTTTCTATAACATTGTATTTTTTGTGTAGTTTTCGTGTAAATGAATGAATTTTTAAATGTTACATACTTATTTTTTATGTTAAGCTTTGTTTTTTTTATTGTTGTTTTCTTTAAATAAAAACCTTAAAATTGATCCCCCTTTTTTAATGATCAGTTGTCCCTTTTTTCGAAAAAATACCCTTTTTGTACCCCTTTTTGAAATTTTCCAACGGTAACGCTGTCTGTAATTGTCAATTAATTGCCGGTTGTTTTGACTTCTTTCTGGTTTCGCGTTACAGTTTAAAAACCACTGTGGTGGTTAGTGATGCTGGTCTACAGCTGTCCTTTGTCTACGTAGGTTGTTGACTTTGCTAATTTCATGCAAGACCGAAATAGTGGTGAGTTAACTCATATACCAACTCCGACCTACAGAGCTGTCATTTAACCACCTCAATTAGAGCAGATGACGTCAGCTTCGTTAGAAAACACCACTAACAAAACCATAGGAATCGGCAAACACAAAAATTTGCAGCCGTATTCATAAAAAAATCATAATTATGATTTAAAGTGCACATTAGTTAACAACCACTTTTGGCCTAATAAGCGATTATTAAAAAATCGTAGTCATAAACAGCATTTTAACTAATAAACATTTTAATGACTTCGTCAATGTAATGCTGGCAACACCATCTTTTTCACACACCATTTTCTCTCTTAATGATGCAATAATACGATTATCAATTGTAAGAGTAGTCGAATACATAAATTATATTTTTGTGTATTTTAAAAACAACTGCAAAAATGTATGCTCACTTGTCCCAGAAATAAAAACAACAACTAAAGATCAAATAAATGTCGAATTCTGATAATTTTTTTACTACATACAAAACGGTATTCGAATAACGAATAATATTTAACACATGTCGATTGTTTACATATCACTAGTGAAGTTTGTACAATTTGCTTTTCTTGTGTTGTGGTTTTGCAACAATATAAATTTATGGTTTTTAATAAAACAATATAGGAAAAAAGAATGCGAAAATTCATTAATTATACTGATTTACAATATGGGGAAAAAGAAGAATGCAAAAATGCATTATATATACCGATGGACGCAGAATCATTCCCTGAGTCGATTTAGCAATGTCCGTCCGTCTGTGACATACAAAGTACTGCTCGAAAAAAGGAAACAATTCTAACGGAATTTTTGGGATAAGGAGCAGATTATGTTGCACAATGACGTTAACTCTTCCTGGAAAAATGCGACAAATCGGTCCATGTTTTGATATAATTCCCATTTAATGGTACATTCCGTTTTGACATAAACACGTTCTAGAAGGCACAGATACGTATTTTATTCTTGTTTTCTTATTTTAACCTAAACCATTTCTAGAAAATATGTTCAAAATCAGTCTTATAAAATTTTTTTTTTAAATTAAAATATTCCATAAAAGTGTTTGGCAAAAGCATACGAAGAAACAGCAAATGCCACTTTAACAAACGCTTGAAGTAGGGTCGAACCAATATTAAAATTCCCGCATTTAACAATGGTTTACAAAAGGTGTTTTAGGCTAATAATCGTTTGTAAAGGTTTGTAAAGCTGTTTTAAGTTTTTATGAATACGGCTGTTGGGCTATAATTTTAATAAATTATTGGGACCACTGTCCCGGGATTCGGCACCAAATGTGTAGTCAAGTTAGTTTACGGACCGCTCAAAGAACAAACTTTGTTCAATTTAATATGTAATTCACTTTATTGCATAATCGATGCATTCCTCCCATTAGTACATATGGGAGGAACCAAAAGGGTCGTGGCAACATCGACCATTTTTCTCAAGGTGATAGCGACAACGAAACTTATACCATGCCTGAAATTGTGAAAAATTCTGATAACTACAACAGAAGTTATTAACGAATCAAAGACTTAAAGACGGTGCTGCTGGAAAAGTTAAGAAAATATGACATTGACATGTTCGCTATTGATGGAGAATTTTTTACTATTTACGGCCGTTTTCAGATAGCTCCGTTAGTTAACTTGATGTTAATTACTTGTGAATGACTCCTTAAATATTTTGACATTTTTTTGTTTTTATTTTTTGAAAATTGTGCACAATATTTGTGTTAAAATTTTTAAGAAATTGCAATCGTTCTATGAGTTATTCAGTTGCAATGCGATTTGACTCCTTTGTGTGGAAGGTACCAGAAGGGACAAGGCCATTTTGGACATATCTGGATATGCATTTTGGAAGAGGATGATACGACTATTTCGTATACTATGGAACAAAAGAATAACACATCGAAGTAAGACCTAGGTATAGGCGAAAACCCTTTTTAGGACACTTTATTCATTTGAATAGTGCCCTTCTTCCGTCTGTCTGATGCGCAATTAAACTCTCGAAAAGAGTAACCGAATGACTTCAAATTTGATATGTGGGTAATTCTACAATTTATTTATTTTTTATTTATTTATTTATATGTATTACAATACAAAGTAAATTTATATTCTAATTTTACGGTCCAGGGAAAGGCCGGGTTACAAAGACCATATGGCTAAATGTTTGCAGCGACAGACCAGAGCCTCTGGTGGGAATCGAACCCACAACCCCCAAACTCATAGGCGAGTACGCTACCAACTCGCCTACTGGGGCGCTCTACAATTTATTTATCTCATTATTTATACCGCACATTTTTTCTGATTTAGTAACCAATTATTCGTTGCAATAATAATCTTTGGTCTATTGATACAATTTCTGTTTGTCAAGAATAAAAAAATGGTTGTCACAACCAAAAATTTATCATATGGTACAATAATTAAAGGTTAAAATTGGTTACCACAACTTACAGAGTGTCAATGAAAAAAACAATCTTAATTCAATTGATACAACCATCGATTTAGTTGCAAGCATTTTTTATTTGATCGTATCCATGTTATTATTGTAGTTTCAACTATTTATATATAAATACAACCGACACACGGTGTAGGCAAATACTTTTTGTTGCTAGCACTATTTTTTTATAGTTACAATCGAATTCCAACCAATTATTTTCCTGGTAGAAAACACAGGAAATTCAAATTGAAACTTATTTTTTGAAGATTATGTCTATCAAATGGTGTCCGCGGCTACGTCTCAGATAGTCCATCCGTTGAGTCCAATTTTCGATGACTCGTTCGAGCATTTCGACTGGTAACTGGCGAATAACACGCGTGATGTTTTGCTCCAAGGCCTGAATCGAAGCTGGTTTGTCCGCATAAACTTTAGACTTTACATATCCCCACAGAAAAAAGTCTAACGGTGTGATATCACACGATCTTGGTGGCCAATCGACCGGCCCAAAACGTGAAATTATCTGCCTACCTCAATAAATCCATTGATTGATGCGATGTGTGGGAAGTGGCGCCGTCTTGTTGAAACCAAATGTCGCCGAGATCGCTAGCTTCAATTTCAGGCATCAAATAGTCGGTTATCGTGGCACGATAACGGTCCCCATTGACGGTTACGTTCTCACCGGCATCATTTTTGAAGAAATATGGACCGATGTTTCCACCGGACCACAAACCACACCAAGCCGTTACTTTTTCTGGATGAAGTTGCAGCTCTTGAATCTCTTCAGGTTGCTCTTCGTCCCAAATGTGGCAATTTTGCTTGTTTACATACCCATTGAGCCAGAAATGGGCCTCATGGCTGAACAAAATTTGGCTCGAAAACGTCGGATCTTCTTAGAACTTTTCAAGAGCCCATAGAGCGAAGCCATGTCGCTTGGGAAGGTCGGAAGGCTTCAGTTCTGGCACAAGCTGTATTTTGTATGCTTTCATTTTAAGATCTCGACGTAAAATGTGCCATGTCGTTCCATACGTCAGTCCGAGTTGCTGGGAACGGCGCCGAATCGACTCTCCACGGTCTTCTTTACACTCTCAGCTACGGCCGCTACATTTTCTTCACTGCGTGCTGGACGTGGTCTATTCGGTCAAATATTATCCAATAATGAATGCTGGGTCTCAAGGTGATGGTGTTGCGAATAGTATGCTCAGTAGGCCGATTATGTTGACCATAAGTTGATCGAAGTGCACGAAACACATTCCTCACAGAACGTGAATTTTCGTAATAAAGTTGAACGATTTGTAGTCGTTGTTCAGGCGTAAGTCTTTCCATGATGAAATACCAAACAATACTTAACAAAAATAACATGACAGCATGACACGACTAACACGTGATCTGTCAAAAAAGGCTATTGAAAAAGGCTACTTGGATCACCCGCTTAACAAGCTTTAATTGTAGAAAAAATTTACGAAACCTAGTTTATTTCTTTTTATTTTTTTGTAATAGATTGAAGAAAAAAGTATCGATATCGCTGTGAACAAAATTTTCTAAATACGATAGGTAATTAGTTATATGGATGGGAAAAAGGGCTGTGTCACCAAAATGTAAAATGTCAACACTCTCCAACTTAGACAGTCCTTAGCCGATCTCGTTTTTTGTCGTAAGTAGTACCAAAAGAACTGAACATAGTCCAAGTTTCATCCCGATCGGAATACATCGGTTTTAAAAGCTGAATCACTTGACAAGAAATCCCCCATATGTATCTTCTTTTTCGTGTCTGTTTCTTTGAAGTCGCAAAATGATTCATACATATTTATTCACCCGAATTGTTGTAGACAAATTTATTCAGACTTTGATAACAATTGGGATTTTAAGACCCAATTGACGTATAATCAAAATATATACTTATTGCTAAGGTATACACAGATGTTGTTGCTGTAATATTAAGTATTACTTTTAATGGAATTATCAAAATTTATCTTTGGTAAAAATTAACCAACTTTAAAATATATAACTCTTAAATAATAAAATCATTTAGATTTTTGTTTTTAATGTAGAAACTTAATTTTAGTAACTGTTGGTAAAGATGTTCAGCTCTTCTTTTCCACCACAATCTCCCTGGCAAAATGCGTCTTTCGAAAATAATCGTTACTTCAGGAGACATAAAGTGTTCTCCGCGCATCTTCCATTTACAACACAGACGCAATTTTTTCGAGCTGTTATACCAAGACGACTGTCAAAAGTTATCTTTGGCATGTTTGAATCCATTACAACATAATCTATATTCTGTTGATCGTCCACAGGCGTTGATGTGATGGGTGTTGGTTCAGAAACTTGGAATATATCCAAAAGTAGATCGTCGATGGCTTTTAATGAGGGCGCTTCCGTATTCGATTTCGAATTTAAAGGAATATCTACACTCAATTCAATTGCTTCAGAATTCTTTGTTAGTCCCCGTGACTCCATTTCTTCGTGAATTTTTATAATATGACTTTGTACATGAGAAATTCCGAACTCCAACAAAAACAATAACGCCACGAGTTTCAACATTTTATTTTCGTTTGAATTGGAGAAAACACAAAAAATTGAACTCAGATTAATTTATGCGTTTTTTTGTTTCGATTAGACCTCTGGTATAATGCTGACCCGTTCGCTAAGCGTTGTTTTCAAAACTGATTTGTTTGACGGTTCTAATATGTCTTTAAATCCAAAAACGCACGTATAACATCAACATTTATTCATATTTGATTTTTATGGTAAACACCGGCTCCTGTTTATGGACCATTTAACAGCACCAGGTTTTGGAATTTTAAAATATATCGCAAGAGAGAGAGAGAGAGAGAGAGAAAGAGGTGATAATTTTGGGTTATAAAATGTGATACACAAAATAATTTACTTATGCAGATGAATTAAGTTGGAATTTTTTATTACAAATTTCTACATTTTATAAATCACTGTGAGTCATTTGCACAGATTCTTAATTAAAAACAAGTACAGTTAAAGTTGGGTTAGACCCAATTTCCTGATGGTCGATCGCTAAGGATATATATGTCCTGAATATAAATCTTATCCCACTCTAATTTCATCATTTGCAGCTCGCAGCAAGAATTATCTTTCATAATATTTATAAAGCGAGTGCAAAAGAATATTTTTTTCAGAATACAGGGAAAAGTTTGTTAATGCCTCCGCTTCGGCAACGTCACTTTAGTGGAGGAAGGCATATATCATTTGCTGCGGCCGGAAAGTGTAACACATCGAAGAAGTGACCTAAGATCCTAAGTATGTTTGGCGAAAATACGTTTCAGGACATTTGAGCAATGTCCGGCCGCCCGTCTATCTGGCTGGTTTGCACGATAACTCTCGAAAGGAATAACTGATTGACTTCACATTTTGAATGCTCGGGTGTAAAATTCACCTTTTATAGCGAGCATATAATAAATCGGAAGGAAGTGTCCTTTCTTGGATCAAGAAACTCCTCGCTACTAAACTTCATAGTGACCGGATGTAAATTTCAACATTTACAGCACTGAGACCCCAAATCGGACGGAACGTATGTATGAGAGCTTTATCAAATTCTGAATTCTGCAGTATCAAGAAACTCATCTGTGCCAGGTATCATATGATTGGAAGTAAAAGCTTCTAAAGGACTTCTAAAGGAAGAGCTTCTAAAGGACTTAGATGCCAATAGTTTTTTTTTAATTGTGTGGTAGTTCACCTTTGTTTTAGAAACATCTACTGCTATGATAAATATAAATCTGAAATATATATTTTGTTCATTTCATGTCAAACCGAAAGATTTTTTGAAAACAATCTGGTTGACATTCCGGATACTATGGCAATTAATCATTTTGTAGTTGGCGAGAAAAAAAACAATTTTTTTTCAAATGTTATAAGAATCAAAATCTGAAAAATTTGGGAAAATATTAGAAAAGCTGTATTTTGGATGTTAAGTATTATTCAATTAATTCTCGTTTGTAAGATCATGTCTTATACTTTGAAGTACATATATCAATGATAGTTATTTTAAAGTTTTTAAATGCATCAGCTGCATATGCAACTTCATTTTGGATCTTGCATATCAATGACACCAACTTGCATTTCTGAGAAAGATATATTCATATACCCCCATTTGTCATAAACTGACTCTACAAATTTCAAGATGGTGTTCAGCATCGTTCTTTTTTAAAACTATATTTACTAAAAAATGCCAATGATTTTTCATTATAAACTATGAAATAGTAAAATCACAAAATAAACAAATGCATTCCAATAAAAAGCAATTTCGATTTCTAACATTTTTAAGTTAAAATGCTATTATATTGAAACTGATTAAAGCACCAGATAATAATTTACAGCTTAAGTTCATATTAGATAGGACTACATGTCTATATACATTTCACATATTGGTGGGCCAATTTCGACATAACGGGCCAATTTCGACATCATTTGTGGCATTGAAGTTTTTTGTTGAATTCAGTATTTCAGATAGGTTGATTTAATCCATTTAAGAATAGCAACATTATTATCAAAGGTACACATAATTTTTTTCTTTTTAATCGAGTTATGCGAAATTTTTAAAATATGTATGTCCTCCAGGGTAATGACGGAGGAGTATTATAACCGAGGATCCTTGATCTTAAGACATATTTGGATAGAACACATCAAAATAAGAAGAAAAATTAATGGACAATTTATCGATAACTTGCTTAGTTATCGGACGATAACATTTGAAAAAATTGAATCTTTTGATAAAATGAGGTCAATAATAGGGAAAAAATTCATCGAAAATTAGAAAAAAATCGATAACTTTTTAGTTATCGATATCTTCAAAAAAAATTGGATTTTTTGATAAAATTAGTTCAATAATAGAGAAAATTAGAAAAAACTCAATAACTTTTTAGTTATCGATATCGGCCTCCGTAATCAGTAACGTCGATTCCAAGCTATGACACCGATTACCAGTCTTTGGACACACCCCAGAGGTGAAAATCTTCAGCTACCGCGAAGGCTGACCACGCTGCAGTACTTTCGTCCGCGTAACCGTCTTTGGACATAACTCTCGAAGCCGTCTTTTGGATTCAAATGAATTCAAAATAACAAAAATTAAAAAAAAAAATGTTTTTCAATTTCGATAACTAATGTAGTTATCTAAAAATTGGATTGATTTTTCTGTTTTTTTTTTATATTACTGCACACAGAATACAGAATTATTTGCCAACCGAATTTTGGTAGTTCTGTCTACTATCATGCGATTCGATCAAAACAACCAATATTTTGGTTGTGGTATACTTCTGCTTCCATGTTGACAACAATCATATTTGGTTGCGCCAACTACGAAAATGGTGTCTTAAATTATCTGTTGTAGTTGCCACAACCAGACTTTACAATAGAGCTCGACGTAAAAAACAATCAGTATATTGGGACGACTACCACAGAAGACTCAAAGAATACAATAAAATCGTTAGATCGGCGAAACGTAACTCCTGGAGGCTTTTCTGTGAACAGGTAGACAGCGTTAACAGCATGTCTAAAATGAAAAAGTTCCTCTCAAAAACTCATGTCCAAACCGAAACACTGGTGGATGAAACGGGTAAAAGGATGGAAACTATAGAGGATACCGTAAGGCTCTTGATGAAAACTCATTTTTCGACTGGTAATGCTGGACCAACAGAGGAACAGCTACAGAATGAAAATGTATTGCATCAAGTACCTATTACGGATATAACAGATGGTATTGTTAAAGAAGCGATAAAAAGTTTCTCTCCCTTTAAGGCTGCGGGACCGGATGGAATATTTCCAGCACTTCTGCAGAATGAGGTGGATCTGGTATCAACTCATCTGGCTGGAGTGTTCACTGCATGCCTAACCCATTCGTATACCCCAAAAAACTGGCAGGAATCAAGGGTGGTCTTTATACCAAAGCCTGGCAAGGCGAGTTACACGACCCCAAAGGCTTATCGACCCATTAGCCTTACTTCTTTCCTGTTAAAAACAATGGAGCGAATAATTGATGACATGGTCAAAGGTAAAATAGCGGATGACAGGCTAAAATTCAAACAACACGCCTATGTCAAAGGAAGATCAGTGGAAACAGCTCTGCATGAGGTAGTGCACCACATAGAAGAGTCCTTCAGTAAAGAAATGTATACATTTGCTGTTTGCATAGACATTGAGGGCGCATTTAACAATGTACATACCGATACACTTATCCAGTCCTTAGACGAATTTCAGGTTGACCGGGCGCTGAAAAACTGGATCAACAATATGCTAAGGAATAGGTGGATTATTTGTGGGTCATATGACGTAAAAATTAGAGACAAGGTAAATCGTGGTATACCTTCTAAGGGGCTTTCATCCAAATCTATTATGCAGAAGAGCTGAAAAGGCACTTAACATAGCATATAACTGGGCACAACCAAGGGGATTAAATGTTAACCCAGACAAAACAGAAATATGTCTATTTACAAGGAAAACGAAGATCCCACGTTTTACCCCGCCTCGATTCCTGAATAAGACAATTGCTATAACTAAAAAGGTAAAATACTTGGGAGTAATCTTGGATCAGAAACTGTACTGGAAAGATCATCTTGAAGAAAGAGTTACAAAGGCACACAGATGTTGGTCGTTGTGCAGAAGAGCTATAGGTTTAAAATGGGGACTACGTCCAAATATGACTCACTGGCTTTACATGACCGTGATTAGACCAATAATCACCTACGCCTCTGTAGTGTGGTGGACATCAATGGACAAGAAGTGCAACGTAATACCTTTGCAAAAAATTCAACGTATGTGCTGTCTAGGCATAAGCGGGGCATTTAGAACTGCACCAACAAAAGCGTTGGAGACTATACTGCACATCCAACCAATAGACATCCGTATAAAGTATGAGGCAGCCCTCACAGCAAGACGTCTACAAGTGATGGGTGAATGGATAAATCGAGACCACAAGTCGTACCATCAGAAGATTTTAGAATATCTAGTTGGTCACATTCAAACTTCAAGCAGAAGTTCGAGCAATCACGGAGTGTGTGAACTGGCTCAGTAACACGACAAAGCCTAAATATGCCAACCTCTTCACAGATAGCCAAATGGCGATTAAAGCAATAACATCGGAAAGGGTCAAATCCAGAACTGTGTTGGACTGTAAAAGAACGATAAATGATTACTCAGCCCATGGTCAATTGCGTATTTGCTGGGTACCAGGACACAACGGAGTGTTTGGAAATGAACGGGCAAACAACTTGGCTTCAAAGGGCAGAGAACTTCGAGTAATAAACTTGAAAAATTGGAAACCTTTCGAAGCCACGAAAAATGAGTTGAAGCACTGGGCAGTGATGGCTCATAAAACTATGTGGAATAGCGCAACAGTAGGAGCAACTGCAAAGATACTGTGGGGTGACCCAAATGAAAAGAAAACAAGAAGTCTTCTGAAACTAAACAAGATCGATATTAGTAAGATGATGAGTGTTCTAACGGGACACTCAAGCTTACAAGCACATCTTCATCGCATAGGACTAGCAGGAAACGACGAATGCAGGGCATGCAGAGAAAACATCGAAACGATGGAACATTTTCTGTGTCACTGCCCGGCTTTCACACATGCAAGATCCCAACATTTCGGGTCCGACATATTACCAGACTTGACTCATCTCAGAGAATATGACTGGAAGATACTGAGAAAATTCGTGTCTAGTACCGATTTTCTGTAACTCGTGAGGTATAAAAAGATCATAAATAAGGAGCGCACAACAGGCCGAACCACTGGCTTATGTGTATGTCCATGGACATGAGACGTTTAAACGTCTCCTCTCTTCAACCTAACCTAACCTGCCACAAAAAAAAAATTGGTTGTTCTGACAATTTGTCAGTCATATACTACCGACAATTAATTAACAACAGTTTTCATTAATTTTTATTTTATTTATTGAACAAAAAACAAAAGAATTCATAACAAAATTAAAAATCCCATATTACAAATTCATCACTATATGAGATGTGGAAATATTTGACACACATTTTAGTATACGAAAAAAAACACAAAACTTGTATGCAAATATCGCTTAACCCTGCGCTTTCAATTTCATGATTGTTGCTTTTATTTTTTATTTATGTAAAACATTTTGCACAACATATTCTGCATTCCACACATTATTATCTACACGAGATTATTTTTGATTACCTATACCGTTCTTGAACAAAATGTTGAAGATTTTTTTATGTCAAGTAATTTTATTTTTTGATTGTCATGTATCAGCAATTATTCGTTGCAATAATAATCTTTGGTCTATTGATACAATTTCTGTTGTCAAGAATAAAACATTGGTTGTCACAACCAAAAATCGATCATATGGTACTATAATGAAAATTTTAAATCGGTTACCACAACTAACCGAGTGTCAATGAAAAAACAATCTTAATTCGATTGATACAAGCATCGATTTAGTTGCAAGCATTTTCATTTGATCGTATCCATGTTATTATTGTTGTTTCAACTAATTATATATAAATACAACCGACAGACGGTGTAGGCAATATACTTTTTGTTGCTAGTACTATTTGTTTATTGTTACAATCGAATTCCAACCAATTATTTTCCTGGATGTGTAACTAATATTGTTCACGAAAAAAAACCGCAATTGACACGCCCCTTTTGGCACCTCCCACACAAATGGATCATTGTGCACCAAAAGTTAACCGCTTATGGCTTTTTTACATACAGTTCATACAAATACCTAAAATTATGTACAGAGTAATGCGTTTATAGTACCACGAGTCCAGAAAAAAGTGGGCGTTATTGGCCCTTTTGGTACCTCCCACACAAATGGACCTTTTTGTACAAAAGTTAACAGGTTTTAACTTTAATACCAGTGCAAACAAATACTTGAAATTTTGTACAGTGTAGTGCTTTTATAGTAACTAGAGTCTAGAGAAAAGTGGCCTTTTATGTCACGCCCCTTTTGCTACCTCCCACACAAATGGTCCTTTTTGTACAAAAGTTAGCAGGTTTTAACTATAATACCAGTGTAAACAAATAGTTGAAATGTTGTACAATGCTTTTAAGTATCTAAAGTCCACAGAAAAGTGGGCGTTGGTGGCACGCTCCTTTTGGTACCTCCGACACAAATGGACCATTTTGTACCAAAAGTAAACAGCTTTTAAATTTAAAACAAGTACATACTTTAAAGTTATTAAATGCAATTTAAATTGACAGTAATTTAATTAAAACAACAAAATAAATAAATTTACGAATTTTTTTTTTGTATCGTCCGACAACTCGAAAACTAAGCAAGTTATCGATAAATTGACCGTAAATTTTTCTTCTTATTTTGAGGTGTTCTATCCAAATATGTCATTAGATCGAGGATCCTGATGGACGCCCTTAATAGTTCCCTTGTTAATCGTCATTCCCCTGTCATTTTTTTTACAAAAATTTCCACATACTAAATTTGAAGTCATTCGGTTACTCCTTTCGAGAGTTATCGTGCGCACCATCCAACAGACAGACAGACAGACGGACGGACATTGCTCATTCGACTTAAAATTACCCAAAACGGATATCCGCAGAACATACTTAGGGTCATGGCTGTGAGTCGAGCCAAAACTACTCCGACTCCAGCTCCAACTCCGGCAGTTAAATAACATAAATTTCTGAAATTATGTTTCTACTAAGAAATTATATTTCTGTTAAAAATGCACAAAAAGTAGGTATTCAATAGCAGTAATTAAATAAAATTGTATTATTTATTTATCGACGCTTGACTTGCAAGTTGCAACTAATATGACAATTCTTTCAACATAGAATCGGGGTAAACATTTCATCAATCACTGCCTCTGTTTAAATACACCGCAATTTTTTGAAATTATGTTCGCTTTAGGCAACTAGTTTATTCGTTATTTCTTATACTCTACAACACACTATGGTACGGGAGGTTATAAATTAGTTATTTTTGGCAGATTTGCAAAAAATACTACAGCTAGACACACCTTAAAATATACCGTTCTACTCAGAATCACTAGCTGTCCGTCTGTCCATCTTAAGTTGTTCGTTAAGTACAGGTCGAAATTTCACCAGGCAAAATTTGGCAATAAGAACTCTTTCACATTAGTGAGAAAAGCTATTGGAATTGGTGTTAATCAGTCCAGGTCGATATTTCCCCTAGATATAAATGCTTCTTTCGATTTGGCCTTGTAACATTATGAAAGCTGTATTTCATATTCAATCATTTTTTTTTTAATTTAGTATGGTAGAATTTATTTCTCCAAGAACGCAAATTGTCGAATTTTAACAAATTCTGTTTAGATTAAGATTTATAAGATAATTATCTCATATTTATTTGAAGTTAAAGCACGGTAAAGACTGGATATCCCTTAATTTAAAGTTGAAATTTTTTAAATTCCGATATTCTTGGAATGTGTCTTTAGTATTTGGAATATATTTTTGAAGTTAAAGCACGGTAAAGACTGGATATTCCTTAATTTAAAGGAAATTATGAGGGATACACATGTTGAACATATAATTTTCGTAGATATAGAGATTTAGTAACCGTCTTTAAAACAATTGGAAAAAAGATTTTTAAAAAAATCGCAAAAATTCTCTTTTTTCTATCCAGCATCATAACGAAGAAAACAATGCCTATTTAAAAAATATATGGATTAATGTAAAAATTATATTACTACGATCTTTAGTTAGTGCTTTGATCTGCGTGCAGCTGGCACCCCATAAATCCTCATTCACAGACTTTATTTCATTCGTCAAACTTCTGCGCCATTGACCTCTGGGTCGTCCTCTACATTGGGATCCTTACGGGTTCCAGCCCAAAGCTTGTCTGGCGATATTCTCTTCTCAATTGCTATTTGTTTGCACCTGCTGTGCAGTTCAGAGTTTGAGATTCAGTTATAGGACCACCAAATGCGTAGAATGTTTCTCAAACATCGGTTTATAAAGGCCTGGATTTTTTTGAGCTCCTAGCCGATACGAGCCATGTTTCGCTTCCATATAAAAGTGTTGAATTGACATTGGAGTTGAAAAATTCTTATTTTTGTTGCATTTGATAATTGTCGGGACCGCCTGGCATCGTCTTTGGTACCGACGCCAGGTGTAATTTGACTGCCAAGGTAAGTAAAATTACAAACTTTTGCAATAACCTTGCCTTCGAGGAGCAGATTACCAGGTTGCGATCCGCAATTTGTACATTTCAGCGTTTGTTTGCAAATTGTTTATTATACCCTACACCACACTGTGGTACAGGGTATTATAAGTTTGTTTCACGGCAGATGTTTGTAACACCTGAAAATAACACAGCTAGACCAACCTTAAAGTATACCGATCGACTCAGAATCACTAGCTGAGTCGATTTAACGATATCCGTCCGTCCGTCCGTCCGTCCGTCCATGTAAATTTGTTCGTCGACTACAGGTCGCAATTTCACTCCGATCGTTCTGAAATTTTGCAGTTTAGAGTATTTCGCGGCTGTTAAGATCGCTATTGAATTTGGTGGAAATCGGTTCAGATTTAGATATAGCTCCCATATATATCTTTCGTCCGATTTGGCCCTTTAGTCCTATAGAAGCTGTATTTTACATCCGATCGTTTTGAGATTTAGAATGGTAGAGTTTCTTGATCCATGAACCAACATTGCCGAATTTGAAGAAAATCGGTTAAGATTTAGCTATAGCTCCCATATATATGTTTCGTCCGATTTTGCTCTTTAGTCCTGTAGAAGCTGTATTTTACATCCAATCATTTTGAAATTTAGAATGGTAGAGTTTCTTGATCCATGAACCAACACTACCGAATCTGAAGAAAATCGGTTAAGATTTAGATATAGCTCCCATATATATGTTTCGTCCGATTTTGCTCTTTAGTCCTGAAGAACCTGTATTTAACATCCAATCATTTTGAAATATAGAATGGTAGTGTTTCTTGATCCATGAACCCACACTACCGAATTTGAAGAAAATCGGTTAAGATTTAGCTATAGCTCCCATATATATGTTTCGTCCGATTTGGCCCTTTAGTTCTATAGAAGCTGTATTTTTCATCCAATCGTTTTGAAATTTAGAATGGTAGAGTTTATTGATCCGTGAACCAACTCTACCGAATTTGAAGAAAATCGGTTAAGATTTAGCTATAGCTCCCATATACATGTTTCGTCCGATTTGGCCCTTTAGTCCTGTAGAAGCTGTATTTTACATCCAATCATTTTGAAATTTAGAATGGTAGAGTTTCTTGATCCATTAACCAACACTGCCGAATTTGAAGAAAATTGGTTAAGATTTAGCTATAGCTCCCATATATATGTTTCGTCCGATTTGGCCCTTTAGTTCTATAGAAGCTATATTTTACATCCAATCGTTTTGAAATTTAGAATGGTAGAGTTTCTTGATTCATGAACCAACATTCCGAATTTGAAGAAAATCGGTAAAGATTTAGCTATAGCTCCCATATATATGTTTCATCCGATTTGGCTCTTTAGATCCAATCGTTTTTATACCCTACACCACACTGTGGTACAGGGTATTATTTAAGTATAAAATGTCCCAAAATAAATTTATGTAAACAATTTATACATGAATTACAAAATTTACATATCAGAGTTATTCAATATTACGAGAGTGGTGTAGGGTATTATATAGTCGGCACCGCCCGACTTTAGCCTTTCCTTACTGGTTTTACTTTGCATATGGGTCTGTTTGGTTGATATCCATGCGATGTCGTCGGCATGCGCTAAATAATTCAGATGTTTCAAGTTTATGGGGTGCCAAAGTATACCCCTATTTGGCGTCGCGACGATACATGTGCGGAGTAACTCGTCCACCACCACCAAAAATATGAGAGAAGAAAGAATACATACTTGACGAACTCCGGATACAATATGAATAGGTTCTGAGAATGTGCCATTATGGAGAATTCTGCACTGGAAGGCGGTGTATTGCGTTTTTAATAAATTGATAATCTTGTGTGGAACTTCTATTCTAGCGAGGGCTTCCCATATTCTTTGATGATTTAGATGATCAAAAACCTATTCAAAATCAACGAAGACTAGGTGTAATGTCTTTTTGAATTCGTTAATTTGTTCAATAACACTGTGCTAGTCCAAAAATGTAACAGAAAGGAGACCCTATGGATAGACCTATTTCGGCCATGCTGAATCCAGTGGCATTAGCCGTTTATCTACGTTAGCTCTTTTTTTTCGCGATATTCGACCACAAAGTTTGTTGGGAAATCAGAGAGGTGACTTATCTCTTTGGTTATTTTGAAGTGGAAGACTTCGGAATATACGCTTCAGTCCAAAGATCGAAATAAGGGGAACATTTGGACAATCATTTTTCTCAAAACAGTCGTCCACGCTTCTCACCCCCTTACCCCTGAAAAAGTGCAATGAAATCTTATCATATGTTAAAAATCATACATATAGTCGGGGGTAAAGTGGTGAGAAGCGTGCTTGACTATTTTGAGAGAAATAATACTCGAAGGGTTCCCTTTATTTCGTTCTTTGGACTAAAGCGCGTTTTCGGAAGTCTTACACTTCAAAATCACCTCCGAGATAACTAACCTCTCTGATTTTTTTGCAAACTTTGTGGTCGAATATCGCGAAAACAAGAGCTAACCTAGAAAAACGGTTAGCTCCATTGGATTCAGCAAGGTCGAAATAGGTATATCCATAGGGTCTCCTTTCTGTTACATTTTTAAAGTGTCCATTTCGAGCACAGTGTAATTATTCGAAGGGACGCGATATATTCCACACAAGAAGACTATGGTCTGAACCCTGCTTGCTGATTGCGAAGTGTGGCATCAATTTTGCTCGATATCCGGTCCAGAATAATCTGGCACATTATCGTTTCTTTCATCAACTTTCGTCCACGTATCATCAAATATCCATTTGTTGTAGGTTTTTCGCATTTTCCTAGTACGGTTTAGCTTATAGAAACAAATACATCATTCATTTGCGACCAATGACAGTCACTCGAGGTATCGTGGTATAGAAAGATTTAGGCGTTTAAATTCCCTTTCCAGCTGAGCAAGCTTACCAGTTTGAAATAAAGTCTTGATGTTACGAAATCCAATTCGGGTCCGTTGTTTCATTCTAAAAATCGTTGCCGTAGATCTGTCGTTTATTAATTCATTGTTCACGGTTTCAGTAACAGTGAAAAGCTCGGAACAGTATGTCGTTAACTTAAGGTCCGAAGCCTGTTTGATAGGGCAGACGCCATTTGCAGCCGCTCCACTAGAGTACCGACGCTACGTTATGGACTGTTCTTAGCTTCGGTGCTCACCCTCAACTTTACCAGCATGGGAGGCCGTACCAGTAGCTATGCTACCCGTCGGTATCGCTCTTGGGTTCACAACACTTACTCAACATGTCCGTTTCAAAATTATAGGGTCGCTATTCTGTTCCAAAAATGCTGTTGGACAAGAGTACAAAAATATTTTTTTACCGCGTAATTGATAACTAATGTGGGCTTATTTTAGGACAAACCAGTAAGGAAAGGCAGAAAGTCGGGCGGGGCCGACTATATAATACCCTACACCTCCCTAACAATGCGATAAGGTCATTGCCATAATAATTTGGAATAATTGGTAAATGGGTAGAAACATGTTATCTAATTCTGAAACGATAATCGCTAAATTAAGCAATATTCTTTCATAAAGTGAGAAACATCTTTCTGGAAAATTTTAATGATCGGAAGTTAAATACAACTTCTATAGCGGTTTGATTCCAAATCAGGAGGAACACATATATGGAGCTTTAATATAAATCTGAACCGATCTTCCCTGAATACTTATTCATGTAAAAAGACATCCTTCTGTCGAATTTCGTACTGATCGGATGTAAAATACAGTCTCTACAGCGCTTACATGTCAAATCGGGGGTAACGTATATATGGGGGCTATATCTAAATCTGAACCGATTTCTTCCAAATTTAATAGTGGTCATCCATATAATAAGAAACCTCTTTCTGCCGAATTTCATACTGATCGGATATAAAATAAAGTTTTTACAGCGCTTACATGTCAAATCGGGGCTAACGTATAAACAAGTAATTCCCTACATATGCATTTCGTCAAAAATTGTGATTTTGTGATAAAAATTTTGAAGTTCCTATAAGGAAATATTCTTTTTGTTAACGTGGAAATTGTCTTTTCTTTAAAAGACTGCGGGATTCGCTTTTAAAGTGCGTCTTTGACATGCGAAAACCCAATGCTACCTTTACAATATCTAAAGAATGAACAAGCTGGCATGTTGCAGGAAAAATTAAATATTATGAAAGCAAAATCTTTGCCATTTAAATGAATGCCTTAAAAATAATATATTTCATTTGATTCATTAATTTCTAACTAAGAACATTTTTTGGGAGTTATTACCTATAAACCATCGGAAAAGCGCCATGAATTTTGTTTTTACAGCGTTTCAACAGCGCTGTAAAAACCCGTCGTCACACCGTATATCGGTGTTATCATTTTGATGCTCTTACAACGCTTTATCCCACGGTGTGATGACGGTGCACAGTGCTTTCACAACGCTTTGAGTATGGTATTTTTCTGGCTGGGTAGTTGAATATGTAAATTTTTATGCAAAATTCCGATATTCGCGACAAATGAATCCATTTTGCAAATTAAGCTTCAACAGTTCCATGAAAATATTATTATTGATATGCGTGAGTAGAGCGGTGGGAAAATTTGGCGTCCAGAATCCACATACCGATTTTCATGTAAAAATTCGACAAAAAATAATTTTAGGCTGTTTTCAAAAAATGTTACGCAATAATTAATTGCAAGTTTATACACAGAACGAAAAAATTTAGTAACGTGTACTTGAATCAAGCCGTAGCGGTGTCAAAAGTACGGATTTTCTTATGCCAAGTACAAATTACTTGATTCAATTATGGATTTTTAAACGTTGAACTTTTAATTTTAGCAGTCTTTAAGCCTAAATTTGCTATATATTCTTACTTCAGGAATAAAGCGAATGATTTAAGAATTTTAAGGGATTGATTTGGGGGCGAAACGGTCTTCAATGAAGAAAGAAAAAAATTTGGACAGAACTAAATCTGATAAGTGCGTGATTTAAGCCTGATCAGTACTTGCTTTAAGCGTGGTCATACTTGATTTAAGCCTGGGTGTTCCAACCATAATACACGATGGTAATTGTAAGTTTCACGTGGCGAGCCGTGGCGAGCATTTGGCCGATATTTTGTTTCACACATAAGTGTCACAGATCCTTTTATCATAATTAAAAATATTAAGATAATTCTCTGAAAATGTTTTATTTTATTTGCAATTATATATATAGATTAACATCGTGCGTGCAATATGGACCACCCATAACTTTCTCCCTCTCAGAGATTAAAGTAAGCTTTTTCCTCTTACTTTAAGCTATATTAACCTTAATAGTCATTGTTAAAAACTTGATTTCAAGTGTTATATACTTACTGTAAGCCTTCCAGCGCTTGCTTTTTTCAATGTAAGCCGTTTTCTACTTGTTTCAAAAAAAAAATACCAACCAACTTACTTACATTTTTAAGTAAGATTCCGATTAAAAGCAAGAATTTTTTACTTCATACTAAATGTCATTTTTCTTTCTGTGTAGAAAATATTTGTAAGCATTTTATTTCAATTTATTAATAGCGAACATATAGAAGGTATAATTGTATACAAAATATATTTGGAGATTTCAGTGGCGAAAGTTAGAAAAAAAACTACTTGATTTGTTAATACAACACAATAAATAATTTTACTGTTCATTTCAAAAAATCTTACAGTTTAATTTTTTTTAATTAGAAAAGAATTAATACATATTTAAACATATATTTTTCAGGCTACATTACAAATAAAGTCACATTTATGTGGTACAGAAAATTACAAATTATCGTCTATATGTTACTGTGTAAAAATAAAAACAAGTAATATATTTCAGTCGGGTAAACCGACTAAGGTATACCCACCTTCACTTTGTGAGCAATGTAAAATTTGGGTATGTCTTGGCTCTTTTTGTATGGGAAGTACTAAAACGGTCATAACTCCTATTTTCAACAGAACTGTAGGAATATTAAAAACTATACACTGTGCAAAAATCTTGAGTATACATATAACAGGTGGCGCAAAAGTAACCTTTCGATGTTTTTTGGCTGTAATTTAAAAAAAATGAAAAACTTTGATTCTTCTTGTGGATTATTTTTATTTGGTCTTTTAATTTTTTTTACATCAAGTCGAGAATATGATGTCATGTAAATGGCCGCCGCCACAGTTGATTGTCATTTGAGACTTTTTATGGCATTTTCCATCACTTTGGCAAAAACTTCCGGCGATAGGTCCTCACATTCTTGACGGATATTGTCTTTAAGAGCTGCAAGAGTCTGAGGCTTGTTGACATAAACCCGCGACTTCAAAAAGCCCCACAAAAAGAAGTCTGGAGCGGTCAAATCAGGCGATCTTGCTGGCCAGTGCAAATCGCCAAAACGGGAGATTAGGCGCCCGGGAAATGCATCCTTCAGCATATCGGTTGTGGCACGTGCAGTGTGTGCCGTTGCACCGTCCTGTTGGAACCACATGTTTTCCAATCCCAATTCATCAAGTTGCGGCAAAAAGAACTCGTTGATCATTGGTCTGTAGCGCTCACCATTCACAGTAACCGTTTGGCCCGCGACGTCTTCGAAGAAAAAAGGTCCGATGACTCCTCCAGCGAAAACAGCACACCATACAGTGACTGTGAGCGGGTGTAATGGCTCTTCGTGGGTTACACGCGGATTTTCAGTGCCCCAGAAGCGTAAATTTTGCTTATTTACGTACCCGCTAAGATGGAAATGGGCCTCATCACTCATGATTATTTTTGATGAAAAATCATCTTCCTCTAAATAGTCAGCAATATTCCGCGTTCTGGAGCAGTGTAGCGTAACATTGTCTATTAACGTGTATTTCGCATGTGTTTACTACACAAATGTCAAAACAGAACTGACATTAGGGGCCAATTGCAAAAATTATAGCATTTTCTGATAGGAGGATTACTTTTGCGCCACCTGTATATGTAGACAGACAGACATACGGACGGACATTCTTCATTCGACTTAAAATAGCCCAAAACGGATATCCGCCGAACATACTTAGGATCCTAGATCACTCCTTCGATGTGATACACTTTTGGCCTGTAGCAAATTATATATACCCTTTGTTTCAACACATTCACAATAAAGTTCAACTTTAGGAATTTTTGTGTATACTAACGAAATGTTTTTTTAAGGATTCGAGTTGTGAAATATTTTTCTATTTCTCAGGAAATGAAGTATGTATTTTTTAGCTTGAAATGTCTGCTATATTTATTCAATTAAACTTTCAGTATAAAATCTAAATTCACTAGAAGAAAATACTCCCGACTTCCCTGGTCGAAAATCGGCAATAACAACAAATATTTGTGTATGAAAATTAACATTATTATTTTTTATTCTAAACTTAGCTCAGAGGTTTGGTATTTTGCCGTCTATTAATTTGTCGCAACTGAAATCTACCAAGTGTTTACTCAACATACATTCGATTTAGCACATCTTCCATTTATATGACAGCGACAATTTTTTGTAACCCGAAATTGATTGCGAATGAGGTGTGTGGGTAATACATCTTCCTTTACACTCAACGTAGAGCTGGCGCCATTTAAAAATGGTCCCTCTATGGAGAGTTTCGTTAACAATGCTCCCTCTGTGGATTCTGGAACTATCATTGGCTCCACCGGAATATCTTCTAGATCGCCTATAAACCTATTCTCTTCTGTTGTGGTCCATGGTACCAGAGATGCACCAATCCGGTCACCATCGGTCACCATTCCACTAGCGATAGTGTCCCTCTTAACTATGTTTGGTCGACTTTGCGTGTGACATATTTTAAAGGTGAACACTAACAACACGACGACCACAAATTTCAACATTTTGTAAGCCTTACGACAACAACAATAACTATGTTCAAAGTAATGTTTTTGTGTATATGTATATGTGTTTATATTTCAGTATCTCCTGATGATGTTCTTAAATTAAGAACGAAATATTGAGTTTTTTGAAAAGATAAACAAATAAAGATCAACAAAAAAACATATGACCTTAAGCTTGAGTATGTAACAACAAAAATTATAGTAAAAAAAATGTTTGTACATATTTTAAATTATTGATCAGAAAAAGTTCTATTTTTAAATCTTTTTTATTTTCGATATCACGTTTCTAACGATGAATTATGTTTCATTTATTTTTTATTTAAATATTGAACTGTTGTGCGTTGTCTTTAATACTGAACTGAAGGAGTTTGACGCGAACCACGTTGTATAAATCCAAAAAATGCACCGAACGGTATTGAAATTACTCCGTGAAATTATTGCACAGCAGCGGAAATAAAAATATACGGATTTACAAGAAAAGTAAAAACAAAAATTAAATGGTTTGAGACAAATCAACTTATTATTGTTTTTTGTTTTTGTTTCAACCTATGACATTTGCCGTAGATGCTTACAGAATGATTTAACCTGAGGTATTTAATAGAAATGTATATTATAAGTACATAAAAGTACATTATACTGCAATAACATAAACCACAATTAAGAAGCTTTCTTGAAGACCAATTTCAAAGAACCCGGCTTCAACGAAAATTTAAATGTTTGAAAAAATTCGAATTTTGGTTTTTACATTAAAACAGGTTACGCCGTTAGTTCGAATCAGTCTATAATACTCATATAAATACAGGGTCGGAGCTCGAAGAGTTACCAATTTAACGCTACTGTTGCAACCAAACGGTTAGTCAGTCTATTAAGTTGTTTACAAGCCTACAAAATCATATTGTTTAATGTCGCAAAATATATGTTTTAAGCTTCAAGGCGCCACGATGTTTATTTTTTTTTGAGCACATAAAAGTAAACGATCTCAGTGAATTTGTAAACATGTAAAAAATCGGTCACTGTTATGTTATCCGAAAACAAAACTTTCATTTGAAAGGTCTCCGTCCAAAAAATACATTTCAAAATGTGCTATAAGTCACATATTGACGGTACATTTAACGATGAGAAAGTTGTAGTGGCCTTCGGTAGCTCAGTGGTTAGTGTGTTAGACTTGGATTTCGAAGGTGCTGGGTTCGATTCCCAGCCAGGGCACTGGAAAATTTAACATCAAAATTTGCATGTTTTCAAAATTCGAGTTTCTGCGACTAAAATAACTCACCGGACACACTGCCACCACTACCACAACATGTGATCGCTCAAGTCAACAGGGAAGCTAAAAAAACATAACACCATGACGAATATTAACAGCAATGCAGCGCTTCTGATGGAGAATAGAAACGGTAAACTCTAATAACATTCATTCCCTTAAATTAACAGACTAATGTTAAAATACATCCGGACAACATTGAGTAGATGAAAACAACAACAAAATCCCGCGATAATCGGATATATGCCGGAACGAAGTCTGTAATATTTATAAATAGATTTAAGGATTATCAACTCAGCGTCTCCAAGCTGCTACAACAACAACATGAGAAAGCTATACGAAAAAGATGGGTGCCGCGTTTGCTCACAATCAAGACAATGCTATTAGTTCACACATCCACTATTGCGATGGTCAAAACCAATGAATTAAAGTTCGAATTGCTTGAGCACGAACTTATGCGCCAGATCTCAATCCTTAGGATTATTTTTTGTTAGGAGCTAGACAGTTCTTACTGAAAGAACTAGTATCGAAGTTGTTGAAAGTAGATTATCGCCCAAGTGATGGCAATTCGCATTTCGCCTAAACTTGCAAACGCAAATTTTTTTTGTAACAAAACATATTGGTGTTATTATATGGGTCAGAATATTTAATATCAACCTATGTAGTTTAATTTTGGGTAAAATGTTTATAAGCAGTTACAAATAGGTAAAATAATGTCTCGCTATAATTTTTATACCCTACACCACACTGTGGTACAGGGTATTATAAGTTTGTTTCACGGCAGATGTTTGTAACACCTGAAAATAACACAGCTAGACCCACCTTAAAGTATACCGATCGACTCAGAATCACTAGCTGAGTCCGTCCGTCCGTCCGTCTGTCCATGTAAAGTTGTTCGTCGACTACAGGTCGCAATTTCACTCCGATCGTTCTGAAATTTTGCAGTTTAGAGTATTTCGCGGCTATTAAGATCGCTATTGAATTTGGTTGAAATCGGTTCATATTTAGATATAGCTCCCATATATATCATTCGTCCGATTTGGCCCTTTAGTCCTATAGAAGCTGTATTTTACATCCAATCGTTTTGAAATTTAGAATGGTAGAGTTTCTTGATCCATGAACCAACATTGCCGAATTTGAAGAAAATCGGTTAGGATTTAACTATAGCTCCCATATATATGTTTCGTCCGATTTTGCTCCTTAGTCCTGTAGAAGCTGTATTTTACATCCAATCGTTTTGAAATTTAGAATGGTAGAGTTTCTTGATCCATGAACCAACATTGCCGAATTTGAAGAAAATCGGTTAAGATTTAGCTATAGCTCCCATATATATCTTTCGTCCGATTTGGCCCTTTAGTCCTATAGAAGCTGTATTTTACATCCATCGTTTTGAAATTTAGAATGGTAGTGTTTCTTGATCCATGAACCAACATTGCCGAATTTGAAAAAAAATCGGTTAAGATTTAGCTATAGCTCGCATATATATGTTTCGTCCGATTTGGCCCTTTAGTCCTATAGAAGCTGTATTTTACATCCGATCATTTTGAAATTTAGAATGGTAGAGTTTGTTGATCCACGAACCAACACTACCGAATTTGAAGAAAATCGGTTAAGATTTAGCTATAGCTCCAGTATATATGTTTTGTCCGATTTGGCCCTTTAGTCCTATAGATGCTGTATTTTACATCCAATCGTTTTGAAATTTAGAATGGTAGAGTTTCTTGATCCATGAACCAACACTACCGAATTTGAAAAAAAATCGGTTAAGATTTAGCTATAGCTCGCATATATATGTTTCGTCCGATTTGGCCCTTTAGTCCTATAGAAGCTGTATTTTACATCCGATCATTTTGAAATTTAGAATGGTAGAGTTTGTTGATCCACGAACCAACACTACCGAATTTGAAGAAAATCGGTTAAGATTTAGATATAGCTCCAGTATATATGTTTTGTCCGATTTGGCCCTTTAGTCCTATAGATGCTGTATTTTACATCCAATCGTTTTAAAATTTAGAATGGTAGAGTTTCTTGATCCATGAACCAACACTACCGAATCGGGTAAGATTTAGCTATAGCTCTCATATATATGTTTCGTCCGCTTTTGCTCCTTAGTCCTGTAGAAGCTGTATTTTACATCCAATCATTTTGAAATTTAGAATGGTAGAGTTTGTTGATCCACGAACCAACACTACCGAATTTGAAGAAAATCGGTTAAGATTTAGCTATAGCTCCAGTATATATGTTTTGTCCGATTTGGCCCTTTAGTCCTATAGATGCTGTATTTTACATCCAATCGTTTTGAAATTTAGAATGGTAGAGTTTCTTGATCCATGAACCAACACTACCGAATTTGAAAAAAAAATCGGTTAAGATTTAGCTATAGCTCGCATAAATATGTTTCGTCCGATTTGGCCCTTTAGTCCTATAGAAGCTGTATTTTACATCCGATCGTATTGAACTTTAGAATGGTAGAGTTTCTTGGTCCATGAACCAACATTGCCGAATTTTAAGAAAATCGGTTAAGATTTAGCTATAGCTCCCATATATATGTTTCGTCCGATTTTGCTCTTTAGTCCTGTAGAAGTTGTATTTTATATCCAATCATTTTGAAATTTAAAATGGTAGAGTTTCTTGATCCATGAACCAACACTAACGAATTTGAAGAAAATCGGTTAAGATTTAGCTATAGCTCCCATATATATGTTTTGTCCGATTTGGCCATTTAGTCCTATAAAAGCTGTATTTTACATCCAATCGTTTTGAAATTTAGAATGGGACAGTTTCTTGATCCATGAACCAACATTGCCGAATTTGAAGAAAATCGGTTAAGATTTAGCTATAGCTCACGTATACATGTTTCGTCCGATTTTGCCCTTTAGTCCTGAAGAAGCTGTATTTTACATCCAATCATTTTGAAATTTAGAATGGTAGAGTTTCTTGATCCATGAACCAACACTACCGAATTTGAAGAAAATCGGTTAAGATTTAGCTATAGCTCCCATATATATGTTTCGTCCGATTTGGCCATTCAGTCCTATAAAAGCTGTATTTTACATCCAATCGTTTTGAAATTTAGAATGGGACAGTTTCTTGATCCATGAACCAACATTGCCGAATTTGAAGGAAATCGGTTAAGATTTAGCTATAGCTCCCATATATATGTTTCGTCCGATTTTGCCCTTTAGTCCTGAAGAAGCTGTATTTTACATCCAATCATTTTGAAATTTAGAATGGTAGAGTTTCGTGATCCATGAACCAACACTACCGAATTTGAAGAAAATCGGTTAAGATTTAGCTATAGCTCCCATATATATGTTTCGTCCGATTTGGCCCTTTAGTTCTATAGAAGCTGTATTTTACATCCAATCGTTTTGAAATTTAGAATGGTTGAGTTTATTGTTCCATGAACCAACACTACTGAATTTGAAGAAAATCGGGTAAGATTTAGCTATAGATCACATATACATGTTTCGTCCGATTTGGCCCTTTAGTCATGTAGAAGCTGTATTGTACATCCAATCATTTTGAAATTTAGAATGGTAGAGTTTCTTGATCCATGAACCAACACTGCCGAATTTGAAGAAAATCGGTTAAGATTTAGCTATAGCTCCCATATATATGTTTCGTCCGATTTGGCCCTTTAGTTCTATAGAAGCTATATTTTAGATCCAATCGTTTTGAAATTTAGATTGGTAGAGTTTCTTGATTCATGAACCAACATTGCCGAATTTGAAGAAAATCGGAAAGATTTAGCTATAGCTCCCATATATATGTTTCATCCGATTTGGCTCTTTAGATCCAATCGTTTTTATACCCTACACCACACTGTGGTACAGGGTATTATTAAGTATAAAATGTCCCAAAAGTAAATTTATGTAAACAATTTATACATGAATTACAAAATTTATATATCAGAGTTATTCAATATTACGAGAGTGGTGTAGGGTATTATATAGTCGGCACCGCCCGACTTTAGCCTTTCCTTACTGGTTTATTATAGAGAATAATAACTACATCCACGTGTGTATTTCATTCCAATTAAATTTCAAAGATCATTAAAATTGAAGGAAAAAATTTGGAGTTTTTCGATTTCAATTCAAGCAACTGTCGTCACAAGGGCGTATGTTGAGAAATAAATTAAATTTTCTCAAATTTGTTGTGTTTCCTCTGTAAAAACAAAGTCGCGAAAAAAACTGGGAAATTTTTTCGTTTGTGGTACTATGTTTATTTCAACGCGAAAAAGTAACATTTTGCGCCACCACAAATTTAACGCCGTTACAAATTGAACGCCGCAACAAAATTTAATGCCGCCACCGTCACAATGCCATTTGTTTATATTTATTTTTGTCCGCAAGAAACTCAACTGTTGTAAATATTAGAAATAAAATTTCCTAATAAATTAAATTATCTTCCGAAATAAAGAAAAATAATGCAAAGATGTGATAGGAAAAATAATTATGTTTATGGAATAAACCAGAAGAGCGAAATTCCAATTGCAGTACAAAATCAAACAAAATGTGCAAAACACTGGAAGGACATGTAACTAAATGTAATCATGTGGAATTTGTCTTGTAATTAGATATGTACATTTATGTTTGTATGTTTAGAACAATTGTGTGCAAAAGCCTGGAGAAACATTATGGACAGCTAACGCTACCAAAGCAGTAGGACAATGGAATTGGACAATGCCTGTGATCTCGATTTGGAAATGTTTGTAAAGGTAAGTACAGACGATTTGCAGATCGGACAACATTGCAAGAAAAATGGCGGAAAAATGCAGCCCTGTGAATTTACAACCGTGTGAACATACAATTTTTGTTTTGCAACGTTAGCAGAAAAGTCATTGCGAGATAATTTGCTGATTGTTATATGTTCGAAGTTTATGCATGTGACAACGGCGCCATTGCCAGAAAATCATTTTATTTGCAACACTGTCTATAATGTATTTTTATTGGCAATCCTGCATATAAATATTTACAAAATATATTGTAAATATATGAAATTGTAATGTTTTCTTGCAATCGTCTGAACTGTCAATTCACCTTTGCCTAACAATCTGATATTGCCCGTATATTTGCAGCACTTTAACAGGGTTGATAACGTTTGCCGATCTGGCAATCGTCTATACTCAGCTTAAAGAACATACATACGAGTAGTTAGTTCTTGCCAGCCATGGAAGTTGGAAGAAGATATTCCGTTTATGGATGGAAGTATAATTTATATACATATGTCAACAAATATAATGTAAACCCTTAAATACAATAATAAAAAATCTTTTTCGGTTGATCAAAACATCTTTTTTATTTATTTATATTCGTACAACAGTAGGAAATTATTTTGTTATTTATAACATTGTACTGCCCCGGCTTTTGATGCCTCACGAACATCGCCACCGCAACAACACAAAATAAATAATTAGCACAATTATCTCCAACAATATTTCCTTTCTGAAATTTAAATTAACTATTTTCTAAGTCGGCATTATTCCAAGTAATTGTGTATTGATTAGAATGTTAACTTTTGTTTGGTTTCAAGAATATTTGGTTTCAAAAAAAGAAAAAATGCACATGCATATACACACATACATACATATAAAAGTGACACTTTGACACACACACTTCCAAACTTCAATGCGACTTTAGTAAAAAAACGTTCCATTTTTCAACTCGAAATAACATTTTACGAAATTTTTTCGTGCCGAAAAAACATAGTACCCAACTTTAGGGCGGATAATTTTGGGACCGCTGTCGTAACTTGGGATTGGAAATGGCCAACATCGGTCCATAGCCCCCCACATACAGGTCCCACTACATTTTACTTTTTAACCCAACAAAAACAACAAATTTCAACGAATCGGCCTGAAATTAGGTAATATGTGTTTATTTGTACCCGAAACCATTCACATGCAATCCATGGTGGAGGGAATATAAGGTTTGGAAGGTTAAGTTCCGGCCGAACTTAACACTGTATTTTCTTGTTTTCTTTGTCAGTCTATAGTTATTGAAAATGCTGTCTTATACACTGAATACTAAACCATTAAGATGATTGCTACAGATGTTATGGGCAAATACTTTTCGAATGAATCTGTCTTTAAGTGTGAGGTACCAGAAGGGTTTGACAAATAAGTCTATTTTAAGCTGGACAGTAAATATTTCAAAAATATGGAACTGTTTCGAATATTACATGTTTATGTGTATTGACTTTAAAGTTACGATCTACTAAATTTGGGGTTGGTATGGTCTTTTTTGTGGGAGGTTCGAAAATGGGCGTTGCTACAACGCCCAATTTTACTGGACTGTAATTATACTGCGACAAATTTCATGTTTTATGTACACTGGTATTAAAGTTATAAGCGCCTAACATTTGGTGTATAACGTTCCGTTTGTGGGCGAGGTACCAAAATGGGCTTGGCAAATTCGCTATTTATATACCCTCTCTATAGTGATCATTTGCTACGTGCCAAAAGTGTTACCCATCCAAGGAGTGACCTAAGACCCGAAGTATGTTCTAAGACGAATGAGCAATGTCCGTCTGTCTGTCTGCTGGCTGGTGCGCACGATAACTCTCGAAAGGAGTAACCGATTGACTTCAAATTTGATATGCGGTAATATTTTGTTTCTATCTCAGGCTATGTTCGAAGATGGCCCATATTGGTCCTCTGCTTCTACTACCTCCCCACAAAGGGTTAACCTTTAGTGACATATATCCCTCACTCACTTCAAGAGTGTCATAAGTCAAAATTGAAAATTGTCAGGATGTGTAACTTTTAGTCCGTATAAAAAAATAAATAATATGAAATAAGACTATTAAAAAAGGTGGAATAATCCGAAATATGACGATATCGTTTCGGAAGCTACCAAGCAACCTCATCGGCACCTTGGACAAAATACCCTGTCAATAATTGGCACAATATGAGAGCAGCTCAATATGAAATAATTGAGAACTGACTTCAAAGTCCCAAAATTGTTACCATTTGTTTGAGAGGTACTATAAGGGGCGTGGCAATAACGCCCACTTTGTACTGGACTGTAGGTAGTATACAAATATTTCACTGCACAAAATTTCAAGAATTTGTATGCGCTTGTGTTAATGTTGTAAGCTGTGAACATTTTTTACAAATTGGTCCACTTGTGTGGGAGGTACCAAAAGGGGCGTGGCGTTTTCGCCTATTTTTGTTCAGCTTATAGAGGCGGTAAAATGATTACTATGTATGGCATACCCATCAGTAGTATCGAAGTTATAAGAGCTTTCACATGTCACAAAATGTTAACCACTTGTGTGGGCAGTTCCTCATGGAGTAAGCCGATATGGTTGTCCATCAAATATAAACTGGGTTTGAATAAAATACTATAACGAACGAAATTTGAGGTCATTCGGTCACTAGTTTTCAGAGTTATCGTTATCACCATTCAGTCGAACTGACAGACGGACGGACACTAATTTATTCATAGTTTTTTCACCCATGGTGGACCCACGCTGAAATTTTTACATTTTGTGGTAAAATATGTGGGTAAAAACGAAAAAATGGAAGATATGCTTGTTCAGGATAATCAAGGATTAAGGACATTTTAGTCCTTTTAATGTCCTTAATAAATCATTCAAATCTGATATTTCGTTCAAAAGTTATGTGGACTTCAAAAAGGCAAAATTTGTAATAAAATGTTGTAAGTGACCAACATGGGCACCCTATAAGACCAAAACCGTTATGAATTTGGACAATCGGTAAAAGGTAGTAAGTCTGCATGGTCTTCCAATATATGCGTGTAAAATTTCATTGAAATCTAAATACATAAATATTCGGACTGAGTCGGTTTCCTTTGGAATTACCATATACTACAAATATGATTTTGTTCAACGTGCAATTGAAAATTAAATTTTCCATTTTTTCCCGACCCTGTCCTAGTATTTTGTGAATATCGGAGTCGAATATGCTACGATTTCTTTCACATTAGGTTTTCTGAAGTGGCAAAAAAATTTGCTATATGACGATCCCATATACCCAATAAGACAAAAAATTATGACTATTTGAAGGTATATTAAAAAATCATTTGTTGTCATTTTTGGAAATAAGTATACGTCATATTATGGAGTTATAGATGAATTTATTTGAAAATAGTGTAACATATTATATTCATCTTAACTGTAATTTCCTAAACACAATTTTTTACACAAATTTCAAAAGTAAGTCACATTTTCCTCAATCGCACAGCTAAAATATTAAAACCTTTACTATTTTCATATAATTGGAGCACGGCAATTTTGGGAATTGTGGG
The DNA here is from genome assembly GCA_963930755.1 of Eudasyphora cyanicolor. Taxonomy (NCBI): domain Eukaryota; kingdom Metazoa; phylum Arthropoda; class Insecta; order Diptera; family Muscidae; genus Eudasyphora; species Eudasyphora cyanicolor. Next base: position 117,719,549 of record OZ005736.1, read on the forward strand.
CTTGTATAAAAAATATTTTATTGAAATATGTAAAATTTTAAATATTTTAAGCCGTTATTACATTTCTGTCTGTATTTAAAAATTCCTTGTCCTAGCATTTTGATAATATCAGGCTGAATATAAACCGATTTCTCTCACATCAGCGTTTCTTAATTGACAACAAAATTACCTATACGATGTACAACATTTCGGTCAGATGTACCCACTGAGACAAAAGTTATGACCATATCAATTTATATATTTTTTTTAAATAGGTAATTTTTGTAATTTTTTACAAAAAGGTATATGTAGTATTTGGAGATATAGAGGAAATTATAAAAATAAAGTATAACTGACTGAATAACAAAACAACAGACCAGCAATAAACAAAAACAACAAATCCTTAACAAATACAATAATAGTAGGAATATAATAATGTGGGAATTAGACACGATTTCTGGCTATAAGACGACAAATATATTAATTTTGAAATATTTTATGGACTTATAAAGTTTCCGTTTGCCTTTTTTTAATTTTTGCCCGATCCTTTCCTTAGAATCGGTATATATATTACATCGGTATATATTAGAGCGGGTCAGAAAAAAATATCGCGGTTGTCCGCATCTCAAATGAAAGCTTGTTTTGTTTAGTGAATATCATCAAAATATTTCGCCTATATCTTAAGACACCAGTGAGCTGGAGCGATATTACATAACCTCGCTATTCTGCTTAAAACAGTGCAATATATTGTGATATATGCTCTGATAGAACTGAAGATTTTCACGATTTGAGAGCGTAATTTTGCCTGATAGTTGCTGTGGTCAGGGGATTGTGGACAAACCTAAGCAGTTATATTTCAAAATGTGTGATACGGATGTCCACAATGCATAATTTCATCGGGAACCGCTTAAAACTATGGAAATATACCTAGCCAACAATCGACAATATACATACTCGTATACATGTAAACGATATTCTGTTTTTAAATAAAGTGTCATTATTAAAACTGAAAAAAATGTTAAAATTACGCCCCCAAATCATGAATAACTTCAGTTCTATCAGAGCGAGAATTACAATATTGGTACTGTTTTAAAGCTGAATAGCGAGTTCTAGCTGTACGCATGGCAGCTTAAGATATATTGAGGATATTCACCAAACAAAACAAGCGGACAACCTATAATTTTTTTTTGACCCGCCATAGTATGTTTGTTTATGTATATACCAGTTTCTTTCGCATTGTTTTTTTTGGGTAGACAACAAACTTTGGTATTTGATGAAAAATACTGTCATTAGATATACACTCGTTGAGACAAAAGTTATGGCAATTTGAAGTTATACTTTACAAAAAAAATTGCAGTAATACTTGAGAAAGACTTTTTTGGGAAAAATATACTAATATTTTTTTTTGAAAGTATATATTTTATCAATGAGACGAAAAAGTCAAAATTTACACCCGAGTTTCACCAAGGTGGCCTAATGTGAGGCCTTGTAGCTCCGCCCCTGTATACCATGGGGGGAGGCAAATTCAAAACTTGACTTCTCTCATACCTCTTATAAAAGTATTCCAAGTTGTGTTTAATTATTACCTGTTTTATTTCTCACGCTGGCTACTGGTTGACGTTTTTACATAACTCCAATATGATGATCTCAGACGCCACCTTTTACAACCAACGTACCTGCACGTACCTAAAACTTTGTACTCTATTTAACCTCTAACAAGAATATGATACCGTCGGCCCCGCCCCAACTTTAGTCTTTCCTTACAGGCTTTTTGGTGCGAAGGTCGTGCAGGTAAACACAGGGTCGGTTCGGTCCAACTTTAGGCTTTCCTCCCAAGTTTTCTAATGAAATGAATTAAGACGTTAAATTTTGAGAAAGTATTTATTATTTATAACAATTATTTCATTGTTTTGGCCTTAAATTAATTATATACAACGAATACAGTCATTTTTTATATACAACTAGTTCTTAATATGTAATAAACTATATTTACTTAATTATTTTATTTACGACTTTGAAGACATCACATAATGTTATATTTTATTATTACTTATTTAATTTAAATAGTTTACATACTACATTAGAATTAAGGTCACATAAGTTTGGCACAGATAAAATTACTTACTAATGACAATATGTCACCATGTAACACATTTTAAAGAAACAAATTTGTAAACCTGAGCTTTGTATATTATTTGTTTTTTTTTCCCGATCACAAAAATGCACAAAATTTAATATAAAGACCAACATAAAGACCATTTTCACGCTATAATACTGTGTAATGATAAGTGTTTTCAAAACGCAATGGCAGCAAAATACAATTACTCGACACTAAATCTATTTCAATCGCGATGTTATGAATGTTTCTAAAATATTGAGAAAAGTAATTAAATCAATCTTAATGAACATTCAGTGTAGAAATGAAAATAAATAGCAATCAGCCTATTTATTAAAACAAATATTTTATTATATAGGTGTGCATTTTTTGGAGGTAAATTTTTTTTATATTAACTTATGAATTTAATTTTTTGCCTACAAATTTGCTAAATGGTAAAATAATATCTATTTTTTTAAATGTTTTTCTAAAATTTTATGGGAATTTGATATTTTAAAAAATGAATTGTTCGGGGTTTGCGAAATTTTTAATTGTTCTTGAACTGCTGAACCGATTTTTAAATAATTAGCAATACAATATAACGGAAATTTTTTGCGTTGATTTTTTTAATATGGTCTATTTTATGTCAATTGATTCAATTTTTAAAAGCGATATAGTCCTATTAGATAGTAGTTATGACATTTCAACAGATCGGTTAAGGTTGGAGGGTGTTGAATTTAATTATTCCCAAAAATATTTTTTGTGATTTTTTTTGTCAATAAATAAATAAAAATTTAAATATGGGTATATTTTAATTTTTATTTATTTTTTGCTCAAAAGAAAGCATAAATAATTTCCTTTAAGAGCTTTGCGGCTATTAGTGGGATGAAACTTGTTTATCTAATTCTATCAGCTGTATCAAAGATATCTTTCAAGATATTCCAGTCAAATCTAATTTTTTTAGATAATTTGAATCATTTTCTAATTAAAACCTCTTGAAAACATCGACAAATTCTCAATTGTTATATTTTTATTTAATTTTATCGTAAAGTCTGATCAGTCATGAATAAAATCAGATCATTCTGAAGAAAATTGATACATAATTTAAATTTTTTTTAGCTAATTAAGTAGGTTGATGTTTTTAAGAGGTTTTAATTACAAAATTACACTGTGCTAGTCTAAAAATGTAACAGAATGGATATACCTATTTCGACATTGCTGAATCCAGTGGTGCTAGCATTTTTTCTAGGTTAGCTCTTGTTTTCGTGATATTCGACCACAAAGTTTGCAAGGAAATCAAAGAGGTTAGTTATTTCGGAGGTGATAAAGTGGAAGTCTTCAGAATAAACGCTTCAGCCAAAAGAACGAAATAAAGGAAACCCTTGGCGAATTATTTTATAACTTCCGAGATAACTAACCTCTCTGATTTCCTTGCAAATTTTGTGGCCGAATATCGCGAAAACAAAAGCTAACCTAGAAGCACCACTGTATTCAGCAGAGTCGAAATAGATATATCCATAGGGTCTCCTTTCTGTTACACATTTAAAGAGTCCATTTCGAGCACAGTATTATTAAAATTTTCTCAAAACTGGAATATTTTTGCAATATTTTGTAAGATATTTTTGAAACCACTGATGGGATGAAGAAATAATATTAGAAGAAAATGAAGGCTACTTAATACATATAGTATAGTTTAAAGATTTCCTGAAAATATTACGATACACGGTTCTCGAGTTTAGCTGAAACCTATGATTAAACCTCTACTTTTTTAAGACGTTTATCTTTATTTTGATAGATAAACAAGTCCCATCCCACTAACAGACCACAAACCTCTTAAAGGAAATGACTTAAGCTTTCTTTTGAGCCAAAAATTCAAAAATAAAAATATTTTTTTTGACAAAAATGTCAAAACAAGTTTTAATTTGGCAAAAAAAATACCAACAATTGTTTTGCGTTTTTTTTATTTTAGGTTGAAGAAAAGGCTATCGAAAACACTTTGGGCAAAATTTTCTAAATACAATATGTATAGGGAAAAATGGCCGTCTGAACAGAATTTTAAAATTCAACACCCTCCAGACTCTTACAAATCCAAAAATTTTTTTGAGACTTAATATTGTCGCGGTAACTTTATATTGTTTCCATCTTAATCAATGTCATCGGGATGGTAATTAACATTTGTCTTTTAATTTCAGGGAAAGGGTGTTATTTGAGTTTTACAATTTCTATTCTCCACTAGTTAATAGTCGTCATGGTCTTGTGTCTATTTTAAGCTTGGCTGTTGACATGGGCCGCAGGATGCTGTAGTAGTGATAGTGCGTCCGATGAGTTATTTTAGCTGCAGAAACCCGAATTATGATGAAAACAAGAAATGTTTTCTATGATAAATTGTCCAGTGCTATGGCCGGGAATCGAACCCAGCGCCTTCGGAATCCAAGTCTGACCCACCAACCACTGAGCTACCGAAGGTAATCAATATTTGCGGATGTTATGGGCGAAGTACTAAGGCAGGTCTGCCATTTTTTTCTTCTATACGTGCACATATGAATTTTAAAATGCCACGATGGGGTAGCATTTTTTTAAATTTAAGTTTTAAAAAAAATCGAAAAAATATTTATAATTTATTTTTAAAATCCACGAAAAAAAATTATCCGTACAATCAGTTCAGCCGTTCAAGAGCAATTAAAAATTTCTTAAAATCCAAAAATATTTTTTTTAAAATTTTGAAATCTTGAGGTTATTAATATTTTGGCTTGAGGTCATGTATATTTTAAAAACGATGAATTTTTATGTTTTAAATAGTTTCAATTTTATTTGCTTCCAATATTTCGACCGCCTTCAACAGTCATCCTCAGGGAAATTCACTTTAAAATACAAATAAATAACAAATTATACAAAAATGTTTAAAAGAAAAAATAATATCACAATAATTACACTTAGAACAGAAACTATCGACTACTTCTTAACAGAGTCAACGATTAACTGATAAATTATTTCCTTTCTGCGCATTTTTCCACTAAATTTCTGTAAATCTGTGCACAATGGTCATAAAATTACGAAAAAAATTTTACTTTAAAAAAAAAAAAATAATAGATCTTATTTTACCATTTTGCAACTTTTTATAAATATTTTGTGCAAAAATAAAATTCATAGGTTCATATAAAAACTGTATATTTTTGTTACTGGTACTAATTACTTTTAAATGTTGATCATTTATGTCACATTGTTGTTGTTAATATACAGAATTTGTTTAATTAAGATCAGCTTTTTTTCTTCTTAATTTTGTCACATTTACATTAAATCTTAAAGCACTGCATTTAAACCCACATCGATTGGAAAAATAATTGATTATATGGCAAGACTTTTTTTATATTCCAGTCGTAATTTTTTCTTCTTTTTTTAATACAGGTGTTTATTAATTCTGTTCCAAGAATAATAACGGGTATAACATGTAACTTGTTCTGTTTAATTTTTTTTTCACAATAACGTTAAACCGATTAACGAAATTCGTTAATTTAATGGTTTCGATTTTGCAAAATACTCTTTTTTTCTCGCGAAATGATTCATATTTTTTAGGTAGATATTTACTCAATTCAACCGTTGGCAAAAAAATAGCCAAATCTAAATTGACGTAAATACGAACGACTTTTCAGAAAAACAAACATACGCAATTTATTGTCGAAAATCGACAACTACAACAGATATTTGTGTAAATTAACATTAATTATAACGTTTTTTTTTCTAAACTTATATAGCGTTCGCAACTGAATTCTCTCAATCTTTTGATTCACACAAACTTAATCTGGAACATCTTCCATGTATAACACAGCGACAATTTTTTCTAACCCGGAATTGAGGGCGACTGCGGAATGAGATTTTCATAATATTGTCGAACATTGCATCGGGACCCATTGCTGATGGGACAGCGGTATCCAGGGGCGAAGAAGTTGATTCTGCCTCTGAAGCCACCAGATTTTCAGCTACCAGATTTGAAGCGGGTACCTCGGGGGTAGATTGCGAGGGCAACATTAGCGGCACACGCGATGTAGAGCTGGCGCCATTTAAAAATGATCCCTCTGTCGAGAGCATAGTTAACAGTGCTCCCTCTGTGGATTCTGGGACTTTCGTTATCTCGGCCGGTAAATCTTCTAACGTGCCTAGAGTCCTCATATCTTCCGAGGTGGTCCATGGTGCCAGAGGTGCACTCCACTCACCATCGGGCACCATTCCACTCGCGATAGTTTCCCGCTTAACTGTGTTTGGGCGACATTGTGTGTGACTTATTTGAAAGGTGAACACAAACAACACGGCGGCCACGAATTTCAACGTTTTGTACATGTTTTAAATTATTGAATGGAAAAATATTTGAAATGTTAAATCTTGTTTTCGCTCGTTATTTATTCCGCTAGATATCACGTTTCTAACGATGAATTGTGTTTGTTTCTTTTTTTTTTGTTTTCAATCTTGAACTGTTGTGCGTTGTGTTTAATACTGAACTGAAGGGTTTTGACGCTAACCAATTTGTATAAATCCAAAAAATTCACTGAACAGTATTGCCATCACTCCGTTGAATTATTACCCAGCAGCGACATTAAAAATATACAGAACTACCAGACATGTTAAAAAAAAAACAAATGAAAAAGTTTAAGATAAATCAACATCAATGCCACCAACTCTAGCTGTTTGCAAAATTACTTCATAACACTATGCAACAAACAGTTTTTTTGTGTCTGAGACTTTTTTTTTGTATAGATTGAGGCATACCATTTTTTTATGGTAAAGTTTTTTTACAAAACTTTTTCCAGAATACCAATTTTCATGGAAAGTACCTTTAGTATTTGAACCATATACTATATATATTTTGAAGTATAAGCTCGATAACACCGAGATACCATTTAAATTAAAGGCAATTATGAGGGCTAAGAATGTCGAAATCATCACTTTCATGAAGAAACTGAAGTTTAGTAACTGTTGTTTAAACAAGCGAGTTTTATTGAAACTCTCTTACTTCTACCAAAAGTTCTATAATTTCTACATTTATTCATTTTCTTCAAATAGGCATTGTTTTTTTCCTTAGGATGCTAGCTATCAAAGTATGGACACATTTTTTGGCGAATATTTTTCTACTTTTTACGGTTTTTTCATGCCAGTAAAAAACGATTTGTTTTTTGAAAACAAATAAAATTTTTTCTAATTGTTTTAACGATAGTTACGAGTACTAAACTTCTGTCTCCACTAGCTTACACAATTTTTGTCGCAGGACTGTGCTTAAAATTTTCTGGTGTAATCTGGTATACTGAATACACAAAAATATGAATAAAATATTATTATTATTTTTTTTTTAATTTTTATACCCTCCACCATAGGATGGTGTGTATATTCATTTTGTCACTCCGTTTGTAACATCACTAAATATTAATCGGAGACCCCAAATTATTAATTATTAATCGTCGTAGAATTCTAAGACGATGTAGCCATGTTGTAATCACTCTACAATCTATAATAATTGAGCTGGGTGGGTGAAATTTGGTACATATACTTCTTATACCTGCAGGTATGTTGGGATTAAAAATGGACAATATCAGTATATTTTTTGATATAGCCCCCACATACAGCATCTCCCCGATTTGACTTCTTAACGTCATAGAGACCACACATGTATAGGATGGTGTGTATATTCATTTTGTCACTCCGTTTGTAACATCACTAAATATTAATCGGAGACCCCAAATTATTAATTATTAATCGTCGTAGAATTCTAAGACGATGTAGCCATGTTGTAATCACTCTACAATCTATAATAATTGAGCTGGGTGGGTGAAATTTGGTACATATACTTCTTATACCTGCAGGTATGTTGGGATTAAAAATGGACAATATCAGTATATTTTTTGATATAGCCCCCACATACAGCATCTCCCCGATTTGACTTCTTAACGTCATAGAGACCACACATGTTAACTTATCGGGCTGAAAATTGGTAACTGGGGTTTATTCATACCCGGAAACCTTCACGCGCTCAACGGTATAGGTCATAGGTCCATGATTTGATATAGCCCCAGTACAAAGGTCGATCTGGATTTGACTTCGTAACGCCACAAAAACTTCAAATTTCAACGAATTGACTTGAAATTGGCATAATTAATTTAATATCCTGCCGAATTTAATATTCAATTTAATTACTGGAAAACTTTGTATATGATGCAAATCATGAAATATTGTTTAAGTAAAATATTAAAAAAGACGAACACTGCAATTTTTAGCTAAATTGTATGCCACATGTGACGGCATTTTTGAAAGACACATCTTCAGGTTGACTACAAAAAAATTTTGATCTGTATAATTATTATACAGAAGAAATCTTGCCAAAATGGAAAACAAACTGCAAAATTTCTTAGAAAATGTGGCGTTTATGGCTTAAATAAGCCTTTTTTTTGGAGCGACATCTATAGGTGGACTACAACCAAATAAGAAATGATTTAAAAAAAATTTACTGCGTCTTAATTATGCTTAGAGAATGTGGTATTTATGGCTTAAATACGTACACCAAGGAAAATAATTGGTTGGAATTCGATTGTAACAATAAAAAAATAGTACTAGCAGTAAGAGTATATTGCCTACACCATGTGTCGGTTGTATTTATATATAAATATCTGAAACAACAATAATAACATGGATACGATCGAATGAAAATGCTTGCAACTAAATCGATGGTTGTATCAATCGAATTAAGATCGTTTTTTCATTGACACTCTGTTAGTTGTGGTAACCAATTTTAAACTTTCATTATAGTACCATATGATCGATTTTTGGTTCTGACAACCAATGTTTTATTCTTGACAACAGAAAAAAAATTAATAAATAATCGTTTTTTGGTTATCCCAATAATTTCCCAAATTTAGAATAATTAAATGTATTTTGGGAAATACAACCGAAAGATTAGTTCCTTTGCTGATACATGACAAACAAAAAATAAAATTACTCGACATTAAAAAAAATCATCAACATTTTGTTCAAGAACGGTATATGTAGTCAAAAATAATCTGTGGATAATAATGTGTCGAATGCAGAATATGTTGTGCAAAATGTTTTACATAAATAAAAAATAAAAGCAACAATCATGAAATTGAAAGCACAGGGTTAAGCGATATTTGCATAAAAGTTTTGTGTTTTTTTTTCGTGTACTAAAATTTGTGTCAGATATTTCCACATCTCATAATAGTGATCAATTTGTAATATGTGATTTTTAATTTTGTAATGAATTGTTTGGTTTTTTGTTCAATAAATAAAATAAAAATTACTGAAAAATGTTTTTAATTAGTTGTCGGTAGTATACAACTGACAAATTGTCAGAACAACCAATTTTTTAAAACAGTTGGTTGTGGCAACTTACAACAGATAATTTTAGCCACCATTTTCGTAGTTGGCTTAACCAAATATGATTGTTGTCAACATGGAAGCAGAAGTATACCACAACCAAAATGTTGGTTGTCCTGATGAAATCGCATGATAGTAGACTGAACTACCAAAATTCGCTTGTCAGATAATTCGGTTGAGGCAACCAAACTGTATTTATTTTGGAGCGATTACTAAAATTTTTACTGTAATGAATTCTTGTCAAAATAGAATACAAACTGCAAAGTTTCTGCTAAATTGAGAAATTTTTAATTTTTGCCACGCCTCTTTCGGTACATTTTAAACAAATTGACCATTTTGCACAAAAAGTTTACGGCTTATAACTTTGATTGTAGTCAATACAAATACTTTGATTTTGTGGAATAAAATGCTTTTACAGTATCTATAGTCCCGTGAATGGGGGTTATTAGCACGCCCTTTTTGGTACCTTCCATACAAATGTCCATTTTGCACAAACAGTTAATGGCTTATATCTTTGATTCTAGTCAATACAAATACTTGCAATTTTGTGCTGTGTAATGCTTTTACAGTATTCATAGACTTTTTAAAAATGGGTGTTATTGCCACGCCCCTTTTGATACATTTCAAACAAAATGGCAAAAATAAAAAATATTAAACATGTTTTTTCATAAATTTGTCAAAATTTTTCTTTATTTCTCAAAACAAATAAAAACAAGTAAGAAAGTTCAGTCGGGTAAACCGACTTATGAATCCCCGCACCTTGAGTCCCAAAAAATATTAGTAAAATTATTTTTTTTTGTTTTAATTAAATTATTATTAACTTAAATTGCATTTAATAACTTTAAAATATATACTGGTATTCAAGTTATAAGCTGTTAACTTTTGGTGTAAAATGGTCCATTTGTGAGGTGGGTACCAAAAAGGGCGTGCCAATAACGGCCACTTTTCTTTAGACTCTAGGTACTATAAAGGCATTGCACTATATTTTCAAGTATTTATATGTACTGGTATTAAAGTTATAAGCTGGTAACTTTTGGTACAATATGGTCTATTTGGTGGGAGGTACCAAAAGGAGCTTTGCGCTAATTCCCATTTTTACTGTATTATAGGTACTATTAAACCATTACACTGTTCAAAATTTCGAGTCTTTGTATGCACTGGTAATAATGTTATAAACAATCAACTTTTGGTTCCAAATTGTCCATTTGTGCGGGAGGTAGCAAAAGGGACGTGGCAACTTCGCCCATTTTTCTCGAGGTAATAGTGACTAATAAACACTATGTGAAGAATTTCAGAGGATTCAAATAAGTAGTATAGAAGTTATTAAATAATCAATATTTAACTAAATGTTAACCCTTTGTGGGGGAGTTACTAGAAGGAGTGGACCAATATGGCCCATCTTCGAACTTAGCCGGAGATAGAAGAAAATATTACCACAAACCAAATTTGAAGTCAATCGGTTTCTCCTTTCGAGAGTTATCGTGCGCACCAGCCAGCAGACAGACGGACGGGCATTGCTCATTCGACTTAAAATGACCCAAAACGGATATTCCCCGAACATACTTAGGGTCTTATGTCACTTCTTCGATGTGTTACACTTTTGGCTCGTAGCAAATGATATATACCCTCCTCTCTAATTGCGACCTGTACAGACGGACATGACTAAATCGACTCAAAAATTTATTCTATGACGATCGGTATAATAAACTATGGTCCTATTTCTTCTCTTTTTGGGCGTTACAAACAAATGCACAAAGTCATAATACCCTGTACCACAGTGTGGTGTAGGGTATAACACAGAAAATTCAAATTGAATGGGGGAATGTTTATTATCATTAGAAAGAACATTCTTTGGCATTTATTTTTTTAAGATTATGTCTATCAAATGTTGGCCGCGGCTACGTCTCAGATGGTCAATCCGTTGAGTCCAATTTTCGATAACTCGTTCGAGCATTTCGACTGGTAACTGGCGAATGACTCTCGTGATGCTTGAATCGAAGCGGGTTTGTTCGCATAAACTTTAGAATTTACATATCCCCACAGGAAAAAGTGATATCACAAGATCTTGTGATATCACAAGCAGATAATTTCACGTTTTGGGCCGGTCGATTGGCCACCAAAACGTGAAATTATCTGCTCACCGAAGTGTTCTCTCAATAAATCCATTGATTGATGCGATGTGTGGGAAGTGGCGCCGTCTTGTTGAAACCAAATGTCGCCGAGATCACGAGCTTCAATTACAGGCATCAAATAGTCGGTTGATACCACCGGCCCACAAACCACACCAAACCGTTTTTTTCGGGATGAAGTGGCAGCTCTTGAATCTCTTCAGGTTGCTCTTCGGCCAAAATGCGGCAATTTTGCTTGTTTACATACCCATTGAGCCAGAAGAGGGCCTCATCGCTGAACAAAATTTGGCTCGAAAACGTCGGATCTTCATGGAACTTTTCAAGAGCCCATAGAGCGAAGCGATGTCGCATGGGAAGGTCGGGCGGCTTCAGTTATTTTGTATGCTTTCAATTTAAGATCTCGATGTAAAATGCGCCAAGTCGTTCCATACGTCAGTCCGAGTTGCTGGGAACGGCGCCGAATCGACTCTCCACGGTCTTCGTGTACACTCTCAGCTACGGCCGCTACATTTGCTTCACTGCGTGCTGGACGTGGTATATTCGGTCGAATATTATCCAATAATGAATGCTGGGTTTCAAGATGGGTGATGGTGTTGCGAATAGTACGCTCAATAGGCCGATTATGTTGAAGTGCACGAAACACATTCCTCACAGAACGTGAATTTTCGTAATAAAGTCGAACGATTTGTAAACGTTGTTCAGGATTAAGTTTTTCCATGATGGAGTGTCAAACAATACTTAAGAAGTGTCAAACAATACTTAAGTGTCAAACAATACTTAACATGACAGCATGACAAGACTCACACGTGATCTGTCAAAAAAAAGGCTATTGAAAAAATTATCTCTACTTAGATCACCCGTTATAAGTACATAGGGCTATATGAAAACATGGGCCCATATGGCCCATTTTAGGGATTGTCCCTATCTCTGTACATTTCGTAAAGATCGCTTATATTTGCGACCTGCACTTTTAGCAATTGTCCATGACTCCTCCGCATAAATCAGGCTGTATTTGACCGATGGCATGGGTTGACTTGAGGCCGATGTTGTTTGTGGCTCACTCGCATAGATCTGCGACAAGAAAAATCTAACGGGTCAAATCGCACGATCTCGGTGGCCAGTTCACATCACCTCCATGTGAAATGACAATGCTTTCAGAAAGCTTGTGCAGAATGTCCAAGGTGGCATGAGTTATGGGACTCTTAGCACTGTCCTGTTGAAACCACCACTAAAACAAGAATTAATATTTAGTCGTAAAACCATTATTATTAAGTACAGTTCTGTATCTCCTTGTCATAGAGTCCAACAAAAATCGACAAATCGTGTTTGAAATGGCATACCATTCTTTCTGAATGATTTCCCACCATTAGTGTTTATTTTTTTATGGGTCCAATCTTATCCTTAACTATTTTCCACTGGTTTTCAATCGGATTTAAATCCGGTGATTGGTGGGCCAAATCATTATCTAGAAACCATTTTTTAGCCAAATCTGAGGCGTGCTTTGGGTCATTATCCCATTTGAGAGGCATGACCCACTCAGCGTAAAGCAAGATCACTTTTCCTAATATGTGGACGTACAAGTTTTTATCCATGTTTTGTTTTATTCAATATATAGTTCCAACACTGTAACACGAAAAACAACCCCACACAATAATATTTCCCCCTCCATGTTTCATTGTTTTTGTCGTGTAATGTGGCAATAGCCTTTAGTTTTTGGACGGTCAAATAAATTGACCTTGGTTTCATCTGACCATAACACATTACGCCATTTTTTGCTCTGTAATGGGCCATCCCAGTCTTTATGTGAATTGGGGAATATTAAGCGGTTTTTGCGATGTCTGCTTCAAGGAGGTTATGTTCGACTAGACACCGTCTCAAAATTCTGGAGGAATTTTTGACTCCTAGCTCCGTTTTGTTTTTTTTTTTGCTATTTGGAGCTGGCTTTGACCTTAAGTTTTTAAATTCTTTACTATATGTAGATCGTTCCCCATATATACAATGCTTTGCGCGTCCCATATTTTGCACGTTTCCAACTTTTGTGCGTTTCCAATATTTTTAAATGTTGAATATTTACTGTCGTTATTATTTAATTTTTATAAACTTATGTTTGCAAACTATTATCGCTGCAGAATGGAGTATTTTATACGTTGACCCTATTATTTTGTCCGTTTAGATGGTACACTCGTTCTGTTTTCAAAAATATACCGTTATAATTACATTCCACATGCCATATTTGCAATATTTGAAGAGCGCATATTTGTACTAAATTCGGAAAAAATATTTACAGTTATAATTTAGTTTTAAATAGAACCAAAATGCCTATTTAAAATTCTTTGTCAGTAACTGTATATATAAACAAGTAAGAATGTTTCAGTCGGATAAACCGACTAAGGTATACCTTCACTTTGTGAGTAATGTTATATGGAATATTACACGAATTATTCTGTCAATTTGTGTGGGAGGTACCAAAAGGGGTTTAGCAAATACACCTATTTTTCCCTGAACAGTAGATACTTTAAATACATTGCAATGTGCCGAATTATAAGCGTTTATGTGCACTGGTACATTAACGTTATGAGATATTAAATTTGGATATGATTTGGCCATTTTGTGTGGGAGGTACAAAAAGGGGCGTGGTGATAACGCCCATTTTTCACAGGGCTATAGGTACTTCAAAAGCTTTACAATGTGCAAAATGTTGTTGTATTTCCTTGCATTGGTACTCGTGCTGTAAGCTCTTATCTTTTTGTGAAAAATTGTACCTTTGTGTGGGAGGTACCAAAAGGGGCTCGGCATTAACGACCAATTTGGTATTAATGTTATAAGCTTTTCACTTCTGGTGCAAAATGGTGCATATGTGTGGGAGGTACCAAAAGGTGCGTGGCAATTAAGCCCATTACGGATTGTAAGCATTACACTGCACAAAATTTCAGGTATTTTTATACACTGGTATTAATGTTAAAAGCTGTTAACTTTTGGTGCAAAATGGTGCATTTGTGTGGGAGGTACTAAAAAGGGTGTTGCAACTTCGTAGGGGAATTGGCAATCTGTGTGGGAGGTACCAGAATGGGTTTAACAAATACACCTTTTTTTCGATAAACAGTAGATTCTTAAAATACATTGCACAGTGCCGAACTATAAGCGTTTATGTGCACTGGTATACTAATGTTACGAGCTATTCAATTTTTGTACGATTTGGTCATTTTGTGTGGGAGGTGGCGTGGTGATAACGCCCACTTTTCACAGAACTGTAGGCACTATAACAGCATTAGACTGTACAAAATTTCAAGTATTTGTGTGCCCTGGCATTAAAGTTATAAGCTGGTAACTTTTGCTACAAAATGATCCAATTGTATGGAAGATACAAAAAGGGGCATGCCAATAACGCCCACTTTCTCTGGACTCTAGGCACTATTAAAGCATTACACTGTACACAATTTCAAGTATTTGTTTGCACTTGTATTAAAATTATAAGCCGGTAACTTTTGGTGTAAAACGGTCCATTTGTGTGGGAGGTACCAAAAGGGGCTGTACAATAATGCCCATTTTTTACCCGACTATAGGCGCTACAAAAACATTATACTGTACAAAATTTCAAGTACTGTTATGCACTTGTATTAAAGTTAAAACAGTTACATTTTGATGCAAAATGGTCCATTTGTGTGGGAGGTACCGTACTTAGTCAGAGAAAAATATTACCGTATACCAAATTTGAAGTCAATCGGTTACTCCTTTCGAGAGTTATCGTGCGCTCCATCCAGCAGACAGAAGGACGGACGGACGGACATTTCCCATTCGACTTATAATGACTCAAAACGAATATCCGCCGAACATACATAGGGTCTTAGATCACTCCTTCGATGTGTTACACTTTTGGCCCGTAGCAAATGATATACATATATACCCTCGAATCACTAAAGTGAGGGTATAAAGAGAGTAATATAATTACTACGCTTATAATTTAAGAACGCCTGGACCGATTTCGATGATTCGCATGTATCTGGTCGCAGTCTACGTGATTGGCCAAAAATGGGCGGGATCAGACCAATGGGCGTGGCCCCGCCCATATAAGCCAAATTTGAGATATCTTGCAAAATTTGTTAGCGAGAGTGCTGTAATTTTTTGAATATGCATTTGATGGCAGTCTAGGTAATTGGTTTAGAAATGGGCGGGATCGGAACAATAGGCGTGACTCCGCTAATATAAGCCATGTTTTGAAATTGGTACATCTTAAACAATTTGTTAGCGAGATTGCTGTTATTTTATGTATATGTATTTGATGGTAGTATTCATGATGGGTCCAAAATGGACGGGATCTGAAATCTAAATCTGGGGCATTATATTTTGTAAATATGTATATGGGCATTTCCAAAGAAAAAATGAGAAGAATTGCTGTATGAGAATTGCTAAGGCAAAATGGATGGGCATTTTCATTTATAATTTTAAAAAATTTTGAGTTTTAGGAATTTTTGCAATTTGAGAAAAGTTGTCTGAGTCTTAAAATTACGTACAAATGGTTTACTTGGAAATGCGTGGCAACAATAATTAAAATGTTTGATCAAGTCTTTTTTAAAAACCTTAGGAATTTTCCACGAAATTTAGTTTAAGATGAACGTAATACATGTTACACTTTTTTAAAATAACATGTTTTATAACTCCAAATTACAAAAAATACGTTTTCTCGCAAAATGACAAAAAATCATATACATACAGAAAATTTTGCTGTTAATTCAGACAATTTAGTGTGAATGAAATTCTTAAATATTCGGCTCTGATAACACTGTGCGACACGACTTCCCTCCCAAGAACGAGACTATATAGGAATGAAACTATAGCCCAACAGTAGATAAGCTGCATACTCAGTTTTTTATTTCGTGATCGTTTGTCCTTTTTACAGGACTTTGAAAATTTCAAGGATAAAAATTTTAAATTTTTTTTATTTGCACTTACAACAATGCGAATTGATAAATATGGGTATCAAATGAAATGGGAGAATTCCCGCTATTTAATAAAATTTTTGGAAAAAAATTCCAAGGACGAAGGCTACAAAAAAATGTCCTTTTAAACTTTAATCCTTTAATATCCTTCAAAGTTATGCAATTAAAAATCGTAAAAAAATAAATGTTACAGAACTCTAACTGACACAACACATATTAAAATTTCAGCCTTCTATCTTTAACGGTTAAGGAAAAACAAATATTTGAATTTCACAGCCTATACTCGTATATCATATTTATGACACCGATACCTGTTGTCTCTCACCTGTTGAGAAAATTGCATTGGTATGTTTCCAGAGCGTAGTAGAGAATTTCCTAGGGAACAAAAAAGATGAATATTATGAAGACATTGTTCGCAACATGCTGGAAAGTTTCCGAGAAATGGGTGTTAACATGTCGCTAAAAATACACTTTCCTGCGAGCCATCTCGATTTCTTCCCCGAGAATTTGGGAAATTTCAGCGACGAACACGGTGAACGGTTTCACCAAGACCTCGCCACCATTGAAAAGTGATTTAGTGGAAAAAATGATTGTCATATGCTGTCGGAATACCTGTGGTCTATATGTCGCGACTCAGATTACCAACAATAACGGCAGTGCAAAAGAGTTCATTCCAACCAACTGAAAGAATATTATTTAACATAAACATTTAAAATATATAAAATACATACAATATATGTAAACATGAAAAATATTAATATATTGAATAAACGTACATTGTCTTTGTACGGTGCGCGTGTATTTTCCTTTCTGTTTTAAATACTTTGCGTTTTCTTTACGATATTTGTCTTAAGATTGCCAATTTAAAATAATTGCCATTCCTTAACTCACACTGATAGAAGGCTGATTTTGTTTGATGAAATTGTTCTACTCACAACTTTAAAGGATATTAATGGATAACAGTTAAAAGGACATTTTTAAATATTACTCGTCCTTGGAAAATTTTTCCTAAAATTTTAGTGAATAGCAGGAATTTTCCCCTTTCATTTGATATGCATATTGATGTTATTCACATTTTAAAATGTGTAAACAAGTCATATCAAAATTGTTAACCTTGTACTTTTAAAAGTCCTGTGAAAAGGACAAACGATCACGAAATAAGGAAGTTAGTACGTCATTTTTCTACTAGTGCCCTATATTTGAACTTTTATATAGTGCCTTTCGTGGGAGGGAATACAATATTTTGTTTTGTATCGGTGTCCTAAATTTGCTATATAGGCTGTGAAATTGAAATAATTGTTATTCCTCAACCGTTAAAGATAGAAGGCTGAAATTGTAATATGTGTTGTGTCAGTTCAGTGTCCGTAACATGTATTTTTTTACGATTTTTAATTGCACAACTTTGAAGGATATTAAAGGATTAAAGTTTAAAAGGATATTTTTTTGTAGCCTTCGTCCTTGGAATTTCTTCCAAAAATTTTATTAAATACCAGGGAATTCTCCCCTTTTATTGGATACCCATATTTATCAATTCGCATTGTTGTAAGTGCAAATAAAAATATTTTAAAATTGTTATCCTTGAAATTTTCAAAATCCTGTAAAAAGGACAAACGATCACGAAATAAAAAACTGAGTATGCAGTTTATCTACTGTTGGCCCATAGTTTTATTTCTATACAGTCCCGTTCTTGGGAGGGAAAAAAAGTTCGAATTTGTCGCACGGTGTAATAACAAAATACTAGGATAGGGTCGGGAAAATGTATGTATGTTGTTTATTTAAAGATGTAGTAATACATCATAAATTGTCCTAGAAACACATTTTTTTGATTTTTTTATGTTAAAAACAAAAGTATGGGGTTTGACAAAAATTTCAAAAAAGTTTTCACATCGCAAAAAAAATTTAAGAAAATGATATCGAAACACTTTGGGCAAAAAAATTCTTTCTTTATACAATAGATAATTAATTATATGGATGGGAAAAAATGGCCATTTGACCAAAATCCCCCACATATATTTTTATAAAATAAAAGGTCACCTTACTTTTTTCGATATTAAGAAATAGGTAACCCTGTAACAACAAAAGCATAATCATTGCTTCCGTTCTTCCCACGAGAAACAGGTAAGTCACTTTAAGAAGACTTAACGGTTAATACCCTAGATTATTATTCATTAGGGTATTTCCCAATACGATTTCATTCATACTCGTACCTCAATTTATGACCAAACACTCCCAATAACAAGTTTTGTTTAGCCGATTTGCATCGGTGGATTTTACTTGTTGGCTACACTGTCGTCTGTTGTTTGTTCAGCGCTACAGGTGCCGAATTAGAGTCAAAATAATTTAAATTTCTTGAGAGTGAATTTTTTATTTTATCTTTATTTATTTAATGAGAGGGGGAGGGGTACTGAGGAGTGAATGATCACTTGACGTCTTTACGACATGTGTTAACGTTTGTTTAAACACCCGAATGTGGATTAATTTCTCTCCTAACTTGTTTTATTTGTCTGGTAAATATGTACAAGTATTCAATGTTACGGTTTTCATTATGAAATATGCAAAACCGACAAAAAAACGTAGTGAAGGGGTTTTAAATTTTGAGAAGAGAGGGGCGATATTTGTTTTGCTAATTAAACAATATAATAATATTAATATTAAACGTTACTTTTAAGATTATTTGTCTTCAACAGCTTTGCCGAAATATAAATGCGACAGAAATATGTGTATAAACAGACAAAGCCTATTTTAATAGCAATGATTACACTAGGTCACAAATAACAAAATTTTCTCTGTTATTTGTTTCTAGCATACTTTTTCTCATCGATTTTGACCTACTAAACACGAAAATGAGTTTTAAAATTTTTTTCTGTCGATTGGTTTTCGAGATACAAATTTTTGAACTTTTTTTTAAATTTTTGGAGGTACACTTACAATTTTGAGCATATCTTTCGTCTTCTTTGACGTATTTGATCCTACTACTACTCAAATTAAAGCAAATTGAGCCGTCTACAACTCATTCTCAGAAGGTTAAAAAACTGCGTTTTTTTAGTAAAAATGTGGCAGAAAAATTCATATAAAATATAAAACGCGATGCTAACAGCGATTTTGGTTTTTTTACGTATAGCTGGCATTTTTCCAAAGAAAATAAGCACTTACTTAACAAAATCTGACAACAAATGGCGGACTTATAATTTTTTTGGTATAAGACCGAAATTCCGCTATTTCACGATATTTTGATTTTGGGATCGAAAAAGCAAGTTTTTTATAATCCTTTTGGAATAGAACGGAACAGTTGCTCCTATACATAAGTTACTTCTGTTCAAAATTTCACCACCCTGGGTTAATGTCTTCTGTTCTGGCAAGGGACGTGAAATTTCAAAAATTTAGTGAAATCAGCAATTTTTTTTTGGAAATTTTTTTCAAATGTCACAGCACTTTGCAGTTTTGATAAAATTTTTAAATTAATATTAATAACACAAATATTTCATAATTGTAAAAAACCTATTTACAATACCGTAGGGACGTTTCATCGAAAATGGTATAATGAAAATGCAGAACTTAGAAACACAGGTGCATTTTACGATACGAATTTTGGCAAAGCCACTTTACATGTACAAAATTGTTTGGAAAAAACGTTTACGTAATTTTTATGATTCTCAGAATTAAAAAAAATAAGTAATACACAAATAGTTATTTAATTTTTATGATTGTGGTTGCAGAGTAATATACGCTTCTGAATGTGCGTGGACGCTCTTCGTGTTCCTTTATGACTGCTACTCCGTTCACAGTCAATTAAAGGGAAAAAAGGGAATTACACTTATTTATTGATGTGTGTTTTCCCGATGGCTACCTGTATCGGATTTTTTTTACAGAAATTCCCCCCACATTTGTGAGTGGTCATTATTTGGAAACTTTTCCACAATTTGAAACGCACACTTGCTGAATCAGGTATATAGCCACCCTTAAAAGATGCGCCCTACTTATGAATAGTACCTGTCAGTAAAATATTGTAACATACTTAGTATTTATAGGTGTTCATTTATCGTTTTTTGTCATTCAACAAGTGTCTACGAACGCGAGTAGTACGAGTAAAAAGTGAAACAAATTGAATTTAAGTGCATATAATACCTACCCAACAAGTAAGACAATGAGTAAAAGACTACGTGTGTTCGAGTGTTTGAACAATCCAGACAATTTCTGAAATGTTTGTGGCGAGTTTATAAAGAATAATCACGCACACACGTTTACTCCAGCAGTGCAATTGCACTATTTGAATTATTTTGGTATTTCACCAAATATCACAGAACCATGGACACCTAAGTCGCTATGTGATCTTTGCTATATAATCCTAACCAACTGGGCAGCTGGCGGAAGGTAAGAATTTTTATTTAAACACATTAAGCAAAGCAAATATAGTAATTTATTTTAATTTTAGGCGCCATATGAAATTCGATACACCAATGATGTGGAAAAAGCCGCTATGCCATTCCACAGACTGTTATTTTTGCCTCACCACAAACAGTGGGGTAGGGAGATTTTTAAAATGGAACTACGCTCAAGTGGGATCGTTTGCACTTCCAGTACCACATTCGAATGATGCACCATATCCAGTGTGCCCTGGCGTCTCTTCAAAAAGCAGAATCGTCAGATCAAGAGTCCGAGTCAAGTGCAAGCGAATTTGGGGCGTGCAGAAAGCGAAAATTATTGTCACAGGCCGAACTAAACGATTGGGTGCGCGATTTTGGTCTCACTAAGGAGAAATCCGAACTTTTTGCGTCTCGGATGGTACAGTGTGGATTTGCGGATTCAGAAGTGAAAGTAACAGCGTACAGGAAGCGTCACCAGCAGTATGCAAAATTTTATACAAAGAAAGACGAAATATGTTTTTGCAGCGACATTTCCGGCTTGTTCCAAGAGCTTCACCAAATTCACAACCCCAATGAATGGAGGTTGTTTATTGACAGCAACAAAGAGAGCTTGAAGGCAGTTCTCTTACATAATGGGAATGAAAAGCCATCTCTTCCTATTGCTCATGCGGTTCATTCAAAGGAGAACTATGAAACTATGAACATTTTGCTGAAATGCATAGAGTATAGCAAATATAATTGGAAAATATGCGCCGACCACAAAGTTGTGGCCATTCTGTGTGGACTCCAAGGAGGCTATACGCGACATTGCTGTTTTCTGTGCCTTTGGAATAGCCGCGCTGATGATCAGCATTATATTCAAAAAAAAAATGGCCGGAACGAACGAAACCTGTAGTTGGAGAAGCGAATGTTCAGCGCAAACCACTAATACAGAACCGTGAAAATATAATACTTCCGCCGCTGCACATAAAATTGGGTTTGATAAAAAAATTTGCCAAAAAATTGGACAAAGAAGGTGAAGCTTTTGCCTATTTACGGTCAATTTTCCCTTATCTTTCGCTGGCAAAAATTAAAGAAGGAGTCTTCGCAGGACCCGAGATAAAAAAAATGTTGAAAGATGAAACATTCCCGAAGCTGTTATCACCCATCGAAGCCGCAGCATGGAATTCCTTCAGGCTTGTTGTGGAAAACTTTTTAGGAAACAACAAAAGCGATAATTATAAAGACATAGTTGAGGATCTGGTAAAGAACTATGAAGCAATGGGTAGGTTTTTTTTGAAACAAATGTTAATTTAAATAGCGTTTTAATTCTCGTTTTTTTTTCATTTTTGGGTAGGAGTGCACATGTCACTTAAAATACACTTTCTGCATTCTCATTTGGATTTTTTCCCTGAGAATTTAGGAGACGTGAGCGACGAACACGGCGAGCGCTTTCATCAGGAATTGAAGGCTGTGGAACGACGCTATCAGGGCATCTATGACACGGCTATGATGGGTGACTACATTTGGACCCTAATACGTGAGACCAATTGCAGCGAATACAAAAAACAAAGAAGAAGTCAGCTGTTTTTCCACATGGCATAAAATGTACAGTTATATCTTTGTTTCTACTCATTTTTTTTGGGCGTTGATTTGGTTAATTTCGTTAGTTTAGCTAACCTGGCACATCCATTTCTAATTGTGCCATACATTGAGTATGTAGTGCTCTAAATAAATTAAAAAATAATATACTAAGACTAATTTGTTTATTTTAAATTAAGTTCAAATGTATTTATTCGTTTGCGTTGGGTAGGTAAGCTGTGCAAATAATGAAAATCAAAATATCGTGAAATAGCGGAATTTCGGTCTTTTACCAAAAAAATTATAAGTCCGCCATTTGTTGTCAGATGTGCTTATTTTCTTTGGAAAAATGCCAGCTATACGTAAAAAAACCAAAATCGCTGTTACCATCGCGTTTTATATTTTATATGAATTTTTATATGAATTTTTCTGCCACATTTTTACTAAAAAACGCAGTTTTTTAACCTTTTTAAGCCGCCAACATCAAAACTACTCACCCGATTTGAAAATCAATTTGCTTTAATTTGAGTAGTAGTAGGATCAAATACGTCAAAGAAGACGAAAGATATGCTCAAAATTGTAAGTGTACCTCCAAAAATTTAAAAAAAAAAAGTTCAAAAATTTGTATCACGAAAACCAATCGACAGAAAAATTTTTAAAACTCATTTTCGTGTTTAGTAGGTCAAAATCAATGAGAAAAAGTATGCTAGAAACAAATAACAGAGAAAATTTTGTTATTTGTGACCTAGTGATATCTTAGGGATTGTTTGTTGAATTTGATACAGTTGGTGGATCTAAGACTCTGGTTGGAGTCATTTACCTCCCATATGGAAACTTAGCTAGTTGTGAGAATAATATTGCCGACATTTCCTCCCGTTATGAAAATACTGTAATAGTAGGTGATTTCAATATTAACGTATTCGAAAGAGGTATGGAGATTGGAAACTTTTGCAGCTCTTATGGCTTTGATTTAGTTCACAATGCCATTCCAACACATTTTAGTATACAATATGATATGCGTTCTTTAATAGATTATTTCCTAGTTTCAGACTCTAATTTAATTAAATCGAAAGGTCAATTTTTATTTCCAGGATTAAATTCCCATCACGCTGCCATATATATATCCTATGATATCAGAAAACCGGTTACATCGAATGAAAGGCAAGTTCGTAGTTATTCTCTTTTAAATATAGATGAGTGTTTTTCAGATATCGAATCTTGTGATTTTGGTACCATATATAACACAAATGATCCAAACATTCAAGTAAGCTATTTTAGTTCAGTGATTCTAAATTTATTCAATCGCCATGTGCCTGTAAGTACTATTTATAATCGGGAAAGAACTGACTGGATTAAAGGACCGAAAATTATGTCTGCTGTAGAAGTTAGAGATTTAGCTTAGAGAGCATATATAGAGGAAAGAAGTCAAACTAATTGGCATGTATTTTGTAAATACAGAAATCGCCTAAAGAAGATTATTAGACAAGAAAGGGCTCGACACTTTGGACTATTTTTTTCTACCAAATCATCAAAAGAAACATGGAATCATATTAAATCAAACGCTGTAGGTCAGGACGGAATACCGCTTAAATTTGTAAAAATAATATTTCCCGTTATCTCACACCACTTGGTTCATATATTTAACACTATTATTACAACACCGACATTTCCGAGTAGTTGGACATGTGCCCGAGTTCTACCGGTTCCGAAAGTGAAAAGTCCTCGTAACAGCTCTGATTATCGTCCGATCAGCATCTTACCTGCCTTGTCCAAAGTTCTGGAAGTGATTATCAATAACCAGATCATGATGCACTTGAATGAGAACTCCCTTCTTTCAGATTTTCAATCGGCATTTAAGAAAGGTTACAGTACAACAACCTTAATGACAGATCTAGTTGATGATATACGAAAAAATTTGGATGAGAAAAAAGTAACAGCCTTAATCAGTCTTGACTTTAGTAGGGCATTCGAATCTATTAGCCATGAGCTTTTGCTTAATAAACTTTTTCAATTGTATGGTTTCTCCCCAACAGCATGTGGCTTTATTGGATCATTTTTGCGTGGTAGGACTCAGTATGTACAAGCCAGTGGTAACATATCAGCATTGACAAACATTTACAGGGGTGTACCTCAAGGGTCTATTTTAGGACCTCTATTGTTTTCCATTTATATTAATGACGTATTTGAAAATATTTCGTTCATGAAGTGTCATCTATATGCTGATGATCTCCAACTTGTTGCAAACGATTCTGTTTCTTCTATGAACGTTTTTCAGAACAAAGTTAATGAGGAACTAGCAAGGATAAATAGCTGGTGTTTGGAGAATTTCATTCTTATTAACTCATCTAAGTCAAAGTGTGTTATATTTAATGATATGTCAAATTTTCAATTGGGTTTTATATTGAACAATTCTCTTATTTGTCATGTTAATTGTATTCGAATTTTGGGATTTTACTTAGACGAAAAACTCGGATTCGACTATCATATTAGTAAAGTCATATCGAGAATTACATATATACTGCGGAAGCTGTATAACACTGGTTCGGGCATGCCTTTGAAAGTACGACAACGAATTGCAATTGCACTGATGATGCCTCATATTACTTATGGCTTGGAAGTTTTTTCAGGCACGTCCTTGGGTAATATTGATCGTTTAAAAACTAGTTTCAATAGAATCGTCCGATACATTTATAATTTACAATCCACTGACCACGTCATTCCGTATGCACTTCAAATTTTGGGATGCACGTTTGAGAATTTTATTAATTTGAGGCTAATTGTCTTTTTGTTTAAAATAATTAAATTCGGACATCCATCTTATCTTGCTTCTAAATTTATCTTTGGTCATTCGACAAGGGCTCATTCGTTGCTACTTCCCCGATTCTATACCATAATTATGCAAAGGTCGTTTATTGTGCGTGTTATCAGATTATGGAACAATTTAATTCCGTATGAAAACAGAAACTTTTCAGTATCTTGTGCTAAATTCAAAGAGTTGGTCTTAACATACTTTTAGGTTACAAATTTTCATATCTTGTGGTGCTAATGGTCTATGAAAAAAAAATCAAGTTTTTCATCCATATTCGTGTTATTATTTTTATTTTTAGTAATATTTTTTTAATAATGTAAAGTGAATTCATTATACATGTATTTAATATTGTGTCACATATTAAGTTGACTAACTTAATCAATTTGGCCTAGTATGGCTTTTGGATTGAGTAATAAATAAATGAAATGAAAAAATTCAAAAATAAAAATATTTTTTTTTTGACAAAAATGTCAAAACAAGTTTTAATTTGGCAAAAAAAAATCACCAGCAATTGTTTTGCGTTTTTTTATTTTAGATTGAAGAAAAGGCTATCGAAAACACTTTGGGCAAAATTTTCTAAATACAATATGTAGTTAGTTATATGGATAGGGAAAAAGGGCCGTTTGAACAGAATTTTAAAATTCAACACCCTCCAGACTCTTACAAATCCAAAATTTTTTTTGAGACTTAATATTGTCGCGGTAACTTTATATTGTTTACATCTTAATCAATGTCATCCGGATGGTAATTAACATTTGTCTTTTAATTTCAGGGAAAGGGTGTTATTTGAGTTTTACAATTTCTATTCTCCACTAGTTAATAGTCGTCACGGTCTTGTGTCTATTTTAAGCTTGGCTGTTGACATGGGCTGCAGGATGCTGTAGTAGTGGTAGTGCGTCCGATGAGTTATTTTAGCTGCAGAAACCCGAATTATGATGCAAACAAGAAATGTTTTCTATGATAAATTTTCCAGTGATATGGCTGGGAATCGAATCCAGCGCCTTCGGAATCCAAGTCTGACCCACCAACCACTGAGCTACCGAAGGTAATCAATATTTGCGGAAGTTATGGGCGAAGTACTAAGGTCTGCCATTTTTTTCTTCTATACGTGCACATATGAATTTTAAAAAGTCACGATGGGTAGCATTTTTTTAAATTTAAGTTTAAAAAAAATCGTAAAAAAAATTTATAATTTATTTTTAAAATCCACCAAAAAAATTATCCGTACAATCAGTTCAGCCGTTCAAGAGCAATTAAAAATTTCTTAAAATCCAAAAATATTTTTTTTTAAATTTTGAAAAATCTTGAAATCTTGAGGTTATTAATAGTTTGGCTTGAGGTCATGTATATTTTAAAAACGATGAATTTTGATGTTTTAAATAGTTTCAATTTTATTTGCTTCCGATGTTTCGACTGCCTTCAACAGTCATCCTCAGGGAAATTCACTTTAAAATACAAATAAATAACAAAATATACAAAAATGTTTAAAAGTAAAAATAATATCACAATAATTACACTTAGAACAGAAACTATCGACTACTTCTGACTACAGAGTCAACGATTAACTGATAAATTATTTCCTTTGTCCGCATTTTTCCACTAAATTTTACTTTAAAAAAAAATAATAGATCTTATTTTACCATTTTGCAACTTTTTATAAATATTTTGTACAAAAATAAAATTCATAGGTTCATATAAAAACTGTACATTTTTGTTACTGGTACTAATTACTTTTAAATGTTGATCATTTATGTTACATTGTTGTTGTTAATATACAGAATTTGTTTAATTAAGATCAGCTTTTTTTTCTTAATTTTGTCACATTTACATTAAATCTTAAAGCACTGCATTTAAACCCACATCGATTGGAAAAATAATTGATTATATGGCAAGACTTTTTTTATATTCCAGTCGTAATTTTTTCTTCTTTTTTTAATACAGGTTGAATAGCTTCGGGGTAGAGGGGGGAATTAGAATGCTCTTGCAGAGAGTATTATGAACGGTTGGTTGTCGTGGGATCGACCGATATTAGATGCGGGAGGATTTTGCACGTAGTGGACTGTAATGATGTAGGACTTAGGTGAAATTATTCCTCCCGTCATGAGGAATAATTTCACATAAGACTGTAACGAGAAATAAAATAAAAGAAATGAGTATTTTTATATAGATCTGATTTCATCAGATTTATTCGAGACGAGATGCTCACCCTGTTGGTTTTGTCGGCAAAGTGAACGAGTCTCATGTTTTCTTCTTAACAAGTTAACAATACAGGCCAAGTTTACCGTTAGTTTCGGACTTAATTCAATATGTCCTTACTTAATCTACTACAATATTCATATTCCTCTTAATCTAGTACAATTCATAATTCTCTTACTCTAGTACAATTCATAAGTCTTACGATTAAGGTGGCTTAGGCTAATATACAAAAATACAAATTGGACGACAAGGTCGTTCAATTTTGTCCATGGCCCCGGCCTTGCACCTGTGCAACAGGCGATGTAATGCACAAGACCGAGGCGAGGGAGATGATGGCCTTTGACAGCACCCGCTGGTTGGGAATCGGGTGCGTCAATGTAGCAGACTGCTGGAACCTTTGTGGGCGTTGCTGTCGGCCTGGATTTTGGTGTTGCGGTTGATGCTGTTGGCGGCGTGCCGGCTGAGAACGGCGAGCTGGCTGATTACTGCGAGCTGGCTGATTACGGCGAACTGGCTGATTACGGCGAGTAGGCTGCGGACGGCGAGTTGGCTGCTGATGGCGAGTTGGTGGTGAAGGACGGCGACGTGATGAAGGACTGCTTGCTGGAGAATAGCTCCCTGGCGGAGGGAGTTCAGGCGACTCAGCTTGCCTTGGAGAGGAGTAATGTGATGGCGGGCGAATCGGGGAGTCGAAACGGATGGGGTTCCGGCACATGCGATTCCGCCGAAGTGGAGCTGCGGGGCGTCTTGGTTGGGGAGATTGTGGTCGCACTCCTAGCCTGGCCTGAATGCTAGACCGCTCCGGCCTGGTCGGGGAGGTGGTGCGAACTGAGGCCGAACTATCTCCCACTGGCTCCGGGTGTAGCATCGTGTGGTGCCGAAATCCACATTTCCGGCACGTCATTTTCGAGTGGCACCTCTCCACCGTGTGACTCTTGGCCAGGCAGTTTCTGCAGTAGGAGTGGGTACGGATGACCGAGCGCCTGCTCGAGACCCTCATGAGGACGAAGTCCGGGCAGTATCGGAGCGAGTGGCGCTGATCACACAGTACGCACTGGTAGATCTCGCTCACGATACTGGGGGCTGCGCTTCTGGCTCTGAAATGAGAATGGTGTTAGTATCTGATCTGAATAGGGCATGAATTATAATGTGTCAAATGCAAGAGATGAAGATGAAGTTTATGAAATGAGCTAAGAGGTGATGAAAAGTGTTATGCTATTGAATTTGCTTGATTTAATAAAGGTAGATAACATAATTTGACTATTGGGCGAGTGATTGTCCCAGAAGCAGTGAGAATATCAGCTACCCTAATATTTGTGTCGGAACCGTGATGAGTTTTGACTATTCTTCCGAGACGCCAATCGCTTGGGGGCAGTAAATCGTCCATGACTACCACCAGATCTCCTGCTTGCAGATTTTTAACCGTGTTTTTCCATTTGTAACGCTTATGGAGTGCTTTCAGGTATTCTTCCTTCCATCTTATGGCAAATTGGTGATGGAGAGCCATCTGTTTGTAAGAGATATATTCTGGGAAATTGGCTCCGGGATCGACATGATGGGCGCTCCTTTTAGAAAATGACCAGGAGTCAAGGCAGTTACATCTGATGGATCCTCGGAAACAGCTGATATCGGGCGTGAGTTTAGAACTCCTTCTATTCTGGCAAGTACGGTCGCAAATTGCTCAAAGGTGAATCGGTGGGAACCAGCGATTCTTTTAAAATGGTGCTTAAAACTTTTTACAGCAGACTCCCAAAGTCCGCCCATATGAGGTGCATGTGGGGGAATAAATTGCCATTCAAAACCATGGGATGAGTATTTGTCGGATAGATCACTGGCGGTTGTTTGAATGAATTTTGAAAACTCTTGCAGCAGATTTCGGCTTGCACCGATAAAGTTGCTTCCATTGTCAGAGACTACCCGATGGGGTAGTCCCCGCCTCCCAACGAAACGCGAGAATGCCGCCTCAAATGCTGCGGAGGACAACTCAGAACAGGGTTCCAAATGAATGGCTTTGATAGAGAAACATATAAAAATACATGCGTATCCTTTTATGAGTGGGGATCGTCGTAATGATGAACTTTTAAGTTCGAAAGGTCCAGCGAAATCTATGCCAGTGATGTGAAAAGGAGGCGTAATTGTACATCTTTCTGGGGGTAAAGGCGCCATTATTTGCGAGCATGGTTTATGCTTGTACAAAATACATGTTTTGCACTTATGTATTATGCTTTTTATCCGTGGTTTGAGACGAGAGATATAGTATTCAGTTTGCACGATTCTGCACATTTGTGTGCAACCAGCATGAGCAAGGAAAGTGTGCAAATGTTCGAGATATAAATGACAGAGACGAGAATTTCCGGGAAGAATGACTGGATACCGTTCATTGTAAGGAAGTGGCGCGTCAACCAATCTTCCGTTAACACGCAATACTTGGTTCGCATCGACAAATGGGTTTAAATTCTTTAAACTGCTTTTTTCTGGTAAGATTTCGGCCTTAATTAATATGCGGTAATCATTTTCAAAATATCTTTGTTGAGTTAGCGATATCAAACGATTTTTTGTGTAATTGACTTCTGATTGTGAGAGCGAACCGGAGTTTGATCTTTGTAATCCATTGATTCGACTAACACAGTTGTTGTAAAAGCGAAATACATAAGATATCACTCGTAAAGCTCGAGCATATGAAGAAAATCGGCTTAATATATCAGGTTCTTCTATAATTTCATGAAGCGTTTGCATTTTTGACCGTTTTCCAATTTCTGGAGAAACTAAAGGATTTTTCTTAGGCCATTCTGAGGAGGGATTCGTTAGCCAACTTGGCCCATTAAACCATAATGAGTTTATTGTAAGATCTTGTGGTCTACAACCACGAGTGCCGAGGTCGGCTGGATTGTCATGAGTTGGGACATGTCGCCAAATAGCCTTTGGGACAAGATCATGTATTTAAGAGGTTCTGTTTGCAATGTATGTTTCCCATGTCCATGGGGGTTTTGACAGCCACCCCAGGACAATTGAAGAATCCGTCCACAATGTTATACCACTAACTTTGAAATCGAATGTTGATGTGACGTAATTAACTAACATAGCGAGAAGATGTGCTCCATTGAGCTCTAATCGTGGCAGACATACGGGCTTGAGGGGTGCAACTTTACTTTTAGCTATTAATAAGTTCGTGAATACTACAGATTTCTTCGTCTGACATCTTAAATAAACACACGCGCAAAATGCTGCCTGCGATGCATCTGAGAAGCCATGAATCTCAATATTATCTGTGGGGCAATATTGAACCCACCTAGGTATAGAAATTTCTTCTATATGTCCTAGATCGGAGACGAGGGCATCCCATTTATGCTGGGAATCTGTGCTTAGATTGTCATCCCATCCCAGACCTTCCAGCCAGAGCTGCTGCATCAGACTTTTTGATCTTATCACCACAAGTGTTATCCACCCTGCTGGATCGAACAGCTGTGCTACCACAGAGAGTACTTGACGCTTGGTCACATTTTGATTCTGTTGAATTGGTCCAAGAGCATAACTAAACGTGTCTGTTAGTGCATTCCACTTGATTCCCAACGTTTTGGTTGTGCTTGATTCTTGTAATCGAAGAAATTCTGAATCATAGAGATCTTCTTGAGGCAAGTGCGACAGAAGTTTTGGGTTATTTGCAGTCATTTTCTTTAGAGGAAGACCTGCACTTTTTAGCACGGCTATGAGATCATTTTGAGATTTGATAGTTTCTTCGATTGAGAACCCTCCGGACAAGATATCGTCGACATACGTTTCTTGTCTTAATATTTTGGCGACCGTGGGGTACTGACTTTCGGAATCCGTTGCTAATTGCAATAAAGTGCGTATAGCGAGAAACGGCGAAACATAAGGAATCCGAAAATTCGTTTTTAAACGGTAGTCTCACCATGTACCGCCCATCTGCTGAACGCGAAGTTGTCTTTACATAAAATTGCTCGCAAAATTTATCTTCAGCAGGGATGTATGGAGACTTGGGAATTTCTTCCTGTTCCCAAAATTTATGTAAAGTACTACAAAGAGATGATTCTTCGCTCTCTATTACATTTGTTGAAAATGAATTGATGGTCTCAGTTTTCATGGGACCGCTGAGAACCCATCCGAATATTGTGTTATATGCTGACGTATTACCACAAATATTCTTCCTTATGCCCTCAATCTTTCGGAATCATTGCCCAAAATCATGTCTATTTGGGACGACTTATTAAAATTTGGGTCTGCCAGATCTAGATCCTCAAGATCTGCAGGATTGGATATTTCAAAGGAGACTGAAGGAAGCTTCTTTGTCACCTTAGGTAAGATTATGGCGGAAATTGTGAAACGAATATTCTGTTTCTTGGCAACTATCACCAGCTGACATTCTTTATCAGAGGTTTGTTTCTGTCCACCTATACCCACTATATCAAAATGGGATTTCGAAGTGGGAATTTGTAATCGGTTTCTAATTCGTTCAGAAAGAAAAGTTCTTTGAGAACCAGGATCTATCAAAGCCCTTATTGGGAAGGGTTCTCCTTGATGCTCGATTTGGACTAATGCTGTTCGAAGCAAAATCATGTCACTGTTTGACGAAAAATTTGCTTGAACATGAGAAGTGCGGCTTTGGTGAGAAGTAGAGGGCGTCTCCATTTGAGACGAGCGATTCTGCTTATTGTTGACTGAATTTTGACCATTTTGAGGTATCTTCTCAGAATTCCTGAGAGGTTTCTGTTCATCCGTATTTTCTTCATGGCTTCTTAAATGCAGAAGGCTATGATGCTGCTTGTGGCATATCACACATGTGCCAATGCTTTTGCATTTGGTTTTGATGTGAGTGGAAGATAGGCAGTTACAGCAAATTTTATTTTTAAACACAAAATTCGTGCGCTGTTGGGCTGTAAGCTTGCGGAATTCTGGGCATAATCGAAGAAAATGTCTGGAATCACAAAAGGGACAAGAAAGGTTAAGATTTTCTTGCGAATGAAAAGTTTGGATTTTGCGAGCACCTTGAGGCTGCAGGGAATTTTGAGACGAGCGAGTATGTTGATACGAATTTCTTTCTTTTGTTGACCTAATGCTTGAAATGCGTTCAACTATTTCATATCTATTTATCAAGAAATCATCAAGCTGGGCCCATGTTGGCAACTCTCTGTGTGATTTTAGCGATTGCTCCCAGAGAGAAAGAGTCTCATCTGGTAATTTTGTAGAAATTAAGTAGATCAGTATTGGGTCCCAACTTGTGGTATCAACTTCCAGAGTCTTCAGAGTACATAGACAGTCATTTACTGTTGATTGGTCTGAATCGATTCACTGTTTTCCACCGTGGCTACAGGAATATTGAATAATATTTTCAACTGATTGTCTACCAAAACGCGTTTGTTCTCATATCGTGCCTTCAAGGCATTCCATGCGAGATCTAAATTTTCGTCACATAATGTGTATCTTTTTACAATGGCCCCAGCCCCACCTCTAGTTTTATTTCGTAGGTGGTACAGTTTTTGAGCTCGAGTAAGCTTTGGGTGGTTTACGTAGACCGCCATGAACATGTCACGTAATGACGGCCATTCTTCGTAACCTCCTTTAAATATTTCTGTGTCGCAAGGGGGAACCTTTATGCAGGCGGAATTGTCAAGAGACGAGTTTTGAATGGGTTGACTTTGCGGCATGTAAGGCGAAATGATACTGTGCCTTGAACTTTGACGAGCATTTCCACTGGACAGTCTTAGAATATCGAGAATTTGCGACCTCGCGGTGTAATATGCTTCTGAACTGGCATTGAAATTTATTTTGGCGTTTTCTCGAAAATCTTTGGTATTTACAGTTTTTGGTGAAAGCATTAACGTTTCATACGTGGCCTGCAGTTTTGACCATCGACTTTCCAAATCTTCCAATTTTACTTCTAAAACTGTATCCGTTTGGTCAGAAATATCACATTGCTCGAATTGTGTACAAAACATGACCAAGTGGTCGCAATCGAACAAAAACTTGTCATGTTCTGTTGAGATGTGTATAGAGGAATTTGATGATGTGTCACCGGGAGGCGCTTTGCTTCCTGTGGAAGTTTTAACACCCGCGGTGCCTGATTTGCTGGTGGATGCCGTCGAGGCTTCTGAAGGTGGATCTACGCCCATCATGAAGAATGAGAAATAATTTTACGGAATTTGAATATAAATTTTCGAATATTTGAGACTTATTTTTAAGAATCTAGTTCTTTTGGGGCCAAATTTCAACAAACGTGCAGATTTTCAACAAACATGACTTTTTTAAGCGTGGAAACAAATTTCTTATTTTTTTTTACGAGAATAATTTTAGAATATATGTCCCCCTATTAGGACAAACTTTCTCACTTTTTAATAGAAGAATTTTTTAGATCATCTGCCCCCCCTGTTAGGACAGACTTCTCTCTGTTTTAAGAGAAGAAGTTTTTAAATATATGTCCCCCTATTAGGACCGTACACTGTAGCTGTGTCAAAAGCGTGTACCGAATAGTTCCAATTGATATTGGTAGCGGGTATGAAAGAGACGAAATGTATGAACTTATGTAGCTTGATTCGTAGCAAACCGAAATGTAGCAAACAAAATTAACAATATATAAATTCTGTTTGTGCACAAAATGTTCCAAAATAAATTTTTGTGTTGAAGAAATTTTAGCCCGTGAAGAAATTTGTCTCAGCTCGACTTCTGATGACTAAATTTGCCCAAATCTCCTATAAGGGACACCAAACCGGATTTCCTTTTATGCGAAATGGTTTGAGTGCTAAATGTAACGCATAAATCTCAATGTGAATTAATTTTTAAAGTTGATTACCAGAGATTTGTTGATGCGTTGAAATATATTTTGATAACTAGACAATCAATTTTTATTAAAATTGATTTTAGTTGAAAATTTTAATTAGTAACCGAATTTTAATTGTATTATTTAATTAATTTGTATTGTTTCAATTTGAAACTAACTTGAGACGAGATATTGGCGAGGTAAAGTCAATTTTTACCCTTTATTTAAAATCTATCTCCATCAGATTTTGTAAAAGCATAAAGTTTTTGATCAATTGCGAAAATCTCATAAAACAACAATCACGTTATTCGGCTGAGAGTTCCCTTCGCAAGAAGAAATGATTCAAAAATTGGCAAAATATTTTTTTTTCCAACTAACATATACTTTTATCGAAAAGTATGAAGTAAGGATATCTCCAATTTAATTGAGGCAAAAGTAAAATTGATCCCAGAAATTTATGAGATATCGAATAAAAATTCAATTTAAATTGAATTTAACTTCTACTTTTCTTATTTTTAAATATTGAAGAAATATAACGTATTCCATTCCATTTGCATCGATAATACGTTTGAGGTAGAGTTTATTTTAGATTATATTTTCAATGTAATTTATTTCAATTTTATTGACAAATTGATAAACAAGCAGTTCAATTCACATTATTCAATTTTATTGACAAATTGATAAACAAGCAGTTCAATTCACATTATTCAATTTTATTGACAAATTGATAAACAAGCAGTTCAATTCACATTATTCAATTTTATTGACAAATTGATAAACAAGCAGTTCAATTCACATTATTCAATTTTATTGACAAATTGATAAACACGCGGTTCAATCTAGAATATATTCAATTTTATTGACAAATTGAGAAACAGGCCGATCAATTTAGATTATATCAGTGTGTGCATTAAATTTTCTTTCTTTTTGTATTATCACCCTTTCTCCAGAAAATAATAGATTAATTGAGCAATTATGAATTTTAAATCAGCTTTGATAAATAAAAAAAACTAGAAATTGTAGTTTAAATTTTTAGTTGCATTTTTGAATAATTTTGATGTACGAAAGAGGTTAGGTAGGTTTAATCCGATATTAATCAATCTATTGCAATATAATTCAGATTGAACATTTGTACAGCGAGTTAAAATTTACGTTATATTTGATTTGTAAATAAATCACGATTTAAGATTGAGAAGTAGCAAATTAAATTCAAAATCCCTTTAGATTAACCATATATTGATCCATTAACTCAATAAAGAGCTTCTTAAATTCAATATTCAATTTGATTTAAAGTTGAAGAAGGCGAAGATCAATAGCCTTTGGATTGAAAAAAATATATTTTTTTGAAAATGCAGCAAAGAATAGATGCAATTCAATACTTGTTGAATGTAGAATCAGTTCAGATCCAAAAAATGTATAACACAACTGATTCAATTCACTTCGTAATTGAATTTGCAGCTTCTTTGGTTTAAGATTGAGAAGGGAGTCGATTAAATCTGATATCAATTAAATTCCAGAGTGAATTTGATGATTTTTTGTTTTAATTCGTAGATAAATTTTAGATTTTACTAATATTACCGAATGATATGGTTAACTTTCTGTTTTAAATGCAAAAATTAAGAAAGAGATGAATGAATTCAACTTTAATTGAAACCAAAAAAAAATCATGTAAACTTGGTTGTGATTAACTTAAACTTCAATTGAATTTTAAGTTGCATTTAAATTTGGGGATATACACTGCAATTCAAACTTAATTTTTATATTTGTATTAAATATTTATATTCGGATTAAATATTAAAAGTTTCCACAACACAAGTATTTTAACCTTCTTGTTAATGTGGCACAAACTTTCGCTGTTGCATTAAAAACTTCAAGTTCAAATATTTTTTGATTCACACGATTCGTATTTAAATTGGTGGTCTAAATTCCTTTTAAATTTAGAAACACCTTTAATGTATGTGACGATTAAAATTGTTATATGGCATAAAATAAGTAATTATAGTGTAAAAAATCATAAAATTATTATTCATGCATGTTAGTATTTATGTGTGTTATTATATATATATATATGTATGTGTATATATTTTTCCCAATTTTTTGACTATTTATTGTTTAATTTCTCATAAACCATTGTTTTATTCCAATTTCTTTCATAACGTATTTGCTTTGTGTAATTCCGAAAGAATTTGAGCTAATATTTTTTTTTCGAGTGTATTCGTGATCATTCACAATGAGCTTTCATATGCACATATGTTATTGTTCGCTTTTGACAATTCTTCTCCTTTTCTTTTTGACAGTGACGACACTGCAGCCAACAGCAGTGCTGTCGTGGATATCGTATACTGAGATGAGTGTGTGTATATATGTGTATGTCTGGCTGGTTATGATGCCAGCTATTGACATTGATTTCGTCGTTGTCTTTATTTATTTGTTTTCTTTTTATTCACCGGCGATTGTACACTCAAAAAGTTATGTTGATGCAATATTGTGAGTGATGGTGATTTGTGGTATGGTTTAATGTGATGAGTGTTGTTACTTTAGAGAAAAACAGAAAGAATTTACCTTCATAGTTAATATGCCAACTATTAACGTCCGATTTGATGTTCTCTATTTTGTTATGCACTGAGCCATGAGCATTTATTTAGCCTTTTATAGAGAGTATGTTAACTCATCTCTTCACACTTTAGCTAACTAATTTTTATGTACGGAATATGTATATATAAATAAATATTTATATGCATATGTAAACATATATATACATATGTAAATATGTACTTGTAAGTATGTATTCTACACTTTGTGTAAATTATGTATAGACAGACAGACAGTGCCGTTATTTTATGGAACTTTATGGAAATTTGCACTAATGGAACAAATTTTGTTTTTGGATTTTTCCTTTTTTATGGGCACTTTTTTCTTTTGGGCAGACGGACGTAATTTTGGAGGAAACCAATTTTTTAGAAAGCTTTTTTAATATTTTTGCTTTTGAATTTTCTTGCGCTGTATATCTCGGACGGACGCACTTTGACACATTTTTCTTGTTTTAGGCTCTTTTATCTTTTCAGATTTTCTTCTTTTTTGCGTGGTTTTTGTTTTCTATATGTATTAGTGTTTTAGTTTTGTTTTAATAAAATGCCAAAACGCTGCAAACACATATTTAGTTGATTTTAACGCTTTGAGTCATGAATTCTCATATTTTAACAATTTTAAATTCACTTTTAACCGATTTTTTTTAAGCTTTTAACATTAAACTTTAAATCTTTGACTTTTAATCATGATTTTTAGCTTTCAACCATTAACTTTTAGCTTTTAACTTTAAATCTTTTACCTTTTAATCTTTGATATTTTTAGCCGATTTTAACCTTTTTTTTTGTTCAAACAATGCTAGCATTTTAATGTAATTTTTCTTTCTAAATTTTTACGTTTTTTAATACTTTTTTATTCAATTCTGCTCTTGTTTCACTTTTTACCTTTGACTTGTTCTTGTGTTTTTCTTTGTTTGCCCTTGTGTTTGCTGCGTATTGGTTGTTTAAAAAAGGGAGCAATCACTTACCGACGACAAAATACAACTGTGAGAACAGTAAGAGATGGGAGAGATGATGTTACCTCATTGTTGCTGATGCTTTGTGTGATGTTTTTTCTTTTCAATTACTGCTTGCTTGTACGGCAACGGAGGACCATGAATAGCTTCGGGGTAGAGGGGGGAATTAGAATGCTCTTGCAGAGAGTATTATGAACGGTTGGTTGTCGCGGGCAGTGTTGCCACTGGAAAAAAAATTTTCCGGCCAAAATTTTCCTTAAAACCGACCAAAATCCGTTGTAGCCGACCAAATTTATAAAATTAAAGTTGTTGGTATCTTGAAAAGTTTGGTGACAACTTTTTCAGATTTTGAAGAAACTTGGAATGTTTCGAAAAATTAATTAACATAAAAAATGCTAGTACTGAATGTATTTTAAAAGAAGTAAAAATGTGGCCCGTCAGAATCGTATATACACAAAATCATGGATCGCAATAAATTATGTAATATAAAATATATTTATCTAAATGAGGAGAACGTCGCAAAATCTTAATATATCCTCCCTCAGTAAAATTGTTGCTTTTTGATATTTTTTGTATTTTAAGAATAAATATCTTAGCCAAATTCCCAAAATAGCCTGAAAACAAAGAAAACGCTGAAGTGGTATGGCCTAGTTTGACAAAAGGACTTGGTCAGTTAAACGACATAACAAGTCACGACTTCTTGAGCAGACTTCAACGTTAAAACGTAATTTATGACGAATGCCTATAAGTTCTATAATACTAATGTACCCAATTTCGTTAATTGTAGGATTTTAAAAGTTAAAAAAATAGTGAAGTTTCGAAATTTACAAAATTTCAGCATAAAACCAGAAATCAAAATTAAATTTTCACCGCTGAATCCACCGGTATTTGAGATGCTATACAACTAGTCAAGGATACTAAACGGTAAACTATAATTTTTACCGATAGTCTATCTTAAATCTAGCTATCAACAGTTGGACTACTATTAATAAAATTAGAGATTTAGTAATAGGCAACAAAAACAAAATTATTCTTTGCTGGGTCCCTGAATACATCGGTATAACTATAACTGGTAACAATTATGCGGACTCTGCAATTATTTAAAAACAGGATAAAAAAGAAATTTCAATTGTGCTTACGGAACATTATTCGGACAACAATAAATTCATTCAACACCAACACTACAATTATATAAACCCCAAGATCATTGCTCCGATATATCCCACTAATATTGATAAAAGTAAGATAAGAACATTTCCCAACTTCAGACGGGACATACTTTTGCCATACGTCAACACTTTCTTCCTTATTAATCTTATATTTACTATAGGCTTAATGTAAATAAATAAAATTTCGCAATTATGTTGAGATTTGCCAACCAAAATTTCAGTTTAAATCCGCTCTCGGGATACAGAACAGGAGTGCAAGCAAAAATTCTTTCCCCAGTCCGATATTTTAGACTACTACAAAACACATTTGTCGAACCTGAAATAAATACTTTCAAACTAATTTGTATTACAATATATTCGTCTACAATTTCGATCGATACTGCTTTCAGCGATCAACATAAATATTGGAATTCACAATCGTCATTTGAGGGTATTCCAAACGGTGAATGGCTTTAACTTTCAGTAATTTACTTTAATATTAAACTTAAAATTATTCTGTATTATAATACGAATTAAATTTTCTAGAATAAAACCGACCAAAATGGAATTGGTCCGACCATCCGACCAAATATAAAAATTTCAAATCCATCCGACCAAATTTGGTCGGAAATGACCAAAACGGCAACGCTGGTCGTGGGATCGACCGATATTAGATGCGGGAGGATTTTGCACGTAGTGGACTGTAATGATGTAGGACTTAGGTGAAATTATTCCTCCCGTCATGAGGAATAATTTCACATAAGACAGTAACGAATGAGAAATAAAATAAAAGAAATGAGTATTTTTATATAGATCTGATTTCATCAGATTTATTCGAGACGAGATGCTCACCCTGTTGGTTATGTCGGCAAAGTGAACGAGTCTCATATTTTCTTCTTAACAAGTTAACAATACAGGCCAAGTTTGCCGTTAGTTTCGGACTTAATTCAATATGTCCTTACTTAATCTACTACAATATTCATATTCCTCTTAATCTAGTACAATTCATAATTCTCTTACTCTAGTACAA
This sequence comes from Eudasyphora cyanicolor, assembly GCA_963930755.1. NCBI lineage: Eukaryota > Metazoa > Arthropoda > Insecta > Diptera > Muscidae > Eudasyphora > Eudasyphora cyanicolor. The sequence goes on from OZ005736.1 coordinate 117,759,483, forward strand.
TTCATAATTCTTACGATTAAGGTGGCTTAGGCTAATATACAAAAATACAAATTGGACGACAAGGTCGTTCAATTTTGTCCACAGGTGTTTATTAATTTTGTTCCAAGAATAATAACGGGTATAACATGTAACTTGTTCTGTTTAATTTTTTTCACAATAACGTTAAATCGATTAACGAAATTCGTTAATTTAATGGTTTCGATTTTGCAAAATACACACACAAACTTAATCTGAAACATCTTCCATGTATAACACAGCGACAATTTTTTCTACCCCGTAATTGAAAGCGACGGCGGAATGAGATTTTCATAATATTGTCGAACATTGCATCGGGACCCATTGCTGATGGGACAGCGGTATCCAGGGGTGAAGAAGTTGATTCTGCCTCTGAAGCCACCAGATTTTCAGCTACCAGATTTGAAGCGGGTACCTCGGGGACAGATTGCGAGGGAAACATTAGCGGCACACGCGATGTAGAGCTGGCGCCATTTAAAAATGATCCCTCTGTCGAGAGCGTAGTTAACAGTGCTCCCTCTGTGGATTCTGGAACTTTCGTTATCTCGGCCGGTAAATCTTCTAACGTGCCTAGAGTCCTCATATCTTCCGAGGTGGTCCATGGTGCTAGAGGTGCACTCCACTCACCATCGGGCACCATTCCACTCGCGATAGTTTCCCGCTTAACTGTGTTTGGGCGACATTGTGTGTGACTTATTTGAAAGGTGAACACAAACAACACGGCGGCCACGAAATTCAACGTTTTGTACATGTTTTTAATTATTGAATGGAAAAATATTTGAAATGTTAAATCTTGTTTTCGCTCGTTATTTATTCCGCTAGATATCACGTTTCTAACGATGAATTGTGTTTGTTTCTTTTTTTTGTTTTCAATCATGAACTGTTGTGCGTTGTGTTTAAAACTGAACTGAAGGGTTTTGACGCTAACCAATTTGTATAAATCCAAAAAATTCACCGAACAGTATTGCCATCACTCTGTTGAATTATTACCCAGCAGCGACATTAAAAATATACAGAACTACCAGACATGCTAAAAAAACAAATGAAAAAGTTTGAGATAAATCAACATCAATGCCACCAACTCTAGCTGTTTGCAAAATTACTTGATATCACTATGCAACAAACAATTTTTTGTGTGTCCGAGACCTACAAACTTTTTTATACCCTACACCACACTGTGGTACAGGGTATTATAAGTTTGTTTCACGGCAGATGTTTGTAACACCTTAAAATAACACAGCTAGACCCACCTTAAAGTATACCGATCGACTCAGAATCACTAGCTGAGTCGATTTAACGATGTCCGTCCGACCGTCCGTCCGTCCATGTAAAGTTGTTCGTCGACTACAGGTCGCAATTTCACTCCGATCGTTCTGAAATTTTGCAGTTTAGAGTATTTCGCGGCTGTTAAGATCGCTATTGAATTTGGTTGAAATGGGTTCAGATTTAGATATAGCTCCCATATATATCTTTCGTCCGATTTGGCCCTTTAGTCCTATAGAAGCTGTATTTTACATCCGATCGTTTTGAAATTTAGAATGGTAGAGTTTCTTGATCCATGAACCAACATTGCCGAATTTGAAGAAAATCGGTTCAGATTTAGATATAGCTCCCATATATATCGTTCGTCCGATTTGGTCCTTTAGTCCTATAGAAGCTGTATTTTACATCCGATCGTTTTGAAATTTAGAATGGTAGAGTTTCTTGATCCATGAACCAACATAGCCGAATTTGAAGAAAATCGGTTCAGATTTAGATATAGCTCCCATATATATCTTTCGTCCGATTTGGTCCTTTAGTCCTATAGAAACTGTATTTTACATCCGATCGTTTTGAAATTTAGAATGGTAGAGTTTCTTGATCCATGAACCAACATTTCCGAATTTGAAGAAAATCGGTGCAGATTTAGATATAGCTCCCATATATATCTTTCGTCCGATTTGGTCCTTTAGTCCTATAGAAGCTGTATTTTACATTCGATCGTTTTGAAATTTAGAATGGTAGAGTTTCTTGATCCATGAACCAACATTGCCAATTTTGAAGAAAATCTGTTAAGATTTAGCTATAGCTTCCATATATATGTTTCTAAATCAGTTCAGATTTAGATATAGCTCCCATATATATCTTTCGTCCGATTTGGTCCTTTAGTCCTATAGAAGCTGTATTTTACATCCGATCGTTTTGAAATTTAGAATGGTAGAGTTTCTTGATCCATGAACCAACATTGCCGAATTTGAAGAAAATCGGTTCAGATTTAAATATAGCTCCTATATATATCTTTCGTCCGATTTGGTCCTTTAGTCCTATAGAAGCAGTATTTTACATCCGATCGTTTTGAAATTTAGAGTGGTAGAGTTTCTTGATCCATGAACCAACATTGCCGAATTTAAAGAAAATCGGTTAAGATTTAGCTATAGCTCCCATATATATGTTTCGTCCGATTTGGCCCTTTAGTCCTATAGAAGCTGTATTTTACATCCGATCGTTTTGAAATTTAGAATGGTAGAGTTTCTTGATCCATGAACCAACATTGCCAAATTTGAAGAAAATCGGTTAAGATTTAGCTATAGCTCCCATATATATGTTTCGTCCGATTTGGCCCTTTAGTCCTATAGAAGCTGTATTTTACATCCGATCGTTTTGAAGTTTAGAATGGTAGAGTTTCTTGATCCATGAACCAACATTGCCGAATTTGAAGAAAATCGGTTAAGATTTAGCTATAGCTCCCATATATATGTTTCGTCCGATTTGGCCCTTTAGTCCTATAAAAGCTGTAGTTTACATCCAATCGTGTTGAAATTTAGAATGGTAGAGTTTCTTGATCCATGAACCAACACTACCGAATTTGAAGAAAATCGGTTAAGATTTAGCTATAGCTCCCATATATATGTTTCATCCGATTTGGCTCTTTAGATCCAATCGTTTTTATACGTTTAAGTATAAAATGTCCCAAAAGTAAATTTATGTAAACAATTTATACATGAATTGCAAAATTTATATATCAGAGTTATTCAATATTACGAGAGTGGTGTAGGGTATTATATAGTCGGCACCGCCCGACTTTAGCCTTTCCTTACTAGTTTTTGTATAGATTGAGGCATACCATTTTTTTATGGTAAAGTTTTTTTACAAAACCCATTTTCATGGAAGGTACCTTTAGTATTTGAACCATATCTATATTCTATATTATATATATAAAAATGAAACGGTCCATCTGTGTAATGGCATCACGTCAGAACGGCTGGAGCGATTTGGCTCAATTTTTTTTTCAGTTGTTCGTATTTGCCTGGAGAAGGTTGTTACGAAAGAAAATTTTGGGAAAACCCTCCGGAAAAGTCGGAAAATTGGGAAAATCGAAAATTGCTATTTCTTGCGAGATTCCTACTGTTCCTATCTACTGCTATTTCTTGCGAGATTCCTACTGTTCCTATCTACTGCTCTCTTTTTCAATCCAATTTTTTTTATTAATTTTCTATTAAACAAAAAAGTTTTCTATTAAACATATGTACGAGTATGTGCTATTTTTCTTGGTGCAATTCATTCGAGTTTTGCGTATTGTTACACTGATTTCGCGTATCACATCGGCAAACGGTACAAGCATTACGATCAATTAAAATTCACGATATTTATCAATTCGAACATTTTTTCAGATAATAAGTTTGAGTATAAGAGGTAAGGTTATCTTATTGGATTGCGGGCATTGCAAAATCATAATTTCGGATGAATGCACGATGGCGCATAAACGAGCTCTGGAGGCAATTGACCGAACGATGAAGGATTTACGACGTGATTTGAGACAATTTGGTGAGTCTGATATTGCTCTCCGGAGATTTTCGTCAAACGCTTCCCGTCATCCCGAAATCTACTGCCGATGAAATTAATGCATGCCTGAAATAGTGGTCTTTGTGGCTGCATGTCAAGAAGTTATGTCAAGAAGTTGAAATTGACCACGAACATGAGAGTCGCGTTGCAGAACGACTCATCGGCTCTTGAATTCTCGAAACAACTGTTGGCGCTTGGCAATGGCCAAATTACTGTTGATGTTTCCACTGCATTGATATTGTTCCCGGCAAATTTTTGAAGAAGTTGAAATTGACCACGAACATGAGAGTCGCGTTGCAGAACGTCTCATCGGCTCTTGAATTCTCGAACCAACTATTGGCGCTTGGCAATGGCCAAATTACTATTGATGTTTCCACTGCATTGATATTGTTCCCGGCAAATTTTTGCGAGTTCACATCGTCGAACGAGGAACTCATCACCAAAGTGTTTCCAAATCTCGATTAGATTAGTGAATGGGCAATATTAGCAGCGAAGAATAAGTACGTCGATAGCATGAATTTTATTATTCAAAGTAAAATCGAACTCGCTTGATGTGCCAGGAGCTCCGCCGCATAATTTACAGCTGAAGGTGGAATCGATCATAATCATGTTGCGGAATCTGAATCATCCGAAATTGTGCATAGTTCGCGGTTGTCCATTATGAAACTGATGGACAATGTGATTCAGGCGACGATCATCAAGGGAAAATTCAAAGGAGAGGAAGTCCTTATCCCACGAATTCCGATTATTCCAACTGATCTTTCATTCCAATTCAAGCGGATTCAGTTCCCTGTACGATTGGCTTTTACGATGACAATCAATAAATCTCAAAACCAATCGTAGGAAGTCTGTGGAATTAATCTCGAATTTCCCTGTTTTTCGCACGGTCATCTGTACGTTGCCTGTCTTCTGTCTTCTGTCTTCGTTGTTTGTTGTTTATCATCTGATTCGATTTATCTCTACTGATTTCGATTCCTTTTAAACAAATCGCATTAAAATTTTAACTATCTGTGTTTTATTATCACTCTGGAGTTTATCTGAAGGCGTTAAATTGGGGCGAGGCGAAGTTCGCCGGGTCCGCTAGTACTATATATATTTTGAAGTATAAGCTCGATAAAACCGAGATACCATTTAAATTAAAGGCAATTATGAGGGCTAAGAATGTCGAAATCATCACTTTCATGAAGAAACTGAAGTTTAATAACTGTTGTTTAAACAAGCGAGTTTTATTAAAATTCTCTTATTTCTACTAAAAGTTCTATAATTTCTACATTTATTAATTTTCTTCAAATAGGCATTGTTTTTTTCCTTAGGATGCTAGCTATCAAAGTATGGACACATTTTTTTGCGAATATTTTTCTACTTTTTACGGTTTTTTCATTCCAGTAAAAAACGATTTGTTTTTTGAAAACAAATCAATTTTTTTCTAATTGTTTTAACGACAGTTACGAGTACTAAACTTCTGTTTCCACTAGCTACACAATTTTTGTCGAAGGACTGTGCTAAAAATTTTCTGGTGTAATCTGGTATACTGAATACACAAAAATATGAATAAAAAAAAATATTATTATTATTTTTTTTTTAATTTTTAAACCCTCCACCATAGGATGGTGGGTATATTCATTTTGTCACTCCGTTTGTAACATCACTAAATATTAATCGGAGACCCCACATTATTAATTATTATTAATTATTAATCGTCGTAGAATTCTAAGACAATGTAGCCATGTTGTAATCACTCTACAATATATAATAATTGAGCTGGGTGGGAGAAATTTGGTACATATACTTCTTATACCTGCAGGTATGTTGGGATTAAAAATGGGCAATATCAGTATATTTTTTGATATAGCCCCCACATACAGCATCTCCCCGATTTGACTTCTTAACGTCATAGAGACCACACATGTTAACTTATCGGGCTGAAAATTGGTAACTGGGGTTTATTCATACCCGGAATCCTTCACGCGCACAACGGTATAGGTCATAGGTCCATGATTTGATATAGCCCCCGTACAAAGGTCGCTCTGGATTTGACTTCGTAACGCCACAAAAACTTCAAATTTCAACGAATTGTCCTGATATTGGCATAATTAATTTAATATACTGCCGAATTTAATATTCAATTTTATTACTGGAAAACTTTGTATATGATGCAAATCATGAAATATTGTTTAAGTAAAATATTAAAAAAGACGAACACTGCAATTTTTAGCTAAATTGTATGCCACATGTGACGGTAGTCATAGGTCATTTATTTTTAGACAAAAATTAAAAATGTGATATTTATGGCTTAAATAGCATTTTTAAGAGACACATCTTCACGTTGACTACAAAAAAATTTTGATCTGTATAATTATTATACAGAAGAAATCTTGCCAAAATGGAAAACAAACTGCAAAATTTCAGCAAAATTTCTTAAAAAATTTGGTGTTTATGGCTTAAATAAGCCTTTTTTGGGAGCGACATCCATAGGTGGACTACAACCAAATAAGAAATGATTTTAAAAAAATTTACTTCGTCTTAATTATGCTTAGAGAATGTGGTATTTATGGCTTAAATACGTACACCAAGGAAAATAATTGGTTACCAAAACTAACAGAGTGTCAATGAAAAACGATCTAAATTCGATTGATACAGCCATCGATTTAGTTGCAAGCATTTTCATTTGATCGTATCCATGTTATTATTGTTGTTTCAGCTATTTATATATAAATACAACCGGTGTAGGCAATATACATACTTTTTGCCCCAAACTATTTTTTTATTGTTACAATCGAATTCGATTTTAAACTTTCATTATATCACCATATGATCGATTTGTGGTTGTGACAACCAATGTTTTATTCTTGACAACAGAAAAAAAATTAATAAATAATCGTTTTTTGGTTATCCCAATAATTTCCCAAATTTAGAATAATTTAATGTATTTTGGGAAATACAACAGATTGGTTCTTTTTGCAAACAAAAAATAAAATTACACGACATAAATAAATCTTCAACATTTTGTTCAAGAACGGTATATGTAGTCAACAATAATCTGTGGATAATAATGTGTCGAATGCAGAATATGTTGTGCAAAATGTTTTACATAAATAAAAAATAAAAGCAACAATCATGCAATTGAAAGCACAGGGTTAAGCGATATTTGCATAAAAGTTTTGTGTTTTTTTTCGTGTACTAAAATTTGTGTCAAATATTTTCACATCTCATAACAGAGATGAATTTGTAATATGGGACTTTTAATTTTGTTATAAATTGTTTGGTTATTTGTTCAATAAAAATTGTTTTTGTTTTTTGTTATTCGATCTGTTGTGACTTTTCATAGTTTTGTTTTTGACTATTGAGTTCGAGATCATTGTTTTTGTTTTCTGTGAGGGAAAACAAAAACAACGATCTCGAACTCAATAGTCAAAAACAAAACTAAAATAAAAATTAATGAAAACTTTAGTAGTACTTTAGTGACTGACAAATTTTCACAACAACCAATTTTTTAAAACAGTTGGTTGTGGCAACATACAACAGATAATTTTAGCCACCATTTTCGTAGTTGGCTCAATCAAATATGATTGTTGTCAACATGGAAGCAGAAGTATACCACAACCAAAATGTTGGTTGTCCTGATGAAATCGCATGATAGAAGACTGAAATACCAAAATTCGCTTGGCAAATAATTCGGTTGCACAAAGAGTTTTCGGCTTATAACATTGATTGTAGTCAATACAAATACTTTGATTTTGTGGAATAAAATGCTTTTACAGTATCTATAGTCCCGTGAAAAATGGGGGTTATTAGCACGCCCTTTTTGGTACCTTCCATACAAATGTCAATTTTGCACAAACAGTTAATGGCTTATATCTTTGATTCTAGTCAATACAAATACTTGCAATTTTGTGCAGTGTAATGCCTTTACAGTATTCATAGACTTTTGAAAAATTGGTGTTATTACCACGCCCCTTTTGATACATTTCAAATAAAATGGCAAAAATAAAAAATAGTAAACATGTTTTTTCATAAAATTGTCAAAATTTTTCTTTATTTCTCAACACAAATAAAAACAAGTAAGAAAGTTCAGTCGGGTAAACCGACTTATGAATCCCCGCACCTTGAGTCCCAAAAAATATTAGTAAAATTATTTTTTTTTGTTTTAATTAAATTATTATTAACTTAAATTGCATTTAATAACTTTAAAGTATATACTGGTATTCAAGTTATAAGCTGTTAACTTTTGGTGTAAAAGGTACGTGGCAACTTCGCCCACTTTTCTCGAGGTAATAGTGACTAATAAACTAACACTGTTCGGAGAACAAATAAATATTTAATTATTTTTAGTACAATTTTGTTGTTAAATTTGCATTATATTTTTCCAAGTGCATTAGTTGCTATAATTGTTAAAAGTTATCAACATATTATCATCTCTAATTGTGTCATTCATTTATGTTTAACTGTACCTAAAGCTCTTCCACAAATCTATAAATTGACGAATTGTTTGTTACACGTTTCATTATTATTTTTTGTTGTTTTGAATCACATCATTCGTTTATCGTTTCTTGTATTAGCAATAAAGTATACACATCATCAATCACATATCGACAATTGTACATACTTACAAACACTCATTGTAATTGCATTGCAATAGCGTTTGGTTTTTTGTTCTCAACTCATTCGAAAATATACGGAGCATTCGTTTCATTGTTGCTCCGTCAACATTCTTCTCATTCGATCATAAACGGAGCATTTGAATTTAATTGTTCCGTCAACATTTTTGGTGACCCCGACGTGATCTTGTCGTACACATTGCATTGTCGTTTGCATAATCTAAGTAAAGATGAGTGAAACCGAAGAACAGCAATCGATATTAAAGCGAAAGTGTCAAGTGTTTAAAACTCGATTGGAATCCATGGTAAATGAATTAAATTCAAGTGCTGGTCAATCCATGGATGAAGCTGATTTCACCGTTCGCTTGCAACAACTAAATAAACTCCAAACTAATTTTGAAAAGCTTCACACTCTTCTTGAAGAAGAAGATTCTCGAGAGATCGAAAGTACAGCACCTATAGAGTTTGAAGAAATGTATATTTCGACAAAATCTCTATTGACTCGTAAGATAATGGCTTTTAAAAGGGCTAACGAAACTGATAGTTATTCTACAAATAGAAATTCTACTCTAAATGAAACTCATTCGTCGTTTGTTATTGCATCCATGAAACCGCGCCTTCCTGCTCTACAAATTCCAAAATTCTCAGGAGAGTATTCAGAATGGCCAGATTTTTATTCCATGTTCCGGACAGTGGTTGGAGATGATCCTGATTTGACAAAAATTGAAAAATTTCAACATCTACGTTCGTGCCTTCTTGGACCAGCCTTGGATACCATTCGTTCATTGGAAATTACTGAGACAAATTATGACAAAGCGGTAGAGTTATTAATAAAACGATTTGATAATAAGCGTTTGAATTTTCAGGCTCACATTCGTGACATTTTTGGACTGAATAGCGTGGAAGCAGGATCAGTGGCAAAACTTCGGCAGCTTAGTGATGCCGTCAATTCTCATTTGCGGGCGTTGCTGACCATGGGTACGAAAGAGCAAATAGCTGATTGCATCCTGATACACCTGGTATGTCGGAAACTTGATTCTGCTACTCAAGGCAAGTGGGAAGAAAGTACTCCAATAAACGAAATACCGAAATGGGACAAAATGGCTGAATTCCTGCAAAAAAAGATGTCAGATGTTGGAAAGTGTGGAAAATGCTTTGGTAACGAAAACACCAAGCAAACAGGTGGGAAATAAAAAATCTTTTAATACTAACCATCGCAAAAGAACCTTCGTAGTTACTAATGATAATCCACAATCGTGTTGCAATTGTCAGTCTGAAAATCATCCAATATACAATTGTCCCACATTTCTTACACAAACTCCTAATCAAAGATATCAAATGGCCAAGAAACATAATTTGTGTTTGAATTGCTTGAGAAAAGGGCATAGCTTAAAGGCTTGTAAATCGGGTAGTTGTCGGCACTGCTCGCAGAAACACAATACCCTTCTTCATATGGAAACATTTAAAATAAATTCAATTCGATCCGACGACACTCCATCCACTTCTCGTGATTCTTCAGCAACGATCTCGTATCCAATGAGAGAGACTGCCACGTCTGCTTCGAGTAACAATTCGCATTCAGTACTAATATCATCTTCAATTGAGACGCATAATAGACCAAACAACTTCCAAAATTCGTTATTAGCAACGGCCATAATATTTATTAGGAATGATACAGGCATCTATCTTCCCTGTAGAGCAATATTGGATTCCGCATCGCAGGTCAACTTTATAACTTCAAGCTGTTTAAACAAATTGCGGATAAAGTCACAATCTTCGACAACATTAGTTGCAGGCATAGGTCAATCAGATTTCTCTTCAAATAAAGTCGCTCGTATTTGCATTACGTCACATTTCGATAAATCTTCTGCGTGGATTTGGGCGGCAGTGGTACCAACCATAGTGGACAAACAACCATCTATAAAAATAAACATTTCGTCATGGCATATTCCTCCCAACATACAACTAGCTGATCCAAAATTTAATGAATCGAATCGTATTGACTTGCTGATAGGTAGTGAACTATTTTTTGAGTCGCTTTGTGATGGCAGAATTTCCTTGGGTCCAAAACTTCCAGTCCTTCTAAAGTCAAGGTTTGGATGGATTGTCGGTGGTGGTTGTAATGAATTCTTAAATAAGCGTGTCTGTTTTCTCGGAATAAAAGATTTAACCGACTGTATCAAAGAAACCAAACTTGATGAATTATTACGTTCTTTTTGGGAAATTGAAAACAATCTTGATGTAGTACAAAAAGTATCCAAAGAAGACATAGAATGTGAAAAACATTTTGTTGAAAATTACACTCGTCTGCCGTCAGGAGAATACTCGGTTCGTTTACCCTTTAAAACAAATACTACTTCTCTTGGAGAGTCATATCAACAAGCACTTCGAAGATTTAAAAATTTGGAAAAGAGGCTGCAACTAAATCATAATTTAAAAATGGAGTATTCGTCTTTTATTAAGGAATATTGTGACTTGAATCACATGTCGCCAATATCTTCTATTCCGAGTGATGTTACTACATACTTTCTGCCCCATCACTGTGTACTCAAAGCAGATAGTACGAGTACAAAATTACGAGTTGTTTTTGATGGATCATCTCGATCAAGCTCCGGTTTGTCCTTGAATGAAATTTTAATGTGTGGACCAAACATTCAGCCTAATCTGTTTGATATACTTATTCGATTCCGATCATTTTAATTGCCCTCACCGGAGATATTTGCAAAATGTATCGCTGTGTTAAAATGTCATTCCCAGACAATTACCTCCAATGTATTTTATGGAGAGACGATCCGAACAAACCGATACAGATGTATAAGCTTGACACCGTTACTTATGGAACCAAATCAGCCTCGTTGCTCGCAATCAGATCTATGCAACAGCTAGCAACTGATGAGCGTATCAATTTCCCACTTGGTTCTCAAATTGTCTATCGTGACTTCTATGTTGATGACCTAATATCTGGAGGCAACAGTATAGAAGAAGTAAATGAAATTCGAACGCAAACTAGAAAACTGTTGGAAAAAGGTAATTTTATGATTAGAAAATGGTGCTCTAACGACCCTCGAATACTAGAGGACATTTCTGAAAATAATAGAGAAAAATTGTTGAGCTTTCATGATGGAAGCAATGTAACAAAAACACTGGGTTTAGCTTGGAGTCCAGAACACGACTCGTTTTTATTCTCTTACACTCCCTTTGATCACAGGGACATTACGAAGAGAACTGTTATGTCAGCAATTGCTAGAATTTATGACCCACTTGGTCTTATCTGTCCGGTAGTTGTAAAGGCCAAAATTTTTCTGCAATTGCTGTGGAAAGAAAAAATAGACTGGGACGAAAGTCTATCAAATGAATTAAAGGCCAAATGGACTCAAATCAACAATGAATTACAACATATAAACAAGTGCACATTCCCAAGACGAGTCTTGACTCCAAAATCTAATGTAGAAGTCCACGCATTCTGCGATGCAAGTCTAATGGCTTATGGAGCATGTATTTATATACGTAGCGAACGTAATGGAAACGTGGAAACTAATTTACTTTGTTCCAAGTCTAAGGTATCCCCAAACAAGGTGATGACTATACCCAAACTAGAGCTTGCTGCAGCATTATTGTTAGCTGAATTAATTCATTCAATTGCTAAATCAAATATATTCGTTGGCGATTATTATTGCTGGTCAGATTCCAGTGTTGTTTTATCTTGGATAAAGGAAGATTCTTCTGCGTTTCACGTTTTCGTTTCAAACCGCATTTCCCGAATACAAACATTAACATCCACAATGAATTGGATGTACATTCCAACAGAGCAAAATCCTGCAGACATCCTATCACGAGGAGCGTCACCCTTAGATATATGCAAATCCAAATTGTGGTTGCTCGGACCAAATTTCTTAAAGCAAAGGAAGTCTCTTTGGCCCACATTGCCAGATCGTTTTGTCGAGTTACCAGAAAGGCGTAAACGTACTGTCCTTACAACAACAAACGTATCAGATAATTTGTCAGAATGTAAATTTCTGAACTCATTTGATAAAATATGTCGTGTATATGGATATATCTACAAGTTTGGATCAAAGGTAGTCAATGAATGTAGAGGTCCGCTCACTTTAAAAGACGTCCAGATGGGAACACTCCTTCTTCTTCGATTGGTTCAAAGAATTTCTTTTAAGAATGAGTACACGCGACTTCTTAAAGGTGAAGCAATTGGAAACACAAGCCCTCTTATTTCGCTAGACCCATTGTTGGACGAACACGGGGTTCTACGGGTAGGTGGTCGATTACAAAACTCTAGTCTAGATTATAACGCGAAGCACCCAATAATTTTACCCAAGCAACATCCTTTGTCGATTTCTCTTATCAACTATTTCCATCAGAAATACATGCATTGTGGCCCATCATCATTACTTGCCAACATAAGACTTCAATATTGGCCAATAGGTGGAAGAAAAGAAGTTAGCCGCATCATAAATAAATGTATTCGCTGTTATCGTGTAAAGCCACATGTCACACAACATGTAATGGGAAGTCTGCCTATGGAAAGAGTTAATGAAAGCCGAGCATTCTTAATTGCTGGTGTAGATTACTGTGGACCATTATTTTATCGTTCCGAAATCCGGTCAAGACCTCCAATCAAATGCTATATAAGTCTCTTTATATGCTTCGTCACCAAGGCAGTACATATGGAATTGGTGAAAGATCTAACTACGCATGCCTTTCTGGCAGCATTAAAACGATTTATCAGCACTCGTGGAAAGCCTAATGTTATTTGGTCGGATAATGCTACGAACTTTGTTGGTGCCAAAAATGAGCTTCGAGACCTTAAAAGACTGTTTTTGAGCCAGGAGCATAATACTGCCGTGCAACAAGATTGTTTGCGGAATGACATCAACTGGAAATTTATACCGCCCCGTTCTCCACACTTTGGAGGATTGTGGGAGGCATCAATAAAAATAGCGAAAAGTCATATTATGAAAACAATAGGACTCACAGTATTGGACTTTGATGGACTTAGAACACTAATTTGTCAGATTTCTTCCATAATGAATTCACGCCCTCTTTGTCCAATTTCAGAAAATCCACACGATTTGGAAGTACTTACACCTGCACATTTCTTGGTTGGTTCATCCCTAGTATCTATTATAGAACCAGATATATCAACACTTAATATTGACCATCTCAGTCGCTGGCAAAAAATATGTTACTTGCAGCAGCACTTCTGGAAGAAGTGGAGCGTGGAATATTTGACACTCCTACAACAACGAAGTAAATGGCGCTCTTCAAATCCAAATCTTCGTGTCAACGATATGGTACTGTTAAAAGATGAAAATCTACCACCTCTTCGATGGCCACTTGGAAAAATAGTAGAAGCGATCCCCGGCGCCGATGGAGTTGTCCGAGTAGCAGCTGTTAGAACTTGCAACGGTGTCACAAGAAGAGCAGTATCGAAACTTTGTTCATTACCATCAAATGAGATTGAAAGGATACACCTTCCAATGGGGGGAGAATGTTCGGAGAACAAATAAATATTTAATTATTTTTAGTACAATTTTGTTGTTAAATTTGCATTATATTTTTCCAAGTGCATTAGTTGCTATAATTGTTAAAAGTTATCAACATATTATCATCTCTAATTGTGTCATTCATTTATGTTTAACTGTACCTAAAGCTCTTCCACAAATCTATAAATTGACGAATTGTTTGTTACACGTTTCATTATTATTTTTTGTTGTTTTGAATCACATCATTCGTTTATCGTTTCTTGTATTAGCAATAAAGTATACACATCATCAATCACATATCGACAATTGTACATACTTACAAACACTCATTGTAATTGCATTGCAATAGCGTTTGGTTTTTTGTTCTCAACTCATTCGAAAATATACGGAGCATTCGTTTCATTGTTGCTCCGTCAACATTCTTCTCATTCGATCATAAACGGAGCATTTGAATTTAATTGTTCCGTCAACAAACACTATGTGAAGAATTTCAGAGGATTCAAATAAGTAGTATAGAAATAACTTCTATACTACTTATCCCCTCACCTTAGAGAGGAGGGTATATGGCATTAGCTACAAGCCAAAAGTGTAACACATCGAAGGAGTGACCTAAAACCCTAAGTATGTTCGGCGGATATCCGTTTTGGGTCATTTTAAGTCGAATGAGCAATGCCCGTCCGTCTGTCTGCTGGCTGGTGCGCACGATAACTCTCGAAAGGAGTAACCGATTGACTTAAAATTTGGTTTGTGGTAATATTTTCTTCTATCTCCGGCTAAGTTCGAAGATGGGACATAATTTCACTACTACCTCCCAAACAAAGGGTTATCATATAGTAAAAAATTGACAGCCGTATTCATCAAAACTTAAAACAGCTTTACAAACCTTTGTTAAAACTGTATTCATAAACGATTATTAGCCTAAAACACATGTTGTAAACCATTGTTAACTGCGTGGATTTTAATAAAGGTTAACCCTACTTTAAGCGTTTGTTAAAGTGACATTTGCTATTTCTATTTCTTCGTGTGCATTTGCAAAACATTTTTATGGAACTTTTTTTATTAAATGAGAAAAAATACATTGAACATATTTTCTAGAAATGGTTTAGGTTAAAATAAGAAAAATATGAATAAAATACGTAACTGTGCCTTCTAGAAGGTGTTTATGTCAAAAGGGAATGTACCATTAAATGGGAGGTATATTAAAACGTGGACCGATTTGTCACATTTTTCCAGGAAGAGTTAAAGGCATTGTGCAAAATAAGCTGCTCCTTATCCCACAAATTTCGTAAGTATTGGTTCCTTTTTTGAGCAGTACTTTGATTGTCACAGACGGACGGACATGTCTGCGTCCATCGGCATATAAAATGCATTTTTGCATTCTTCTTTTTCATATATTGTAAATCGGTAATAATAAGCGAATTTTGGAATCCTTTTTTTCTATATTGTTTCATTAAAAACCAAAAAATTTTATTGTTGCAAACCCACATCACAAGAAATGCAAATTGTACAAAAATTCATTAGTGATGTGTAGACAATCAACATGTTTTATATATTATTCGTTATTCGAATACCTTTTTGTATGTAATAAAAAAATTATCTGAATTTGTCATTTATTTGATCTTTAGTTGTTGTTTTTTTTATTGGACAATTGAGCACGCATTTTTGTTAATCAATACAGTTGTTTTTAAAATAAACAATACAATAATTTATATATTTGACTACTCTTACAATTGATAATCATACTAATGCATCATTAATAGAGAAAATTGTGTGTGAAAATGATGGTGTTGCCAGCATTACATTGACAAAGTCATTAAAATGTTTATTA
The DNA here is from genome assembly GCA_963930755.1 of Eudasyphora cyanicolor. Taxonomy (NCBI): domain Eukaryota; kingdom Metazoa; phylum Arthropoda; class Insecta; order Diptera; family Muscidae; genus Eudasyphora; species Eudasyphora cyanicolor. The sequence goes on from OZ005736.1 coordinate 117,775,244, forward strand.
GTTAAAATGCTGTTTATGAATACGATTTTTTAACAATCGTTTATTAGGCCAAAAGTGTTTGTTAACTAATGTGCACTCTAAATCACAATTAGGATTTTTTTTATGAATACGGCTGTGAGTCTTTAATAAAATTTATGTACACTTGGAATTAGTATATTAGTAGCTATCAACTCGAGGAAAATGGGTTGTACCTCCCGCACAAATAGGTCATTTTGTACCAAAAGATAACGGGTTATAACTTTAATAATAGTACATACAAATACTTGAAACTTTGTACAGTGTAATGATTTTATAGTACCTATGGTTCAATGAAAAGTAGACGTTATTGGCACGCACCTTTTGGTACCTCCCACACAAATGGACTATTTCGCACCAAATGTAAACAGGTTATACATTTTATACCAGTGAATACAAAGACAACATTTGGCGTTATTGGCACGCTCCTTTTGGTACCTGGTACAGTGTAATGCTTTTATAATACCTAGAGTCCAGAGATAAGTGGGCGTTATTAGCACGCCCCTTTTGGCATCTCCCACGCAAATGGACAATTCTGCACCGAAAGTTAACAGCTTATAACTTTAATACCAGTACATACCCTTGACAATTTTGCAAAATTTTCTCACATTGAGAGTTACTGAGAAAATATTACTTCCTGCACAACTATAAAATATTGTGGTAGGTTGTATATAAATTATGAGGCATTTGCTATTTCAGTAAATTGTAACTTTTTGGCGGAGGTACCAAAAGGAGGGAGTCAATGTGACCTAGCTCCGAACAAAACCGATGAGAGGAGAAAATATTACTACTCGTATCTGAGGGGATTTTCATATTGGGACTATTTTCAATTCTTAAATTTTTGACAAATCAATTAAAAAAATCGTTTTCTGGATTGCAAAGAATGACATCAGAGGGGACTATTATATGGCGGATATAGCAAAACAGGTCCAATATATCCTATTTGTACTACGGGCGATTTGGTCCAATATAAAGTATAAATTTTTAACTTTCAGCCATATCAGTTGACAAATGTGTTCTCTGGTGTTTGAAGAAGTGACATCGGTGAGTATATATTTATATATATATATATAGCGAGATCCATTTCGAGGTTCCCTACTTTTTTAAAGAAAACCAGTAAGGAAAGGCAGAAAGTCGGGCGGGGCCGACTATATAATACCCTACACCTCCCTAACAATGCGATAAGGGTAGAAACATATTATCTAATTCTGATCGGACATAAAATAACATTTTTACAGCGTTTACATGTCAAATCGGCTATAACGTACATATATATGGGGGCTATATCTAAATCTTGACTGATTTCTTCCAAATTTAAAAGTGTTCATTCATATAATAGGAAACCTCTTTCTGCCGAATTTCATACTGATCGGATATAAAATACAGTTTTTACAGCGCTTACATGGCAAATCGGGGGGTAACATATATCGTCGCTTGGATGACCAACCGACGTAACTGACAATTTTTCAGAAATTGAGTTAAGGCCACCATTCGATTTGTCTAGTCAAAGTACAACGTGTGTATAAATTTTGTGCATATATATATTACCGTTTTCTCAAAAAACGGTAAATAATTTTAGACGTAACTGACACAATGCAAAAAAATATTTTCACCAAGAGACGTAAGTGCTATATGTCACTTAATAATTCGTTCTCCTGAAATGTTTGTTCATTATTGCAAAAACTTATGGAGTACTTGGTGGACCCAGCCCCCTCGTTGCTAATTTTTGGACCGATTACGGTCGAAACGGGATCACGGTCCAGTCCCAATCGTCAGATAACGACAGAGTAATTTGCTTTACGTGGATATATACCTCGCGGTTTCACCCACGGCGAGCAAACACCCGCAGTAGCACGCTATAATGCGGCGGCCAGCGCCCCTTTGTATCAGTGTCAGACTCTTAGAGGGTTGTAGACCTCCACAGAGCCAACACCAACACGCAGGTACCAATTTAAAGCCATACATATGGGTATGATCTTTCCTCTTGGTAAGGGGTCGAGGCCTATCTTAATACCTCTGCTAATCTATGGGTCATAGCACCCGGTTGAATAAGTGCAACTCCACACCGAATCCAAGGACTCTACCCGCGATTTGGGTATAAACCAAGCCACCACGAAGCTCCCAACAGGGGCCACACCAACAGTCAGGCTGGAAACAAGTCCAGGGGCTCCTGACTCCCGTGGTACCAGAAACAAGCCTCTGGTCAGACTTCGTAGATGAAACTACTACCAGTTGCATCCCATACGATGCCGGGACTGGTAACCCTTTATGTATGCAAAAGCTGCGGCCGTGGGATGATTAGCGCAGAGCGCTGGTGGAACGGTCTAGGTGCACACTGCGTAGGTATGCACCCCTCACCGTGAGGAGACGAGGCCCATCCCAACCTCTTCCGCTCGGAGTCGGTGAGCGGCACCCATTTAGGCTTTAGCCCGGCCGAGCCCCCAACAAGACCTAAGTCTTCTAGCACATGGGGAGCCATGGGACAGACTCCTGATCCATATGCCCGTGGTACCAGAAACCTCTGGTCAGGTTCCGTAGCCGAAGCTACTCCCAGTTTTAGTTCTACGCAACTAGGGTACTGGTGCCCCCTTACATCAAGCACTTTCACTCGACCGTCAACGACTTAGTGTCCCATCGTTAGACTGCCTCGTAACTGCCTGCGTACTCCTGGCTAAAAACAGTTGCCTAGCATACTGCTCAGCCCCTGCCAACGTTTCAGGCGAAGAAACAAGGCCCACAAGATGCCAGCCATCATCACCAAGCACCACTCCCATGGTGCTTGGTGATGATGGCTGGCATCAGATAACGACAGTAGGAATCTCGATTATCCAATCGTAGTAGGTAGGAACAGTAGGAATCACTAAGAAAATAACTCCAAATTGGCTTATTGGGTCACGCCTCCTCAATCAATAACTAATATAGCCTATGTCACCCGCTAGGATATTCTGAAGATTCCCTGAAAACTTCATCAATATCGGTCCAGTTATTTTGGAGTTCATACGTAACAACAAACACATCAATTTATATATATATATAGATTTCGTATACTAATGATTAAATAATAAATTATTAGGATGAATATAAAAGTGTAATTAATTATATCACGATTATAAATATATAATGAAAACGTGATGTATTTTCGTTTGAGAGGTGGCTTTCCGTCTCTTGGAATGACATTTTAATATCCTAACGAATAGAGTGCCCATTTGAAAACAATGTAATAACAATAACGCCTATTTTTTAATATACCATGGGAACTATAAAAGTATTACACTTCATAAAATGTCAAGTATTTACGAGTATATGAACTGGAATCAAAGTCATCAACCGTTAAATTTTTCTGTAAAATGATCCATTTTTTTGGGAGATGCCAAAAGAGACATCGCAACTTGGGTTATTTTTCTCAAGATGATTGCGAGAAGAAACTATTACTATATGTGGAATTGTGGAAGATTGTGGCGTGGGGGTGGTACTCGCACCCTTAGCCCTACTCTACCATATTTAACCTCTTTTGCAATATCGTACCACATTTTACCATTTTTGCACTACGGTACCATATTTAACACTTTTTGCCCCACTGTGCCATATTTAACACATTTGTGACCCACTGCACAAATTAAATTTTTTCCCCCACTGTACCATATTTAGCACTTATTGCCCCACTGTGCCATATTAAACACAGTTTTTTCCAACTGCACAATATTTAATTTTTCCATCACTGTACCATACGTAACCTTAATCTTAACCATATTTAACCCATGTTGCCCCACAATATTAAACACATTTTTGTCCCACTGTGCCATATTTAACACATTTTTATCTCACTGCACAAATTTAAAATATTTGCCTAACTGTACCATATTTAACCCTTTTTGCCCCACTGTGCCATATTTAACACATTTTGACCCACTGCACAAATTTAAATTTTTTCCCCCACTGTATTATATTTAGAACTTTTTGCCCCACTGTGCCATATCTAACATAGTTTTGCCCCACTGCACAATATTTATCATATTTCCACCATTTTTGCCTAAAAAACTCCTTGTGTCTAGTCTACGTTCCAATGGCTACCCTCAAGCCAAATTAGACGATTCAAACTCTTGCCATTTGGACTTGGCTTTGGTGCCATATTTATCCCTTTTTGTCCCAATGTGCGCGAATATTTTTTAATTTCGAAAAATTGTGATTCATACCGAATCTTCGCCCTAGACCCTACCCTCACACGAAATGTTGCAATTCCAGCTCCAGTCGTTTGGATTTGGCTGTGATACCATATTTTTTTCTTTTTTGACCCATTGTGCGCCCAAAATTTCGAAAAACCCTTCTATATTGCACGTCTATATAGCAAGGACTACCATCCATCAAATTTCATGACTCTAGCTTTAGCCGTTTGAGCTGGGCGGTGATCAGTCGTAACTGACATTAAGTATAATTTTTTTCCCACAAAGTGACGTAACTGCATTGTTTATGAAAAACATGCATTATAATTAATTTTTTTTATTTTTTTGTTAATAATATTTTAAAAGATGGAGTTAAGTACACAATGAGTAAAGCAAATTGGAAATATAATAAATATTACGCCGTGGGGAAGAAGGAACATTGTCTCAAAAACAGAAAAACTGCTCTCCTGAACAATTTTGAAAATTTCAGTTACTGCTGTTGGTCATCCAAGCGACGATATATGGGGGCTATATCGAAATCTGAACCGATTTTTTCCGAATTTGGCAGTATTCCTTCATGTAATAAGAAATCTCTTACTGCCGAATTTCATACTGATTGGATATAAAATACAGTTTATAGCGCTTACATATAAAATCGGGGGTAACATATATATGGGGGCTATATCTAAATCTGAACCGATTTTCTCCGAATTTGGCAGTATTCCTTCATGGAATAAGAAATCTCTTACTGCCGAATTTCGCACTGATCGGATATAAAATAAAGTTTTTACAGCGCTTACATGTCAAATCGGGGCTAACATATATATGGGGGCTATATCTAAATCTGAACCGATTCTAACCAAATTCAATAGGGATCCTTGGTCCTTGGGCCAAATAAAAGATATGTGTAAAGTTTCGTCGAGATCGGACGAGTCCAATTTTCGATAACTCGTTCGAGCATTTCGACTGGTAACTGGTTTTGCTCCAAGGCCTGAATCGAAGGAAAAAGTCTAACGGTGTGATATCACAAGATCTTGGTGGCCAATCGACCGGCCCAAAACGTGAAATTATCTGCTCACCTAAGTGTTCTCTCAATAAATCCATTGATTGATGCGATGTGTGGGAAGTGGCGCCGTCTTGTTGAAACAAAATGTCGCCGAGATCACGAGCTTCAATTACAGGCATCAAATAGTCGGTTATCATGGCACGACAACGGTCGTTATTGACAGTTACGTTCTCACCGGCATCATTTTTGAAGAAATATGGACCGATGACACCACCGCCCACAAACCACACCAAACCGTTGTTTTTTCTGGATGAAGTGGCAGCTCTTGAATCTCTTCAGGTTGCTCTTCGTCCCAAATGCGGCCATTTTGCTTGTTTACATACCCATTGAGCCAGAAGAGGGCCTCATCGCTGAACAAAATTTGGCTCGAAAACGTCGGATCTTCTTGGAACTTTTCAAGAGCCCATAGAGCGAAGCGATGTCGCTTGGGAAGGTCGGGCGGTTCTGTTATTTTGTATGCTTTCAATTTAAGACCTCGATGTAAAATGCGCCAAGTCGTTCCATACGTCAGTCCGAGTTGCTGCGAACGGCGCCGAATCGACTCTCCACGGTCTTCGTGTACACTCTCAGCCACGGCCACTACATTTGCTTCACTGCGTGCTGGACGTGGTATATTCGGTCGAATATTATCCAATAATGAATGCTGGGTTTCAAGATGGGTGATGGTGTTGCGAATAGTACGCTCAATAGGCCGATTATGTTGAAGTGCACGAAACACATTCCTCACAGAACGTGAATTTTCGTAATAAAGTCGAACGATTTGTAAACGTTGTTCAGGATTAAGTTTTTCCATGATGGAGTGTCAAACAATACTTAAGAAGTGTCAAACAATACTTAAGTGTCAAACAATACTTAACATGACAGCATGACAAGACTCACACGTGATCTGTCAAAAAAAGGCTATTGAAAAAATTATCTCCACTTAGATCACCCGTTATAAGTACATAGGGCTATATGAAAACATGGGCCCATATGGCCCATTTTCAATAGGGATTGTCCCTATCTCTGTACATTTCGTAAAGATCGCTTATATTTGCGACCTGCACTTTTAGCACAAGAATGCATGGACAAAACTTTATTTACCTTTATCAAAGAAAAATGGACCGACGACGTCTCCAGCCAAAAATCCACACCAAACAGTAAATTTCACGGGATGCACTGAACGGTCTAGGATCTCATGTGGATTGATACCGCCCCAACTTAGAGAAATGGGCATCATCGATAAAGATGATTTTTAAATGAAATTTTTAGCAAACAGTTCCCTTTCAATGTTACTTGACTGTGCGGATATATTCTAATGATCGGCTCAAATAATCGTTGTAATAAGGATATTGACAATGGGAGTTTGGTGGCTCCCGAAACAGATCTGTCTATCCAACCATTACAACCACCCCCAATACATGTCACTATACTTTTTCTTTAATTTTTAACAAATTAGTTTTCAAATACTGAAAACAACAAGAACGATCTGGTGCCTAACAAAGTGCAAAAACAAAATATGTACAATGAAAGCAGATCGAATAAAACAACAAAAAAACTAAAACAAGAATTAATATTTAGTCGTAAAACCATTAATATTAAGTACAGTTCTGTATCTCCTTGTCATAGAGTCCAACAAAAATCGACAAATCGTGTTTGAAATGGCATACCATTATTTCTGAATGATTTCCCACCATTAGTGTTTATTTTTTTATGGGTCCAATCATATCCTTAACTATTTTCCACAGGTTTTCAATTGGATTTAAATCCGGTGATTGGTGGGCCAAATCATTATATAGAAACCATTTTTTAGATAAACCTGAGGCGTGCTTTGGGTCATTATCCCATTTGAGAGGCATGACCCACTCAGCGTAATGCAAGATCACTTCTCCTTATATGTGGACGTACAAGTTTTTATCCATGTTTTGTTTTATTCAATATATAGTTCCAACACTGTAACACGAAAAACAACCCCACACCATAATATTTCCCCCTCCATGTTTCATTGTTTTTGTCGTATAATGTGGCAATAGCCTTTATTTTTTGGACGTCTAACATATTTTTTCCATCGCTTCCAAATAAATTGACCTTGGTTTCATCTGACCATAACACATTACCCCATTTTTTGCTCTGTAATGGGCCATCCCAGTCTTTATGTGAATTGGGGAATATTAAGCGGTTTTTGCGATGTCTGCTTCAAGGAGGTTATGTTCGACTAGACACCGTCTCAAAGTTCTGGAGGAATTTTTGACTCCTAGCTCCGTTTTGTTTTTTTTTTGCTATTTGGAGCTGGCTTTGACCTTAAGTTTTTAAATTCTTTACTATATGTAGATCGTTCCCCATATATACAATGCTTTGCGCGTCCCATATTTTGCACGTTTCCAACTTTTATGCGTTTCCAATATTTTTAAATGTTTAGTATTTACTGTCGTTATTATTTGATTTTTATAAACTTATGTTTGCAAACTATTATCGCTGCAGAATGAAGTATTTTATACGTTGACCCTATTATTTTGCCCCTTTAGATGGTACACTCGTTCTGTTTTCAAAAATATACCGTTATAATTACATTCCACAGTGTTGTCATATTTGCAATATTTGATGGTATTTACAGTTATAATTTATTTTTAAATAGAACCAAAATGCCTATTTAAAATTCTTTGTTGACCCTATTGTTTTGTCAGTAACTGTATATATAAATAAGTAAGAATGTTTCAGTCGGATAAACCGACTACGGTATACCTTCACTTTGTGAGTAATGTTATATGGAATATTACACCAGTTATTCTGTCAATTTGTGTGGGAGGTACCAAAAGGGGTTTAGCAAATACACCTATTTTTCCCTGAACAGTAGATACTTTAAATACATTGCAATGTGCCGAATTATAAGCGTTTATGTGCACTGGTACATTAACGTTATGAGATATTAAATTTGGATATGATTTGGTCATTTTGTGTGGGAGGTACAAAAAGGGGCGTGGTGATAACGCCCATTTTTCACAGGGCTATAGGTACTTCAATGTGCAAATTGTTGTTTTTTTTCCGTGCATTGGTACTCGTGCTGTAAGCTCTTATCTTTTTGTGAAAAATGGTACCTTTGTGTGGGAGGTACCAAAAGGGGCTCGGCAATAACGACCAATTTGGTATTAATGTTATAAGCTGTTCACTTTTGGTGCAAAATGGTGCATATGTGTGGGAGGTACCAAAAGGGGCTTGGCAATTACTCCCATTACGGATTATAGGCACTATAAAAGCATTACACTGCACAAAATTTCAGGTATTTTTATACACTGGTATTAATGTTAAACGCTGTTAACTTTTGGTGCAAAATGGTGCATTTGTGTGGGAGGTACCAAAAGGGGTGTTGCAACTTCGTAGGGGAATTGGCAATTTGTGTGGGAGGTACCAGAATGGGTTTAACAAATACACCTTTTTTTCGGAAAACAGTAGATTCTTAAAATACATTGCACTGTGCCGAACTATAAGCGTTTATGTGCACTGGTATACTAATGTTACGAGCTATTCAATTTTGGTACGATTTGGTCATTTTGTGTGGGAGGTGGCGTGGTGATAACGCCCACTTTTCACAGAACTGTAGGCACTATAACAGCATTAGACTGTACAAAATTTCATGTATTTGTATGCCCTGGCATTAAAGTTATAAGCTGGTAACTTTTGCTACAAAATGATCCGATTGTATGGAAGATACAAAAAGGGGCATGCCAATAACGCCCACTTTCTCTGGACTCTAGGCACTATTAAAGCATTACACTGTTCACAATATCAAGTATTTGTATGCACTGGTATTAAAGTTATATGCCGTTAACTTTTGATGTAAAACGGTCCATTTGTGTGGGAGGTACCAAAAGGGGCTGTACAATAATGCCAATTTTTTACCGGACTATAGGCGCTACAAAAACATTATACTGTACAAAATTTCAAGTACTGTTATGCACTTGTATTGAAGTTAAAAGAAGTTACATTTTGATGCAAAATGGTCCATTTGTGTGGGAGGTACCGAACTTAGTCGGAGATTGAAAAAAACATTACCGTATACCAAATTTGAAGTCAATCGGTTACTCATTTCGAGAGTTATCGTGCGCACCATCCAGCAGACAGAAGGACGGACGGACGGACATTTCTCATTTGACTTATAATGACTCAAAACGAATATCCGCCGAACATACATAGGGTCTTAGATCACTCCTTCGATGTGTTACACTTTTGGCCCGTAGCAAATGATATACATATATACCCTCGAATCACTAAAGTGAGGGTATAAAGAGAGTAATATAATGACTACGCCTATGATTCAAGAACGCCTGGACCGATTTCGATGATTCGCATGTATCTGGCCGCAGTCTAAGTGATTGGCCAAAAATGGGCGGGATCAGACCAATGGGCGTGGCCCCGCCCATACATGCCAAATTTGATATATCTTGCAAAATTTGTTAGCGAGAGTGCTGTAATTTTTATTTGAATATGCATTTGATGGCAGTCTAGGTAATTGGTTTAGAAATGGGCGGGATCGGACCAATAGGCGTGACTCCGCTAATATAAGCCATGTTTTGAAATTGGTATATCTTAAACAATTTGTTAGCGAGATTGCTGTTATTTTATGTATATGTATTTGATGGTAGTATTCATGATGGGTCCACAATGGACGGGATCTGAAATCTAAATCTGGGGCATTATATTTTGTAAATATGTATATGGGCATTTCCAAAGAAAAAATTAGAAGAATTGCTGTATGAGAATTGCTAAGGCAAAATGGATGGACATTTTTATTTATAATTTTAAAAAATGATGAGTTTTAGGAATTTTTGCAATTTGAGAAAAGTTGTCTGAGTCTTAAAATTACGTAAAAATGGTTTACTTGGAAATGCGTGGCAACAATAATTAAAATGTTTGATCAAGTCTTTTTTAAAAACCTTAGGAAATTTCCAGGAAATATAGTTTAAGATGAATGTAATACATGTTACACTTTTTTAAAATAACTTTTTTTTTTATAACTCCAAATTACAAAAAATATGTTTTCTCGCAAGATGACAAAAAATCATATACATATAGAAAATTTTGCTGTTAATTCAGAGAATTTAGTGTGAATGAAATTCTTAAATATTCGGCTCTGATAATAACAAAATACTAGGATAGGGTCGGGAAAATGTATGTACATATGTTGTTTATTTAAAGATGTAGTAATACATCATAAATTGTCCTAGAAACACATTTTTTTTTGAATTTTTTATGTTAAAAACAAAAGTATGGGTTTTGACAAAAATTTCAAAAAAGTTTTCACTTTGCAATAAAAAAAATTAAGAAAATGGTATCGAAACACTTTGGGCAAAAAAAAATACTTTCTATATACTATAGGTAATTAATTATATGGATGGGAAAAAATGGCCATTTGACCAAAATCCCCCACATATACATATTCTTATAAAATATATTTCGTTATTAAGAAATAGGTAACCCTGTAAAAACAAAAGCATAATCATTGCTTCCGTTCTTCCCACGAGAAACAGGTAAGTCACTTTAAGAAGACTTAACCAGTGTTCCCAACTCTTCCGATGCAAAAATCACTACGGAACAACTGTGCAGAAACCACCACAAAACCACTACCTACCAAGTATAAAAACGCCAAAAATCGCTGGGAGAAAATAACAAAATCTCCCAAAAACGCTAACACTGACAAAAATGTTAACCATGAATTATTTTTAAAAACCACCAACAAAACATTTTTTTTTTAAACATAAATATGACTTATATTTATAACATGAAGGTAACAGCCTTTTTTGTTTTCCATTCTTAGGATTAAATTATTAATAAATGACTTGTTCTTGGCCAAATAAGATAGTATAATTTTCCTCTATCTCTCTGACCATAATATTGATTGTGTATCAAATTTTGATTTCTAACTGTTTCATTGGCATTTATTTTTAATCATAAATTATTGAGTATTTTATACTTCGAGCAGCAAAAACTTTGAAACTTTAACACATATTTTATTTTTTTCAACGTATTTGCTGTATTTAATGACATTCGGTTCCTAAGTCTTGAATCACACGAGGCAATATTTTCCACACAATTGTCAAAGTTTCTCTCCTACAAACTTTGAGACTTGCTTGGATTCAGGACTAACTTTTTTTTTTAAAGAAATTCATAAAGCTCAGTTGTGAATTACGGGCCCAAATCACATAAGAACATTTGGAGAAACATAAATGAAAGCGACATCGTTTAACATTCTATGTGCTATAAAAGAGTGCGTCGATACGTTGTGTAAAATACATGAATTTTTTTAATGTCGCCTTCATTTTGCATTCTTCGCCGATGTATATAAAAAATCACTAAAAGAGCTACAAAAAATTTTTAAAAACGCTACCGTAGTGGTTTTTCTAAAATATCACTATTTTTACAAAACAGTGGTATTTGGAGGTCAAAAATCACCACAAGTAGTGGAAAAATCACCAAGTTGGCATCGCTGGACTTAACGGTTAATACCCTAGATTATTATTCATTAGGGTATTTCCCAATACGATTTCATTCATACTCGTACCTCAATTTATGACCAAACACTCCCAATAACACGTTTTGTATAGCCGATTTGCATCGGTGGATTTTACTTGTTGGCTACACTGTCGTCTGTTGTTTGTTCAGCGCTACAGGTGCCGAATTAGAGTCAAAATAATTTAAATTTCTTGAGAGTGAGTTGCTCTTTATTTATTTAATGAGAGGGGGAGGGGTACTGCGGAGTGAATGATCACTAGACGTCTTTACGACATGTGTTAACGATTGTTTAAACACCCGAATGTGGATTCATTTTTATTTGTCTGGTAAATATGTACAAGTATTCAATGTTACGGTTTTCATTATGAAATATGCAAAACCGACAAAAAAACGTAGTGAAGGGGTTTTAAATTTTGAGAAGAGAGGGGCTATATTTGTTTTGCTAATTAAACAATATAATAATATTAATATTAAACGTTACTTTTAAGATTATTTGTCTTCAACAGCTTTGCCGAAATATAAATGCGATAGAAATATGTGTATAGACAGACAAAGCCTATTTGAATAGCAATGATTATTTTGAAATGTTATTATTTCGAATTCCACATATCGATGGTTCATATCCAAAAGCTGCTGTATTAAAAAACCCAATTATTCAGGAGAGCAAAAAACTGTTGAATTTTATTATTTCGCGGTATGTATTATATACGTTAAGCGTTAAGTTCGGCCATGCCGAATCTTATATACCCTCCACCATGGATTGCATTAAACTGGAAAAATCTTTGGATATGAAGCAAAAAACGAACGTTGTAATTTTAGGCCGCAAATTCTATAGCCAAACTGTTCACGTGCAAAATGTGCTATTTATGTCTTAAAATAGGATATATGTGAGATACATCTACACGGGGACTACAGAAAAATAAAATTTGATTTGTATAAATTTTGTGGAGATGAATTCTTGCCAAAATAGTATTAAAACCTACAATGTTTTAGCTAATCTTCTCAGAAAATGTGTGGCGTTTATGGGTAAAATGCGTATATTTTGGACTGAGTTCGGAAAAAAAACACTAAGGAACGGTTCTGTACCGTTACTTCGTCGCGAACGGAACAGTATCGCAACTCTTACACGAGAACAGAATACACTAAACATTTTTTAGTGTTACTGTTCGCGAACGGTACCACTACAATAACGTACCGTTCTTAGAACCCGAAGCATGGTACACTACGATAACGTACGGTTCATAGAACAGTATCACTACGTCGTAGTGATAGGGATCGTCCCTGGGTTAAGAAATAACTCTGTACCAATTTTCATTAAGATTGCTTCATATTTGCGACCTGTGGTGTCAAATATAAAAAAAGAACGGAACGCTAAACGTAGTGATACTGTTAGTGTTCTGTTCAAAAGAACAGTATCACTACGACGCAGTGATACTGTTCTATGAACCGTACGTTATCGTAGTGTACCGTTTGTCGTGTTCTAATAACGGCACGTTATCATAGTGGTACCGTTCGCGAACAGTAACACTAAAAAAATAAATAACGTTAGTGTTCTCTGAAGGAACAGTTCCTATAACGTACTGTTTTTTTCTGAACACTGATTTTGGAGCGACCTCTGTAGGGTGACTACAAACAAAATATGATCCGATTTCTAAAATTTTTGCTGTTATGAATTCTTGTCAAAATAGAATACAAACTGCAAAGTATTTCCACTAAATTTGATCAACCTTGCTCTATTATTTCGTGATTACAACAGACGGGCGGACAGACGGACATGGCTAAATCGTCTTAGAACTTTACGACAATTAAGAATATAAATACTTTAAGGGGTCTCAGATAAATATTTAGAGGTGTTACGAACGGAGTGACCCATCGTAGGGTATACTTTATTTGTTAATAGAATACATTGGGTTTTTTAATATACCAGCTTTTGGATATCAGTCATCGATATATATAGTTCATTCCATGATAGGTCGGACACCTTTTTAGGTCACTATATTCTATTAACAAATAAAGTTACACATCTACTTTCTGTTCCAAATACGAATTGTGGTTGGTAAAAAATAAATAAATCTCAATTTCGAGAAAATTTGTAAATCTTCTCAAAAGACGAACGTTCCGAACTGATTCAAATCCTCCACTGATCTGATTATGTGATTAGAGTGACTAAAGCCGGTTTAAAATAAACCCTCCCAACGGTTTTTTTGCTCCCACCGTCCCCGTTTTTTCAAAAATCATGAATTTCGAACCACATGTGCAACAGATTTCCCGTTTTTTACACCTTAGACCACACAGAGGCACAGGGTATTATAACTTTGTTCATGTGTTTGTATGTTTATTTTTGTTTGGCAGAAAGAGGTTTCTTATTACATGAATGAACACTGCCAAATTTGGTTCGGTTCAGATTTAGATATAGCCTCCATATATATGTTACCCCAGATTTGACATGTAAGTGCTGTAGAAACTGTATTTTACATCCGATCTGTACGAAATTCGGCTGAAAGAAGTTTCTTACTAAATACATAAATGAACACTGCCGAATTCGGGGAAAATCGATTCAAATTTAGATAAGCTAAGGAGCTAGGTACTTTGTTAAATGAAACGTAATCAGTTAGTGCAAATTATTATCGCAATGTCCCTTTTCGCATTGTTAGGGAGGTGTAGGACATTATATTGTCGGCCTCGCCCGACTTTCTGTCTCTCCTTACTGGTTTTATTATGACTCAAATATTAAAAATTATGTACAATTACATCTACCAAATATCACAAATTAAGACAATAATATGAACATATCCGTAGATGGCGTAAAAAGACTCGGTAACTTTGCAGGGATCCGCGGCCACTCATCAATTTCTATACAAATATTTAAAGAAAGTAAATGATTCATACGCGCGGAAGTTATGCGAAAAATTAATGATAAGTTTCGAAGAGAGAAGAAGGTGGTAAACAGCCCTACATCAATTTTCAGTGAACGAATTTTTCACACTTCCACAAAGAAACAATAACAAGTTTGCAAATTTCAGCCAGGTAACCGACTAAGGTATACCCTCACTTTGTAATTCATTTTTATCCAAGTTAATGTATCTTTATGAAAGCTTATACGATTGCAATTGCAATATAATGGAATTTTACGAACATTTAAAATTTCCGAAAAAAAATTACGTTGAATAACTGAAAAACATAAAACTTGTCGTAAAATTAAGGTAAAGTATTTTCTGAATACTTAAATTTAAATAAATGTTTCGTAAATAATAGTTCCAAATAAAACATATTAGGATGGAAACAAAGATTTGTTGAGAACAACATCTTCCCAAATATATTCCTTTTGTGTGTGCCAAATATATAATCTATTTCCACCTTCTTTTCTCTTCGAACCTTATATGTATATACATAAACCAGTAAGGAAATGCTAAAGTCGGGCGGTGCCGACTATATAATACCCTACACCACTCTCGTAATATTGAATAACTCTGATATATAAATTTTGTAATTCATGTATAAATTGTTTACATACATTTACTTTTGGGACATTTTATACGTAAATAAAAACGATTGGATCTAAAGAGCCAAATCGGATGAAACATATATATGGGAGCTATAGCTAAATCTTTACCGATTTTCTTCAAATTCAGCAATGTTGGTTCATGAATCAAGAAACTCTACAATTCTAAATTTCAAAACGATTGGATGTAAAATATAGCTTCTATAGAACTAAAGGGCCAAATAGGACGAAACATATATATGGGAGCTATAGCTAAATCTTAACCGATTTTCTTCAAATTCGGTAGTGTTGGTTCAAGAATCAAAAACTCTACCATTCTAAATTTCAAAATGATTGGATGTAAAATACAGCTTCTACAGGACTAAAGGGCCAAATCGGACGAAACATGTATATGGGAGTTATAGCTAAATCTTAACCGATTTTCTTCAAATTCGGTAGTGTTGGTTCATGGATCAAGAAACTCTACCTTTCTAAATTTCAAAATGATTGGATGTAAAATACAGCTTCTTCAGGACTAAAGAGCAAAATCGGACGAAACATATATATGGGAGCTATAGCTAAATCTTAACCGATTTTCTTCAAATTCGGCAAAGTTGGTTCATGGATCAAGAAACTCTACCATTCTAAATTTCAAAACGATCGGATGTAAAATACAGCTTCTATAGGACTAAAGGGCCAAATCGGACGAAATATATATATGGGAGCTATATCTAAATCTGAACCGATTTCAACCAAATTCAATAGCGATCTTAACAGCCGCGAAATACTCTAAACTGCAAAATTTCAGAACGATCGGAGTAAAATTGCGACCTGTAGTCGACGAACAACTTTACATGGACAGACGGACGGACGGACGGACATCGTTAAATCGACTCAGCTAGTAATTCTGAGTCGATCGGTATACTTTAAGTTGGGTCTAGCTGTGTTATTTTCAGGTGTTACAAACATCTGCCGTGAAACAAACTTATAATACCCTGTACCACAGTGTGGTGTAGGGTATAATGAAATGGGCGTGGGACCGCCCAGACAACCTGAAATTTAACCAGTAAGGAAAGGCTAAAGTCGGGCGGTGCCGACTATATAATACCCTACACCACTCTCGTAATATTGAATAACTCTGATATATAAATTTTGCAATTCATGTATAAATTGTTTACATAAATTTACTTTTGGGACTTTTTATACTTAAACGTATAAAAACGATTGGAACTAAAGAGCCAAATCGGATGAAACATATATATGGGAGCTATAGCTAAATCTTAACCGATTTTCTTCAAATTCGGTAGTGTTGGTTTATGGATCAAGAAACTCTACCATTCTAAATTTCAACACGATTGGATGTAAAATACAGCTTTTATAGGACTAAAGGGCCAAATCGGACGAAACATATATATGGGAGCTATAGCTAAATATTAACCGATTTTCTTCAAATTCGGCAATGTTGGTTCATGGATCAAGAAACTCTACCATTCTAAACTTCAAAACGATCGGATGTAAAATACAGCTTCTATAGGACTAAAGGGCCAAATCGGACGAAACATATATATGGGAGCTATAGCTAAATCTTAACCGATTTTCTTCAAATTTGGCAATGTTGTTTCATGGATCAAGAAACTCTACCATTCTAAATTTCAAAACGATCGGATGTAAAATACAGCTTCTATAGGACTAAAGGGCCAAATCGGACGAAAGATATATATAGGAGCTATATCTAAATCTGAACCGATTTTCTTTAAATTCGGCAATGTTGGTTCATGGATCAAGAAACTCTACCATTCTAAATTTCAAAACGATCGGATGTAAAATACAGCTTCTATAGGACTAAAGGACCAAATCGGACGAAAGATATATATGGGAGCTATATCTAAATCTGAACCGATTTAGAAACATATATATGGGAGCTATAGCTAAATCTTAACAGATTTTCTTCAAAATTGGCAATGTTGGTTCATGGATCAAGAAACTCTACCATTCTAAATTTCAAAACGATCGAATGTAAAATACAGCTTCTATAGGACTAAAGGACCAAATCGGACGAAAGATATATATGGGAGCTATATCTAAATCTGCACCGATTTTCTTCAAATTCGGCAATGTTGGTTCATGGATCAAGAAACTCTACCATTCTAAATTTCAAAACGATCGGATGTAAAATACAGCTTCTATAGGACTAAAGGGCCAAATCGGACGAAACATATATATGGGAGCTATAGCTAAATCTTAACCGATTTTCTTCAAATTCGGCAATGTTGGTTCATGGAGCAAGAAACTCTACCATTCTAAATTTCAAAACGATCGGATGTAAAATACAGTTTCTATAGGACTAAAGGACCAAATCGGACGAAAGATATATATGGGAGCTATATCTAAATCTGAACCGATTTTCTTCAAATTCGGCAATGTTGGTTCATGGATCAAGAAACTCTACCAGTCTAAATTTTAAAACGATCGGATGTAAAATACAGCTTTTATAGGACTAAAGGGCCAAATCGGACGAAAGATATATATAGGAGCTATATCTAAATCTGAACCGATTTTCTTTAAATTCGGCAATGTTGGTTCATGGATCAAGAAACTCTACCATTCTAAATTTCAAAACGATCGGATGTAAAATACAGCTTCTATAGGACTAAAGGACCAAATCGGACGAAAGATATATATGGGAGCTATATCTAAATCTGAACCGATTTAGAAACATATATATGGGAGCTATAGCTAAATCTTAACAGATTTTCTTAAAAATTGGCAATGTTGGTTCATGGATCAAGAAACTCTACCATTCTAAATTTCAAAACGATCGAATGTAAAATACAGCTTCTATAGGACTAAAGGACCAAATCGGACGAAAGATATATATGGGAGCTATATCTAAATCTGCACCGATTTTCTTCAAATTCGGCAATGTTGGTTCATGGATCAAGAAACTCTACCATTCTAAATTTCAAAACGATCGGATGTAAAATACAGCTTCTATAGGACTAAAGGGCCAAATCGGACGAAACATATATATGGGAGCTATAGCTAAATCTTAACCGATTTTCTTCAAATTCGGCAATGTTGGTTCATGGAGCAAGAAACTCTACCATTCTAAATTGCAAAACGATCGGATGTAAAATACAGTTTCTATAGGACTAAAGGACCAAATCGGACGAAAGATATATATGGGAGCTATATCTAAATCTGAACCGATTTTCTTCAAATTCGGCAATGTTGGTTCATGGATCAAGAAACTCTACCAGTCTAAATTTCAAAACGATCGGATGTAAAATACAGCTTCTATAGGACTAAAGGACCAAATCGGACGAAAGATATATATGGGAGCTATATCTAAATCTGAACCGATTTTCTTCAAATTCGGCAATGTTGGTTCATGGATCAAGAAACTCTACCATTCTAAATTTCAAAACGATCGGATGTAAAATACAGCTTCTATAGGACTAAAGGGCCAAATCGGACGAAAGATATATATGGGAGCTATAGCTAAATCTTAACCGATTTCCTTCAAATTCGGTAGTGTTGGTTCATGGATCAAGAAACTCTACCTTTCTAAATTTCAAAATGATTGGATGCAAAATACAGCTTCTTCAGGACTAAAGAGCAAAATCGGACGAAACATATATATGGGAGCTATAGCTAAATCTTAACCGATTTTCTTCAAATTCGGCAATGTTGGTTCATGGATCAAGAAACTCTACCATTCTAAATTTCAAAACGATCTGATGTAAAATACAGCTTCTTCAGGACTAAAGAGCAAAATCGGACGAAACATATATATGGGAGCTATAGCTAAATCTTAACCGATTTTCTTCAAATTCGGCAATGTTGGTTCATGGATCAAGAAACTCTACCATTCTAAATTTCAAAGCGATCGGATGTAAAATACAGCTTCTATAGGACTAAAGGGCCAAATCGGACGAAATATATATATGGGAGCTATATCTAAATCTGAACCGATTTCAACCAAATTCAATAGCGATCTTAACAGCCGCGAAATACTCTAAACTGCAATTTGATCAACCTTGCTCTATTATTTCGCACTGTATCGTGATTACAACAGACGGGCGGACAGACGGACATGGCTAAATCGTCTTAGAACTTTACGACAATTAAGAATATAAATACTTTAAGGGGTATCAGATAAATAATTAGAGGTGTTACGAACGGAGTGACCCCCATCGTAGGGTATACTTTATTTGTTAATAGAGTACATTGGGTTTTTTAATATACCAGCTTTTGGATATCAGTCATCGATATATATAGTTCATTCCATGATAGGTCGGACACCTTTTTAGGTCACTATATTCTATTAACAAATAAAGTTACACATCTACTTTCTGTTCCAAATACAAATTGTGGTTGGTAAAAAATAAATAAATCTCAATTTCGAGAAAATTTGTAAATCTTCTCAAAAGACGAACGTTCCGAACTGATTCAAATCCACCACTGATCTGATTATGTGATTAGAGTGACTAAAGCCGGTTTAAAATAAACCCTCCCAACGGTTTTTCTGCTCCCACCGTCCCCGTTTTTTCAAAAATCATGAATTTCGAACCACATGTGCAACAGATTTCCCGTTTTTTACACCTTAGACCACACAGAGGCACAGGGTATTATAACTTTGTTCATGTGTTTGTATGTTTATTTGTTTTGTTTATTATACCCTCAGAATCACTTTCTATGTCCGTCTGGCTGTCTGTGCATGTGTTTTTGTTATCAAAGTACAGGTCGCAATTATGGTCCGATTTCAACGAAACTATGCACATATATCCGTATTGAATTTGGGTAAAATCGGTTCAGATTTGCATATAGTTCCCATATATATGTACCTCCGATTTGACATATATGTACTGTACAAGCAAAATTTGTCACCCGATTTGAATAGAAATTAACAGAGAGAAGTATATTGATACACTTAGAGACAATACTAAATTTGAGGAAAATCGCCCATATATATATATATATATGTTACACCTGGCATGTAAGCGCTGTAGAAACTGTATTTAATAACCAATCAGTACAAAATTTGGCAGAAAGAGGTTTCTTATTACATGAATGAACACTGCAAAATTTGGTTCGGTTCAGATTTAGATATAGCCCCCATATATATGTTACCCCAGATTTGACATGTAAGTGCTGTAGAAACTGTATTTTATATCCGATCTGTACGAAATTCGGCTAAAAGAAGTTTCTTACTAAATACATAAATGAACACTGCCGAATTCGGGGAAAATCGATTCAAATTTAGATAAGCTAAGGAGCTAGGTACTTTGTTAAATGAAACGTAATCAGTTAGTGCAAATTATTATCGCAATGTCCCTTTTCGCATTGTTAGGGAGGTGTAGGACATTATATTGTCGGCCTCGCCCGACTTTCTGTCTCTCCTTACTGGTTTTATTATGACTCAAATATTAAAAATTATGTACAATTATATCTACGAACCAAATATCACAAATTAAGACAATAATATGAACATATCCGTAGATGGCGTAAAAAGACTCGGTAACTTTGCAGGGATCCGCGGCCACTCATCAATTTCTATACAAATATTTAAAGAAAGTAAATGATTCATACGCGCGGAAGTTATGCGAAAAATTAATGATAAGTTTCGAAGATAGAAGAAGGTGGTAAACAGCCCTACATCAATTTTCAGTGAACGAATTTTTCACACTTCCACAAAGAAACAATAACAAGTTTGCAAATTTCAGCCAGGTAACCGACTAAGGTATACCCTCACTTTGTAATTCATTTTTATCCAAGTTAATGTATCTTTATGAAAGCTTATACGATTGCAATTGCAATATAATGGAATTTTACGAACATTTAAAATTTCCGAAAAAAAAATACGTTGAATAACTGAAAAACATAAAACTTGTCGTAAAATTAAGGTAAAGTATTTTCTGAATACTTAAATTTAAATAAATGTTTCGTAAATAATAGTTCCAAATAAAACATATTAGGATGGAAACAAAGATTTGTTGAGAACAACATCTTCCCAAATATATTCCTTTTGTGTGTGCTAAATATATAATCTATTTCCACCTTCTTTTTTCTTCGAACCTTATATGTATATACATAAACCAGTAAGGAAATGCTAAAGTCGGGCGGTGCCGACTATATAATACCCTACACCACTCTCGTAATATTGAATAACTCTGATATATAAATTTTGTAATTCATGTATAAATTGTTTACATACATTTACTTTTGGGACATTTTATACTTAAATAATACCCTGTACCACAGTGTGGTGTAGGGTATAAAAACGATTGGATCTAAAGAGCCAAATCGGATGAAACATATATATGGGAGCTATAGCTAAATCTTTACCGATTTTCTTCAAATTCGGCAATGTTGGTTCATGAATCAAGAAACTCTACAATTCTAAATTTCAAAACGATTGGATGTAAAATATAGCTTCTATAGAACTAAAGGTCCAAATAGGACGAAACATATATATGGGAGCTATAGCTAAATCTTAACCGATTTTCTTCAAATTCGGTAGTGTTGGTTCATGGATCAAGAAACTCTACCTTTCTAAATTTCAAAATGATTGGATGTAAAATACAGCTTCTACAGGACTAAAGGGCCAAATCGGACGAAACATGTATATGGGAGTTATAGCTAAATCTTAAGCGATTTTCTTCAAATTCGGTAGTGTTGGTTCATGGAACAATAAACTTACCATTCTAAATTTCAAAACGATTGGATGTAAAATAAAGCTTCTATAGAACTAAAGGGCCAAATCGGACGAAACATGTATATGGGAGCTATAGCTAAATCTTAACCGATTTCCTTCAAATTCGGTAGTGTTGGTTCATGGATCAAGAAACTCTACCTTTCTAAATTTCAAAATGATTGGATGTAAAATACAGCTTCTTCAGGACTAAAGAGCAAAATCGGACGAAACATATATATGGGAGCTATAGCTAAATCTTAACCGATTTTCTTCAAATTCGGCAATGTTGGTTCATGGATCAAGAAACTCTACCATTCTAAATTTCAAAACGATCTGATGTAAAATACAGCTTCTTCAGGACTAAAGAGCAAAATCGGACGAAACTTATATATGGGAGCTATAGCTAAATCTTAACCGATTTTCTTCAAATTCGGCAATGTTGGTTCATGGATCAAGAAACTCTACCATTTTAAATTTCAAAACGATCGGATGTAAAATACAGCTTCTATAGGACTAAAGGGCCAAATCGGACGAAATATATATATGGGAGCTATATCTAAATCTGAACCGATTTCAACCAAATTCAATAGCGATCTTAACAGCCGCGAAATACTCTAAACTGCAAAATTTCAGAACGATCGGAGTAAAATTGCGACCTGTAGTCGACGAACAACTTTACATGGACAGACGGACGGACATCGTTAAATCGACTCAGCTAGTAATTCTGAGTCGATCGGTATATTTTAAGTTGGGTCTAGCTGTGTTATTTTCAGGTGTTACAAACATCTGCCGTGAAACAAACTTATAATACCCTGTACCACAGTGTGGTGTAGGGTATAATGAAATGGGCGTGGGACCGCCCAGGCAACCTGAAATTTAAAAATGCAATATTTTGAGAACTATTAGAGGAAAATTTCGAAATTTTGTATGTGTGACATTGGGGCCAGTACGCGTCATGGGGCTACAAACTATAGAAATAGAGGGTATGGCACCGCCCACACAACCTGAAATTTAAAAATGCAATATTTCGAGAACTGTTAGAGCAAAATTCTGGAAATTGTATATGTGTGACATTGGTGCCAGTACGCATTATGATGCTAAAAACTAGGGTAACAGTTACAGTAGACGTGGCACCTTCCACACAGCCTGAAATTGAAAAATGCAATATTTCGAGTACTATGGCAGCAAATTTCTTGCCCGAAATTCAAAAATGCTATATTTCAAGTACTATTGGAGCAAAATGTGTGATCTTGGTATTAGTATCCGCGATGAAACTAAAAACTGACTTCACAGTAAGAGTGGGTGTAGTACCGCCTCACAACCTGAAATTTAAAAATGGTATATTACGATTACTACTGCTGTAAGAGTCTCTAAATTTGGTATATGAGACCTTCGCACCAGTATGCTTAATGGAAAGAAAGACTATTGTCATAGTTACAGCGGGCGTGGCACCGCCCTCACAAACTAAAATTCAATAATTTCATATTTTGAATATTAAAACAAAAACTCAAAACAAAAAACTCTTTAAATTTGATTTGGGTGCTCCATCACAGCACCTGTGATGGAGCTTAAAATTGGCGCGGCACCTCCCACACAACATAAAATTTAAATATGCATATTTCGAGTTAAATATACATATTGCAGGTAAGCTCAAAACTATGTGTAACCTTAAAACCGTGATTGACCCAAAAGTTGCCATGATAGTACAAAGTAAATCAGTGAGATTTGCTATTTTTAGTGTCCTTCGAGAAAAAGAGAAAAATAAAGACAATGGGCTTGGCATCGCCCTTTATACATTTGGAATACGATTGTAGGGAGAGTTTTGAAAATTTGCATGTTCGCTATTAGTAATACTACGCGGAATAAAGAAAAAATGTTTGGGATAGGACAGATAGGCACTAAGAGTCTTCAAGTTTTGTGTGAATGCATTTGACAGATAT
The DNA here is from genome assembly GCA_963930755.1 of Eudasyphora cyanicolor. Classification (NCBI taxonomy): domain Eukaryota; kingdom Metazoa; phylum Arthropoda; class Insecta; order Diptera; family Muscidae; genus Eudasyphora; species Eudasyphora cyanicolor. The sequence continues at coordinate 117,799,089 of OZ005736.1, forward strand.
GTAGGTCCATGACCCAGAAAAAAATGAGCAATATCGAGCTAGCATTCATCCTCAATATGACTCAAATACTGAAAACTAAATCAGGAAACCATTGCTCCAATTTGGAGAGTATGCTTTTGATAGCACTCTACGTAGTTTGATAAAAATGTGATTAGTTGGAATAGGTGTTCTCAAACGACCCGATAATTCAGAGCAATATGACTTGAGAGTCGCTTGACAAAGTGTCTTAATACTTAGTATGGTTACATGTGACAATTATTTTGGATCCTGTATTCGTGATACCGAACGTGGCCACGCACCTGCGACTTTATTATTTAACTAGTAAGGAAAGTAAATATTACACCGCTCTCGTAATATTGAATAACTCTGAAATATAAATCAGAACGATCGGAGTGAAATTGCGACCTGTAATCGACAATCAACTTTAGATGGACAGACGGACGGAGAGACATGGTTAAATCGACTCAGCTAGTGATTCTGAGTCGATCGGTATACTTTAAGGTGGGTCTAGCTATAGTATAAACGTATAATACTCTGTACCACAGTGTGGTGTAGGGTATAAAAACGATTGGATGTAAAATACAGCTTCTACAGGACTAAAGAGCCAAATCGGATGAAACATATATATGAGAGCTATAGCTAAATCTTAACCGATTTTCTTCAATTCGGCAATGTTAGTCCATAGATCAAGAAACTCTACCATTCTAAATATCAAAACGATTGGATGTTAACTACAGCATCTATAGGACTAAAGGGTCAAATCGGACGAAACATATATATGGGAGCTATAGCTAAATCTTAACCGATTTTCTTCAAATTCGGCAATGTTGGTTCATGGATCAAGAAACTCTACCATTCTAAATATCAAAACGATTGGATGTAAAATACAGCTTCTATAGGACTAAAGGGCAAAATCGGAAGAAAGATATATATGGGAGCTATATCTAAATCTGAACCGATTTCAGCCAAATTCAATAGGGATCTTTACAGCTGCGAAATACTCAAATCTGCAAAATTTCAGAACGATCTGAGTGAAATTGCGACCTGTAGTCGACGAACAACTTTACATGGACAGACGGACGGACGGACATCGTTAAATCGACTCAGCTAGTGATTCTGAGTCGATCGGTATACTTTAAGGTGGGTCTAGCTGTGTTATTTTCAGGTGTTACAAACATCTGCCGTGAAACAAACTTATAATACCCTGTACCACAGTGTGGTGTGGGGTATAATAACTAATATCTAGAGTACCTTTGCTCCACTAGTTGTAACAGTTAGTGCAAATGCAATTTACAGCAGTGAGTGTGACCACACAAAAAATAGGAGATATTGGATACCTGAGCGTCATCCCAGTCAACACTATTCGTTATAATGGGATTATATTGAAGACTTTACATCTGGCAAACGGTTGTACCAATCGTGCGCCTATAATAAGTTAATATTTGTTTTCGTATGTATGGCATTTTCAGATTAAATGAAACACATTTCAAATTAAACGAAACCTTTTTTCAAATCAAATGAAACCATTTTCAATTGAAATGTCATTTGATTTGAAAAAGGTTTCGTTTGATTTGAAAATGGTTTTATTTTATCTGAAAATGCTATATATCAGGAGATTTGTTCAAGCGAGAAACTCTGCACTTTGATAGGACACTTTGGCGCTGAATGTTCGCAAATAGAATAAAAATTGGATTATTTGTCGAAGACTATATTTGGGGTAGGGGAGCACACCTGGTTAAAACTAGTAATCCATAAAAATAGTAATTGATAAAAAATTATAAACATTAATAGAAAACATATGTAAGTCACAAAATATTTTTTTTTTACATTGAATCAATTTTGTAAAATAAATATTTACTCTTTTTGTAAAATAATTTGAAAAACTTCAGTGAAAGCAGAGTTAGGGACAACCAGGGGAATGACTTTTGATCATTTTGTTCAAACAAACATATTTAAAGGAAAACATTTCCTTAAAAAAAATAATTTTTAAAAAAAGATTTAGTGACCACAAAGGACCTTTAAAGCCTTGTAATAAAGTAAACACCAAAGTGAAATATATTTTATTTTTCCTAGTTTAAATACACAAAGCCAGCAAATTATCCTGCAATGTCGAAATCACCCATATTAGAACGGTTAAATTAGAAAAATGTAAGTGACCTTAAGATGAGCTAATGAAATTGTGAATTGAAATTTTATATAGACTTACACAAAGATGCTAGCACTTGCTAGACGTAACACCATAATATGTAGTTCCATAGGAAAATCATTCACCTTCAAATTCTAATATAAAGGGGTTTTCATTAAGGACATAACAATTTTATACATTAATAAAACACAGAATATTTAAGATATAGAGTTCAAATTTATTCCAAGGGTAGTGCAAATGTTAATTTTTTTTGAATGAAATTCGATTTCGGTCATATGACCACCACAAGCCCCTCTACAGCGATCTATTCTTTGGACCCAATTTTTCACCACTCTTGCACACATTTCGATCGTAACGTTGGCAATTTCACGTTGGATGTTGTCTCTGAGATCGTCTAAAGTTGTTTATCTTGTTGGCATAGACCAATGACTTGATGTGGCCCCATAAAAAGGAATCTAATGGCGTTAAATCGCACGAACGAGGTGGCCATTTCTCGACATAACACGTTCACCGAATTTGCCTTTCAGTAAATCGATTGTAATGCGTGCTGTGTGGTTGGTGGCACCGTCTTGTTGAAACCACGTATCGGCGATGTCAAACTCATCCATTTCTGGCCAAAAATAATTTTCTAACATGGCACGATAGCGCTCTCCATTGACGGTAACTGGACAATTGTTTTTATCGACGAAAAAATACGGCCCAATCACACCTCCGGCATGAAAACCACACCTCACAGTAATTTTTTGCGAATGCAATTGCGTCTCTTGAGGCACATGTGGGTTTGTTGCTGTCGGCATATTTTGTTTATTGACAAAACACTCTAGCCAGAAATGAGCCTGTCGGGTAGGACGATTATTACGGCCGAAAATTTGAGTAGGCGGTCTTAAAGTTGCGACCACCGACTCAGAATTTCGATATTAATTTTTAAGGCTACACTTAGAGACGAATAGGCACATCGTAGTTGTGTAGATCAGGCAAACACACTCCGAATAATTATAGAACAATCGATCGAGTGGAAATCACCTTTATACCTTCTGTTCATTGATTTCAGCCTTCGATGCCAGCAAGAGAAGCCAAACAAAATAATTAAAATTATCAAAGCTATGTGCACCAACGCTGAACTGCAGGTACTACATAATGGGTCAGTCAGTGAAACTTTTACGACTAACATGGGCGTAAGACAGGGCTGCCCACTCTTACCACTCCTCTTTGCAGTGGTAATGGATTGTTTCATGGAAAAACTATGTATGAAGAAAAGTGATATATCATGGAGTTTCCAAAGACACCTTGAAGACTTAGATTATGCAGACGATATCTGTTTCCTATCGCATAAACTTTCAGACATGTAAGATAAAGCGAACGATCTTGTGAAGTTAGCCAAAAGAGTTGGTTTAGAATATCAATATAAAAAAGACCTATGCAATGCGCCTTCATAATAATAACAACGGTCATAAAAAATAAGTTATTGCTAGTAATCTAATTTAGAAAATCTTATTTTTATTTATAAACTTTTTGTTAAATGATTTACGTATATACGTTGTAGTTGGTGTTCAGTTAAATCATTTAAAGAAAAGTGTATAAGTCCAAATTAGATTCTCTATGTTAGATTACTAATAATAACTTATTTTTGTTTTAATTTTTATTTATTTACCGAAAGTAATGCTGGCGATAATGAGATATCATTACCTGGTAACGCAAGTGGTAACGACATTTACTTACAAAGATTTTGATATGTTATATTTTTGTACTTGATTATTAAGCGATTTGTCTACGAATCGCGAGTTAGGCCAGTGGTGGTGATGCTAAACTACGAAACCAGGAGGTCGCGAGTTCAATCCCACCTCCCGGCAAATGAAATGGCGACACCAATCGATAACTACTCCCTCCCAGTTATACGCTCGACCCAATGTTGCGCTCATCCCAATCTTACGCTCTTCCCAATTTTACGCTCTTCTACTTTCTCACCGCATGCCGCCACTGTGGTGAACAAGCAGTAGCAACTCAGAAATATCTACGACCCACAAACACACTCATAAAAGTATTACTTACGTCAACGCTTACTTTTTAATAATTGTAAGCGTGGGGGTAAGTGGTTATTTTTCAGCTTCTGGTATGCTTGAGTGGAAGCACTTTCCTCCAATGACATGTATGTGTAAAAATAATTCGAAGGGAGGCCAAATTATAAGCAGTTACTAGATTTGAATTTAGCTTACCCGTCAGGTTATTTGATAATAGGAAATTTTGCTGGGTACTTAGGAAGCAAAATGTCTGTGCACGGCGGGGTTATTGAGAATGTCGGAAAAAGGCTTAATAGAGCTAGAAGTGCCTTCGGCAGACTCAAAATATATGGCGCGCACCCCATATCACGAGGAATACCAAAATCCGCATTTTCAACGCATGCGTTAAATCTACTAATTTGTACGGAAGTGAAGAAATGGTTGACTAAAGAGTCGATAAGACAACGACTAGAAGTTTTTATAATATGTGGAATATTTTGGCCTAACACCATAACCAATGAAAATCTCTGGAGCTTGACCCGGGAGAAACCCCCAAGGAAGTAGACAACGAGAAAGACCCAAAAGTACTTGGCGCAGAACACTAGGAAAAGAGCTAGCAGCAATCGACAAATCATGGGAAGAACCAAAAATTATTTCATGTAATAGATTAAGTTGGAAATATGTTGATGAGGGATAAATATATAATAAAATTCCTTCGAGGAATAAATAAAGAAAAACATTTAATTCTGTTATAAAATTGGGCGTTATTGCCACGCCCCTTTTGGTACCTCCCACAAAAACGTTCCATTTTGTACAAAAAGTTAACATTTACAGTACCTATAGCCCTGTGAAAAAATGGGCGTTGTCACCACGCCTAGTTTTTAATGAATAGCTCATAACGTTAATATGCCATAAACGCTCATAATTCGGCACAGTACAATGTATTTAACGAATCTAGTGTTTAGAGAAAAATAGGTGTAACTGTTAATCCCCTTCTGGTTTAACAATTAATGTTCCATATTACATTACTCACAAAGTGAGGGCATACCTTTAGTCGGTTTACCGACTAAAACTTTCTTACTTGCTTAAAAATTGGCATGTTTATACCTAACTCGACATCCGGGAAAAATTAGTACTGAAATATGTAAAAGATATTTCGCGAAATTCCTATACACTAAATTCCAAACACTATTTTTTGTAGTTATATGTTAACAAATAAAATGTCTACCGTTTCAAATAAAATGTATTTGTTCAAAATATAAAATATTTTAAAATTTTTGTTCCAAATATGTTTTCATTCAATTCGAACGGACCAAAAACGACGTTTTCTCCCCACGTATGCACTTACGTTAACTAGGATTAAATAAATTTCTATAAACTCGCCTTAGCTGCTGGACAAACATTATTCAATTCCTTCCATATGGTTTAATCACAATAGCCCTTATTCTTCGCACATCGTCCGTGAATGAAACAGCGGCAATTTTTCCTGACTCGAATCATTTGGCGACCATCAAAAGTGATTTTCTTCTTTTTTTCTCGACTTAAGCGATTATGTGATGTGGATTGGACTTTCCTAAGCAGTGGCGATGATGTCGTGGTACTGATATGGGATACGATACTGTTTGCGGTACTGACGCTTAAGCTAATTCTGCTATTATTATTGTTTTTACTGATCGATGTCGTTCTCAGCTGGTGATTTTCTGAAATATTTCCAAGTTGTTTGTTTACATTTATCATAGTATTTCCTAGTCCGTAAATTGTAGATTCCATTAATGTATAATTACCTTTAAATATACTAAGCAATGGGTTTATTGCCTCCATCGCAATGTTTACGATTTTTGAATAACTTTCGTTCTGGAGATTTTTACAACGACATTGTACTCGGCTTATACAGAGTGTTAATAAAAAACAAATTGCCATGAGTTTTAACATTGTGTTTTTATTTTAATTGATCCAAAGCGCCAGTATCTGCGTCTGTCTTGAATTGAGCTTAAATTAAATTGACATCCACTTTCGATTGCGTCTAGAATGGAACTGCCGTTTGATAAATTATAAAATTGAAGAACACATCTCGCTGACGCTATTGTTTCTTCTCATAAAAAACTGTGGTCTGATGAAAATCTCAAAGCTAGTACAAATATGCAATATACATACATATACATTTATATTACTCACAGCTGCGCCAAAGAAAACATGATCGAATGACAAATGATAGCTTTACTCAATGATATCTTGTCCTGGGTGAGTAAATCAGAATCTAAACGTTAAAGGCCCTCAGCCATTACTCAATAGTATCTTATCCTGGGTAAGCAAATCATAACGTCCCTCAGCCATATAAGTTTGATCAATATAAAGTAAGAAAATTTCACTCGGGTAAACCGACAATGGTGTTTGGGGTGGGAGATGCCAGAACGTTGAAAAAAAATTGTTCATTTTTTGTCAGTCTGCAGTCATTGGAAATATCTTCGAAATACATAATACAAAACCAGTAAGGAAAGGCAGAAAGTCGGGCGGGGCCGACTATATAATACCCTACACCTCCCTAACAATGCGATAAGGGTCATTGCCATAATAATTTGGAATAATTGGTAAATGGGTAGAAACGTATTATCTAATTCTGAAACGATAATCGCTAAATTAAGCAATATTCGTTCCTAAAGTGAGAAACATCTTTCTGGAAAATTTTAATGATCGGAAGTAAAATACAATTTCTATAGCTGTTTGATACCAAATCAGGAGGAACATATATATGGAGCTTTAATGTAAATCTGAACCGATCTTTCCTGAATACTTATTCATGTAAAAAGACTCCTTCTGTCGAATTTCGTACTGATCGGATATAAAATACAGTTTTTACAGCGCTTACAGGTCAAATCGGCGGTAACATATACATGGGGGCTATATCTAAATCTGAACCGATTTCTTCCAAATTTAACAGTGTTCATCCATATAATAAGAAACTTCTTTCTGCCGAATTTCATACTGATCGGATATAAAATAAAGTTTTTACAGCGCTTACATGTCAAATCGGGGGTAACGTATATATGGGGGCTATATCTAACTCAGAACCGATTTCTTCCAAATTTAATAGTGTTCATCCATATAATAAGAAACCTCTTTTTGCCGAATTTAATACTGATCGGATATAAAATAAAGTTTTTACAGCGCTTACATGTCAAATCGGGGCTAACATATATATGGGGGCTATATCTAAATCTGAACCGATTTTAACCAAATTCAATAGGGATCGTCCTTGGGCCAAAAAAAAGATATGTGTAAAATTTGATTACAAGAATATATGCACAGACGGACAGACAGACGGACATAGCTAAATCAACTCAGAAAGTGATTCTAAGTCGATCGGCATAATAAACGATGGGTCTATTTCTTCTCCTTTTGGGTGTTACAAACAAATGCACAAAGTTATAATACCCTGTACCACAGTGTGGTGTAGGGTATAAACATGTATAAGTATATGATTGTTGCAGAATTTATGGGGAAGTTGATTTCGAATGAATCTGTCAATTTTTCGCTGAACAGTAGATATTTCAAAGACAGTACGCAGTACCGAATTGTATATATTTATGTGCATTGGGTTTAACTTTATGAGCCTTTTAATTATACCCTACACCACACTGTGGTACAGGGTATTATAAGTTTGTTTCACGGCAGATGTTTGTAACACCTGAAAATAACACAGCTAGAACCACCTTTAAGTATACCGATCGACTCAGAATCACTAGCTGATCCGTCCGTCCGTCCATCCGTCCGTCCGTCCGTCTGTCCATGTAAAGTTGTTCCTCGACTACAGGTCGCAATTTCACTCCGATCGTTCTGAAATTTTGCAGTTTAGAGTATTTCGCGGCTGTTAAGATCGCTATTGAATTTGGTTGAAATCGGTTAAGATTTAGCAATAGCTCCCATATATATGTTTCGTCCGATTTGGCCATTTAGTCCTATAAAAGCTGTAGTTTACATCCAATCGGTTTGAAATTTAGAATGGTAGAGTTTATTGATCAATAAACCAACACTGCCGAATTTGAAGAAAATCGGTTAAGATTTAGGTATAGCTCCCATATATATGTTTCGTCCGATTTGGCCCTTTAGTCCTGTAGAAGCTGTATTTTACATCCAATCATTTTGAAATTTAGAATTGTAGAGTTTCTTGATCCATGAACCAACACTACCGAATTTGAAGAAAATCCGTTAAGATTTAGCTATAGCTCCCATATATATGTTTCGTCCGATTTGGCCCTTTAGTTCTTTAGAAGCTATATTTTACATCCAATCGTTTTGAAATTTAGAATGGTAGAGTTTCTTGATTCAGGAACCAACATAGCCGAATTTGAAAAAAAATCGGTAAAGATTTAGCTATAGCTCCCATATATATGTTTCATCCGATTTGGCTCTTTAGATCCAATCGTTTTTATACCCTACACCACACTGTGGTACAGGGTATTATTTAAGTATAAAATGTCCCAAATGTAAATTTATGTAAACAATTACAAAATGTATATATCAGAGTTATTCAATATTACGAGAGTGGTGTAGAGTATTATATAGTCGGCACCGCCCGACTTTAGCCTTTCCTTACTGGTTTTGGTATAATTTGGCGATGTTATGTGGTAGGCACCAAAAGGGGCGTGGCAATAATGCCAATTTTATTCCGAACTGTAGGCACTCTAAAAGCACTATAAGTTGGAATTCAATTTAACTTGTAAAATGGTTACTTTATACATGAAATGAAAACGACAGTGTTGATACAAAATATTGTATGTGTACGTATTCATGAAAGATCAATTAATCAATTAATTCCCCCACCTTCAGTCCCAAAAAATATTCATACTTTTTTTATTTTTTTGTTTTAATTGAATTATTATCTCTTTAAAAAGCATTTAATAACATTAAAGTATGTACTGGTATTAAAGTTATACGTTTTTGGTGCAAAATATTCCATTTGTGTTGAAGGTACCCGAAGGAGCATGTCAATGACGCCCATTTTTTACTAGACTATAAAAGAAATAGGGGATACAAATATTGTTTCATCTTTTTTTAAATTTTTCACATACCAAATATTATGTCGATACGTTACTCCTTTCGAGAGTTATCGTGCGCACTAGCCAGACCGACGGGTAGACTTTTCTCAAATGATTTAAATTTCCTAAAACGGTTTACCCCTATATTCAATATTCTAAAAACTACGCTCCAAATTCCCTTTGCAAGTTAACTTGAAACGCCCGACCATATATAAAAACAAGAATCGGAAAGAACAAATAGATGATACTATACATAATCTAAACAGATTTTCAGCAATTTGGATAAAAACGTACTTTCTGATTAATTTTATGAAGATCGGACATAAAATACAGTTTCAATAAAGCGTTAACACTAAATCGGCAGGGACGTATATATGGGGGCTATACCTTAATCTGAACCGATTTCCCCCAAATTTATCAGTATTCGTTCTTAATTTAAGAAACTTCTTTATGCCAAATTTTGTAATGATCGGAAGATAAGTAAATTCTTATTTTTTAAAGTCGACCACAGTGGCTAAACTAAATTTTTTTCACCAAGACTGCCAAATCGATGCTGAATCGATATATATTATGTTAAGTTATGCTATTTCTTTTTAATTTTTGTTATTTCATTCATTTTAATTTAATATAATAAAAATAAAGCCTGAGGAACTAACAAATAAAAAGGTAGTTAAATTTGGTATGACAAAAAGCAAAGAATATATATAAGTATAAGTTGCTTATGAAATAAAGAAAACGTTCAATTATAGCACAGGATAACTGATGAATTATAGCACAACATAACTGATACGTTCGACATACCGTCGGCTAAATGTTATTTTGGTCCATACGCCATTTTTGTGTTTTTGAGTTAGGAGTTAATAACGTGAGTTTCAAGCATGCTCTTTCAGAATCTGCAATATTTGTTTTCCTATCTCGTCTAGTTTTCGAGATATAGGTAGGGAAAATCGATTTAACTCTGATTTACGGGAAATAATTCAGATATTTTTGTTCTATGACTATATATCGCCCTGTATTTTTACTCACTATTTTACGTTCTTTCGATCACAATATGTAAATTACTGTCCTTCCATTCCGACCCTCATTGTGGTCCATGTAATACAAGTACGCAAAAATATTCAAACAAAGGTGGATATGGACCAAAATGCCATGTACAAAAATGGTTATAACTTGTATATTTTTGATTGTATAAAATGCATGAGCATCATAAAAACACTGTTGGGAACGCTATTAAATAAAAAGTGCGTAATTTTTCAGTCCCGTTTTTATTCTAGGAACAAATTGCGTTTTTCTCCGATCGCACAAAATGGCGTATGGAACAAAATAGCATTAAGCAGACGATACATACATGCATTTTACAATAGTAATATCACATTAATATGAATTATTAGGTAAATATGAAATATTATAAATTATATGAATTATTCAGAATTGAATGAATTATTAAAATCAAATATTTATGGAGTATTTTTTCTAAAAGATTAAATTAGTAATTTCGGTTTATTAAGTTAATAGGTTCCCAAAGCCATATCTTATTTTCAATAAAATGAATTCACGTCTTTGTAGAAATATAATTTCAGAAATGTGTGTAATTTAACTGCCGGAGTCGAACTTATTCTGTCAAATACCATAATAGCCGGTTGAACTTCTGAACAAAACTATTTTGTCGTTGGTTTAGAAAGCCTCCATTGCCTGCAAAGTGGCAGGTTTACAGTTTTTCAGGTTTTCCCGATGACAAATGTAGCAGTCCTAGATCCAAATAATGCTATTTTGATATCCTCACTTTAGTGAAGGACGGTATATATTATTTGCTACAGGCCAGAAGTGTAACACATCGAAGGAGTGACCCAAGATTCTACGTATGTTCGGCGGAAATCGTTTTTAGAACATTTTAAGTCATTTGAGCTATGTTCTTTCATCTGTCGTTCGGAATGGTGTGTACGATAACGGGTTGAGATGGGCCATATTGGTCCAATACATCTAGCACCTCCCTCGCAGATGTTTAAATTGTTGTAAAATATTGATTCTCAAATAACTTCTATTGTACCTATCAAAAACCCCTATAATTCTACACATAGTAACAGTGTGTGTCTCTATCACGCTGAGAAAAATTGTCGAAGTGGACCGTCCCTTACGACATGTCCCACACAAAGGGACAATTTTGTACATAAAGTTAACTGCTTATAAATGTAATGCCATACACGAGGGCTGTACCAAAATTAGCCGACCTAACAAAGAAACACACAACAAATTTGGGAAATTTTTTCTTTATTTCTCACCATAATCTCCTTCTAGCTCGATACACTCTTTCCAGCGATTTTCATTATCTTCGATACCCTGTTTATAGTAAGAACTGAAAAAACCATCAAGATCAACTTTCAGCTATTCATTGCTGGCAAAGCTTTTTCGCCGAGCCATTTTTTTCAAATATGGCGAATAAGGTTAGTGCTGAAGCGATTCGTAAACTGGTACATTGTCTTGATTGTGAGCAAACGCGACAACCATTTTGCGCACGATGTATATCACTTTTTGAAGTGCCTATGACTTCAGCATGCCCACAAACATTCAATCGACGGTCATCTAATACCATTGTGTGGATTTTTAAACCATTTCCTACGCCTTGAAACTTAAAACATATTTTTTAGAAAATTTCACTTTTCACGAAAGTAATTTTTTTCAAACTACTACCGCCATTTATATGTCAGATCGGCTAATTTTGGGACCGCCCTCGTAAATACTTGAAACAAACATTTACAATTCGGAACAGTGGAATGTCTTTGAAGTTCTACTGTTCAGCGCAAAATATGCGTATTCGTCAAGCCACTTCTGGTGCCTCCCAGAAAAATTCTCGACAGTTCTATTAGTTATCGATAGTCATCTCTAAAAACGTTATTAGTCAATTCAGTACAATAAAATTCCAGCTGATTGTACATTTCGGAGAGATTTAGTCGTATTCAAATTTTTTACACAATAAAATATCAGGATATGTAATCAGTTCATTGAGATTTACTTAAATACTGCATTTAACCCTCTAACAGGCAAATCCGAACCGATGCAAATTTTTCGTCTGGAATTTTTTCTAGCGTAATTCTTGTCAATTTCAAGTAAATTTTATGACACGTTTAGGCTCCAGGTGAGAAAAAGCTAAGCGTTCATTGAGAACAATAGTATTTATTGTAAAAAAGAAAGGTAACAAATTGTAAATGAATTAAAAAATTAACAATGAAAAAGCAGCTCAGTCTTTAAGCTGATAAGCACCAAAACAGTTCTTTGGTAATGTGAAGCATAAGTGCAAGCGACATTTCTCACAAAAAAATGTGTTTTGGACTTTTTGCATTGTTTGCAGTCTCTTTTCTCTTTACTGGACAACATCAGTGGATTATTATGCAGCCCATCGAAGCGAAGATCAACCACCAGATGTTTGGCTTTTTCACCAGGCTTCAAATTGAACGGCGTTGGTGTTGATGATAGTTCCGACGTTGTGGTCGCTGTGGTGGTCCACGAATTTGTTCACGAAATTAGGTAAGCTGCAGCAGTTTTGTTTCGATCAAGCTGCAACTAGAATCATTGCGTCTTTCTGCATACGATCCACGATACAAAATATACGCATTCACTGCGAGCAGGCTGACCGTCGAGCACCACATTATCTCCAGTACCATTGTATATTTCGAAATGATATGCATAGCCTGCAGAATCGCAGAAAACGAACAATTTGAAAAATTGTGTGAAACGGCAATCGTTCCTATAGGACCGCATAACCTTTTGTTACCTGGACGGCGTTGAAAAGTAGGAAATCACTGAATGTTGGTTAAAACCACTTGATAATCTATCAATTAACGTGGAAAAAAATTCGTGATTGATTCTTACGAGTGGAACCCAGAAATAGTGCTCAAAGCTCGAAATTCAGCAAACAAATAAGTACTGTCGGAGAACGACACCTCAGATGGAGTTAACATATTAATATAGATTCACTAATGGTTACCGGTTAGAGGGTTAAAACCCAATGTATCGACTTGATGTTGGCAAGCAAAAATCAGCATTTCATAGTTTCTGTTCGAGAAGCACACAGACACCATTTATTCGACATATGTGAACCAGTAGTATCATAACCTAGAATTTGCACATTGTCTTCATTATTTCAAGTAGCAATAGCGTTCCAAATAGCCTGTGCCCTTCTAATTTCGGAACAGCGATCAGTTGTTCTTTGTGATCATAAGAAATAACTATCGGTAGACGTTCATCTTTAGATTTGCGCGATTTATTTAAATATTGCCGAATTTTCACATATATCGAGGATGTTCTAGTGAAGACCTTCGGAAGAGATAAAATATAACAAATGCAATGTTCACATGTCAGGAATTATTTCCCTCGCCTTAGAGGGGAGGGTATATATCATTTGCTACGACCCTAGCGGAAATTCGATTTGGGTCATTTTAAGTAATTTCAGCAATGTCCATCTGTATGTCTGCTGGCTGGTGCGCACGATGTTTCTCGAAAGGATTAACCGATTGACTTAAAATTTGGTATGTTGTAATATTTTCCTCTATCTCCGGCTAAGTTTGTAGATAGGTCATATTGGTCCTCCCCTTCTAGTACCTCCCCCACAAAGGGTTAACATTTAGTGACATTTTCATTATTTAATAACTTCTATACGACTTATTCGAATCTTCTGAAATTGCCACGCCCCCTTTGGCAACTTAGCCCATGATCATTTGTAGCATAGGTTAATTGCTTATTGATTTACTATCAGTGCATACAAATACTTAAAATGTTGTACGGTGTAATGCTTTTATAGTACCTAGAGTTCGGAGAAAAGTGGGTACGCTTTTGGTACCTCCCACACAAATGGACCATTTTGCAGCTAAAGTTAACAGCTAATAACTTTAACATTAGTGCATACTTTAAAGTTTTTAAATTCAATTTTATTTGATAATAATTTAATTAAAACAAAAAAATACATTTAGGAATATTTTTTGGAACTGATGATGAGGGTTCTTATGTCGGTTTAATTAATTAATTAATACAAATTAATAAATATTTTTTTAAAAAAGGGCTTAACGCCGTCTTTAAATTTTCAGAGTTCATTTAGAATATATGGGGCTATATAACACAGTGCGACAGTCCAGAAACCAAAGACCGCGATACTATTTTCCTTGTAGGTCTTGATGAGTAGAACAACGTTTGTTCTACGAAATTTGCCGGACACCCCCAAAATCCGGATTTACGGGCAAAAAAACGATTTTCTTGCCTTTTTTCACTTCACAATATAACTGGAAAAAACATTGTCTAAACTAGAAAATGACGGACAAAAATTTTGGAATTCCCCGGACAACCCCAAAATCCGGATTTACGGGCAAAAAACGATTTTCTTGCCTTTTTTCACTTGAACGCCTATAACTTTGTTAGTTATTAACCGATTAAGAATCTCTAAAATAATTTGAAAAGAAGAGAATTAGACCTTTCGTACGTTTATCTCACAATATAACTGGAAAAAACATTGTCTAAACTAGAAAATGACGGACAAAAATGAAAAAATGTGTTTCTAGCGCAAATAAACCTAAATTCCTACAGATTCAAATAAACAAAATATACATCATAGGAAAGGTCTAATTCTCTTCTTTCCAAATTCTTGTAGAGATTGAAAATCGGTTGATAACTGACAGTAATAGGCGTTAAAGTGAAAAAAGGCAAGAAAATCGAGGTTTTGCCCGTAAATCCGGATTCTGGGGGTGTCCGGGGAATTCCAAAAAAAGATTCTTGTTTTACTCGACGAGACCTACAGGAAAAACAGTATCGCGTCATTTGCTTCTTTATTTTGTCGCACTGTGTAATCATACGAGTATTTTTCACAGAATTTTATGTTGGTGTCATTGATGTGTAGAACGCAAACTAAATTTGCAGATGCGCTCAAAAACGTTAAGGACGCGAACTTAAGTCTCTGCTTTAAAAAATAGACAACTTACGACCTTTAAAATGAGCCTTCTTTTGTAAAAATCCACGCGTTCCGAAAATACAGAACTCGAAACGTACGCCCTTTGAGAATATTTTCCTATTTTCTCAGATTTCACATGCTAAAAACATCTGGAAACATTTTTTGTATTTTTTTTGATAATAATTTAATTAAAACAAAAAAATACATTTAGGAATATTTTTTGGAACTGATGATGAGGGTTCTTATGTCGGTTTAATTAATTAATTAATACAAATTAATAAATATTTTTTTAAAAAAGGGCTTAACGCCGTCTTTAAATTTTCAGAGTTCATTTAGAATATATGGGGCTATATAACACAGTGCGACAGTCCAGAAACCAAAGACCGCGATACTATTTTCCTTGTAGGTCTTGATGAGTAGAACAACGTTTGTTCTACGAAATTTGCCGGACACCCCCAAAATCCGGATTTACGGGCAAAAAAACGATTTTCTTGCCTTTTTTCACTTCACAATATAACTGGAAAAAACATTGTCTAAACTAGAAAATGACGGACAAAAATTTTGGAATTCCCCGGACAACCCCAAAATCCGGATTTACGGGCAAAAAAACGATTTTCTTGCCTTTTTTCACTTGAACGCCTATAACTTTGTTAGTTATTAACCGATTAAGAATCTCTAAAATAATTTGAAAAGAAGAGAATTAGACCTTTCGTACGTTTATCTCACAATATAACTGGAAAAAACATTGTCTAAACTAGAAAATGACGGACAAAAATGAAAAAATGTGTTTCTAGCGCAAATAAACCTAAATTCCTACAGATTCAAATAAACAAAATATACATCATAGGAAAGGTCTAATTCTCTTCTTTCCAAATTCTTGTAGAGATTGAAAATCGGTTGATAACTGACAGTAATAGGCGTTAAAGTGAAAAAGGCAAGAAAATCGAGGTTTTGCCCGTAAATCCGGATTCTGGGGGTGTCCGGGGAATTCCAAAAAAAGATTCTTGTTTTACTCGACGAGACCTACAGGAAAAACAGTATCGCGTCATTTGCTTCTTTATTTTGTCGCACTGTGTAATCATACGAGTATTTTTCACAGAATTTTATGTTGGTGTCATTGATGTGTAGAACGCAAACTAAATTTGCAGATGCGCTCAAAAACGTTAAGGACGCGAACTTAAGTCTCTGCTTTAAAAAATAGACAACTTACGACCTTTAAAATGAGCCTTCTTTTGTAAAAATCCACGCGTTCCGAAAATACAGAACTCGAAACGTACGCCCTTTGAGAATATTTTCCTATTTTCTCAGATTTCACATGCTAAAAACATCTGGAAACATTTTTTGTATTTTTTTTCGCCAACCTATAAAAGGCTTTGTTTTTAGCAGAGAATTGATATGCAAATATATTTTGAAATCGGGAATGGCGACCCAAAAAAAGTGTTCGGTTTGCGATTTGGCTTTTAGGGGCTTTAGAAGCTGAATTTTACACCAGATCGATGTAAAGCTTTGCAGTGGGAAATCTCTTCAGCATTCATAGAGTCTACTAAATTTAATGGAAATCGGATGAGATTTAGAAAAGGCCCCCTTATACACGGAGGAAAAAAACGGCCTCTGTAACATATTGCCCCAAACATATTTTGCAGGCAACATATATATGTTTGGAGCAGCTCCCAAACATATTATGTTTGGGGTAGCGGTAATGTTCCCAAACATTTATATGATTGTATGTAATCATATATATGCTTATGTGCAAACATTTATATGATTGTGTGTAATCATATATATGCTTATGTCCAAACATTTATATGATTGTATGTAATCATATATATGATTCCATTTAATCATGTATATGATTGTATATTGTTGTTTTTTATCAAAAGTCTGAACCCTTTGTGACGCACCTATAATATATTTATAAAATTCTAGTCTAATGTTCCATTAATTATCCATTATTCGGACTGCGGACTATGCCACTTTTCTTTCAACTTGGTTGGTAGCTCCGTTGATCCACCCCATTGACTGAAAAACGTCAACACCTTATACCACTGGCTATATAGAGTCAACGAGAATTATATGCACAGCGTGTATTTTAATTTACTTTCATGTTACACCCGAAACAAGAAAGTATAAGCATAGCCATATATTCATTCTGACTGGCTGTGGCTGTCAATGGTTGTATGTGGGTGCGTGCGTGTGTTCGCTGTGATGGCTTAGCACAGTGGTGATGGTGGATGCTCTACGAGTCACATAATTGGGCTCTCAGAGAGTAATACTCTCTAAAAATCTAAAAAATATGCTCTAATATATTATTTTGCCAAAAATATGTTATGACACAATCATATCGTTTTATAATATGCTAGAATTTTGCACCGAACATATTATGATTGTGTGCAAACATAATATGTTTACCCACAAACATATATATGATTGTGCCCGTCCCAAACATATTTATGATTGCATCCAAACATATTTTTAACATATTTTTTTCTCCGTGTACATATATGATCCTTCCGATTTGCCTTCTAAGTTCTATAGAAGCTGTATTTTACACCAGATCAAGGTAAAAGTTGGCAGACGGAAGTTTCTTCAGGCATTATTTCCTTCCTTTTTATTGCTAGATTAAAAAAAAATTAAGATAGCTGTTTGCGATTTTTTTCTATTTTTATGGTTTTTTGTCGCAGCAACAAAAAACCCTTTTTTTAAATCGATTTGCTTCTAATTTGTTTTACGGCAGTTACTAAACCACTACTTTCAAGAAAAAGGGATATTCGCAACATTTATAGCCTTCATAATTTCCTTCAATTTAACGCGTATCCCAACTCTATCAGCCTTATTGTCTAAATACTAAAGGCACCTTCCAAGAAAATTGGAATTAAAAAATATAAAAAATGTATATATAATGGACATAAACAATTTCGTGTTCAGGATACCGAATTACGCCGGAGATGTTATGCACAACCTTTTTAGAGCAAGGGACCCTATTGTTGCATATTTTGACATAGTGCCATACAAAGGTCCCATACGACATGAATTCTTGGCCCAAAAAAAAAAATTCCTAGAAATTGGACTGAAAAAATTTAAATTCGCTATTAATTTTAACTGAAACAATTTGTAGGAATAATGACCTCCTATGCCCTAGTTTCACTGTCATTTCTTCAACCTAATGTGCAAGTTAACAAAACTCCAGAGATTTTCCCTATTTGTCATTGAATGCGATAGAATCTAATTTTTTTTTAAATTTTCTATGAAATTAAAGGTTCTGTTCATTTTTTTTCAAACTTTCGTTCAGTGATGAAACTAATTTTTGGTTGAATGGGTATGTAAATAAACAAAATTGTTGCACCAATACATCCACAGAAATAAACTGTTTTGTGAGATTTATGAGGCGGTGGAGTCATTGGTCCATATGTCTTCAAAAATGATGATAGGCAGAATGTAACTGTCGTACCTCAATCAGCTGGCATTAACCTTGCTGACATGTTGTTCCAACAGGACGGATCCACACAGCGTATGTTAGAATTAATTTACTCAAAGAAACTTTTGTAAACAAAATATTTAATTTTATTTAACTCCATTGGATTATTTTTTTTTGGGGTTATGTAAAGCCACTTGTCTACGCCGATAAACATTCGACGAATTTTTGGCGAAAAACGGACGCAAATACTGCGAAATATGCGTGAAATGCCAATTTTGTTTCATTAATAAATTTCTGAACCAATTCAGATAAATGGATCTCGAGTTGTGCTACCTACACATTATATGCATAATGCATATTTTTGCGCTGTGTAATTGATGCCAATAAAAAGTAGTTTTGATTTTTTTTATTTATAACAATTTAAAATATTATATTTTAAAAATTAGAGTTAAAATATGGATAATTAAGTGAGAAAGCAGCCTTAAACAAGAGTATAATTTTTAATATTATTCTAGTCACACATATCCTTTCTCTTGGCACATCTTCCGTGTATAACACAACGACAATTTTTCTTGACCCGGAAGTTCCTGCGTCCGGCAAATGAGATTTTCATCATTTTGTCTTGACTTACGTCTCCTGCATCATGCGCAGGTGTCGTTTTTCCATTGAGATGCGGTACTGATGTGGGGCTACTGAAATTGGTACTGCTGCTGCTGCTGCTGCCTGTTACACTTTGGGATAGATGCTGCCTTTTAAAAACATTCCGCTGCGAATGGTTTACTTCCGTTAGCAAAGATCCCGCCACAATAGTGTTGTTCCCCATTAGACGATGATAACTTGTACTCTTGGTAAATGAGAGTTTGCGAGCATACTCCATAAAGTGGCCAATTATTAATAAGCTTTCGTTCATCGGATTTATAGTACGGCCGGGTATCTGGTTAATGCCGGTAATTATGATATAGAATATTGTTGTGACTTTTAACATTATGTTCTGCTTTTAAATTATTCGAATGAAGAAAACAAACGATTAACTGAAAATTCCACGTTACTTTTTTCCCAGTATAGTAGAGTAGCACAAGATAAATAGCTGCCGGTTTCGATAATGTGTAAAAGAGAAGTGATCGAATGCATTCTGGATGCATTTGTTTTTAAATGAAGTGCTCCATCAAGATAACTGCAATACAGTGGAAGGTATTGACGTCTCCCCATGCTGGCATGCTAAGTTAAACTTGGGCAATACCCCAATTATAGCTAATCGACTATTGAGTATCAATGATACGCACAACCCATCGATTGAGATTGAGTTTTTGGCGTTGCGAAATCTTTGCGATTTCTTGTTCTCGTGTATTTTGTACGTTCCTTCTGGGATTTTCCCTACGAATACATTTTGAATGCAGTACCAAAAACCTCCAATCAGGTTTTTGGTACTGCCGGATAGTGATAGAATTTTACAAATTACTTAAAAGCTACCATAACATATACAACAAATTATGAAAATGTTACAATGGGGGAAATCGCCATTTTTGATATGTTTGAATTGGTAGAAAATAAATTTGACAAAAAAATGTTTTATATTAAATTTTTAAATTATGAAATCAAGAAATACAAAAACCAACGAAAATACAATGAAATCACGAAAATTTGTTTAGTACTCATATATTAGTATATTATAACAAACTATATTTGCGAAGTGAACTTTACAAATAAAATACGCATTTACACACACAAAAAATTATTTATTTGTGTTCAATTGGGCTTTCAAGGTCAGTTTTATTGAATGCGAATAACAGATTATTTATTCCATTTTTCCACATCCGACGTTTCGCTGGGATTTTCTTCAGGGATGATATTTTTATTGAATATTTAATCTTTGGTTCTTCATTGCATTTAAATAATTCTATATTGTACGACACATATACAGTATAATATAAAACACAGATAAAATATAATTGCAAAAATAATCAGAAACTACCCTGCAGAGAAATTAGAAACAGTCTATGAAAACGACCGGATCTGAGCTGGTCCAAAATTCTATATTCACTATATTCAGACTAGAGCAAAAGTAATGCAGCTAGAAACAGTTGAGCGCAAAAAAAACAAGAGAATTCAAAGAAATCTGTCTAGGCAGCGCTGCTTTTGTTTGATTTTGTACAGCGTGAATATTTGTTTGTGTTTTTTCGTCTGCATTGAAATAATTCTAAGTGTTTACCGTTAGGAATTTATGGTGGTGCTTGTCATTTCAGTCTTGTGTTCATTGTTAAGTGAAAATTTTAACAAGTAAGAGGTTATAATGATAATAATAATTATAACTATTTCAAGTTTCCCTTTTCTAGGAATTAAAATAATTTGTTTCAAAGAATAAATATATCTGAATTTAATTTTTATAAATATTATAAAAATAAAAACCATTCAATATATTTTATTTCTTAAATTTTATTTTATAATAAAGGCAAGCTGAAAAGTGGTTCTAGACTAACCCACAACCAAGAGAGCAGGAACTAATTCTACATAATATATTTTTTCCAGCAAGCAACTGTTTCTTTTTACATGGGCTTGTCCTAGGAAGAATCAATTTTTCTCCGGATGCATTCGTTTGGAACAGTTCTGGAGTAGTTTGTACAAAATTTCAAATATTTTTATGCACAGGTATTAGTGTTATAAGCTTTTAAATTTGTGTACCAATTGGTCCCTTTGTGTGGGAGGTGCCAAAAGGGGCGTAACATTTTCGACCATTTTTGTTCAGCTTATAGATACGGTGAAATAATTACTATGTATGAAATCATCATCGGTTTCCCATGTGTAGTATAGAATAGGGATGTAACGAATATTCGCATTCGCATATGCGAACGCGAATTATTCGCATCATTTTAAAATTCGCTTTCGCATTTGCAAAAGCCATCTTTGGATAATTCGCTTTCGCAAAAATATATTTCAGTATTCGCTTCCATTTATTAATGTGTTAAATCTCCTTATTCCCTTCACACAATTTGAAGATATGTGTGTGCTTGTGGTAACAGGAGGTAAAACTATGGAAAACAGTCTTAATACTTGAATATCCTGGAAAAGTATCAATTCAGTTCCTTAAATTTGTTTGTACTAAAGGCTCTAACTATTATTCGCATTCGCTTTCGCAAAAATGCATATTTCACTTTTCGCATTCGCATTCGCAAGAAATATATTTCAATATTCGCTTTCGCTAAAGCCACTTTCGTTGCATCCCTAGTATAGAAGTTATAAGCGTTTTAACATGTCAAATGTTAACCCTTTGTGGGGGAGGTACTACAAGGATGGGTCCGACATGGGCCACTTCAAAACATTAAGTAGATTTGAGGAAATTAATACCACATATATATTTGTAAGTCATTCGGTCACTCCTTTTCAGAGATATCGTTCGCATAATCCAGTCAAACGGACAGACAGACGGACATTAATTTTTGAACCCATTCTGAAAATTTTGTATTTTGTGGGTAAATATAGGGGTTATATTCAGAAGTAAAATAAAAAAAATGTAAAATACTTTTTTCAGGATAATCAAGGATTAAGGACATTTTCGTCCTTTTGGTATTCTTAATACCCATTCAGTTATCCTTTTGTACATTACACTTAGAAAGAACGTTAACATCTTTAAAATGGTACTTATTTCATTTAAATCTGACCTTCCGCTCTAAAGTTATGTCGACTTGAACATAGCTTAATTTTCAAAAAAAAACATGTAGATGCCGCACTTTGGCACCCTCTAAAATTAAAACCGCTATAAATTTTGACAAACGGTAAACTGTATTTATTTCGTACCATCTTGCAGTATGCGCGTGCAAAATTTCTGCGAAATCAAAAAGGTAAAATATTTAAATCATAATTTTTGGGTCGATTTTCTTTGGAATTACCCTATACAGTGCATAAGTATACCTGTTAATAAAATATTGAACCCATTATACTATAAATCATGGAGGCGGCAATGTAATGGTCTGGGGATCCTTTTCCAGTAACGTGGTTGGACTCCTCTATACAATAAATGGAGTTATGTACAGATTTATGTACTGCGAAATATTGGAGAATGCCATGTTTCCCTATGCTGAGTGGAACGTTGCTCTATTACGACAATTTCACGACAACCACCCGAATATTATCGCGAAATGATTCAATAATTGAGTTACAAAGGAAGTGGCTAACGTTATGGAGAGGCCAGCTCAACCGTAGACTTGAATCCCATTGAAAATCTTTTGGGAAAATGTCAACATAGAGATAAATCGAGCAAGCGTAGGTGGTGATAAAAAATAATCTATTTCAGGATATTGCAGATGCTTGGAACTCCATAGATACAAAGCAGTCTTATTGATTCCATGCAAGAAGAAGCAACGCCGTCCTTGATAATAACGGCCTGTTTCTGTATTTCTAACGAAAGTCTCTGCGAACGAAAACTAATCACTCACTTTCGTCTGGAATTTGGTTTCTCTAAGGTTTGTTCGTTCGGTCGCCTGGCTTTACGTCAATGGCGTTAGAAATTTAGCAATTGGCAAATAATGTAATTGCCAAGTCAATAATTTCACAACTTCCGGTCTAAAAAAGCACACATTTTTGTATGGTCGACCTTAGAAAATACACCTCTGTATCCTTTACACTATTTGTGGCCAAAAATCAACCCTGGGTGGTTCAGCTGAGCTGATCCAACACTCTCATATCTTTCTCTCTCTCTCTCTCTCACGTCTCTCTCATTGTGCACTAAACCTCTGCATCAAGACATTCATTTCTTCGTCTACAGTAGTGTACACTACTTCACTGCACACTGAAACATTGTATTTTTTACTCGATTAACACTACCATAGAATGATAGGAAAAAAACAACAAACACTTCACACTGTTTGATGTTTACAATCTAGTCGTGTACTCTGCAGAGAACGAAGCCAGCCAGGTTTTAGCCGATAAGCCGCCGAAGGCAATTTTTTTTTGTTGAGCCACGCCGCCGCCTATAGGTCGGCTAAAATTGGCTTTAAATAGCCGCTGTTCTCATCGGCTCATACCGGCTTAAAATCGCCGCCGTTGTAATTTTTTAATTCCGCCTTTCATCTAGAGAACCATTTCTCCTAATTGTTTCCGGAAAAAAATCAAATTAACAGCCTTTTTCTCTATGTCGAACGAAAGTGATGCGAACGAAAAACAGCTGATTTTAGACCTACAAACATACTGGCTGATACCAGTTAGTAGGTCTAAAATCAGCTGTTTTTCGTTCGCATCGCTTTCGTTCGACACAGAGAAACAGGCTGTAAGTATTCAACTTCCTACAATACAATTTTCTATCCATTCAGCGGTTTCCACAATATCTTACAAAATATTGCGAAAAAATCCTATTTTTTTGAAACAATTTAATAATTTTTAAATAAAGGCCTCATAAAAACGCACTACTGTTATATTTTTATGATTTTATAGTAAAGTCTGCCCTAGTATGTGGGAGTAATGACCCACAATATTAAAAAAATTAAAATTGGAGGCAGGGGGCGAGGTCAAAGTTTAGAAAAATTGATTTTTTTCTTCTGTAATGGTTTTTTGAAGTTAATTTTAATGATACAAAGCATAAGAAATTAAAAATAGAAAATATTATTTCTTATAGCTTTTTCCTTGGACTTTTCATAAAAATACTAATTTTGTCTAAAACAGTTTATTTCCGTCACTTCACAGAAGCTACATTATAGTAGCTGAAAATCTTCACCAAACTAAAAAGAAACAATTCTTGAAAAAAAATCAACAAACAAAATAAAGTTGAAACACACATACAATAATCTACTCTAAATCCAAGTACATTTGTTTTGCTAAACTAGTATTTGGTGTGTCCTCCTTATTCTGTTTAGTTTATCAAGTTTTGAATTGTTGTAATATGAATTTCCGACCAAAATTCATTTATTGTAAATTTTACCTCATTTAATGTCGAGAATTGTCTTCCACGCTCATATACTTTTACTGCGAGTATGACCCATACATTTTTTGTTGAATTGCAATCGCCACTGCAAGCCGGCCATGGCAAAAAATTAATATTTTTTTCCGAAAACCAAGCCTTCGTTCGATGTGATGTGTGAATTTAAGCGTTGTCCTGCTGAAAAATTGTACTATCATCCAAATGTTCATCAATATGTGTTAGTAAAACATCATCCTGCAATTCAATATACATTTCCGAATTCATTTTGGTCGAATAAAACACAAAAAAAATATTTTCTTATTCCAGCATCTCAAGAAAAATGAGAATGTTTGTTGCTGTGTTCAAAAGTATGTCATATCACAAATGCATCACATTTCAATAGCAAGTGAATTTGATATTCAAAATAAACCGTTATCCCAGTAACTGTACTTGATTTGCATTTCACACTCAGTGTTGTAAAAATAAATATTGTAACTTTTCTTCATTTTTCATCATAAAAGTGAGAGGTACTATAAGGGGCGTGGCAATAACGCCCACCTTGTACTGGACTGTAGGTACTACAAAAACATTACACTGCACAAAATTTCAAGTATTTGTATGCACTGGTATGTTATAAGCTGTTAACTTTTTGTGCCAATTGGTCACTTTGTGTGGGGGTATCAAAAGGGGTATGGCATGTTCGTTCTTTTTAGTCCAGCTTATAGAGACAGTAAAATGATTACTATGTATGAAATTTTACAGAATTCCCATAAACTGGGTTTGAATAAAATATTACCACGTACGAAATTTTAAGTCATTCGGTCACTCCTTTCCAGGGTTATCGTTAGCACCAGTCAATCGAACTGACAGACGGGCGGACATTAATTAATTCTTATTTTTTAACCCATGGAGAGCCAATGCTGAATTTTTTAAATTTTTTGGGAAAATATGTGGGTAATTTTTAAACATAAAACGAAAAACATTGATGATACGCTTTTCAGGATAATCAAGGATTAATGACATTTTCGTCCTTTTGATGTCCTTAATGCACAACAATTTATTACATAATTTATAATTCTTAGAGAGGATGTGAAATCTTTCAAATGGTACTTACAATATCGAACAATACATATTGGACTAACTTCATACTTCCGTTCAATCTCCAAAATCTGAAAAGCTATCAATGACATATTCCAAAAATTGTACCTATTACCTAAGAAATTGCATAAATTTACAAAAATTTTAAATTTGGCTGCTTAAATTATTTGAAACTTAAAATTTATTTCACCAAAGCGAAAAGGTCGAAAATTTCCACGACAAAACATATTGGACTATGCATTTCTACTAAGATTTTATGGAAAAACATTTACAGCCTGTTTCTGTAACTTAAAATTTTGCTTTCGTTCGCTTGACAGACGACAAACAGCTGATTTGGGTTTCACTAACTACCATCACAACGGCAAGTCGCACGATAATGAACTCGTACGAAAACGTAATCATTTCAGTGTAAATTTTGGTTTCTCTATCTCTCTTTGCTGTCATTTGGGGGAACACAAATGTCAGATTGAGTCACTTTATTTTATTCGTCGACTGATAGGAACAATGACAAAAAATTTTATTAAAAGTAAAAAATAAGTAGATATAAATATAATTATGGTAAAAACAATTAAATAATAACAAAATTGTATTCATATGTTTACATTTTAAATGGAAAAATTCATCAGTGCACAATAAACCTCTGCAATGAATGTCTTGAATGGCCTTTCAAGACATTCAGTTGTTTATCAAATACTTACTACCACACACTCTATTTTGACAAAACAAATGAATGCGTGAAGAGAACAGTAACCGCCAAACAGGTTTCAGAACAAATAAGTAACAAGACAATGGAGAAGTACACTCATTCAAGTACTGTACACAAAAACAAAAATACTCGATTTCAGTGTACACTGCACTACTGTACTCATTGCCATTGCAAAGAGTGACGCAACAACAAAGAGCGACGGACCACCTTAGAAATTTATTGATTTTGAGGGGTAAATACACTAGTGTACATACTGAAGAAATAGAAAACAGCACTGTACTCGCTTCATTATACTCATCGTTTGACGAATTGAAACGAGTATAAAGAATACAACAACCGAACGAGCAGAGTACCAGAGAACGAAGCCGAGGCAAAATTGTCGGCGGCGGCGGCTTGTCCAAAAATGGGTCGGCGGCGGCGGCTTTTCGGCTTGATTTCGGCTTACGATTTATTGTGCAACATAACAGAAACACATTTATTGTACAACTTAGTTGGAAGTATGAGCACAGTGTAAAAATGGATTTTGTTACGATCACCTAACGGCACTGACGTTGGTCTTCCGGCTTGCTCAGGGTTCCCAGAAGGTTCCAACCCTTACCAACGTCAGCCCAGAGGGACGAACACGAAAAATTGAAATTTTACACAAAACAAACACTGACAGAAATTAAACAGACACTTGATAGACATGGGAACTTGCTGTTCCGTTCCCGCACTCTGCCCTCCCAACTTTTGTCCTTTTGTTCCCACAATACAGCATTAACAAGTAAGAAAGTTTCAGTCGGGTAAACCGACTAAGGTATACCCTCACTTTGTGAGTAATGTAATATTGAATATTACTCGAATTATTCTGTCAATTTGTGTGGGAGGTACCAGAAGGGGTTTATCAAATACACCTTTTTTTTGCTGAACATTAGATACTTTAAATTCATTGCACTGTGCCGACTTATAAGCATTTATGTGCACTGGTATAAACGTTATGAGACATTAAATTGTGGTATGATTTGGGCATTTTGTGTGGGAGGTACAAAGAGGGGCGTGGCAATAACGCCCATTTTTCACGGGGCTATAGACACTATAAAAACATTACACTGTACAAAATTTCAAGTATTTTTATACACTAATTTTAATGTTATAAGCTGTTAACTTTTGGTGCAAAAAGGTACCTTTGTGTGGGAGGTACCAAAAGGGGCGTGACAACAACACCCATTTTTCCCTGGACTGTAGGCAATATAAAAGCATAATACTGTACAAAATTTCAAGTATTTTTATACACTGTTATTAATGTTATAAGCTGTTAACATTTGGTGCAAAATAGTGCATTTGTGTGGGAGGTACCAAAAGGGACGTGGCGACTTCGCCCATTTTTCTCGAGTTGATAACGACTAATAAGCTAATACTATGTGTGGAATTTCAAAAGATTTGAATAAGTAGTATAGCAGCTATTAAAGAATCAATATTTCACAACATTTTAACCCTTTGTGGGGGAGGTACTAGAAGGAGTGGACCAATATGGCCCATCTTCGAACTTAGCCGGAGATAGAAACAAATATTACCACATACCAAATTTGAGGTCAATCGGTTACTCCTTTCGAGAGTTATCGTGCGCACCAGCCAGCAGACAGACAGACAGACAGACAGACAGACGGACGGACATTGCTCATTCGACTTAAAATGGCCCAAAACGGATTTCCGCCGAACATACTTGGGGTCTTAGGTCACTCCTTCGATGTGTTACACTTTTTTCCGTAGCAAATGATATATACCCTCGTCACACTAAAGTGAGGGTATAAAAAGGACCCCATATAACACACATACACTCACCACATACCTAACCTAAGCAATTTCATTCACCCCCAAAAATAAATGGTTAACACTCCATAATTATGTTCTTAAACAATAATAATAATACATTTATTAGAAAAATAGGATAAACAAAAAAACTGAACATGAATATAAACAAAGGATAACCTAACAAATCACTAACACCAGTATACATACTAAAATAGAGCCATTGCTCAGATCATCCATAAATAATCCAACTATAGAACCTGTTTTAAAAGCCCTTTCACTGCTCGCCTTAACAGATTTAGTTACAAACTAAGAGAGCTCTGTTAGCCTGGTTTTCTTCCGCACATTCACGGGTCCAATATACACAAACTCAGATTCTATCTGTTCTTCTTTTTTTATGGGAATCCTACGCTCTTCGCACAACTTTTCTGGTATTAATAATCTTCACACTCAAAAGAATCACCTTATAAAAAAAAGACGGCACTAAACATCACATACACGCACTTAACCTATCTTAAACTACTCCATTTGGTTTTATATTTATAGTTATTTTAATAATTTACTTCTTTTCTTATTTTTTTGTTTGTTTTGTTAGTATTTTTCTCGTTTGATTATTAAATTTCATTAATGGTAATGTTTTATATTTGTTTTCGTTCTAATTCTAGATTAATTTCGGATTTTTGACGAAAATTCACTGGCATCTGGGTGGGATTTCACTGGCTGACACGGAAGGTAATATGGAGAGTTTACCTGAATTTTCCGGTAAGTGCAGTATAGTCGGTAATTTCGCTTTCGTTCATACGTTGGCTCAAGGGACAATAGTGTCGTAGATGTTGTTGTAGTCTCACTTTCATATAATTATTCTTATTTTCTCTGTTTCTTTTCAGCCTCGTATCACCACAAAGGAATAGGACGCTTCTGAGGAATTGCTGTATGCCGGGCAATATCAAAAAAAGCGTGGCCTCTACCGGTTTAAAGTATCCCGGAGGTTAGTAACGTCGGCTTATGTTGTCACTCTTGGTACACGCCACAACCAAGATAAATAAATATATATATTATTATCGTGATTTTTCAGTGTCATTTATTTATTTCGGCTTAAAAAAATGAGCAGGTAATCTTCCACTTATTGAGCGGTTTTAACTTGTTTCACTTCACGATTATTGGGTGTGAGTAGCGGATCAACCGATTTACCCCACTGAAACTTTCAGACCTCCTCTTTTTTTCTACCAGTGGCCTTTATATCCTTCTTTTGGGTTCGATTTTCCCTCGCATTTTCATTTGATTTTCCCCCGTCGAAAGCTTGTTGTTATGTACTTGAAGATGTTATCCTTGAAGATACATAACAACGAACTGTCTGGCGGTCTCACATTTCTGTCAGTTTCAGATTTGACAGTCTGGCTTACTATAAGTTGGCAACGCATCGATCACTCAACACACTTCTTGTGACCAGATGGCCAGACTCTCGCACAACAATTTTTCCCTTAAAAATTAAATCGAGCAAAAGAGAAATAATTAAAAAATGGTCTGAAATTAAACAGGTCTGCTGTACAAACGTATATCTGACAAATCTAGAAAGATCTGAAAGACTTCTTCTATTTGAAGTTTATTTTATATGCCTTCCAAAATATTTTGAATTCACTCGCCGAGTAAAAACTGGTAAAGGAATAGACATTTTGTAAATTATCTCTTAAATTTGCCTAATACTTTTACAAGTTCATTGATCGAAATAAGTAAACACAAAGTTAAATTAGTTTTCTAAATTTTTTCTTTTTTATAAAAATATTTATTTTTTGTTATAGTAAAACTTGAACACATTTTGAACACAAAGCTTAATGATGATATACACATATTGTAATGCAATATAATATTAAATTTATATTTGTAAATTTTTGATATTAAATACCGATTATTTTCAGTTCCGCTGGTCGATTTGGCTAAGTGTAAAATGTTGGTTTCTGTTTGTTACTAATAAAGGGAAAAAATGTTTTTTTACTAAAATCTATTTTGTAGAAATTAGAGTAAATTTTCGAATTTCAAGAAAATGGAATTGTTTTCCTCGCTACAACATTTTATATTATACATCAATTTTCTTGGGAATGGTCTCATTTTATTCATTACCGAGCAGACTTTACTATAAAATCATAAAAATATAACAGTAGTGCGTTTTTATGAGGCCTTTATTTAAAAATTATTAAATTGTTTCAAAAAAATAGGATTTTTTCGCAATATTTTGTAAGATATTGTGGAAACCGCTGAATGGATAGAAAATTGTATTGTAGGAAGTTGAATACTTACAGCCTGTTTCTCTGTGTCGAACGAAAGCGATGCGAACGAAAAACAGCTGATTTTAGACCTACTAACTGGTATCAGCCAGTATGTTTGTAGGTCTAAAATCAGCTGTTTTTCGTTCGCATCACTTTCGTTCGACACAGAGAAACAGGCTGTAAGTATTCAACTTCCTACAATACAATTTTCTATCCATTCAGCGGTTTCCACAATATCTTACAAAATATTGCGAAAAAATCCTATTTTTTTGAAACAATTTAATAATTTTTAAATAAAGGCCTCATAAAAACGCACTACTGTTATATTTTTATGATTTTATAGTAAAGTCTGCTCGGTAATGAATAAAATGAGACCATTCCCAAGAAAATTGATGTATAATATAAAATGTTGTAGCGAGGAAAACAATTCCATTTTCTTGAAATTCGAAAATTTACTCTAATTTCTACAAAATAGATTTTAGTAAAAAAACATTTTTTCCCTTTATTAGTAACAAACAGAAACCAACATTTTACACTTAGCCAAATCGACCAGCGGAACTGAAAATAATCGGTATTTAATATCAAAAATTTACAAATATAAATTTAATATTATATTGCATTACAATATGTGTATATCATCATTAAGCTTTGTGTTCAAAATGTGTTCAAGTTTTACTATAACAAAAAATAAATATTTTTATAAAAAAGAAAAAATTTAGAAAACTAATTTAACTTTGTGTTTACTTATTTCGATCAATGAACTTGTAAAAGTATTAGGCAAATTTAAGAGATAATTTACAAAATGTCTATTCCTTTACCAGTTTTTACTCGGCGAGTGAATTCAAAATATTTTGGAAGGCATATAAAATAAACTTCAAATAGAAGAAGTCTTTCAGATCTTTCTAGATTTGTCAGATATACGTTTGTACAGCAGACCTGTTTAATTTCAGACCATTTTTTAATTATTTCTCTTTTGCTCGATTTAATTTTTAAGGGAAAAATTGTTGTGCGAGAGTCTGGCCATCTGGTCACAAGAAGTGTGTTGAGTGATCGATGCGTTGCCAACTTATAGTAAGCCAGACTGTCAAATCTGAAACTGACAGAAATGTGAGACCGCCAGACAGTTCGTTGTTATGTATCTTCAAGGATAACATCTTCAAGTACATAACAACAAGCTTTCGACGGGGGAAAATCAAATGAAAATGCGAGGGAAAATCGAACCCAAAAGAAGGATATAAAGGCCACTGGTAGAAAAAAAGAGGAGGTCTGAAAGTTTCAGTGGGGTAAATCGGTTGATCCGCTACTCACACCCAATAATCGTGAAGTGAAACAAGTTAAAACCGCTCAATAAGTGGAAGATTACCTGCTCATTTTTTTAAGCCGAAATAAATAAATGACACTGAAAAATCACGATAATAATATATATATTTATTTATCTTGGTTGTGGCGTGTACCAAGAGTGACAACATAAGCCGACGTTACTAACCTCCGGGATACTTTAAACCGGTAGAGGCCACGCTTTTTTTGATATTGCCCGGCATACAGCAATTCCTCAGAAGCGTCCTATTCCTTTGTGGTGATACGAGGCTGAAAAGAAACAGAGAAAATAAGAATAATTATATGAAAGTGAGACTACAACAACATCTACGACACTATTGTCCCTTGAGCCAACGTATGAACGAAAGCGAAATTACCGACTATACTGCACTTACCGGAAAATTCAGGTAAACTCTCCATATTACCTTCCGTGTCAGCCAGTGAAATCCCACCCAGATGCCAGTGAATTTTCGTCAAAAATCCGAAATTAATCTAGAATTAGAACGAAAACAAATATAAAACATTACCATTAATGAAATTTAATAATCAAACGAGAAAAATACTAACAAAACAAACAAAAAAATAAGAAAAGAAGTAAATTATTAAAATAACTATAAATATAAAACCAAATGGAGTAGTTTAAGATAGGTTAAGTGCGTGTATGTGATGTTTAGTGCCGTCTTTTTTTTATAAGGTGATTCTTTTGAGTGTGAAGATTATTAATACCAGAAAAGTTGTGCGAAGAGCGTAGGATTCCCATAAAAAAAGAAGAACAGATAGAATCTGAGTTTGTGTATATTGGACCCGTGAATGTGCGGAAGAAAACCAGGCTAACAGAGCTCTCTTAGTTAGTAACTAAATCTGTTAAGGCGAGCAGTGAAAGGGCTTTTAAAACAGGTTCTATAGTTGGATTATTTATGGATGATCTGAGCAATGGCTCTATTTTAGTATGTATACTGGTGTTAGTGATTTGTTAGGTTATCCTTTGTTTATATTCATGTTCAGTTTTTTTGTTTATCCTATTTTTCTAATAAATGTATTATTATTATTGTGTAAGAACATAATTATGGAGTGTTAACCATTTATTTTTGGGGGTGAATGAAATTGCTTAGGTTAGGTATGTGGTGAGTGTATGTGTGTTATATGGGGTCCTTTTTATACCCTCACTTTAGTGTGACGAGGGTATATATCATTTGCTACGGAAAAAAGTGTAACACATCGAAGGAGTGACCTAAGACCCCAAGTATGTTCGGCGGAAATCCGTTTTGGGCCATTTTAAGTCGAATGAGCAATGTCCGTCCGTCTGTCTGTCTGTCTGTCTGTCTGTCTGCTGGCTGGTGCGCACGATAACTCTCGAAAGGAGTAACCGATTGACCTCAAATTTGGTATGTGGTAATATTTGTTTCTATCTCCGGCTAAGTTCGAAGATGGGCCATATTGGTCCACTCCTTCTAGTACCTCCCCCACAAAGGGTTAAAATGTTGTGAAATATTGATTCTTTAATAGCTGCTATACTACTTATTCAAATCTTTTGAAATTCCACACATAGTATTAGCTTATTAGTCGTTATCAACTCGAGAAAAATGGGCGAAGTCGCCACGTCCCTTTTGGTACCTCCCACACAAATGCACTATTTTGCACCAAATGTTAACAGCTTATAACATTAATAACAGTGTATAAAAATACTTGAAATTTTGTACAGTATTATGCTTTTATATTGCCTACAGTCCAGGGAAAAATGGGTGTTGTTGTCACGCCCCTTTTGGTACCTCCCACACAAAGGTACCTTTTTGCACCAAAAGTTAACAGCTTATAACATTAAAATTAGTGTATAAAAATACTTGAAATTTTGTACAGTGTAATGTTTTTATAGTGTCTATAGCCCCGTGAAAAATGGGCGTTATTGCCACGCCCCTCTTTGTACCTCCCACACAAAATGCCCAAATCATACCACAATTTAATGTCTCATAACGTTTATACCAGTGCACATAAATGCTTATAAGTCGGCACAGTGCAATGAATTTAAAGTATCTAATGTTCAGCAAAAAAAAGGTGTATTTGATAAACCCCTTCTGGTACCTCCCACACAAATTGACAGAATAATTCGAGTAATATTCAATATTACATTACTCACAAAGTGAGGGTATACCTTAGTCGGTTTACCCGACTGAAACTTTCTTACTTGTTAATGCTGTATTGTGGGAACAAAAGGACAAAGGTTGGGAGGGCAGAGTGCGGGAACGGAACAGCAAGTTCCCATGTCTATCAAGTGTCTGTTTAATTTCTGTCAGTGTTTGTTTTGTGTAAAATTTCAATTTTTCGTGTTCGTCCCTCTGGGCTGACGTTGGTAAGGGTTGGAACCTTCTGGGAACCCTGAGCAAGCCGGAAGACCAACGTCAGTGCCGTTAGGTGATCGTAACAAAATCCATTTTTACACTGTGCTCATACTTCCAACTAAGTTGTACAATAAATGTGTTTCTGTTATGTTGCACAATAAATCGTAAGCCGAAATCAAGCCGAAAAGCCGCCGCCGCCGACCCATTTTTGGACAAGCCGCCGCCGCCGACAATTTTGCCTCGGCTTCGTTCTCTGGTACTCTGCTCGTTCGGTTGTTGTATTCTTTATACTCGTTTCAATTCGTCAAACGATGAGTATAATGAAGCGAGTACAGTGCTGTTTTCTATTTCTTCAGTATGTACACTAGTGTATTTACCCCTCAAAATCAATAAATTTCTAAGGTGGTCCGTCGCTCTTTGTTGTTGCGTCACTCTTTGCAATGGCAATGAGTACAGTAGTGCAGTGTACACTGAAATCGAGTATTTTTGTTTTTGTGTACAGTACTTGAATGAGTGTACTTCTCCATTGTCTTGTTACTTATTTGTTCTGAAACCTGTTTGGCGGTTACTGTTCTCTTCACGCATTCATTTGTTTTGTCAAAATAGAGTGTGTGGTAGTAAGTATTTGATAAACAACTGAATGTCTTGAAAGGCCATTCAAGACATTCATTGCAGAGGTTTATTGTGCACTGATGAATTTTTCCATCTTAGCTAGCTGCCAATATCGACTTCTTTATGCTTTAAAATGTAAACATATGAATACAATTTTGTTATTATTTAATTGTTTTTACCATAATTATATTTATATCTACTTATTTTTTACTTTTAATAAAATTTTTTGTCATTGTTCCTATCAGTCGACGAATAAAATAAAGTGACTCAATCTGACATTTGTGTTCCCCCAAATGACAGCAAAGAGAGATAGAGAAACCAAAATTTACACTGAAATGATTACGTTTTCGTACGAGTTCATTATCGTGCGACTTGCCGTTGTGATGGTAGTTAGTGAAACCCAAATCAGCTGTTTGTCGTCTGTCAAGCGAACGAAAGCAAAATTTTAAGTTACAGAAACAGGCTGTAAATGTTTTTCCATAAAATCTTAGTAGAAATGCATAGTCCAATATGTTTTGTCGTGGAAATTTTCGACCTTTTCGCTTTGGTGAAATAAATTTTAAGTTTCAAATAATTTAAGCAGCCAAATTTAAAATTTTTGTAAATTTATGCAATTTCTTAGGTAATAGGTACAATTTTTGGAATATGTCATTGATAGCTTTTCAGATTTTGGAGATTGAACGGAAGTATGAAGTTAGTCCAATATGTATTGTTCGATATTGTAAGTACCATTTGAAAGATTTCACATCCTCTCTAAGAATTATAAATTATGTAATAAATTGTTGTGCATTAAGGACATCAAAAGGACGAAAATGTCATTAATCCTTGATTATCCTGAAAAGCGTATCATCAATGTTTTTCGTTTTATGTTTAAAAATTACCCACATATTTTCCCAAAAAATTTAAAAAATTCAGCATTGGCTCTCCATGGGTTAAAAAATAAGAATTAATTAATGTCCGCCCGTCTGTCAGTTCGATTGACTGGTGCTAACGATAACCCTGGAAAGGAGTGACCGAATGACTTAAAATTTCGTACGTGGTAATATTTTATTCAAACCCAGTTTATGGGAATTCTGTAAAATTTCATACATAGTAATCATTTTACTGTCTCTATAAGCTGGACTAAAAAGAACGAACATGCCATACCCCTTTTGATACCCCCACACAAAGTGACCAATTGGCACAAAAAGTTAACAGCTTATAACATACCAGTGCATACAAATACTTGAAATTTTGTGCAGTGTAATGTTTTTGTAGTACCTACAGTCCAGTACAAGGTGGGCGTTATTGCCACGCCCCTTATAGTACCTCTCACTTTTATGATGAAAAATGAAGAAAAGTTACAATATTTATTTTTACAACACTGAGTGTGAAATGCAAATCAAGTACAGTTACTGGGATAACGGTTTATTTTGAATATCAAATTCACTTGCTATTGAAATGTGATGCATTTGTGATATGACATACTTTTGAACACAGCAACAAACATTCTCATTTTTCTTGAGATGCTGGAATAAGAAAATATTTTTTTTTGTGTTTTATTCGACCAAAATGAATTCGGAAATGTATATTGAATTGCAGGATGATGTTTTACTAACACATATTGATGAACATTTGGATGATAGTACAATTTTTCAGCAGGACAACGCTTAAATTCACACATCACATCGAACGAAGGCTTGGTTTTCGGAAAAAAATATTAATTTTTTGCCATGGCCGGCTTGCAGTGGCGATTGCAATTCAACAAAAAATGTATGGGTCATACTCGCAGTAAAAGTATATGAGCGTGGAAGACAATTCTCGACATTAAATGAGGTAAAATTTACAATAAATGAATTTTGGTCGGAAATTCATATTACAACAATTCAAAACTTGATAAACTAAACAGAATAAGGAGGACACACCAAATACTAGTTTAGCAAAACAAATGTACTTGGATTTAGAGTAGATTATTGTATGTGTGTTTCAACTTTATTTTGTTTGTTGATTTTTTTTCAAGAATTGTTTCTTTTTAGTTTGGTGAAGATTTTCAGCTACTATAATGTAGCTTCTGTGAAGTGACGGAAATAAACTGTTTTAGACAAAATTAGTATTTTTATGAAAAGTCCAAGGAAAAAGCTATAAGAAATAATATTTTCTATTTTTAATTTCTTATGCTTTGTATCATTAAAATTAACTTCAAAAAACCATTACAGAAGAAAAAAATCAATTTTTCTAAACTTTGACCTCGCCCCCTGCCTCCAATTTTAATTTTTTTAATATTGTGGGTCATTACTCCCACATACTAGGGCAAAATTTTCTGAGAATTTAAAAAAGATCTAGTTTTTGACTTGTGACACTTGAGAAGAGCTACCCATATACGTACGAAATTTAAGAACCGTTCAGTCGAACTGACATACGGACGGACATTAATTAATTCATTTTTTAAACCAATCCTGAAATTTTTAAATTTTTTGGGAAAATATGTTGGTAATTTTGAAAAAAAAAACAAAGATGCTTTTTAGGATAATCAAGGTTGAAGGACATTTTCGTCCTTTTGAGTCCTTAATACATAAAAGTTGGTAACTTAATTCATAATTCTTAGAGAGGATGTTAAATACTTTCTAATGGTACTTATATCATTTAAATCTAGTATTCCGTTCAAAAGTTATGTCGACTTCAAAATAGTTAAATTTGTAAAAAAATTTTGTAGAAGACCAACTTTGGCACTCTATAAAATCTAAACCACTATGAAATTGGTCAAATGTTAAAAGGCCACAATTTGAAATCACCCATTTTTCATTTTTGTGACATGATTTTTTAAATATTATTGACACATCCTTGTGGTGTTTTGCATTTTTGATTGATATATCGCCAAAAAAATTTGCATATTTTACATATTTTGTGCATATTTTGTTTGCATATTTTTGCACTCAAATTATTTAAATTTGAGTGATGAAACGTCTAAATACAAATTTTTGTTCAAATTGAAAGATATGCAAAAATCCGAGGTCTAGTCATGTATCAGCAAAAGAACGGCAACTAATATTTTGGTTGTATCTCCGAAAATATATTTACAGCCTGTTCAGCTAAATGTACCAAAACGCAGACGTGCGATAGCTACCCAAGCAATAATTTTCTTCTTCTTATTCTCACCCAAGCGATCATGTTTTTAATTTGGTTCATTGTCACTTATCGTTTGGGTAAGAAAGCTCTTTTCTTCATCGTCTTCCTGTCAAAGACCAATATTACCTTCATGTTGTTATTGACATTTCTTAAAGCTTTTTCCACACGAAAATATCAGAACGGGGGCAACCCTATCTAACAGCTGTAAAAGTTGCAACAGCTGTTTCTAAACGATGAGAAATAATTAAAAACCCGAAAACAAACAATTGTTTGTTTGATAGATCATTTATGTATATATAGGGGCTATATCTAAATCGGAAACCATCTGCACCCATTTTAGTAAGTCCTTGAGTTAAAAAGGAAGTTCTTGCTAAATTTCCTAGTGATCTGAGCATAATTGTGACCTGTACTCGGTAACAAGGATACATTTATAGACGGACGGACAAAACCAAACCTATTCAGAAAGATATTCTAGGTCGATAGGTATAATAAACAATTGTTTGGGTCACCTAATTTAAGGTATTACGAAAAAATGCAAAAAGCAACAGTGTGGTTGTGAGATTTCAAAACATTTTATGCAAACTAATAAAAAGACATTTTTTGAAATGTTGGTGGATACTTCAGCAAAAGATACAGGTGTATGTTGTTTGGTTCATTTATCCATTTTTTATTCATTTATCCAACAATTTTCACTTTATCATTCAAAAGGGCGGTAAACATAACCGACACGAATGAATTTTTCTGATCGTCTAATTTGACATTTCATTTTGTTCGTTGTGGTCTTATAAGAACCAAAATGTTGGCGATAATTGAAAGCTTCTTTGTTTACAATCAAAACAAAGTGTGCAAAAACCAAAAATTTCATTCGCTTGCCAATAGACGTGCGAAGTGACAAAAAATTTTTTCTGTTGTAGTAACCAATTATTCGTTGCAATAATAAGCTTTGGTCTATTGATACAATATCTGTTGTCAAAAATAAAACAGTGGTTGTCACAACCAAAAGTCGATCATATAGTACTATAATGAAACCGAGTGTCAATGAAAAAACAATCTTAATTCGATTGATACCACCATCGATTTAGTTGCAAGCATTTTTATTTGATCGTATCCATGTTATTATTGTTTATTTATATATAAATACAACCGACACATGGTGTAGGCAATATATTTTTGCTAGTAATATTTATCCCCTCACCTTAGAGAGGAGGGTATATATCATTTGCTACGAACCAAAAGTGTAACACATCGAAGGAGTGACCTAAGACCCTAATTATGTTCGGCGGATATCCGTTTTGGGTCATTTTAAGTCGAATGAGCAATGTCCGTCCGTATGTCTGTCTGTCTGCTGGCTGGTGCGCACGATAACTCTCGAAAGGAGTAACCGATTGACTTCAAATTTGGCATGTGGTAATATTTTTTTCTATCTCCGGCTAAGTTCGAAGATGGACCATATTGGTCCACTCCTTCTAGTATCTCACCCACAAAGGGTTAACATTTAGTGAAATATTGATTTTTTAATAACATCTACACTACTTATTTGAATCATCTGAAATTCTGCACATAGTATTAGTTTATTAGTCACTATTACCTCGAGAAAAATAGGCGAAGTTGCCACGTCCATTTGGGTACCTACCACACAGATGGACAATTTTGAACCAAAAGTTAATAGCTTATAACTTTAATACCAGTGCATACAAAGACTTGAAATTTTGTACAGTGTAATTGTTTCATAGTACCTACAATCCAGTGAAAAATGGGCGAAGTTGCCTCGCCGCTTTTGGTACCTCCCACACAAATGGACCTTTTTGTACCAAAAATTAACAGCTTCTAACTTTCATACCAGTGCATGTAAATACTTGAAATTTTGTACAGTGTAATGCTTTTATAGTACCTAGAGTCCAGAGATAAGTTACCGTTTTTGGGACGCCCTTTTGGTACCTCTCACACAAATGGACCATTTTGTACCAAAAGTAAACAGCTTTGAACTTTAATACCAGTACATACTTTAACATTATTAAATGCAATTTAAATTGATAATAACTTAAATAAAAAAATAATAAATTTACAAATATTTTCTTGGGACTCAAGGTGAGGGGATTCAAAAGTCGGTTTACCCGACTGAACTTTCTTACTTGTTTTATATTGTTACAATCGAATTCAACCAAGTATTTTCCTGGGTGAACACATGATTTTGGGGCTCAATTGAGAACTGGACGTGAAAGTAACCCCAAAAATAAGTCGGTTAGTCAAGTTGGCTTGCTATTTTTAAGGCCTTGGGTGCACTTTTTTCTGGTATGTTTGTTCTGCATTTTTTCTCCTATTCAATATCTACAACTTTGCTTCAGACACAAAAGAGTACGGAGAAAAAAATATAGAAAAAGTTCTAAAAATCCACCTTGAGCAAAAATATCGTTTGGCCATTAAATTATGCAGAAGCGCTTACTTTTGGGACCACTTTTACGTCCAATTCTCAGAATTGGGTCCCAAATCAATGAGCTGAAAAATGTTGTACTGTGTTAGCTTTTGCACAGCACTAATTATTCGCCCACCTTAGAGAGGAGGTATATGTATATCATTTGCTACGAGCCAAACGAGTAACACATCGATGGAATGACCTAAGACCCAAAGCATGTTTGGCGGAAATTCGATGTGGGTAATTTTAAGTCATTTGAGCATTATCCGTCCGTCCGTTTATCTGTCTGCTGGCTGGTGGGCACGATAACTCTCGAAAGGATTGACTTCAAATTTGGTATGCGGTAATATTTTACTCTATCTGTGGTTAAGTTCGAAGATGAGCCATATTTGGGCACTCCTTCTTGTACCTCTCCCGTAAAGGGTTAACATTTAGTGAAATATTGCTTGTTTATAGAAGTTGTTCGAATCTTCGAAATTCAACATATAGTAATAGTTTACTAGTCGCTAACACCTCAAGAAAAATGGGCGAATTGCCATGCCTATTTTGGTACCTCCACAAAAATGGACCACTTTCACTAAATGTTAACTGCTTATAGCCTTAGTATCATTTCATACAAATACTTCAAATGTTGTACAGTGTAATGCTGTAAGAGTACGCAGAGTCCAGAGAAAATTGGGCATTTTTGTCACGAACCTTTTGGTACCTTCCACACAAATACCAGTGCATACAAATACATGAAATTTGAAATTTAATGAAAATTTAAAATCAATTACACCCCAACATGGTAAACAATAAACAATTGCATGCAGCAGAGGACTTATAGCTCCTAGACATGATTTTGTAGTAGAAAATAATTGGGCATGAAAAATATGATATATCTAAAGTCGTAGAAATCTGTTGATTAAAACCAAAGATATAGAGGGTGGTTAAATTGTAAGGGCCGAAGTTGAATGTGAACCAGACCTAAACTCCAAATTTTTTCTGCATTTCATTTGACACATCTCAATTTTAGTCTAACTCAATTGGAACCATGGAAAGATACACAATCGAGCAACGCGTTAAAGGTTTTTAACCCTTCTACGAAAATGGGCTTTCAAATCAAAATGCATTTGGTGCACTTCGTGATGTTTTTTTGATCTGCATAATCGACCAAATGTGTCCACAATCGGGAGAATTGTGAGCAAATTTCAACAAACCGAGTCTGTAGGAGATGTGAAAACATCTGTGCATGCTCGCCCAGTCGTTTGGTGCGGCTTATGGGCTGGCGACGTCATCGGGACATACTTCTTCGAAATGAGGCCGGTCAGGCAGTTACTGTGAATGGTGTTCGTTATCGTGAGATGATAACGAACTTTTCATGGCGCGAATTGGAAGATATGTATATATGTATGTGGTTTCAACAGGGCGGTGCCACTTGCCACACAGCTAACGAAACAATGGCTCTTTTGCGCAACAAATTCAATGGCCGTGTTATCTCACGTCGTGGCGATGTCAATTGGCCGCCAAGAGCATGTGATTTGACACCGTTGGACTTCTCACTTTGGGGTTATTTGAAAGAAAAGGTCTACGTCGATCAGCCAGCAACAATTAAAGAGCTAAAAATGAGATAATTTAGCTATGCAAATAAAAAGTTTTTTTGTGTCCTAGACCTAAAAATATTTTTATACCCTACACCACACTGTGGTACAGGGTATTATAAGTTTGTTTCACGGCAGATGTTTGTAACACTTTAAAATAACACAGCTAGACCTTAAAGTATACCGATCGACTCAGAATCACTAGCTGAGTCGATTTAACGATGTCTGTCCGTCCGTCCGTCCGTCTGTCCATGTAAAGTTGTTCGTCGACTACAGGTCGCAATTTCACTCCGATCGTTCTGAAATTTTGCAGTTTAGAGTATTTCGCGGCTGTTAAGATCGATATTGAATTTGGTTGAAATCGGTTCAGATTTAGATATAGCTCCCATATATATCTTTCGTCCGATTTGGCCCTTTAGTCCTATAGAAGCTGTATTTTACATCCGATCATTTTAAAATTTAGAATGGTAGAGTTTCTTGATCCAAGAACCAACATTGCTGAATTTGAAGAAAATCGGTTAAGATTTAGCTAGAGCTCCAATATATATGTTTCGTCCGATTTGGCCATTTAGTCCTATAGAAGCTGTATTTTACATCCGATCGTTTTGAAATTTAGAATGGTAGAGTTTCTGGATCCATGAACCAACATTGCCGAATTTGAAGAAAATCGGTTAAGATTTAGCTATAGCTCCCATATATATGTTTCGTCCGATTTTGTTCTTTAGTCCTGTAAAAGCTGTATTTTACATCCAATCATTTTGAAATTTAGAATGGTAGAGTTTCTTGATCCATGAACCAACATTGCCGAATTTGAAGAAAATCGGTGCAGATTTAGATATAGCTCCCATATATATCTTTCGTCCGATTTGGTCCTTTAGTCCTATAGAAGCTGTATTTTACATCCAATCGTTTTGAAATTTATTATGGTAGAGTTTCTTGATCCATGAACCAACATTGCCAAATTTGAAGAAAATCGGTTAAGATTTAGCTAGAGCTCCCATATATATGTTTCGTCCGATTTGGCCATTTAGTCCTATAGAAGCTGTATTTTACATCCGATCGTTTTGAAATTTAGAATGGTAGAGTTTCTTGATCCATGAACCAACATTGCCGAATTTGAAGAAAATCGGTTCGGATTTAGATATAGCTACCATATATATCTTTCGTCAGATTTGGTCCTTTAGTCCTATAGAAGCTGTATTTTACATCCGATCGTTTTGAAATTTAGAATGGTAGAGTTTCTTGATCCATGAACCAACATTGCCGAATTTGAAGAAAATCGGTTCGGATTTAGATATAGCTCCCATATATATCTTTCGTCCGATTTGGTCCTTTAGTCCTATAGAAGCTGTATTTTACATCCGATCGTTTTGAAATTTAGAATGGTAGAGTTTCTTGATCCATGAACCAACATTGCCGAATTTGAAGAAAATCGGTTAAGATTTAGCTATAGCTCCCATATATATGTTTCGTACGATTTTGCTCTTTAGTCCTGTAAAAGCTGTATTTTACATCCAATCATTTTGAAATTTAGAATGGTAGAGTTTCTTGATCCATGAACCAACATTGCCGAATTTGAAGAAAATCGGTGCAGATTTAGATATAGCTCCCATATATATCTTTCGTCCGATTTGGTCCTTTAGTCCTGTAGAAGCTGTATTTTACATCCGATCGTTTTGAAATTTATTATGGTAGAGTTTCTTGATCCATGAACCAACATTGCCAAATTTGAAGAAAATCGGTTAAGATTTAGCTAGAGCTCCCATATATATATTTCGTCCGATTTGGCCATTTAGTCCTATAGAAGCTGTATTTTACATCCGATCGTTTTGAAATTTAGAATGGTAGAGTTTCTTGATCCATGAACCAACATTGCCGAATTTGAAGAAAATCGGTTCGGATTTAGATATAGCTCCCATATATATCTTTCGTCCGATTTGGTCCTTTAGTCCTATAGAAGCTGTATTTTACATCCGATCGTTTTGAAATTTAGAATGGTAGAGTTTCTTGATCCATGAACCAACATTGCCGAATTTGAAGAAAATCGGTTAAGATTTAGCTATAGCTCCCATATATATGTTTCGTCCGATTTGGCCCTTTAGTCCTATAAAAGCTGTATTTTACATCCAATCGTGTTGAAATTTAGAATGGTAGAGTTTCTTGATCCATGAACCAACACTACCGAATTTGAAGAAAATCGGTTAAGATTTAGCTATAACTCCCATATATATGTTTCGTCCGATTTGGCCCTTTAGTCCTATAAAAGCTGTATTTTACATCCAATCGTGTTGAAATTTAGAATGGTAGAGTTTCTTGATCCATGAACCAACACTACCGAATTTGAAGAAAATCGGTTAAGATTTAGCTATAACTCCCATATATATGTTTCATCCGATTTGGCTCTTTAGATCCAATCGTTTTTATACCATACACCACACTGTGGTACAGGGTATTATATAAGTATAAAATGTCCCAAAAGTAAATTTATGTAAACAATTTATACATGAATTACAAAATTTATATATCAGAGTCATTCAATATTACGAGAGTGGTGTAGGGTATTATATAGTCGGCACCGCCCGACTTTAGCCTTTCCTTACTGGTTTTGTATAGATTGTGGCATACT
Organism: Eudasyphora cyanicolor; assembly: GCA_963930755.1. Taxonomy (NCBI): domain Eukaryota; kingdom Metazoa; phylum Arthropoda; class Insecta; order Diptera; family Muscidae; genus Eudasyphora; species Eudasyphora cyanicolor. Next base: position 117,843,347 of record OZ005736.1, read on the forward strand.
GTTATATAAAATAAAAACCAAAAATTTTTTTATTGATACTTTTTTTTTGAGTGTGTAATTTTGTATATGAGTCATTCCACGCCAAACGGGACGTTTTTTGACATCACTATTTTTGATTGCTTCGAAATTTTGTGCATGCATTATTTACCTAAAACTATCTTATACGTAGCTCAAGAAAAAATTTTAAAGAAGTTTCTTTAAGAGTTATGAGCAATTTAAAGTTGACGAAATTACGTTTTTTTCTAAAAGGTGTGTTTATCCTTTAGCTTGTATCTCCTAAAATACGTGACCGATTTTAATGTGCTATACCTTGTTTTGAAGGTAATTTCAACTACTACAACTAACTTAAAGTAAACACTGCAACAAAAATACTAGTTTTTAATATTTTTGCCCTTTTATACTTTCTATTGCGATTTTCAAAATGATTACACCCTTCGATTTTTTTTAAATTTTAATGTCGTGTTCTGAGATGTCTTTGTTAGCTACTGTATGAATTTGGAAGTGGTGAATTGATGGGAACTATTTTTTACAATTTTTATAAAAAAAAGCATTTGCATAATTTCTGTGAGTGTGCTTTAAATAATTAACAGAATGATAATTTTTAGTCATTAGTTTATTAAAACAGAAAGAACATTAAAACATTTAAGAAAAGAATGACAATTATTAATAATCATAACTCTTAAAGAAACTTCTTTAAAATTTTTTCTTGAGCTACGTATAAGATATTTTTAGGTAAATCATGCATACACAAAATTTCGAAGCAATCAAAAATAGTGATGTCAAAAACCGTCCCGTTTGGCATGGAATGACTCATATTCGACCTGTGTTTTTAATTTTGTTTGATATTTATCCAAAAATGAGCTCGATGTCTGTGTTGGTTTTTTTATGTGTTTTTTATTATTTTCATTCAATATTTCGTCTATCTTCGAAAGACATCATCAGGATGAGAAAATATAACTACGAAAACTTTAAAATTATCCGTAGAAAATGAGTATGTACTCCCTTCGTCGTTGTCTGTTGTCATACTGTGTCAGTATTAATGTTGTCATACTGTGTCAGTATGACAACAGACAACGACGAAGGGAGTACAAACTGATGCAAGAAATGAATTTTGAGGGACATATTTACACTTGTTGGAATACATAAAGCGAAAAATAAGTTGGAATAATACATACATACATACATATGTGTTATGTACATAAATATATTTCTAACCAATTTTTTTATAATTTTTAACGAATCATTAATCATTGTTTCATATTGCGGGCTTTTATTGGATCCAAGGAAATTTGAAACTACAAGCTTAAACGCTGCAATTTCATCCGACGTCAAATATGATTCGAAATTCACATCTTTCATCAGTTTCTTTATTTTAGGCACATCAAAAACTCCTTCTTCGATTTTTTGAAAAGAAAGACTTTTGAATAAACTTTTTAAACATGAGAGTGAATTGCCATCTTTCCTTAATGCTTTTACAAAATTTTTAAAGAGCCCCAGATTAATATGCAGTGGTGGCAAGTACTCAGTTGAACTTGATGATGTTTCCGTTATTAGGCTGTTAGCTATACTTGGACACTTGGGAATTGGTATTGTTTCCGAATGTGCAACTGGCAAAGTGACAGATTTTACTTCAACGTATTCCAGCGAATGAATCTGTTTACTTAGACAAAAATAGCAGTCCGTATCGTGAATGAATGGTTGTCTCCAAATCATTGGCATTCCAAATTGCACGTGATGTCTAAAATTAAAACGTTTTATTCCACAAAACATTGTAATACATAAATTTTAAAGTACTTACCGCATTCTTCCACTAGTCCATCGAGTAAGATTTACATTTACACAAAATACTATGTGTCCACGGTTCGTTCATATTTTTAACTCGTATACTAAAATATTACACATATATTTCTTCTATTATTTTACTAAACGCATGTCGATTTTTTAATTACATATTTTCCGCAGATGTAGCAGAAATGGTCGGGGTCATTTACACATTGAAAAGTTCTTTGCCTTTTACTCATACTTCGAAATATAACTTTGTAATATTTTTCAGAAAATCGACTTATCTCATTTAGGCGCTGAATTACACTAATTTATTAATAGGATATTTCATTCATAAATTCCGGGTTTAAGGTTAAGTTGCAGTACCTGTAGCTGACATATAGTTTGCTTCGAACGTCGAATGGAATGGAAACCTCATAAATAAAAAACCACAAATATTGTTAAATGACCCTCTACCTGAGCGGATCTCATCCAATAAAGCTCTTACATTGCGTATCATGTTTTATGAATGGTTACGAACGGCCATAAAACCTCGTCCTCTCTATAATTTTATAATGTCTGACATCAATCCTCATAAAATAAAATGCAAGTGCAATGTCTCTTATATGTCTCTCTCACATATGGCGAATTCAATATAAGCAGAAACATCATTTAAAAACGAAAAATATGAAAGAAGAGTTTTTTGAATTTCCCAAACATTTACAAAATGGCCCATAACTTTTACATCTATCCATAGATTTTTTCAAATAGACAGTGTTTTCTTCGTTAGCATGCTGGTGATGTGATAAAATGTGATAAAATAATTTTTTCGATTTTTTTTCTATTTTTTGTGGTCTTTACCAGGAAAAAGTGTTTTTAAAAAAAAAAATTTTTTCTCTCATATTTTTGACGACTGTTACCAGGGTTGCCAGAACTGGGGTTTTGACCCCAATACTGGGGTTTCTTCAATGCTAATTGGGATAAAAAAAATAATTTGTGGATGGGGTTTTTCTTAGGGGATTTTGTAAATTTTATTGGGGTTTCTTGGGGTTATCTGTACAATAGAAAGATTTTCGTTAACGTTAAGTTTGTAATAAAAAAGCTTTTGTACTTCATATTGCATTTAATCGTCTTTAGTGAATATGGGGTACATCTATTAATGTTTTGATAAGTATAAATCCCTTAGGAAGGTCACGTTTTGTAATCTATGTCTCTGGAATTCAGAAATGTACTCTATTTAACCTGCAAATGTTCATAGTAGTTATGGTTATCCCGGAGGGAATTATACAGTCGTACCGCCCGACTTTAGTCTTTCCTTACACGCTGACAAAAAATCGCTTCTGTAGTATATTGTCCCAAACATATTCTGCTTGAAATATACAAATGTTTGGGGTACACTCTAAATGTATTATATTTGGCACACACAAGTTATATATTTGGGAAGATTTTGTTGAATAAGAATAAGTTGCTGAGAATTTATACGAGAAAACGAATTTGTAATGGATAGATTTGATTATGTTAAAATCTTTTGGCTAATTAAAGTCCTTAATACCCGAAACACTTTCTTGAAAATATAATTTCTTGAACCATTTTGAACGAGTATTTTCTATTAAAAAAATAGTACGAGCCTTTTCAGGCTCTTACTAAGTTTAAATTGTATCAAAATATAGTCCCATCATTTGCACCATTAAGTAAATATAAATAGTCATAAAATGAATAGCTGAAAAATATATATTTCAAACCATTTACAATATGTATGAGTCTTGGGGTATTGATGGTGATGCTGAAGTATATAAACTTTTAAATAACTATAATTATTACTAAATTGCAATATACATAGATGTCATGCATTATCATTTTAAATTATAAGAAATTACACTAGTTCGACAGACGAATCTAAAATTCAATTAAATTGCTATCAATCAAGGCTCTATTTGGAGTTTTTATGATATGTTCTAATAGTTTGACCCCTTAGTCCAAAATTAAGGACCTGAATTCATACTCTTCAAGGATAAAGAATGTTGTCTATAAGGGATAATATTCAAAATGTGTGTTTTTCGATTCATTTGTTGATATTTGTAGTTTTAACTTATTTTCAATAAAAATAGTTTTATTTGGGGTTAAGTTGGGGATTTTCTTGGGAAAATTTGGGGACATCAGCAATTTTTTTCTGGCATCCCTGACTGTTACTAAACCAAAGATTCTACGTGAAAGCAATATTAGCAGCATATCATAATTCACAATTCTCTTTAATTTGAGGCATAACACGGCTCGAGCAGGCTTTTACTTAAAAAAATTATGGTCCAAATACTGAATGTACTTTCCATGGAAGATGGAACTTAAAAAAAATTTACCATAAAAAATATAGTGTGGCAATTTTCCATTTGATGGAGCAAAATTTGCTTCTCATTGGACATGGCTGGTGCTTTTTATTAACTTTGATTAACAATTGTTTTTGGAAGATTTTGGAGAAGTGTGGTTTCACAAAGATTTCTCATTCGCTTGTGTGTAGAGATCAACCATATAGAGCTCCGTATCTTCCATACAATTGCAGCAGATCTATTGATAACGAGTGTCACGGTTCAGAAATCATGATCCAGTGTGTGTGCTGTCAATTTTTAATACATATGTATACACCGCCATGTATAAAATATTTGTAGTTTATGTTAGTTTACTTATAAACTAACTTTCGTTGGTATTAATTTATGAATATTTGCAAAATTCCCATTTCTTCAAGGCAACTTCAAAAATTTCAAATTTTGAGTTATGTCACTCTTGAAGTAAGTGAGCGATATGTATACCCTTTTACATCTGAAGTGATATTGGAACTGCGTTCGCGAAATACGTTATTCCAAATAAATTAAGAAATTCCCTTTGTATTCGTATTGTGACGAAATACAAGAAATTTCCATAGCTTACGGATAAAAAATGGTTCTAGAATTATTCGTATTAAATTCCAGTCTTCTGTCTAGCATATTCTAGAAGTTGTATAATATTGCGTCATTGCATTGGTTTGCAAAATAAAATTTTTTGTCGTTACCGAAAAAGTTATTTCTGTGTGATTTTTTACTTCCAGTACAAATTTATTGAGATAAAATTGTTATTGATACAGTTTCTATGCAAAAGCAGTGAGCTTTTAGCTTTAATATCAGTACTCCCTTCGTTGTTGTCTGCTGTTGTACTCATAACGCTAGGGGCGATTAAATGTAATATATAAGTAAAGTATAAAATTTGAGTCAGATCAATTGAAAAATTTATTCTCTAGAGCGGCAAGAAGTGTCTTCAGTAGGGACCTTCATATGGTGGTTATACCAAAATATGAACCGATGTACCCCATTTTTACTAGGGACGATTAGGTTTAATATAAATAATACATTCTTAAATTTCGGGCAGATAAATTTAAGAATGTGTTCTATAGAAGGTCAAGAAGTGACATTTGTGGGGATCTTTATATGGGGTCTATATCAAAACATGGATCGATATATCACATTTTCAGTACATTGTCGTGAAGATTGCTGTATATTTATGACCTGCACTTTGAGAACAAAAATACATGGACAGACAGGCGGGCATGGCTACATCGACTCAGAAACTGAATGTAGTGTATTTTTTGATCGAAATTATTTAAATAACAAACATGTTTGTATTTCCTCCCAATTATATAAAATTTTTTGTTGTTGTTATTGTAAAAATTTTAAAAATTCATAGTGAATTTTACACAGAATTGTTCTGTAAGCAGCCCTGGATGATAAAGTCATTGATTCAATAGAAATGTTTTTGATGAAATTTGGAATGAAGGCATACAAAGTAACCTTTATTCAAACAGCGAAATTTTTTTTTAATTTTTTTTTTATTTTTAAAATTTTCATAATTTTTCAATAAAAGCATCGTAAAAACATCGGAAAATGTGCAACCATTACAGTTTTTATTATATTATCGTAAAATCTAATCGGTCATGAATAAAATAAATGTTATTTTAAAATCGGTGCACAATTTAAAAAGTTGTAGCTAATTTAGCAAGTCAACTTACTTAAATTTGAAAATACGATATAGCGCCCAAAGTGGCGCAGGTGAAATCTTTACAGAATCTTACAGAGGGTCTCAACGAAGACTCTAAAAAAATTTGGTAGCGACGCCTCGCGACGCGTTCTAATTATAGAAAAATAAGCTAAAAAATAAAATTTTTCTGTCAATAAAGGACCGTATTTCCATGGTCATTTTAATAACGAAAATAAAAAAATTGTCAAGCGTCTATAAATGATCTCATACCTCATAAAGCATGGTTTATGTTGATGTGCATTTTGGTCCAATTAGTTTCTCTTTTCTATCTTCTCAACAACTCAAATTTCAGCAAACTGTGCTCTAAATTCAGGTTCAAATACACGCTGAAAAAAAAATCGCTTCTGTAGAATATTGTCCCAAACATATTCGGCTTGAAACATATATATGTTTGGGGTAGACTCTAAGCATGTAATATTTGGTACACACAAAAATTTTGTATTTGGGAAGATGTTGTTGTAAACAAATATTTGTTTACATTCCAATATGTTTTTATTTGGGACCATTATTTCCGAAACAAATATTTATTTGCATTGAAGTATTCATAAAATACATAAATTGTGTCAAATTTTTCAGTAATTCAAAGTTAAATTTTTAGAAACTTTTAATGTTCGTAAAAAATAATAATTGAAATCATATAATCTTGGATCAATATAAAGTACTTAGAGGATTGACAACTAATGATGGCTTGGAATACCCAGAAATTTGAAATGATTGATTTAAAACAGAGGGTAATGCTGAATATGGTATCATAACTGGGAGGTACAATTCGAAACCCAAGAAAAATTGAAACTGAAATATGAAAAACTCAGCAAAAGTTTTGGAAATATTTTTTAAATAAAATATATTTGGAAATATTTTTTAAATAAAATATATTTGGAATAATTCCTAAATAATAATTTTATTTGTATTTAAACACATATTTTATTTGAGAAATTTAGTTTGCAAATATAATTTGTTGTAATATATTAATATATGCGTTCCAAATATATTTTATTGATTTTCAAATAAAATTTATTTGCTAAGAAATATATAATATTTAAAAATTTGTGTTCCAAATATATTTTCTTTCGATTCAAACATATCAAAAAAGGCGATTTTGCCCCGTGTATATACCTAATTTTGGACATGCATTTGATCATCTAAATATCAATATATTTTGTTTATATTTTGCATACCGAATAATGGACACCTGCTTAACAGATTGGCATAACCACTTTTTCAATAATACATGTGTCATAAAATTGGACTTTTGGCCGCATTTTTAGATATCTTCCTTGCATTTTGGATGCTACAAACAAATGAACAATGAATGCCATAGCAAGATACCGCTACTTTTGTAGTTATTTAACAACATAATTTTGTAATAAATAAATATTATTTTTTATTTTGTTAAGCACTAGACACATCTTAGTGCTCAAGCCATTTCTTATTTTGTTTCAATACAAATGGTTTTACTTAAATGCAATAATACTTTTCTAATCTATAATACTTGGTATTGTGATATAAATTCTTAGTTTTTGTGATAAATGTAGATACTTTGAAATAAATATTAACACTTTACGAGAGTTATTACTAAACATTAATTAATTAAATATATACATATATTTGTCTTATTTTCTAATAATCACATAGGTTTTTATCATTAAATAGACTCGATTGCTCCATTTTTGTGGGTTATTTTGAAAATGGCTGATATTCTGCAATTTTTTTGTTCAAAAATTGCATGTAAAATAATTTTAAATTATTTGGCAATGATCTGTACTTTTGAAAGCGCCTTTAGGAGTTTTTTTTGTCGATAGTCCCAAGAAGTAGTCTTGCCTTTCGATTCAAATGAAATGAATCATTCTTTTTCGCTTGAACTTCTAAACTTCAAGCTATCGCAGTCAAGCGTAACAGCTAGTTTTCACTTGGCTTCATTGACGCCCATCCATAGCTGGTATCCAGTATTTGGTGGTACAATATATAATTAGTTTGTCTTTTTTCTTTTCTCTATTTTCGGCTATGGCTTCATCATGACTCATTATTTGAACGAATATGATTAGAACTCCTATCGCTATTCATTTAATTCGTACACGGAAGTAAGTATTTGTAGCTTCTCTCTAAGCCGTCTTTACACACTAGTTACACATGTCAGTTTTGGCACATCGTCCATGGATAATACAGCGGCAATTTCTCCTCACTCGAAAGTTTTTGCGGCCAGCAAATGTGATCTTCATCATTTTCTCCAGTTTAACTCCGCCGCCAGGTGATAACGTTTGTTCTTCCAGTAGTGGTGCGGATGATGAAGTACTGGTGGAAGTGAATTGGGGAAGTTCAATTATATCCAATAGTTCATCGGCAATTCTAATTAATGAAGCCGATTCAACAATGGAGGGTTTTAAAGAGCTCTGGTCACTACTACTTCCATCTAGCGTAGGGTTTTGGCTATCCACTATCACTGTATCGCCAATTAAATCACTTTCATCTGTTAGATTTATTACGCGACTTTCTATATGACTTATACTGGCAGCCAACAAAAATAATATTGACACGCGTTGCAACATTTTCATTTGTTCACCACAAAATATATACTATTTCTTTGTAAAATTTGGTGAGCTTTTATCACGTTTACGTGTTATGTTAGATCTGTCGTATGTTGTGTTTGAAACTTAACTGAAGGGATGCGCCACTCGGTGTGTTGTTTAAATCGAAAAACAATCTAAAAATTCTCCAAGAACGCGCCAATATTGATATTCAGCTATATGTCTGCTCTTCTCACGCGCCCCCAGTCTCGCAAGACGCCAACGCCAGCGGCAGCGGGTACTTCCATTGGTGAATACCCCATCTGTGCCGATGCCAACTAACTGGTTATCAATCGTTTATCAGTAGTCTCCTCCGAAACGAAACAGAGAACTGTGACTGATAAAAACGAACCCAGGCAGTCGAAATGTTTCTTTGCTTTCGATGCGAACCGGTTTGCTTTTTAATGAAAAATGTGGTAGCACCTTCTCTCTCACAATTTTTTTCCTAATGCTCGTAAAACCTTCATCAGATGGGAGGTATGATAATTTCGTCGCGTCGTTTGTACAAACACAAATGAGAGCAATTTCATTGCGTCAACCAATATTTTCGCCAAACGAATTCTGGTAGAGGACAGAATCATCGTTTTAATTGCTGTAACCACTTATTGATCGGTACAATCATTAAGTGATTATGATAATCATTTCAAAGCGATACGATGAGAACAACTTACTCCGCATAATTTCGACCCGCTAAATCGAATGGCATTAGTCGTTTTTGTGGCATTGCGTTTTCGAAACATTTAGCCACGAAGTAAGCTGGATAAACAGAAAGAGGTTAGTAAATTAAGACACAAGTTTAGTATAGAAGGATTGGGAAAAGACGTTCCATTTCATTAAACAAAATGAAGGGGACACTTCAAGAATTATTTCTCCCAAAACGACACCCCGCTCAACCCATACCACGGAAAACCCCCCTCCATCCCCACCTGTTCTTAAACATGAAACATCTTTTCCGAATCAATCTAAAAACTAAACTAAAATTGTGTGTGAATTTACTTAACTATTTGTTTACCAACAAATTTTTGGATAAATACGATATATCGTCGCTTGGATGACTAAGTGACGAAACTGACAATTTTTCGGAAATCGAGTTAAGGCTACCATTGGACTTACAAAGTCATAGTACAACGTGTGTGTACATTTTGCGCATGTATCCATTAGCGTTACCTCAAAAAATGGCAAAACAATTTCGACGTATCTGACATAATGGCAAAAAAAATTCCAATATTTTTGCCTTAATATTGAATTCTTTTCAAAAACGTTTATGGGTGATTTCGATATTACCGGATAATTTGCTGTATTCGTGTTTTAAATTAGAAAAAATAAAATATATTCCACTTTGGTATTTACTTTATTACAAAGCTTTATAGGTCCTTTGAGGTCACTAAAATATAGGGTGATCCAAGTAGAGATACTCTTTTCAATAGCCTTTTTTGACAGATCACGTGTGAGTCGTGTCATGCTGTCATGTTATTTTTGTTAAGTATTGTATGGCATTTCATCATGGAAAGACTTACGCCTGAACAACATTTACGCGTGTCATTCGCCAGTTACCAGTCGGAATGCTCAAACGAGTCATTGAAAATTGGACTCAACGGATGGACCATCTGAGACGTAGCCACGGCCAAAATTTGATAGACATAATCTTCAAAAAATAAATTCCAAAGTACGTTCTTTCAAATGGCAATAAACAATCTCCATTCAATTTGAATTTTCCGTTTTTTTTCTTTAAAAAAGTAGGGAACCTCGAAATGGATCGCGCTATATAATTGAAAACACCTAAAAATAGTTTTTCTTTGTAATTTGGTGAAGATTTTCGGTTATTATAATGTAGTCGTTCCACTCCAAAGTAAACACCATCGGTAGGGTACGTATGTATGTCCATATTTTTTATAAAAAAATGAAGGAATCAAAAATTCTGAGATATCGCAATTTATATTTGTATGTCCGGGAAAAGTGACCGAAATAAATTGTTTTAGGTAAAATTAGTATTTTTATGCGAATTATGCTTAAAAGCTTTAAGAAATGATATTTTCTATTTTCAATGCTTTTGCTTGGTAGCATTAAAATTGACATTACTGAGGAAAAAACAGTTTTTTTTAACCTTGACCATGCCCCCATTCCATTCCTCCATTTTTCATTTAATACTAGGTAACATTTTCTGAAATTTTGAAGAAAATCTAATATTTGACATGTGACACTTGGGAAAGTAACTAATTTATTAATGTAAATTAAGGAATGAAGGATAAAGATTAAGTATCCAATAAAATAATCATCTTTGAAGATGCTGGAAAAATCCCAGCGAAACGTCGGATGCAAACAGTGAAATAAAGCCTTAAAGCCCGTTTTTAATAAAGTTATATAATCATTTTTTTGGATTTAGATAGAACACCTCAAAATAAGAAGAAAAATTAACGAACATTTTGTCGATAACATGTTTTGTTATGAGTTACCGGACAACAAGTTTAAAAAATCGCCAAAAAAAACTTTAATTTTTCTGGTGATATTACATCAATAATATGAAAAAAATCAATGCTATTTTTAGAGAACTGTCTTATTTACGGACATATGAAAGAAAAGCCGAAAAAACAATACATTTTGTCGATAACTACCTTGTGTCACTTGCATTCCATTGCCAAAAATACGCCAGAGGAATGAACTATAAAGGGCGACAACTGGGATTCTCGATTTGAAGCCATATTTGTATAGAGTTTGAAAAAATCTTATTTTTTGAGGTGCTCTATCCAAATAGCCTCGGATATTATACTCTCCCGTCATTAACCTGTGAGCAATATTTCCAAAAAATTCGTATAATTCGGTTAACAATAAAAGGGTAGCTACACGCTGAAAAAAAATCGCTTCTGTAGTATATTGTCCCAAACATATTTGACTTGAAACATATATATGTTTAGTAGGGCGGGTCAATTGGTATGGAGTCAAAAAAGGATAAGTGCGCATCTTATTCTCTGGGTCATTTCAAGAAATGTTGCCCAAGAAACCATAGTTTAAAAATGAATTGGTTATAATAACTGAAAATCTTCTCCAAGTTACAAAGAAAGAAGTAAGAAAGTAAAGGGTTTTTCAACAGGGACGCTACAAAAGTAGACCGACAGAGATAGCAAACGACGCCATATTATATGCCGTTCTTTTGACATTTCTCTTGATTAAGGTTTGCCATTTCATGATGGAAAGATATACGAGCCAACAACGAGTCGAAATTATTAAAATTTACTACCGAAATTCGGAGTCAGTGGCCTCAACGTTAAGAGCGTTACGTCCAATTTATGGTGAGGCTCATTTCTGCCTGAATGGCTTCGTCAATAAACAAAATATGCGTTATTGGTCAGACAGCAATCCACACGTACTCCATGAGTCATCATTGCATCCCGAAAAAATTACGGTTTGGTGCGGTTTATGGGCCGTTGGCATCATTGGGCCGTACTTCTTCCGTGATGATCAAGACCGGCACGTTACTGTGATTGGGAATCGCTACCGTTCAATGATAACCGAATATTTTTGGACCCAATTGGATGATATGGACATGGAGGACATGTGGTTCCAACAGGACGGCGCCACAAGCCACACAGCGAATGCCACAATCAATTTATTGGAAACCAAGTTTGGAGAACGTGTTATCTCACGAAATGGTCCAGTCGATTGGCCGCCTTGGTCGTGCGATTTGACGCCGTTAGACTACTTCCTGTGGGGCTACGTCAAGTCTATGGTCTATGCCAACAAGCCAGCGACGATTGATGAACTTCGTACGAATATCGAACGTGAAATTGCAGCAGTATCGGCCGATTTATGCTTGAAAACCGTCGAAAATTGGGTTCAGCGTCTGGGCTTCTGCAAGCGTGCCCGTGGTGGCCATGCAAAAGAAATCGAGTTCCATACATAATGGCATCGAACGCACATTCACAAGAATGTGCGTTCTTGTTTTATTTAAAAAAAATTTGTAGCGCTCTTATAGTTAAACCCTGTACAGTCGTACATAGTTAAACCCGACTTATGAATCCCCTCACCTTGAGTCACAAAAAAATATTCGTAAATTAATTAATTTTTTCGTTTTAATTAAATTATTATCAATGTAAATTTTATTTATTGTTGACCTTTTTATTTAATGAAATTGTTGATGGTAAGGCTTGAGGTCATGTATTAATTAAAAAACTGCTGGTTAAGTTTTTTTAAATTTTATTGTTTCCAATATTTCGAATGTCTTCGACAATCATCATCAGGGAACTTCAATTTAAAACAAAACTATGGACTTCTTCTCTTCAGAGATTACAATCAATTTAAATTGCATTTATTATCTTTAAAATAATGAAATGGTCTTAAAGATATAAGCTGTTAACCATTTATGTGGGAGGTACCAAAAGGGACGTGCCAATAACGGCCAATTTTCTCTAGACTCTAGGTACTATAAAAGCATTACACTGTACGAAATTGCAAGTATTTGTGCATTGGTATTAAAGTTAAAAGATGTTAACTTTTGGTACAAACAGGTCCATATGTGTGGGAGGTACCAAAAGTGGCGTGCCAATAACGACCGTTTTTTTTTTTTGACGCTAGGTACTATAAAAGTTGCACTGTACAGAATTTCAAGTATTTGTATGCAGTGGTATTAATGTTATAAGCAGTTATCTTTTGGTGTAAAATGGTCCACTTGTGTGGGAGTTACCAAAAGGGGCGTTCCAATAACGCCCACTTTTTTCTGGAAAATTTCAAGTATGTATTTGTGTGAACCGATGTTAAAGCTAAAAGCAGTTAACTTTTGGAGTTTTTGTGAAATTAGACTTCTTGAAAGATAATTATGTATAGTTTAGAAGATAACAATGTGCAACAGTAAAAAAAATACACGGATCTGACGGTATAGGTTCGATTCTACTGCCAAATGGTAGTATAACCCTATACTCAGTTTGGCGAGATTGGTGACCAATTTCTTTTTATGGGCCTCGAAAGATTCGGAAAATCAGTGTACCCCTTGAAAAAAGGTGTCATCGGTTTTTGAGCAACAGCTACTTCTGACTTGGTGATATCGCTTAACTATATTTGGCAATAATGTAGCTAAGAACACGTTGAACAAAGTCTGTTAACAATTCATGCCAAAAAATTTTTGTTTTCCTGCACTTTTTTTCGAAAAACATGGGATTAAATTTATTTTTTTTTTTCACTTTTATCGGCATAACTTTAAGGGATCGCTGATTTTTTACTAACAATATTTGGCAATATTGTAGCCACGGTAAATCTGAACAACTTTTATGAACATATCAATACAATCTGAACGTGTCTAGGTACCTTAAATAGCTCAAAAATCCACATTGTACCCCATAAATGTAAGTATTTCACTGTTATGTAACAAAAATATATTTTTCTGGTTTAGGGTATGTTCAGCAATGTCTGGTGTGTCAGAACACACCAGAGCTCAAAACATAACACAAACACCAAAAAAGGTCAAATTCCTGATCGTGCAGCAATGTTAGTCGTACGATCTAGTGGTTGAAGCAATGAAGATACCAGTAAAGAACGTTGTTGACTGGAATTTGACCGTTTTTTGGGTTTTTGTGTTAAGATTTGGGTTTTGGTGTGGTCTGACACATATAGTAAAATTTTATGGCGAACATTTTTGTAGAACACTTCATCCCCGCCCTCCCCCTTTTAAGGGCTGTTTTTTTACGATTTGTTAAAATGGGGCCAAAAATCACAGTTATGTGGGGGAGCTAGAGGGTTAAAATGTTCCACAAAAATATTGGCCTTAATATTTTCTATAAAATTGCTGAACATACCCTATACCAGAAAAATATATTTTTGTTACACAACAGTGAAATACTTAAATTTTTGGGGTACAATGTGGATTTTTGAGCTATTTAAGGTGCCTAGACACGTTCAGATTGTATTGATATGTTCATAAAAGTTGTTCAGATTTACCGTGGCTACAATATTGCCAAATATTGTTAGTAAAAAATCAGCGATCCCTTAAAGTTATGCCGAAAAAAGTGAAAAAAAATAAATTTAATCCCATGTTTTTCGAAAAACGTTCAGGAAAACAAAAATTTTTTGGCATGAAATGTTAGCAGACTTTGTTCAACGTGTTCTTAGCTACATTATTGCCAAATATAGTTAGGCGCTATCGCCAAGTCTGAAGTAGCTGTTGCTCAAAAACCGATGACACCTTTTTTCAAGGGGTCCACTGATTTTCCGAATCTTTCGAGGCCCATAAAAATAAATTGGTCACCAATCTCGCCAAAATGAGTATAGGGTTATACTACCATTTGGCAGTAGAATCGAAGCTATACAGTCAGGTTCGTGTAATTTTCAAAAAGTGTTCATTTGTTGCATAGTGTAATCGATGTTTTCAATTTCTTGTCATTTAAGTATGTGCTGAAATAATCAGCCTACAGCTAGATGATATTCTATAAGTCTAAGAGAGCGTTAATTGTATATAAATGGGATCAAAGTAACATACTACATATATACACTATTTTTTCGATTTAACTTTTGACCCACTTTGTGGAAGTAGAATTCCACAACATTTTTACCAGCTATAGAATCGATAACGTAGATTCTTATAATGCAATAAAAAATAATAGTGTATATGCGTATATGCTATTGTTTTATTGATGGGACGATATATGTATATACATACGTTGAACAAGAAATTATATTAAATATTAGAACTATTGAGGATATTTATAATGCATATTTAAAAAATAAATGTCTGCGATAAATTAACATTTAAAAAAATGTTGGTCGTTTATGGATTTTTTAAAAAAAATACTATGAGAAGTGCCTTCGAACTGAAGTTGCTGCATGAAATGTACATAATTATTTCGCTATCAATCAGTCTAAAAAGTCATTTTCCGAAAAGTCAGAGGACACATGCCGCCGAATTATCAGAATCAGGAGGTGATAATGTTGGCTGTATGATTTCAGTACAAGCAAATCAAGTATAAATTTACGATGGTATTATTAACTACTATTAATTTCACCTCGCAACTGCATTATTTTTTACAAATTCTGTACTTACTTGTATTTCCTTCTATGTGTACTAACATTCTAAATGTCTTTCTTGCAAAAAAATATATATATTTTTATGAAAAGTGCACGGAAAATCCTTTAAGAAACAATATTTTCTATATTAAATTTCTTATGCTGTGTAGCATTAAAATTAACTTAAAAACCCATTATAAAGGAAAAAATCAATTTTTCTGAATTTCAAGGGTATATTAAACAATAAATATTTCGTTAGATTCTCGTTTTCCTAAGTTAACAATGTTGGGGTTTTTAAAAATGTATATTTTTTAATTTTTGGGAACACCTTGAAGTGAAAAAGAGATTTTTCCAAAAAAAAATCGGATAATTTGTTGTTGTAAATTAAGCAATGTTACCAAATTTGAAAAAACTCTCTAGCGTTATCTCGTAAATTATGTACAGAGATAGTGTTTAAAATTTCAAACCGGTGCTGTTTTTTTGAAGTTATGATGGACACCGACTTTGAAAACGTGGGTTGTGGGAAAATCGATTTAAAGTTTTTCTGATGTTACGTACGAGGCGCGGTTGCTTAGGCTGCTGTAACATCGTTAGTTCTGCTCCGATTCGTCTCTAATTTTCACAGAATATTTTTAGGACATTCTCCTTTCAAAAATGAAAATAAAAAATTTAAATTTTCAGGGTCCGTTTAAAACTTATGGAGCTGTATAACTATATTTTTCACACAATTTTAAGTTTATAAGCATTTAAAACATTAAAAGAATGACCCCGTGAAATAAAATATAACATTTAAAATATGCCCTTATTTGTAAAAATGCATCCACAAAACTCGAAACATACGCTTTGGAGAATATTTTCCTATTTTCTCAGACTTATTATATCTGGGGAAAACATTTTTAAAGGTTTTTCCAATAAAAGTGATATGATTCCTTTGAAAAAAAAACACACTAATTGTTAAGGATATTCAAAAGATTTTTATTTAATGTGAAAACAATCGATACAATTAAGTTCTAAAAAGACGTCATTCAAATGGCCTCCACGACTTCTTCTGCAGGAACGAATTCGATGAACCCAATTTTAGAGCACTTTTTCCACTAAATCAAGTCGTATGTCATGAATGGCACGTTCAATATTGATTTATAAAGTTTCAAGAGAGTCTGGTTTATTTCGAAAGACCAATGACTTCGAATAACCCCACAAGAAATAGTCTAATGGTGTTAAATTACAACTTCTTGGTGGCCATTCAATATGACAATTTTTCGAAATAATCGAATCGCCAAACTTTTCTCGCAACAATTCAATTGTTTCATTTGCTGTGTGGCACGTAGCCACAATCGGTCAAAGACAAAAATATATCTCTTAACGAGAGCTAAAATATTGCTCATGGGTGTCAAGGTCGTAGGTCGCACGGAAAGTGATTGTTTTGGATTTAAAAAAATGGACTTAGCATCATTTTCAAATGTGAACGGAAAGTTTATTTTTGCTCTAGCTCCTTAACGGTACGTCGTATCGGGAATCGGTCAATGACAAAAAGATATCTCTTAACGAGAGCTAAGGTCGTATTGTTTTGTTTTATGGATTTAATAAAAATGGACTTAGCGCACGAAAAGTTGCAATTGGAGAACGATTATTTTGATAATAAGACTGAATAATTTGTAAACGTTGTTCTTGCGTATATCTCTCCATGATGAAATTATAAACTCTACTGAATACAATGAAAAACAAATGACAGATCATGACATATTAAAAATGGCCGAAACGTCACTTCAAAATTATGTCATCCTTATTGGAAAACCCGTTATATAATTTTCGTCACCTGTACATAGTATAATTTCGATCAGGCAATCGATGGGAAATGTTGACCCATAAAGCTAAAGCACTTAGGAAAAGTATGAATATTTGATAGGTCGCAATTAACAGAATGTGAATTTCTTCCACAGGTACATTTACAAATTAAAACTTTGAGCCCCTCAGCTACAGCTAAAATATTTTCCTACTTTTCATATCGATACCTCCATTCTGAACTATGCTAAGTGCAAAAAGGTAGATTTTCAGGAGAGGCGATCTAAGTTTGATGATTTTTTTTAAATTTGTGTGGAATTCCTTTATAATGCAAATCGAATGACCTGTAATGTTTTGTGAATAACTTTTGATTGATTTGACGGATAAACACCAAATTTTGACTGAATATAAATTTAAATATATAGAAATTAAAAATGCAATCTCCCTAAAACTATGCTAAGTTGACTTAGCATGTTTTAGAATGGAGGTATCGATATGCAAAATTTAATTTACAATGTGATTTTTACAAAAAAAGAAAAACAACAACATCGTTCTTACAGCCCAGCCCGACTATGACAGTAGTAATGCCGCTAGTTTAAATTGGACTTGCAAATAATGCATGTGACTAGATTTTCTTAACTCAAAAAATATATTTTAATTGGTTTTAACAAAACGGATACTGTTTATATGACTGTTTTTGATTTTTAATACATCGTGACGTTAAATGCAAGACAGCGTAACAACAAAATAAATCAAATAGTTTTCATTACTTTAATGGAATTTAATATATAGATGAGCGCCCCAGTAGGTGAGTTGGTAGCGAGCTCGCCTATGAGTTTGGGGGTCGTGGGTTCGATTCCCACCAGAGGCTCTGGTCTGTCGCAACAAAAATTAACAAGCAACATGGTCTTTGTCACCCTGCTTCTCCCTGGACCTTAAAATTAGAATATAAATTTACTTTGTATTGTAATTCATATAAATAAATAAAATAAAAAATATTATATAGATACCTCCATCCAAAAATATAGCGACTTATAATGTTTTTAGGGAGTTTGCATTTTTAACCACTAAATATTCCAAATTATATTCAGTCAATTTGGTGTTTATCCGTCAACCCAATCAAAAGTTATTGTTAAAACAGTACAGGTCATTCGATTTCCATTACAAAGGAATTCCATACAAATTTAAAAAATTCATCAAACTTTGATCGCCTCTCCTGAAAAACTAACTTTTTGCACTTAGCATAGTTTAGAAAGGAGGTTTCGATATGAGAAATGTGACATAAAAATCTTCGAAATATACACAATAGATAATTTGTATGAGCGTTTGTTCACTCAACTGACGTTACGTTGTTTTGCGATTTTTCACTCTAAGTTTTTCAAGTTATTTTCTGATGTAGTTTTGTTTTCTATTCACGGACGTGGAAACTTTTGAATGATCAGCATTTACGCCAGAATTTTTAATATTGACCTATGAAGTTCACTTTTGACTAAAAAGTTTGATATATAGTAAAATAACATATCGCATTGATCCATACAATGGTCTCCTAAATTTTTAATATGTTATAACAGATATCAGCCAATTAATTAAAGATGTGTTTGCCGGGGAGCTCCCGGGTACATTTTACTAAAAATTGTGACATTTTTGATTATAAATATAATTTTATAAAACATATTAATATCATAATTTAAACAATTTATTCTTTTGCGACAAACGTTTTCTCATTTATTGATAAACTGACATTGATTGTGACCAACGCAATAACCGTTTGCTGCAAACGTTCACAGGGTTTGGGATAAACAGGCATTGCTTGTGACAAACACAACAACCGTTTGCACCACAGTGTTTGTAATATACAGGGTGGAGCGTTATGAACCTTAGAAACATTTATTTTATATTTTAATTATATTGTTTTCATCAACTTTAACAAGCATGTCGACTGGTATTCTGCCAATTTCAGCCTCAATATTGTTAATTGGGTCTTCCAAGGGGTTGGGACGGTTGATATACAGTATATGTAGTCAAAGGTGTATATCAACCGTCCCAACACCTTAGAAGACCCAATTAACAATATTGAGGCTGAAATTGGCAGAATACCAGTCGACATGCTTGTTAGAGTTCATGAAAACTTTAGAAAACGTATGCAGCAGTGTGTGGATAGCGAAGGTCGATATTTGCCAGATACACTATAACCAAGCAATTGATAAATAAAACCCTTACTGTTCAATATAATTAAAATATAAAATAAATTTTTCTAAGGTTCATTACTTTTTTATTTCATTCCCCAAGAAGAAAATTACCGCGCTCCACCCTGTATATAAATCATTTACGATAATTACACTAACCGTTCGCTATAAACGTTTCTTTTGGTTTTGGGATAAACAAAAATCGTTTGCGACAAACATAGACCACAAACGAAATTCTTTTGTTTAATTTTTTGTTTGGGAGAGACGAATTTTTTCTTTGCGTGTATTGTTATATTTTAAAAACTGATTTGACAGAAAATTCTCAAAAATGGCTACTTTACACATATGATGAATAAGAGAACAAGTAAGAACATTTCAGTAGAGTATACCTACTGAAACATATACCCTCACTTTGTGAGAAATAAATTATCGAGTATTTCGTGCGAACGTGACACATACTAAAATTGGACATTTTACGAAACAATGTCCAATATAAAAATAATAGGCGGACATGCTAGACTGAAATGATATAACTTTTTAAATACTCAAATTTGGAATGTAACGTTTTTGCGCGAACAGAGCGACATAATTTTTGTATTTTGTGTGGCAGATGCCACCAACTACTCCTAAAGGAATAGTTTGCATATTCTCTATTATACTAAAATTATTGGAAAAAAACATGACATGTATCACTTCAGCTCAATTATTTATAGGCGATAGAAATTAAAAAATACAACTACTATATGTGAAATGACAGATGATTTGAATATTGGAGTTATATGTATTCTATTATACCCACAGTGCAACATGTACGTTTCGATACGAGTATACTTTGTATATATGTATAATATAATATAGAAGATATTTTGTAGTCAGTAAATATAATTCAAACTAACATTGGATAAGTAATACAGATTTATAAGAGAGATTTTTTTATAAAATTGTAAAACTGTAATCCAATAAAATACCTATAAGAGCGCTATATTTCCCTTTCTTAAAAAAATAATTAGTAAACTAAATCTTTTATTTGAGTGAGTAGAGTATTTTGTAGTTCATATCAAGCTCATTATTGCAAAGGGCTCGGATGGCGCTGTGTTTTTAACTCAACGAACATAGTTTATAGATTTTTTTCTATAAAACCGTTAAAATTCTGGTTTTGTTTTGCTTCACAAGATAATTGTTATAACTCGTAATTGTTCAATAAAAACAATACTTAATAGAATTTATTCAACTTGCAATGAAGCGATTAATTCAAACATTCAAGATGAAAAAAATACTTGAAGTTGATTATCCAGTTAAACCAAATATAAGATAAATTAACTTCACTGTACACAGAAAAAATTAACTGAAAAGTATGATACTCGCTGGATAAATCGATTCTGTAAACCAAAATTTTCAAGTAAAAATGTACCAATGCGCCCTGATCCCTACCTCATTTGTTCAAATGTATTATTTAGCTTACAACAGACGGTAAAATATCGGAAAGAATTGCACATAATAATGGTCCCATTCAACCTCTTGTTACCACACTAATTTCGATAAGTCCTAACAATATTAACAATAGGTTTTTGTCCGGTTTGATCCCTTTATTTGACATCGAATAGCTGCAATGTCCCATTTCGTTTCGGGACAAACATTTTTTAGATTTATAGCTCTTAGGGACATTTATCTTGTTTTCCAACAAGAGGTGTTATTTTGAATCACCCGGTATTTCGGTAGCTGTCACTTTTGAGGCTTTTATTCTTTGACATTTGACAAGTAGAAACCATGCCATTAACGCACTGCAATTTTTAAAATTCGAAAATCATCGAAAAGTCATCCTTGCCGGTGAGGAGGCCCATTTCCACCTCGGTGGCTACGTCAACAAGCAAAATTGTCGCATCTGGGGCTCGGAAAACCCAAGAGTTATTGTTGAGAAGCCTCTCCATCCTCAACGTGTGACTGTTTGGTGCAATTTATGGTCCGGCGGGGTCATTGGACCTTACTTTTTCGAAAATCAGGTTGGATCAACAGTTACGGTGAATGGATTGCGCTATCGAGAGATGATTAATGATTTTTTATGATCGGAGTTGGAAGGTATTGATCTGGACAACGTTTACTTTCAACAAGACGGCGCTACGTGCCACACAAGTAACGAAACCATTGCTCTGTTACGGGAAAAGTTTCCGGACCGTGTTATCTCTCGAAGAGGTGATCACAATTGGCCACCGAGATCTTGTAATTTAACACCTTGCGACTTCTTCCTTTGGAGCCACGTGAAAGCTAAGGTCTACGCCAACAGCCCAACGTCGATTCAAGACCTCAAAGATACAATTCGTGAGGCTATCGAGGACATAGGGCAGCCACTTTGCGTTTTGGTTATGGAAATTTTCATGAAAAGAATATGGGCCTGTAAGCGTGGTCGTGGTGGCCATTTGGATGATGTTGTTTTTCATTATTAACGGCATACCTTCCTCTTTATTATAAATGATCGGATGATTTATCTCAAAAATGATCTTTTTCTTTGAATACCAAATAACACCTCTTGTTGGAAAACCCTTTATAATATATATAACACAACACTCACGTACATGCGTGTGCATCTAGAAGTTTTCTAGCTCTTACAAGAAATTAAGCAGTTAAGTGGTCGGAAATCACTTGGCGGCCCCACATTTCAGAGGATGGTATATATCTCAAAAGTGGCTATATTAAAAAAAACAAATTTTTCAGAGGAGCAAAAAAACTATTGAATTTTATTATTTCGCTATAATTTTGATATGATAAGAATTAAAAATTCGAGGGAATATATTATATACGTTCGTATACATAATTCATATCATATACAAATTATCGCGAAATATTAAAATTCAAAAATTTGTTTTGCTTTCCTGAAAAATTGTTTTTTTTAATATAGCCACTTTTGGATATAAGCCATCGATATAAATTGCTATGAGCCCAAAGTGTAACACATCGAAGGAGTGACCTAAGACTCCAAGTATGTTTGATGGAAATTGGATTTGTGTAAATTAAATGTCCGTCCGCCTGTTCGACTGTTTGTGTGTGTGTCTGTCTGCAGGCAGGTGCGCACGATAACCCGTGAAATAAGTAACCGATTGCTTACAATTTGGTATGCGGTAATATATTTTCCCGTATCAGGATATGTTCTAGTATCTCCCCCAAAAAGGATTAACATTAAGAGAAATATTGACTCTTTAATAACTTCTATACTACTTATTCGAATCTTCTGAAATTCCACATATAATGTTAGTTCATTAATCGATATCACCACGAGAAAAATGAGCGAGGTTGCCAGAGCCCTTTTAGTACCTCCAACACAAATGGAGCATTTTCCACCAAAAGTTAACTGCTTGTAGCTTCAATATCAGTTCATAAAAATACTTGAAATTTTGTACAGTGTAATGCTTTCAAAGTACCTACAATCCAGTGAAAAATCTAATACTTTTATGTACTATATTTGCATCAAAAGTTAACAGCTTATAACTTTAATACCACACCCAGGAAAATAATTGGTTGGAATTCAATTGTAACAATAAACAAATAATACTAGCAACAAAAAGTATATTGCCTACACCGTCTGTGGGTTGTATTTATAAATAATTAGTTGGAACAACAATAATAACATGGATATGATCAAATGAAAATGATTGCAACTAAATCGATAGTTGTATCAATCGAATTAAGATTGTTTTTTTCATTGACACTCGGTTAGTTGTGGTAACCGATTTTAAATTTTCATTATAGTAGCATATGATCGATTTTTGGTTGTGACAACCAATGTTTTATTCTTGACAACAGAAATTGTATCAATAGACCAAAGATTATTATTCCAAAGAATAATTGGTTACTACAACAGAAAAATATTAACAAATAATCGTTTATTGGTTATCCCAATCATTTCCCAAATGTATTTTGAGAAATTCAATCGAAAGATTGGTTGCTGTTCTTTTGCTGATACATGACAAACAAAAAATGAAATTACTCGACATAAAAAAATCTTCAACATTTTGTTCAAGAACGGTATAGGTAATCAAAAATAACCTCGTGTGGATAATAATGTGTGGAATGCAGAATATGTTGTGCAAAATGTTTTACATAAATAAAAAATAAAAGCAACCATTGTGAAATTGAAAGCACAGGTTTAAGCGAAATTTGCATACAAGTTTTGTGTTTTTTTTCGTGTACTAATATTTCCACATCTCATATAGTGATGAATTTGTAATATGGGATTTTTAAATTTGTTATGAATTGTTTTTTTTTTGTTCAATAAATAAAATAAAAATTAATGAAAACTGTTTTTAATTAATTGTCGGTAGTATATGTGACAAATTGTCAGAAGAACCAATTTTTTTAAAACAGTTGGTTGTGGCAACTACAACAGATAATTTAAGCCACCATTTTCGTAGTTGGCACAACCAAATATGATTGTTGTCAACATGGAAACAGAAGTATACCACAACCAAAATATTGGTTGTCCTGATGGAATCGCATGATAGTAGACAGAACTACAAAATTCGGTTGACAAATAATCCGGTTGAGGCAACCAAACTGTATTCTGTGTGCAGTGCACACCTTAAAGTTATTTAATGCAATTTGAATTGATAAGAATTTAATTAAAACAAAAAATAAATGAACGAATATTTTTTAGGGCTGAAGGTTAGAGGCTTCGTAAGTTGATTTACCTGACTGAACTTTTGTACTTGTTTTTACTTTCCAGGTATTGGTCTACCTTTCCACAAAATTTCAAGAAAATCGGTTCACCCGTTTGAAGTGATGCTGGAACATAGGATGTCGCAACATATATCAGATCCTTTGCAAAAATATGCATGTTTATGAAGAACATCCTGCAAATTGAGAACTTATGTCGAAAATAGAAAAATTAAATATTGAGACATATTTTTCAAATATTTGCTGGTTGCCACTTTTCTCGCTGTATACGGTGTTGTTTAATAGAAAAGGTGATTTTTTTTCAAAAAATATTTATATTTGGCCCCTTCAAAGCATTCCCCCTCGGATATAATACACTTGTGCCAGCGTTTTTTTCCAATCCTCTCAGCGATTCGGATCTTATCTTCTCAATCGTCGCAAAACACCGTCACTTCTTAAATGTTGGGAACTGGAAAAAGTCACAGGGGGGCAAAATCTGGTGAATACGGTGGTTGAGGCATGATTGCGGTATTGTTTTCGGCAAATAAATTACGAACAAGCAATGAAGAGTAGGCAGGTGCATTATCGTGATGCAAAAGCCATGAATTGCTGTTCCATAATTGCGTGCGTTTTTTTGTATAGCTTATTGCAAGCGGCGCATAACTTCAATATAATACTCCTTATTAACCGTACGTCCATGTGGCAAGAAAACATGAAAAAAAACCTGGACATCTGATCGAACTTGGAGTGCTTTTTTGATCTTGGGTCGATTGGACTTTTTCGTCACCAGTTAGAACCCTTTGAAGCAAATCCGGATCGTCGTTAACGTCATCCAATATTTCAAGGGCGATTCCCATGCGACGGTTTTTTTGTTCAAAATTCAGCAATTTTGGAACGAACTTCGCTACCACACGCTTCATGCCCAAAATTTCCGAAAAATTTTATTTTATGAGCCAACCGATAAGCCATCATCCTCAGCAACTTTTCTAATAACGATTCGACGATTCTTCGTAACAATTCTCTTCACTTTCTCAACATTTTCATCGGTTTTTGATGTGATGGATCTTCCAGAACGAGCATCGTCATTCACATCTTCTCGACGTTCTTTGAAAAGTTTGTACAACTTGTAAACATTTTTCTGACTCAGGGCCATATTCGTCCACTCCTTCTACTACCTTCCTCACAAGGGGTTAACATTTAGTGAAATATAGATTCTCTAATAACTTATATACTACTTTTCCGAATCATCTGTAATTCCTCACATAGTAATAATTTGTCTAGCGCTATCACCTTGAGAAAAATGGGCGAAGTGGCGCCACCCTTTTGGTACCTCAAAGGGAATTTTTTTATACAAAAATATAACTGCTTATACGAGTATATGCAGATAAATACTTGACATTTTCTGCAGTGTAATGCTTTTATAATACCTAGAGTCCAGCGAAAAGTGGACGTTATTGGCACTTCCCTTTTGGTACCAATGGAAATGGACCAATTTGCCCCAAATATTAATTGCTTATAACTTTCATACCAGTGCACATAAATACTTGATATTTTGTACATGGTAACGATTTTATAGTATCTAGCGTCCAGTGAAAAGTGAACGTTATTGGCACGCCCATTTTGGTACCTCCCGCACAAATGGATCATTTTGCACCAAAAGTTAACTATTTATAACTTTAATACCATTGCACGCAAATACCAGAAAATGTGTTCAGTATAATGCTTTTATAGAACATTCAGTGAAAAATGGGCGTCATTGGTACCTCCCGCACAAATGGACTATTATGCACCACAAGATAACAGTTCAAAATTGTAAAACCATGTTATAAATTGGGTCTCTCCATTGATTCCATTCCAAATAGGAGGAACATACTTATAGACAATGTTGTCCAAGGTTTTTCTGCTTCAATCTTTCTAAAGAATTAAAAAATATATTTGCATTTTCGCCAAATTTTTAACTATTTTTTTAAAATTTTTTTGTTAAAAACCATGTTTTATTAACATTTTTTTCTGAAACGAAAGCTTAGGTCATAACGGTTTTTATTTTTATAAAATAAAACTCATAGAAACTTAAAAGCTAGATAAAATTACTTATACACTGCGCGACAGACAAAATCGGCGGGGGTTTTAATACCGGTGGCCTTCGGTAGCTCAGTGGTTAGTGTGTTAGACTTGGATTCCAAAGGTGCTGGGCACTGACAAATTTAACAATGCCCTGGCTGTGAATCGATTATAACTCACTGGATACACTACCACTACACCAACATCTGAGCGCCTGACTCAAGAGAGAAGTTATAAATATACATACTCGTAACACCATGACGACTGTTTACAGAAATATAGCACTTCTAGTGGAAAATAGAAACGGCAAAACTCAAAAAAGATCCATTCCCTGAAAATTGTTAATTAACATCCGGACAATATTGAGTAACATGTAAACAGCGTAAGAGTCCACGATAATCGGATATATGCCGAAACGAAGTCAATTCAGCTGTTAGAACAACAACAACTACCGGGACAAGTTATATCGGTGAACTGGGTAACGTCTAGGAATCGAGATAAAGGGTGGGTTATTTAAAATTTTAAATTTGAATCGGCTATAAAAAAAGTGCTGATAATTTGTTCAAATTTCTGGTTTTATTGGAAAGCTTGAAGTTTGTCATTTACTAATGCAATACAATATCATTCATATGACTACCACGACTGGTTCGGCAATTGAGAATTTTAGGGATGGGCTCATGCACCGGTTGGCCATTTAAGAAAATTGACATAACTCGAGGACGACTAGTCCGATTTTGCTGCAACAAATTTAGAAAAATTACGAATTACAATTCCTACAAATTTTAATAATAGCACTACCAAGTAGAATCAGAGTTTAGTAACTGTCGTTATAAAGAAGTAAACAATGCCTATTTGAAGAAAATCAATGGATAAATGTAGAAATTCTAGCACTTTTGTTAGAAATAAGAGAATTTTAACATAATCCGACTTTATACCCCCACTATTGTGAACGAGAGTATACTTATATATCAGTTGCTGCGGGCCAAATGTAACACATCGAAGGAGCGGCAATCGGTTTTGGGCCATTTAAAACCACTTGAGCAATGTCCGTCAGGTATGGTATGTGTTAAAATTCGTTCTATCTCAGGCTAAGTTCACAAGGTCAAAATTTAGTGAAATATGTATTATCTCATAACTTGTATACCACTACCCAGATTTTTTCTAGAGAAAAATGGGCGAAGTTGCCACGCCCCTTTTGGTACCTCCCGTACATAGGGACCATTTTGCACAAAAACTTAACGGCTTATAACTTTGATTCGAGTCCATACAACTACTTGACATTTGGTGCAGTGCAATGCTTTCTGAGTACATACAGTCCCGTAAAAAAGGCCCTTTTGGTACCCTCCCAATAGACACTTCGTTAGGCTGATAGCTTTCAAAAACAGGAACACAAATTTTTTTGCTCTTTTTTTAATATTTTTCATGGCTTTTTTAGGAGCCTGCAAAAAACGAATGTTTGAAAAAAAAAAATAGTATGCCTCAATCTACAAAAAAAATATTTGCGGTCTCGGACACAAAATTTTTTTTTGTTGCATACACGCTGGAAAACCCCGCATCTGTAGTACAGGGTTGCCCATATTCGACGGACCCACGGACTCGTTGGGCCCATTCCAATCGACGAGGCTGGTCCGCAGGCAACAATCTTTGCGTCAATTGAATTTTGTACGGGAACAAATGCAAATCAACGCGAATAATCCGTTGTAAAGTGGACCGAGCCATGCCCAACTGCTGAGAACGGCGTTTTTGGGATGTTCTTGGGGACCTCTCAACACTGGCTCGTACGGCAGCGATATTCTCGGCCGATCGCCTTGGTCGACTTTTATTTGGCCTCTTCGGATTAGAAAGAGCCTCACCAGTTGAAAATTTTTCGTATAAACGCTTAATGGTGTTCTTAGAAGGCGCACTTCTCACATTTTTTAATATTTTAAAAGCACGTTGACTTGACTTCTTCTGTTGAATGTAAATTTCAACTATTTCAGGCGCTCGCGTGGCGTGTATTGTTCCATGGTAAAAATCTGCTTGGACTGACGCTTCAAACGCGGTATGTCATTAAGCGATCTGACATCTCTGTCAAAAGTTATGGCGTTGCCAGATGGGTCCGTCGAATATGGGAGACCCTGTATATTGTTCCAAACATATTCTGCTTGAAACATATATATTTTCAGGGTGCACTGCAAATATATAATATTTGACACACACAAATATTATATGTTTCGGAGGATGTTCTTCTAAACAAAACTACGTTTATATAGTACTATTTTTTATTAGCGTCTATTATTTCCTAAACGAAGATTTATTTGCATTTTATTGAGTTTCAAATAAAATGTATTTACTCAGAAATACAAATATATATTAAAATGTGTGTTCCAAGTATATTTTCTTTCGATTCAAAAATATCAAGAATTTGGGAACAGAAGGGCGGACAGTCAGGACTCAATCGAAACATAAAGTGATTCCACGTCGATCGTTGTAATAAAGGATGGATCTATCTCGTCTTCGTTTAGCTTTTACAAACAAATGCAAAAAAGCATAATGCCCTGTAACACAATTTGGTGTAGGATATATGTATCACAAGATAGTGCCAGTCTAATACACTGAATTGACGAAGGACCACTTCGTCATCTGGATTTTGTAGACAATGACTCACATCACACAAATTTGGGAATTAATTGGTTTCCAATTTCAGTTTATTTCCTTTGCATTAAATCGCATGTAATTAATTGTTTATTGTTTGCTTTCCTTAGCAACCACACATCATTAGAAAATATATGCCAAATTCAATACCAAATTTCTGCAGGCTATAACAATTTGAATATACGATCAGTGACTAATAACAAATTCATTGGAATCAGTGATTCAGTTGACAAAAATTGTATAAAATATGAGTTTGTAGTAACGAAAAGTAAAAAATAACGGATGGAGAAGTATAATTTGGTGACCACAAATAAAAATCAAATGATTTGTTGCGGTTAGTAATATTAATCATTGAATGAGAATTTCATTAGCATTGACTTTATAAACAGTTTGCTATAATTAGCGACTGTTAATTAAAGTTGACATTTCAAATGCGTACTTAATTTATATTATAGGCGCCATTTCTTTAGTACCTTTCGTTTTCTATCTAAACAATGTGGCGCCACATAAGATGAATACTTTGACAAAAAAATGGGAATAGCGATTGAAAATGTTTGAAATTGAAATTGTATATCCTTAATTTTGTGGAGGAGGGGTTAAAAGTCGATTATTTGACCTAAGAGCCTAAACATATTTAGTGGAAACCCATTTTAAGACTTTTTAAGTCATTTGAACAGTGTGATAGACTTAGTCCAAAAATTTGGAAAACCGACTTTCCTCAAATTGTGCAGTATTCCTTTATTGTGGTGTAGAGTATCACTTATCGAACCGAAATTTCATTGGACATATCACCCATTTTTATACCCTCACTTTAGTGTGACGAGGGTATATATCATTTGCTACGGAAAAAAGTGTAACACATCGAAGGAGTGATCTAAGACCCTAAGTATGTTCGGAGGAAATCCGTTTTGGGTCATTTTAAGTCGAATGAGCAATGTCCGTCCGTCTGTCTGTCTGTCTGTCTGTCTGTCTGTGTGTCTGCTGGCTGGTGCGCACGATAACTCTCGATAGGAGTAACCGATTGACTTCAAATTTGGTATGTGGTAATATTTTGATCTATCTCCGGATGAGTTCGAAGATGGGCCATATTGGTCTACTCCTTCTGGTACCTCCCACACAAAGGGTTAAAATTTAGTGAAATATTGATTCTTTAATAACTTCTATACTACTTAGTCGAATCTTTTGAAATTCTGCACATAATATTAGTATATTAGTCGCTATTAACTCGAGAAAAATGGGTGAAGTTGACATGCCCGTTTTGGTACCTCCCACACAAATGGACCATTTTGCATCAAAATTTAACTGCTTATAACTTTAATACAAGTGCATAAAAATGCTTGAAATTTTCTACAGTATAATGTTTTTGTAGCGCCTATAGTCCGGTAAAAAATGGGCATTATTGTACAGCCCCTTTTGGTACCTCCCACACAAATGGACCGTTTCGTACCAAAAGTAAACGGCTTGTAACTTTAATACCAGTGCATACAAATACTTGAAATTTTGTACAGTGTAATGCTGTTATAGTGCCTATAGTCCTGTAAAAAGTGGGCGTTATCACCCCGCCCCTTTTTGTACCTCCCACACAAAATGACCAACTCATACCAAAATTACATAGCTCGTAACTTTAATATACCAGTGCACATAAACGCTTATAGTTCAGCACAATGCAATGTATTTAAGAATGTACTGTTTACCGAAAAATATGTGTATTTGGAAAACCCCTTCTGGTACCTCCCACACAAATTGACAGATTTATTGGTGTAATGTTATATATTACATTACTCACAAAGTGAGGGTATACCTTAGTCGGTTTACCCGACTGAAACTTTCTTACTTGTTATACCATCGCTTAGTGGAGGAGAGTATATGTATATCGCTTATATACCTTAGAGTGTAAAGGCGCTAAGTCCAAATTTTACAGGAGAAATAAAAAACCTTGGATTTTTTCATAATAAATTTTCTTAAAAACTTTAAATGTATGTTTGCCGGTTTTCGTTCCCTTTTCATTCCAAATAATGCAAAATGAAAAATAAAAATGTATATTTACTACCGATTTATATGTTTTTTGTGACTTAGCGCCGTTTCTCTTACGTATACTACATTCTTCCAATGGCACATTGGCACTTAGCACAATTTCTTGAGGAGGGTATATATTATTTGCTACGAGCCAAAAGGTTAACACATCGAAGGAGTGACCTAAGACCCTAAGTATGTTCGGCGGAAACCCGTTTTGGGTTAATTTAAGTCATTTGAGCAAAGTCCGTCCGTCCGTTTGTCTGTCTGCTGGCTGGTGCGCACGATAACTATCGAAAGAAGTAACTGATTGACTTCAAATTTGGTATGCGGTAGTATTATTCTCTATCTCCGGCTAAGTTCGAAGATAGGCAATATTGGTCCACTTTTAGTGAAATATTGATTATTTAATAACTTCTATAATACTTACTCAAATCTTCTGAAATTTCCCACATTGTATTACTTTGCTAGTCGCTAACACGTTAAGAAAAACGGGCGAAGGGGCCACTACCATTTTGGTACCTCCCACACGAATGGACCATTTTGCTCCAAAATTTAAGTGCTTATGGCTTTAATATCAGTTTATACAAATTCTTAAAAATGTTGTACAGTGTAATGCTTTTATAGTACCTAGAGTCCAGAGAAAAATGGGCGTTATTTGCACACCCCTTTTGGTACCTCCCACACAAATGGACCATTTTGTACTAAAAGTTAACAGTTTTTGTCTTTAATACTGGTACATACTTTAAAGTTATTAAATGCAATTTAAATTAATAATAATATAATTAAACCAAAAACAATTACGAATATATTTTTGGGACTCAAGATGAGGGGATTCATTCTTACTTGTTTTTTTATTAGCATACATTTTAACCAAATAGAGACCTATACGCTGCTTTTATAGAAAAATATTTTACATTACATTAAGGGTCTTTTCTTGTGTGCCAACAATACTAAATTTGTTTTGGCTTTCACCCTAAAAATGCCTTTTTGTTATCTCAGGTTAAATTCGAAGATGGGCCCACTCCTTCTAGTACCTGCCTCACAAAGGGTTACAATTTAGTGAAGTATTGATTCTATAATTACATATATCCTACCTATACGAATTTTCTGTTATACCACATATAGTAATTTTTCGTCTGTCGTTACCACCTTGAGAAAAATCGGCGAATTGGACCCTTTAGTACCTGCCACACAAAGGGCTCCCGAATTGGTCGACGCAGGCTGGCATCAGGTCCGCATAAAACTAATACGATTTAGTAATATGCGCTATGTTGAGTGCTATCGCTACGTGTAGTATCTAATAAAGAACCTCGCTCTTCGCAAGTATCAGAGCAGCATATAGCGGGACTTGAGTTTCATCCTTTACCTATGTGCTTGGATCGGAAGAATCCTGTGGGGATGAATCCGGTGTGGATGAACTTTTGCGGACACAGACGACGAGGCACTACAGATAAACCTCTAAGGCAGCATTAGCTACCTTAAAAGACCTCATGATGCAAGGAGGCGCTGACCTTGTCCTAATCCAGGAACCATGGTTAAATGGAGATATTGTTTGTTGGCTTATGACGCCAGGGTTTACA
Organism: Eudasyphora cyanicolor; assembly: GCA_963930755.1. Taxonomy (NCBI): domain Eukaryota; kingdom Metazoa; phylum Arthropoda; class Insecta; order Diptera; family Muscidae; genus Eudasyphora; species Eudasyphora cyanicolor. Next base: position 117,875,621 of record OZ005736.1, read on the forward strand.
GGTAACGAAAGACGTAGAGCCTGCATACTTGCAGGTTGACCTCCGATGAAATCACTGGTAGGAGCGGCAAACGAGAAAAACAAGAACATAATTATATGTATTGATGTCAATGCACACCATCAAATGCGGGGAAGTACTGACATCAACGACAGGGGCGAATTACATATCGTATGGGTGGTTATCTCTGAAAGCGCAAACTATTTAGGTATTTTACTAGACAGGGAGTTGCACTTCAAACCCAACATTTTGGAGATTAAGGCTGTTGTAGCGCTATATACCAGCAAAAAGGGCAACAGGAAAACGCTGGGTCTCAACCCGCGTATAGTTTATTAGTTGTATACGGCAGTAATTAGACCGATAATGCTGTAGGGCATTGTCATCTGGTGGACAGCTCTACAGAAATCCACCATCTGTGCGATACTAAACAAGGTTCAGTGAATGACTGCTGTATGTATCACTGGTGCGTTGAGAACGACACCAACTACGGCACTAAATTTTATAATACATTTAATGCCGCTAGATATTATAGCAGTGCAATATGCCGCATGTACTGCGATTAAACTCAGGGAACTGTCACTATGATCAGAAAATGACTACGATAAAGTGTCGTTCTAGACACAATGTTGCTTACACTATGACTGAACCACTCTCTGACTAGAAGTATCTCAGTCTTATACCTGATAGATGAGAATGGAATGATCGTATCCCAGGACAGAGGAGATTCACTAACCTCTATACGGACGGTTCGAATCTCGATAACCAAGTAGTCTTTGGTATATTTTCTGAGGAACTTCAGGTACCTGATCACTGTAGTGTTTACCAAGCTGATCACTGTAGTGTTTACCAATCTTAGCTATTAAAGAGGTAGCGGAAGGACTGATAACACTGTGATACAAAATCGAACTTTCCGAATGGGAATGGGATGAGACCAATTGCAAAAGAATGTTGACATTATCCATAACAAAACCCTCAAGGGTTTTTTTCAGGTCAGTGCGAGATTTTTTTATACGTATTTTAAGTTGATGATTTTGGAACGCTGTCTAACAAGAAAAGATCATTGAAAATTTAATAAAATAATGATTATTTATTTTTATTATCATGTAAAGTTTTGGTATCTTACGGTTTTGGGTGCTACTTCTTGTCGATTTTCATTGAAAAAGCGGTTCAAAATTACCAACTTCAAATGCGTGTAAAAAAAAATCAAGCACTGAAAAAAACTCTTGAAGGTTTTGTTAGGGATAATGTCAACATTCATTTGCAATTGGTTTCATTCCATTCCCATTTTGGTTGCACTGTGTAATTAATGCGCTGATCAAAGTCGGTATAAATATTTTCTCTGATAGTCAGGCTGATATCAAGTCCATGGAAACTATATTCCTGAATTCAAAAAGTGCCATCGACTGTCGCAGTTCTCTTAACGAGATGGCTGAACAGTTCAATATTCACCTGATATGGGTGCCGGGCCACAGGGATATACCAGGGAACTGCAAGGCAGATGAACTTGCAAGACTTAGAACTACCTTACCCGCTCCAGGAACATGTGGGCATGCCTTTAGTAACCTGCAAGTTCCCCTTGAGAGATAGCGCGCATACGGCAACAAATGACAGGTGGTCACTAGTCTGGAACTGCATATATTCCAGGCTGACTCAAAACGCACCAAAGCATTGCTGTCGTTGCCTAGAACGGACGTCACTATGTGTTTGAATCCGCCAACGTTTGAGCTTTTTGAAACAATCATATTGGTTCAACGGGAGGGGCTAGGGGTAATTTATGTCTTTCCTTACGTCCCTGTGGTAACACAATGGACTGGATAGTCTAAGTGAGTCTGTTTTACAGGCTGCCACTCTTAACCTAACCTAGCCTAACCTACTCCACGCTATTTTCAAATCAATTAACGTTCAAAAAATTGGTAGTATATGCAAAATCAAGTAAAGCTTACACTTAAGATGATGTCCAGTCACCGTTGAATTTCTAATGGATTTTTTTTAGTTTCGACTGATGTCATATACGAGTACATGTTAATTTTTTTTTTAATTTTATTTTTGAATAACCCGAATTCTTTGCTTTTAAACGCTTAACAAAAACTGTATCACTTTGAATTTGTTAATAGGAATTTCAAAAAAGAATATGCAAAAATTCGATGCGAATTAATTTTACGATTGATATGCTAAACAGGATATTTTTTACAGTTTTCGCGTTTTTACCAGCTGCTGAACAGATAAAAAAGTTATTTTTGCAAATCTTGGACGTGATTCAATTTAAATTATTTGGGACTATAATTTCTAAAGAATAGATTTATTTAGATTTACACATTCAGAAAATATATCGATAACTTAATTGTATGATAAGTATTACTCTTTTCAGTAATTCAAAGTTATTTTTTTTTAAGCTTTTATAATTGAAATCTTATAATCTTGTATAAGGATAAATTGCTTGATGGATTAACAAGAAGTGGTGACATGGAGCAAGGTTATTTCTAAATTTTTCTAACAGGTTAACTCGAAATCAAGGTGAAAATGTCAGCAAAGTTTTTAAAATCTTTTTTAAATAAAATGTATTTGGAAATATGTTAAACAATAATTTGCACCATCAAAATCCAAATATATTCAATTGATTTTCAAACAAAAACATATTTGCTCACAAATATATAATACTAGCTGGACCCGTTCCACTTCGTTGCCTCAGATTTAGATTTCCGATCCCGTCCATTTTTGAAAACAAACGATTTGTCACGCCCACATTTGCGCCGCCCCTTTAGGCAATTTTTTTTTCCAAAACCATCTCAGACAAAATAGCTTTCAAACAAAAGAAAACATTTTTAAATCGGTCCAGTGGTTTAATCGTCTATAAAACACATACATACATACATACAAACATTTTTCCATTTTTATATATATAGATTTAATTCTTGTCCAAATATATTTTTTTTAATTCAAACATATCAAAAATGCCGTTTTTTCCCTATGTATGTTGAAATTCCGTAACGTCTGGTATTCTGAAAATATTTATAAAAGGGGTTTTTTTTTGGCAAAATTTAGTTCAGCGTTCATTTTGGGCTCAATGGGTACGTCAATTATTATGAATTAATTTTTAAAAAGTAAATTAATTTGTGGATGCAAATACATATTTCGTGCAATTGTATTATTTTTCTGTATTTTCTTCAATTTTCAAAAACCAAACGCTTACCAAATCACCATTTCTAACTGTCATTAATTTTTGAAACTAGATCGTGCAAAAGCATTTTAGTATACCTTTTTAAGTTTCACAATTTTGCATATCATATAAAAGTTGGAAAAATGTGTATATTATACATAGACTATTTTCTTAATTATTTATTTTTAAATGCAATAACTGTATACACCACAAATAATAATTCACAAAATACTGCTTCCTCAAATGCACATCTATCACAAAATTAAACGCAAATTTCAAAAAACCGCAAATGATTCAGCTAAAATCAATTTCCTACATTTTAGATTGAAATGTTAAAATGTAATCCATTAAAATTTAGCATGTTATTTGTGTGAACCTTTTCTTCCGATTTGTTCACTCGACAATGAATATCAATATTCAATACATCAGTTGTCTCAATGATTTGCAGCACCACATAAAATACATAGTACAGGGTGGCCCAAAATGACCGAACGGTTTTGAGTTCATTATGACTTTTTATTGAAGACATAATTATTAAATTTTTTAATTTTTAAATACAGTATTATTTTGTTGGGACGCGTTGTTCATTTTTTACTGTCCAATATCAAATTCCCCAAGCCCTTTTTAAAAATTACTGAAAAGAAATAAAAACAAGTAAACAAAAACAGAAAGTCCTAGCAATGCGAAAAGAGGCAATGCGATAATAGTTTGAAATAACTGGTTCCGTTTCAGTTAAGAAAGTATTTAGCTCCATCAAGTCTCATCAACGCTTATTCCAAGGAGCAGTTGAAGATGTTGTTCATAATGAACTAGATCTAAAACGATAACCTTAAAATGCGTAGTATTCTTTCAAAAATCAAGAATCGGAAGGAACAAATCGGTGGGAATATAAACAATCTAGTCAGATTTTTATCAATTTAGTTCAGAAAACTCATTTCTGCCAAATTATATAAAAATCGGACGTAAAATACAGTTTCAGTAGCACTTAAATGCTAAATAGGCAGGAACATATAACGGATTTTCCAATACGGATGATATGATTTAAAGTGACGTTTCGGCCATATTCAGTAGTGTTAACAATTTCATCATGGAGAGATATACGCAAGAATAACGTTTACAAATTATTCAGTTTTATTATCAAAATAATCGTTCTCCAATTGCAACTTTTTGTGCGCTATGTCCATTTTTTTTAATAAAAAAAAACAATTTCCAGGCGTCCTACGACCTTGACACCCATGTGCAATATTTTAGCTATCGTTAAGAGCTATCTTTTTGCCATTGACCGATTCCCGATCTGACGTACCGTTAAGGTGCTACAGGAAAAATAAACTTTACGCTCACATTTGAAAATAATGCTAAGTCCATTTTTTTTAAATAAAAAAAAAACACTTCCAGTCGACTTACGACTTGACACCCATAAGCAACATTTTAGCACTCGTAAAGAGCTATCCTTTTGCCATTGACCGATTGTGCCTATGTGCCACACAGCAAAATTTTGGATATTCGATTATTTCAAGAAATTGTGATATTGAATGGCCTCTAAGAAGTTGTCATTGGTCTTGCGAAATAAACCAAACTCTCTTCAAGCTTTACAAGTCAATATTGAACGTGCCATTCATGACATACGACGTGATTTAGTGGAGAAAGTGATCGAAAATTGGGTTCATCGAATTCGTTCTTGCAGAAGAAGTCGTGGAGGCCATTTGAATGACGTTTTATTTAGAACATAACTTATCGATTGTACTTCACATTAGATAAAAAACTTTTGAATTTCTGTAACAATAAGTGTGTTTTTTTTTTTCAAAGAAATCATATCACTCTTATTGGAAAAACCTGTATATGCGCCTATATCTAAACCTGAACAGATTATCCCTAAATTAAGCGGTATTCGTTCCTAAATTGAGAAACTTCTTTCAGCCAAGTTTTGTAATGATCGGAAATAAAGTACAACATCTGTAGCGCTTTGATACCAAATCGGGAGAAACATATATATGGGTGCTATATATAAATCTGAACCCATTTTCCTCTAATTTGGCAGTGTTCATTTATGTAACCTCTTTTTGCCGAATTTCGTACTGATCGGATATAAAATACAGTTTCTACAACGGTTACATATCAAATAGGGTATTGATATGTACATGGAGGCTATATCTAAATCTGAACCAATTTTCTTCAAATTTAGTATTGCCTCTAAGTGTATCAAGAGACTTCTCTCTGTCAATGTTTATACAGATCGGTTAAAAATGTTGCTTATACGATGCATATATGAAAAAATCGGAGGTATATATACATATATATGGGATTTATATATTATTCTGAAGCGATATCTAACAAATTCAAAAGGTACCGTCCTTGGGCTAAAAGAAAGACATGTGCAAAGTTTAATTGAGATCGAATCATAAATACGACCTGTACTTTGATTACAAGAATACATACGCAGACGGACGGACAGACAGACGGACAAAGCTAAATCAATTCAGGAAGCGATTCTAAGTCGATCGGTGTAATAAACGATGGATCTATCTCATCTCCTTTTGGGTGTTACAAACAAATGCACAAAGTTATAATGTTAGTGTGGTGTAGGGTATACAAATTATATTAAAAAAGTAGTAAGTAATTAAAACCCCTTCGGTAATTTTGGGCCACCCTACATATATATTTTGTATTTAAACAAAAAATATATAATTATGTCTTAAAGAAAAAGTTATAATGAACACAAACCCCTTCAGCCATTTTCGGCCACCCTGTAGTTATGATATCAGCAGTTTAATATTTATCTAAAAATACGCATGAAGACAAATCGAAAATTCAGCCGACAAACATTTTCGTTGTCAACGCCAGAGACAGACATTTTAATTTCCTACAGTCGTGTTAATATTTGCAATATGTTTTTATTATTCGACGTGACTCAGTGCGTAAGTACTCGTTTGAGATAGTTTTCTGTTGTACTCGTACGTACGTATCTAGATTGAAGCGTTTCTACACAACTACACCGCCAGTAGTTACTTGAGGTCGTCCATTAATATGCAATTGTGGATGCCTCACCTGCGGCCTGGACTGGATAGTAAACAAAAGATAATTCAATTAAACATATCACGTTTTTTGTAGGTCATCAACTTTTGAACAAAAACCTTGGGAAACCACCAATCGTAACTAATGGAGGAGTAGGAGAGGAGTAATGCGTCAACACTACTCGTATTTTAATTGATTATGTCAATATTTTCTGGTTTGCAGATACTACAAATTGGAGGACCTTACGGAGTTTTTAATTTATGTTGAGGTAGTCTTGAATGTTTTCATATTTATCACAGTTGTTAACTTACACTAGGCGACAGTTATTTGAAAAATTGCTAAAGATACTTACGTGACCTTGAATAAGGAGGAAGGCTGAAAAATAAAGAGAAACAGAAATTAATTAGACGAAAAAATCTTTTTACTCTCTCAAAACTATTGACCTAGGAATACTCGTATAGCTTCATCTCTGAGTTACGATCGGTGGTGCCAGAATAGACGGTTCATAGTAACTTTCATGATTTGTAAGACCAAAAATAAAACAATGGTGATTTTAAGATTTAAGACCTTGAAGTGACGTTTTTATACCCTCCACCAAGGGATGGGGGTAAACTAGCTTTGGCATTCCATTTGAAATCAATAATAATATTGATATGAGCCCTGTAAAACATATATTTTTTATTTACAGTCGTAAATTGTAAAGGTGCCCTTTACTTTCCTGTGAGTTGGGCCAGCATCATGTTTGTCCAAAATCTCGAATATATCAAAATTTCGAATATCTGTTCATGAGTTACGTATTTCAGTTTATGAGTTCTGAATTTCAAATGGAAAACCTGAATTTTAGTTGATTACACTGTGCAACAAAATTTTTGTCCAAGGGATGTGGATAACAGTTTCTGGTGCAATTCAGTATTTGGACCATAATTTTTCAAGTATAAGCCGTGTTATGCCTCAAATTAAAGGAAATTATGAGGGCTACTTTCTTTCAGGTAGAATCTTTGGTTTAGTAACAGTCGTCAAAAATATGAGAAAAAATGATTTTTTTTTAAAAAACACTTTTTCCTGGAACAAAAAAAAAACATAAAAAATGTAAAAAATCGAAAAAAAATATTTTAAAAAGCCAGCATGCTAACGAAGAAAACACTGTCTATTTGACAGTGTGAAATGAATAGATGTAAAAGTTATGATCCATTTTGTAACTGTTAGGGAAATTCAAAAAAATCTTGTTTCATATTTTTTCGTTTTTAAATGACGTTTTTGCTTATATTGAATTCGCCATATGTGAGAGAGACTTATAAGAGACATTGCACTTGCATTTTATTTTATAAGGATTGATGTCAGACATTATAAAATTATAGAGAGGACGAGGTTTTATGGCCGTTCTTAACCCTCCATAAAACATGATATGCAATGTGAGAGCTATATTGGATGAGATCCGTTCAGATTACAGGTACTGCAACTTATGAAGCTTAAACCCGGAATTTAAAAATGAAATTTCTTATTAATAAATTAGTGTAATTCAGCGCCTGAAAGAGATAAGTCGATTTTCTGAAAAATATTACATAGTTATATTTCGAAGTATGAGTAAAAGGCAAAGAACTTTTCAATGTGTAAATGATCCCGACAATTTCTGCTACATCTGCGGTAAATATGTAATTAAAAAATCGACTTGCGTTTAGTAAAATAATAGAAGAAATATATGTGTACTATTTTGGTATACGAGTTAAAAATATGAACGAACCGTGGACACCTAGTATTTTGCGTAAATCTTACTCGATGGACTCGTGGAAGCATGCGGTAAGTACTTTACAATTATTATATTACAATATTTTGTGGAATAAAACGTTTTAATTTTAGACATCACGTGCAATTTGGAATGCCAATTATTTGGAGACAAACATTCATTCACGATACGGACTGCTATTTTTGTCTAAGTAAACAGATTGGAGTAGGAAGGAGCATTCGCTGGAATTACGCTGAAGTAAAATCTGTCACTTTGCCAGTTGCACATTCGGAAACAATACCAATTCCCAAGTGTCCAAGTATAGCTAACAGCCTAATTCGGAAACATCATCAAGTTCATCTTAGTACTCAACTCTGAGCGATTCAAGCTTGAGTCAGAAGTCATCGCTTTTAACTCAGTTTCAACTCATTGATCTAGTGAGAGATTTGGAACTGACCAAAGATAAGGCAGAACTACTTGCATCTGGGATGAAACATTACAATATTTTAGCCCCAGATGTTAACATATCATATTATAGAGTCCGTGATATACCTTACAAACAATTTTATACAACTGTGGATAACAGATGCTTTTGCAAAGACATTCCCGGATTGTTCGAGCAACTTAATCAAACATACAATTCAAAGGAATGGTGGTTACTCGTTGACAGCAGTAAAGATAGTTTGAAACCAGTACTTTTACACAACGGAAATCAGAAACCGTTGATTCCCATTGCTCATTCTGTCAAAACTAAGGAATCATACGAAACAATGGCTAAATTGATAAAATACATAAAATATGAAAATGACTGGAAAATTTGTTGCGATTTAAAAGTAGTTGGTATGTCATGCCTCTGGGATAGCCGATATTTTGCCACCACTACATATAAAGCTGGGGCTCTTTAAAAATTTTGTAAAAGCCTTAAGAAAAGATGGCAATTCACTCTCATATTTAAGAGTCTTTATTTTCAAAAAATCGAAGAAGGAGTTTTTGATGGGCCTAAAATAAGGAAACTGATGAAAGATGTGAATTTGGAATCATATTTGACGTCGGATGAAATTGCAGCATGGAGGTCGTTTAAGCTTGAGATTCAAATTTCCTTGGATCCAATAAAAGCCCGCAATATGAAAAAATGATTAATGATTTGTTAAAAAATTATGTAAAAATTGGTTATATTTTTTTTATTTATGTATATAACACATATGTATTCTTCCAACTTATTTTTCGCTTTATGTATTCCAACAGGTGTAAATATGTCCCTCAAAATTCAATTCTTGCATTCTCATTTAAACTTTTTCCCCGAGAATCTTGGCGACGTAAGTGACGAACATGGCGAAAGGTTTCACCAAGAATTGAAGCCCATCGAGCGGCGTTACCAAGGGCACTGGGATGAAAGAATGATGGGAGATTATGTTTGGTTCCTCATTAGAGAGACCGATGCCGAAATCTACAAACGTCAACAAAGAACTCACAATTACTTCTAATGAAACTTGTTTATGTAAATAAACTCAAATATACATAATATAAATAAAAGTAATACATAAAATCGCTATTTAAACAGAAATTAAAAAAAAAAGATTTTTTGAAATTCTCTTACCTCTACCAAAAGGGCTATAATTTCTACATTTATCCATAGCTTTTTTTCAAATAGGCACCATTTTCTTCGCTAATATGCAAACTTTTAAAAAACAAAAAAAATATTTTTTTTGATTTTTTTCTATTTTTTATGTTTTTTCTGTCCCAGGGGTTTTTTGTGACTAAACCGCTGCTCCTAAGTGAAAGAAACAGCCCTGATCGGGCATATACTCCAAAAATTAAAGTGCAAATACTAAGGGTACCTTCGACAATAATAGTATTTTTAATAAAAAAATTAAAAAAAATGTATCCATAAAAAAAGTTTTGGTTTTTTATTACAGTATAACGAGTTCTGAATTTAAAATGGAAAATCTGAATTTCAATTAACGACTGAATTGTTGTGAAATTCTAATTTTTAACTGACGAAATCGAAATTTTTATTGTGTCGAGCTCTGAATTTCGAATGTAATTTCGGAATTTCAATTGATCCTTTCCGAATAACGTTTGTAAATGCTGTAATAGTGTCCCATAAGGATTAAAACAAGTAAGAAGATTTCACTCGAGTACAGCGAATAATGTACCAGTATACCCTAACTTTCTGGAAAATGTGGTGTGAAATTTGGTACATTGTACGGAAGATGCCAGAACATTGGAAAATGTTGACTCATTCTTTGCAGACAAAAATCATTAGAAAAGTAGTCACAAATACACAACGTGAAGAAGATTGCAGCGGTAGATATAGGGAACTTATTTTCCTATGAACTTTCCAATTTGTGTGAGAGCACCTTAAAGTGTTTATGAGAAATGGTTTGAAAGTTACAACATATTCAAATTTATTACGATTTAGTCTTTTCGTGTGTTATTGGTGTATATTTTACAATACCGCTCAAATTTTTTGAGTGTACTAAAACCGGCTATAATTTTAAACGATGTAAACAAACAACCGTAGTTTTACTCATAAATGAATGTAACGACAAAAAGTGTGCCGGGGATTTCCCCAAGTCTCGTTACTGAACGTGTTTGTGAATAATGTGCAATCCAATTTTATGGCGTCGGTGTTGCTAATTGAAGGTACATATGTACATACACACGTACATACTTATACGTGTACATACAGATTTGTGATTAAGGTAAATTGATTTCTTTAGAATGTGCGCTTTAAAGATAATATTATTTAATTAAGTAGAAGCGGTCTACCGATTGGTGGTTCTCATGAATGTATTTGCATGCAACGGTGACAACGACTGTCATAACGTTTTGTTGCATTTATTTATTGGGTAAATATTCACAATTTATCGTTCATTCATGTTCTTTGGGTGAGGATTATTTATTATCGTACATACAAATAATGTTTTATGACTATTAGTGTATAAAACGAAAGCTACACCAGAAATTTTAGGAAAAGTGATTTCGTAATTTTTCATCCAACGGTGGGGAAATTAAAATGCAACCTCCTCGTCATACCAGAATAATAATAAGATATTACCATAAAACCTTACAGTTCCTTCTTGGATCAAGAAACCAATCCTTTCATAATTTCCTAAAAATCTATTAGACGATTTTAAAACGATACGATGAAAAATCAAAATAAACATAATTAATAAAACAATCTTTTTCCTAAATTAAGAAACTCATCTCTCATAAATCACAAGAAGCAAGACAGAAGACGCGAAACACAAGACACAAGACATAAGTAGACCTCGGATTTTTGCATATCTTTCAATTTTCATCCGATTTCAACCAAAATTTGTATTTTGACGTTTCATCGCTCAAATTTAAATAATTTGAGTGCGTAACAAAAATATGCAAAAAAGTTTTGCGATATACGAATCAAAAATGCAAAATATCAGAAGGATATTTCAATACTATTTAAAAAATCGTGTCACAAAAATGAAGAATGGGTGATTACAAAAATCATCCAAAAAAATTGCCCTAACATATGTAAATATAAATATTATGGCCCTTATTCATAAAAATTTAATGAAGGTTTGAAGAACGTTTTAACACTGCTAAAACGTTCCTCAAACCTTCTTTAACTTTTTATGAATAAGGCCCTATGTATATTAGATATGTGGATTTGGATGCAATTTTGCACGCGTATATTAGAATTAAAGACTTTTACCGTTTGACCAATTTCATAGTGGTTTAGATTTTGTAGGGAGCTAAAGTTGGTTATCTGCATTTTTTTTTTACATATTTAGCTATTTTGAAGTCGACATAACTTTTAAATGGAATATCAGATTTGAATAATATACATAAGTGCCATTTAAAAGATTTTAACATCCTCTCTAAGAATTATATATTAAGCTTTACATTTTTGTGTATTAAGGACGAAAATATCCTTAAACCTTGATTATCCTGAAAAGCGTATCATAAATATGTTTTTATTTCTCAGAAAACGTTTACTTAGTATGTTGGAGCAATAACCCACAATATTAAAAAATTAAATAAAAATTGGAGGAAGAGGGCGAGGTCAAAGTAAAGGGGTTTCCAACAAGAGGTGTTATTATGGTATTCGAAGAAAAATTCCATTTTTTGAGATAAATGATCGGATGTTTATTTCATAATAATGAAAAACAACATCAGCCAAATGGCCACAACGACCACGCTTACAGGACCATATCCTTTTCAGGAAATTTTCCATAACCAAATCGCAAAGTGGCTGCCCTATGTTCTCGATAGCCTTTGAGGTCTTGAATCGACGCTGGGCTGTTGGTGTAGAGCTTATCTTTCACGTGGCCCCAAAGGAATAAGTCGCAAGGTGTTAAATCACAAGATCTCGGTGGCCAATTGTGATCACCTCTTCGAGAGATAACACAGTCCGGAAACTTTTCCCGTAACAGAGCAATGGTTTCGTTGCTTGTATTGCACGTAGCGCCGTCTTGTTGAAAGTAAACGTTATCCAGATCAATACCATCCAACTCCGAACATAAAAAATCATTAACCATCTCTCGATAGGGCAATCCATTCACCGTAACTGTTGATCCAACCTCATTTTCGAAAAAGTAAGGTCCAATGACCCCGCCGGACCACAAATTGCACCAAACAGTCACACGTTCAGGATGGAGAGGCTTCTCAACAATAACTCTTGTTTTCCGAGCCCTAGATGTGACAATTTTGCATGTTGACGTAGCCTCCGAGGTGCACGGGGCAAAATGGTCTTTTTGATACGTTTGAATCGAAAGAAAATACATTTGGAACACAAATTTTTAAATATTTTATATTTCTTAGCAAATAAATTTTATTTGAAAATCAATAAAATATATTTGGAACGCATATATTAATATATTACAACAAATTATATTTGCAAACAAAATTTCTCCAATAAAATATGTGTTTAAATACAAATAAAATTATTATTTAGGAATTTTTCCAAATATATTTTATTTAAAAAAGATTTCCAAAACTTTTGCTGAGTTTTTCAAATTTCACTTTCAATTTTTCCTTGGTTTCAATTGTACCTCCCAGTTCTGATACCATATGCAGCATTACCTTATGTTTTAAATCAATCATTTAAAATTTCTGAGTATTCCAAGCCATCATTAGTTGTCAATTCTCTAAGTACTTTATATTGACCCAAGATTATATGATTTCAATTATTATATTTTTTACGAACATTAAAAATTTCTTAAAATTTAACTTTGAATTACTGAAAAATTTTACACAATTTATGTATTTTATGAATATTTAAATACAAATAAATATTTGTTTCACAACCAAATATTACATGCTTAGAGTCTACCCTAAACATATATATGTTTCAAGCCGAATATGTTTGAGACAATATACTACAGAAGCTATTTTTTTTTTAGCGTGTGGAAATAGGACTCATCATTCAAGATAATTTTTCGATTTTTCGAATTTTAATAATTGCAATGCCTTGTTGAATTGTGTATCGCTTCATTTTTAGTAATGGCGTAGTTTCTACTTTTCAAATTTCAAAGAATAAAAGCTTCAAAAGTGACAGCTACAGAAATACCGGGTGATTCAAAATAAAACCTCTTGTTGGAAAATCCTGTATAAAGCATAAGAAATTTAAAATATCATTTCTTAAAGCTCTTTCCACGAACTTTACATAAAAATACTAACTTTATCTAAAACAGTTTATTTCGGTCAGTTTTTGCGGAAATAAAAATATAAATTGCGATATCTCAGGTTCGATCTAATTATACCCTACACCACACTGTGGTACAGGGTATTATAAGTTTGTTTCACGGCAGATGTTTGTAACACCTGAAAATAACACAGCTAGACCCACCTTAAAGTATACCGATCGACTCAGAATCACTAGCTGAGTCGATTTAACGATGTCTGTCCGTCCGTCCGTCTGTCCATGTAAAGTTGTTCGTCGACTACAGGTCGCAATTTCACTCCGATCGTTCTGAAATTTTGCAGTTTAGAGTATTTCGCGGCTGTTAAGATCGCTGTTGAATTTGGTTGAAATCGGTTCAGATTTAGATATAGCTCCCATATATATCTTTCGTCCGATTTGGCCCTTTAGTCCTATAGAAGCTGTATTTTACATCCAATCGTTTTGAAATTTAGAATGGTAGAGTTTCTTGATCCATGAACCAACACTACCGAATTTGAAGAAAATAGGTTAAGATTTAGCTATAGCTGCCATATATATATGTGTTTCGTCCGATTTTGCTCTTTAGTCCTGTAGAAGCTGTATTTTACATCCAATCATTTTGAAATTTAGAATGGTAGAGTTTCTTGATCCATGAACCAACACTACTAAATTTGAAGAAAATCGGTTAAGATTTAGCTATAGCTCCCATATATATGTTTCGTCCGATTTGGCCCTTTAGTTCTATAGAAGCTGTATTTTACATCCAAGATCTAGCTATAGCTCCCATATATATGTTTCATCCGATTTGGCTCTTTAGATCCAATCGTTTTTATACCCTACACCACACTGTGGTACAGGGTATTATTTAAGTATAAAATGTCCCAAAAGTAAATTTATGTAAACAATTTATACACGAATTACAAAATTTATATATCAGAGTTATTCAATATTACGAGAGTGGTGTAGGGTATTATATAGTCGGCCCCGCCCGACTTTAGCCTTTCCTTACTGGTTTTTTGTTAAATTTTTTATAAAAAATGGTCAATATGTACTCTACCGATGTTGTAAGTTTTAGAGTGGGCACAACTTTGGTTCGGAAGTTCAATTTATATCTGAAAATCTTTTCCAAAACATTGACCTATTACCCAATGTCATTGACCTTTAATCGGGGTCATTGGCCTTTTGTACGAGGTCATTGACCTTTAAGCCGTGGTCATTGAACTTAATCCAAGGTCATTGACCTTTAATCGGGGTCATTGTCCTTTAATCCGGATCAGTGACCTTTAGTCAGAGGTCATTGACCATAATCCGAGATCATTGACCTCTAATCCGAGGTCATTGACAATAATCCGAGATCATTGACCTCTAATCCGAGGTCATTGACCTATAATCCGGGATCATTGAACTTTAATCCGTGGTCACTGAGCATTAATAGTGGTCGCTGAACATTAAATCCGTGGTCACTGAACATTAATAGTGGTCGCTGAACATTAAATCCGTGGTCACTGAACATTAAACTTTAATCCGGAATCATTGACCTTAATTCGAGGTCATTGACCTTAATTACGATTTTATTGAAATTTAATCCGGGGTCATTGACCTTTAATCCGATTTTATTGACATTTAATCCGGGGTCATTGACCTTTAACCCGGGGTCAATGACGTTTAATCAGAGGTCATTGAACTTCAATGAGGTCATTTACCTTTAATCGGGGGCCATGGTTATTTAATCCGAGGTGATTGACCTTTAATCCGGGGTGATAGACCTTAATCCGGGTTCATTGACTCTTTAAAAGGCGGCAATTTTTGTTTCTGATGCACGAATTGCACAGAACGCTGAATTTCGTAATAAAGCATAAAGAATAATTTGGATATGTTGTTGCGGTGTGAGTACTCCATTATAAATTGTAAAACAATACAAAAAAAGGTCTAAGTGAATCAGCCTTTACACGTTTTCACTATTTTGTTGCATAATGTCTTGAAATATGATGTAAAAAATTCTGATGTGTCCCACCAACAGGGGTGGCAGAAATGATGATTTATCGTCATTTTGACGATTTTTGAAGTTCAAAAACAGGGAATGACGGTTTTTTGACCTGAAATGAAGATTTTTATTGATATAAAAAAATTAAGAAAACTTATATGATTTATTTAATATTAAGACTTTAAAAATTTTCACTTTTACATTTGTCTTCATATTTTGGGTATGAACATTTTTAGAAAATATGTCTAATGATTATCCTTATCGGCTGGGCTGAATCTCGTATTTTAATCGCATGCTATGACATTAGAGAATATCTTAAGAATACAAAATCGGGAGAGAAAATTTAAAAATGTTAAGTAAAGTGGGGCCTATGTCAGAACTATGATCTATAATGGTTGTTATTCTTACGAACGTATTCAAATACTCGTAAGTTGTATCGTAAATGATGACAATTTCTAAGTCATTTGACAGGAATTTTTGTTTTCTATGGTAAACGAGTAGGACTATTGTGTGTGGCTGTATGAAAATATGGACTTATGAGATCCATTGATTCTAGGCAAAATATCGTTAGATGTAAATTGCCCAATTTTAACCCAACCGGGGAGGACCGCTGCATTTTCAATCCACAGATATAATAAATGTTACGGAATGTAGAGTGATTTGAACAGACGAAACCACTAAATCGTCATAGAAATTTTACGTGAATGTTGACCAGCAGGATCTGTGTTTGAAACATTTGCGTCATATGTTTCAGAATTCAGATTTTAATAAGCTCATACAGATATTATCATAGTTATATCATATAATAAAATTGTACGTCTTAAAATAAGCTGCAAAATAATTTAAAACCGAAATTGAGAAATTTTAAAATGTTAATTGTTTTTTGTATAAAAAAATCCTCTTATATTTTAATTATCAAGAGTATGTTGTTTAAAATAATATTTCAATTTCAAACAAAAACGTCTACCTTACGATGAAGGGACAAATATAAAAAACAAGTAAGAAAGTTCAATCGGGTAAACCGATTTATGAATCCCCTCAACTAGAGTCCCAAAACAAAATTCGTAAATTTATTTTTTTTTGCTTTAACTAAATTACACTGTGATACAAAATCGAACTTTCCGAATGGGATGAGACCAATTGCAAATTAAAGTTGACATTATCCATAACAAAACCCTCAAGGGTTTTTTTCAGGTCAGCACGAGATTTTTTTACACGCATTTGAAGTTGATGATTTTGGAAATCTGTCTAACAAGAAAAGATCATTGAAAATTTTATAAAATAATGATTATTTATTTTTATTATTATGTAAAGTTTTGGTTTGGTTTTGGGGTCGAGGAAATCATTTATTACCTACAACTCACGATAGATGGCGCTGACATGCGAATGGTGCTACTTCTTGTCGATTTTCATTGAAAAAGCGGTTCAAAATTACCAACTTCAAATGCGTGTAAAAATCTAGCACTGAACTGAAAAAAACCCTTGAAGATTTTGTTAGGGATAATGTCAACATTAATTTGCAATTGGTTTCATCCCATTCCCATTTTGGTTGTTGCACTGTGTTATTATTTATTTAAATTGCATTTAATAACTTTAAAGTATGTACTGGTACTAAAGTTAAAATATGTTAACTTTTGGTACAAAATGGTCCATTTGTGTGGGAGGTACCAAAACGGGAGTGGCCACTTCGCCCATTTTCCTTGACGTGTTAGCGACTAACAAACTTATACTATGTGTGAAATTTCAGAAGATTCGAGTAAGTACTATGGATGGTATTAAAGAATCAATATTTCACTTAAAGCTAACCCTTTGTGGGGGAGGTACTTGAAAGAGTGGACCAATATGACCCATCTTCGAACTTAGCCGGATATAGAGAAAAATATTACCGCATACCAAATTTGAAGTCAACATTATTTAACTTAACGATTAAAATTTACTGTTGATAAGATATTAAAAAGTTAATGTGAGACCTTATAAATATAATAATACTAATAAAATTATAATAATTAAAAGCTGTTTAAATACCTCGTGATTTTGCAAATACATCTTCTATAATCTGTTAAAAAAACTTAACTTAATCGTTAAGTTAAATAATGTTGACTTAAATATGAAATACATAGTGAGGATGATTCTCATTATTACGTCCTGAAACTTTATTATTACATATCTGTGTCTGAAGCGCTTCCTTAGCCTAATGGCTTAAAATCTGTATGTAAATAGTGTGTTTATGGAATGACGATTTTGTACTTTTTTGGGAAACGAATTTTGACGATTTTTGTGACCTCATTTTGATGATTTTGGGCCAAATTCGTCTGGCAACACTGCCCACCAAACTTTTTGAATTGTGGTGTCCCTGCAAAATTTGAGGATACACTTGAATCACCAAAATAGGGGTAATATATATATTTAAAAATTTTAGTTAGGCCATCTAAATTGTTGTGGGATAAGTTTTTGTTCCATTCGATATTAATTTTCCAGTAAACAATGGCGATAGATGTAACCTTAGTCAAATCGAAAACGGGATTCCCAAATGAATCACCAAGTTAATTTATTGTAAATATGAGGAGAGATTTTATTCCGCTCCACTTGAAATTGAAAGCCAGGCGTAAAATGAACGACTTGTTTTTAAATTCATGACTGAACAAAATGGTGGAAAGAATTATTGCTTACAGTAGACACGACAAACACAACTTTGTAACTTTTATTCCACGTTTCCACTTTATAGCCTAACGCCGCAATTTAAGCAGTTCTCCTCCATAACAATCTAATTTAAGTTTTGCATACGAATGCGAATGAAATAGATTAAGTTACTTTGGATTGTTGGTTCTAAAGTTTGTCTCGGAAAGTTGGACTGCAATGCAATTTAATATAGGTGGGGACACTATGTAATGATCTACTATGGCCGCTTAGCATTAATAGGAAGGACTATATATGCCTGAATTTACGCTACGTATTTGAGAATGAGATTAGCTTTTATAAACATGTAAACGATAAAGAATATGACATAAGAATTATATAAAGTAGAATGACTTTTATATTAAAACGTCATATAGAATTGAAAAATTTTTTTTTTTGTCACTCAGTTTGTAAAATCTCGAAGAATTGATCAGAGGTTTTTCATAGATTATTACGACAATCCGTAATTTATATATTTTATATGTTATACATTCTAGATTGTCGTAAAAATGTAGGAGAAATTGGCAATGTCAGAACGCCATTGCATTCGCACCACATACAATGAGTCAGATGGTTGCAATTTGGGACAAAATCTTCCAGATTACTTGCTCCTACACGTGGCAAAATCGCCTTTTTTGATATGTTTGAATCGAAAGAAAATATATTTGGAACACAAATTTTTAAATATTATATATTTCTGAGCAACTAAATTATATTTGAAAATCAACAAAATTTATTTGTAACTCATATATTAATATATTACAACTAAAAATATTTGCAAACTAATTTTCTCAAATAATATATGTGTTTGTATACAAGTCAGATTATTGATTGGGAATTTCTCCAAATATATTATATTTAAAAAAAGTTTAAGACTGTCGAATTTTAGTTTTATTTTTTTTCCTAGATTTTGTGTTATGCTTTATAGATAAAATGTCATAAGCAGGATTAATTTCTGTTTTACAGCACTAATTGTTAATTCATAAATATTAAAATACATTACTTTTTGTCAATTCGTTAATTCAATTTATACGAGTTATAAAGTTCGTAGTTACGAAAGATTATACGATTTAAATTTTAATCGAATTTTACAAACATATTTTTTTTTTTTAAAAATTCACTGAAAACCAAAAACTGGCATTAATAAATTGCCAAAATTTTGAAATACAAATTAATCTTTGTTGCGGTAATATTAGTTCCAAATAAAAAATATTTGAATGAAAACATACTTTTGTTTTGAACAACATCCTCACAAACATATAATTTTTGTGTGTGTCAAATATTAAATATTTGGAGTGTACTCTAAACATATATATATTTCAAGCAGAATTTGTTTGGGACAATATACTACAGAAGCGATTTTTTTTCAGCGTGTATATAGATTCTGAATAAATCATCATTCCTATTTGATATATATATTCGTTTGATATACATATGAGGGTTCTCTGGAAAAAGGGATCATATATAAGTATAAACAAAATTGCTTTATCTTTCTTGTCTAATTTACTAGCTTATGTGCAAAGAGCCATTTACGCGCTATGCGAGGTTGAGGTTTGTGGTGGATTGAATAGGCTTTCCATTGTAAATGCCATTACTTCTGAATTATTTGATTTTCAATATGCTTTTTTACAGATCACGCGTGGCTCACATCAAACTGCTTTGTCCTCTTTGTTAGGTATCGTTTGGGAAGTTGCCATGGAAAGACTCACAGCACAACAGCGTCTCCAAAATCAGAGAATGGGCTCTGGAAAAACTCAACTCAAACAAATCCGTTGTTTTATCGTTTTGTTCAGTGACGAAGCACATTTCTGGCTCAATGGATACGCTAATAAACAAAATTGCCGTCCTTGGGCTGATAAGCAATCCAAAGAGTACCAACAACTACCATTACATCCATTAAAAACAACGGTATGTTATGAATTATGAGCAGGAGGAACCATTGGTCCATATTTCTTAAAAAAAAAATTGGGAAAGTCAGAATGATACCGTTGATGGAAACCATTATCGCAGTACTTTAACGGATTATGTGATTCCTGAAATTTCAAGCGCATGGTCTCGGTGAGGGCTGGTTAAACAAGACGGCGCTACGAGCCATATAGCGCGTGAAACAATAACCTTGTTGTGTAATCATTTTGGTGAGCACTTAATTTATCGTTTTGCTACGGAAAATTGGCCACTTAGATCGTGCGATATCACACCTTTGTACTATTTTCTCTGGGGATATGTAAAGTTTGAGGTCTTCAGTTCAGCTACGATTGACGCATTAGAAGTCAACATTACTCGTGTAATTCGCGAGATACCAGACGCATCGGTAAAAGTAGGAACTACCACTTATATAGTATATATATCCCAAGGAATACAATCGCTCCCAATAATAGTTTTACAGCTTCTGTCGTTTGTCAGTTACACTCTTTGAGAATTAAGGTAACAATGAATAGATACACATTGATATATTAAAATTAAAACAAGTAAGAAAGTTCAGTCGGGTAAACCAACTTATGAATCCCCTCACCTTGAGTCTCAAAAATGTATTCGCATTTTTTTGTTTTAATTAAATGATTATCAATTTAAATTGTATTTAATAACTCTAAAGTATGTACTGCTATTAAAGTTAAAAGCCGTTTACATTTGGTAAAAAATGGTCCATCTGTATGGTAGGTACAAAAATATTCACTGGCATTAAAGTTAAAATCTGTTAACTTTTGGTTTAAAATAGTCCGTTTGTGTGGGAGGTACCAAAACGGGCGTGCCAATAACGGCCACTTTTCTCTAGACTCTAGGTACTATAAAAGCATTACACTATACGAAATGTGAAGTATTTGTAAGTATAAGTATTAACTTTTGGTACAAAAAGGTCAATATGTGTGGGAGGTACCAAAGGGGCGTGCCATTAACACCAATTTTTCTCTGGACTCTAGGTACTATAAAAGCATTACACTGTACAAAATGTTAAGTATTTGTATGAACTTATATTAAAGCCATAAGCAGTTAACTTTTGGTGCAAAATGATCCACTTGTGTGGGAGGTACCAAAAAGGGAGTGCCCACTCCGCCCATTTTTCTTGATGTGTTAGCGTCTAACAAACTAATATTAAGAGTGAAATTTCAGAAGATTCGAGTAAGTAGTATAGAAGGTATTAAAGAATCAATATTTCACTAAAAGTTAACCCTTTGTGGGGATGGTACTAGAAGGAGTGGACCAATAAGGCAATAGCTGCTAATAAACTAGTTCTATGTTGAGAATTTCAGAAGATTCGGGTAAGTAGTATAGTATATATAGTATATTAAAGAACTAATATTTCAGTAAAAGTTAACCCTTTGTGGAGGAGGTACTATAAGGAGTGGAACAATACGGCCCATCTTCGAGATATAGAAAAATATTACCGCATACCAAATTTGAAGTCAATCGGTTACTCCTTTCGAGAGTTATCGTGCGCACCAGCCAGCAGACAGACAGACATACAGACGAACGGACGGACAGACGGACGAACATTGCTCAAATGACTTAAAATGACTAAAAACGGATTTCCGCCGAACATACTTAGGGTCTTATGTCATTCCTTTGATGTGTTACACTTTTGGCTCGTAGCAAATGATATATACCCTCCTCTCTAAGGTGAGGTGATAAAACTGCAGAAAAACACTTTTTTAGGAAAATAATACCCGTGCAAAATAGAACAACAGCAAATAATCGAATTTGCAGTAAAATTTAAACATAAGTTTGTTTGCATATTTTTTTGAAATTGACCTGTGCTTTTTACCACCGGCCTCACTCACCTTGCTAATTATCCAATTATGGGTCGCCAGACCAGGATTGCAATCTTCTGTTATCTCTAATATTCTAATATTTCAGCCGAGTTGGAGGGCTCTTCTGCAACCAAGGTGATGGCTCTAGGGTGACTGGGGATGTTGTGTTTTTTTGTATACCCTCCACCATAGGATGGGGGGTATATTAATTTTGTAACTCCATTTGTAACACCACTAAATATTGATCTGAGACCCCATCAAGTTTATCAATCGTCGTAAAATTCTAAGACGATTTAGCCATGTCCGTCTGTCTGTTGTAATCACACTACAATCTACAGGGTTTTCCAATAAGAGTGATATGATTTCTTTAAAAAAAACACACTTATTGTTAAGGAAATTCAAAAGTTTTTTATTTAATGTGAAGTACAATCGATACAATTAAGTTCAAAATAAAACGTCATTCAAATGGCCTCCAAGACTTCTTCTGCATGAACGAATTCGATGAACCCAATTTTCGAGCACTTTTTTCACTAAAATCAAGTCGTATGTCATGAATGGCACCTTCAATATTGACGCGTAAAGTTGAAGAAAGTCTGGTTTATTTCGAAAGACGAATGACTTCAAATAGTCTAATGGTGTTAAATCACAACTTCTTGGAGGCCATTCAATATCACTATTTCTTGAAATAATCGAATCTCCAAACTTTTCTCGCAACAATTCAATTGTTCCATTTGCTGTGTGGCACGTAGCCACAATCGGTCAATGGCAAAAAGATAGCTCTTATTGAGAGCTAAAATATTGCCCATGGGTGTCAAGGTCGTAGGTCGACTAGAAAGTGTTTTTTTTATTTAAAAAAAATGGACTTGGCATCAATTTCAAATGTGAACGGAAAGTTTATTTTTGATCTAGCTGCTTAACGGTACGTCGGATCGGGAATCGGTCAAGGGCAAAAGGATAGCTCTTAACGAGAGGTAAAATATTCCGTAGGTTGACCGGAGTGTTTTTATACCCTATACCACACTGTGGTACAGGGTATTATGACTTTGTGCATTTGTTTGTAATACCCAAAAGGAGAAGAGATAGATCCATGTTTATTATACCGATCGACTTGTAATCACTTTCTGAGTCGATTTAGCTATGTCCGTCTGTCTGTAGATGTATTCTTGTAATCAAAGTACAGGTCGCAATTATGGCCCGATCTTGACGAAACTTTACACAAGGACGATCCCTATTTAATTTGGTTAAAATCGGTTCAGATTTGGATATAGCCCCCATATATATGTTAGCCCCGATTTGACATGTAAGCGCTGTAAAAACTTTATTTTATATCCGATCAGTATGAAATTCAGCATGTATATATTTTAGGCGACGCCCACTAATATATTAAAAAAATGTTAGCGACCTACTATCAAAAATGGCGACTTTATTAACGAAATCAAAAGGGCCTAATAAAAAATTATTTATTTTTTCATGGGTAAAAATTCCTATTTCATGCAACTTTCACAAACAAATTATAAATCATGGTTATGTGATAGTATGTACGAGTATACTTCATTATGTTTAGGTATTATCCTGAAAACCTAGTTTAAAACCCTCCTGTAAAATTTTCAAATCTGATGATACGCCCTTTATCGTATAAATGTTATTAGAAAATAATATAAATTATTTTGCTGAAATAAAACTTTTTTTTTGTTTATTTACAAAGGGTTCACGGCTTTTGATAAAAAAAACGACAAAAAATGTGGCTGCAAAAAAGTTGTTTTAGAATTCTCATATATTAATCTTTCTTTTAGGTAGTAGATTTTGTGTGCTTTATTATGTAAAATGTACTAAAAATTATGAAAACACACACTTTGTGATCAATTATGTAACAAATACCAGTTAAAAAATTATGTTTATGTTCGAATGTACACTTAAATCCCTATGTTGAAGTTATCTCTTTTGAAAGACCGACAAATGTTTAAATTTTTACCCGAAAATGCGTAGGAATGTAGCGTTTGTCTCGCATGATTTGCCCATATCGATACATCCATGCTAATACATGCTAAGTCAACTTAGCATGTTTTTGGGAGACTGCGCTTTTAATTTCTAAATATTCCAAATTATATTCAGTTACAATTTTGTGTGTATCTGTGGACCTAATCAAAAGTTATTCCGAAAATAGTACAGGTCATTCGATATAGGGTGATTCATTTCGAGTTTCCCTCGTTTTTAAAGAAAAACACAGAAAATTCAAATTGAATGGGGAATGTTTATTATGATGTTAAAGAACATTCGTTGGCATATCTTTTTTGAAGATTATGTCTATCAAATGTTAGCCGCGGCTACTTCTCAGTCCAATTCTCCGTTGAGTCCAATTCTCGTTCGAGCATTTCGACTGGTAACTGGAGAATGACACGCGTAAACGTTGTTCAGGCGTTAGTCTTTCCATGATGAAATGCCAAGCAATACTTAACAAAAATAACATGAGAGCATGACATGACTCACACGTGGTCCGTGAAAAAAAGGCTATTGAAAAAAGTATCTCTACTTGGATAACCCTATACATGTTTATACCCTCACTTTAGTGATACAAGGGTATGATATATTACTACGGGCCAAAAGTGTAACACATCGAAGGAGTGATCTGAGACCCTATATGTGTTTGGCAGATATTCGTTTTGGGTCATTTAAAGTCAAATGAGAAATGTCTCTCCGTCTGTCTGTAGGCTGGTGCGCACGGTAAATCTCGATAGGAATAACCGATAGGCTTCAAATTTGGTATACTGTAATATTATTTCTATCTCCGGCTAAGTTCGAAGATGGGCCATATTGGTCCGCTCCTTCTGGTACCTCCCACACAAAGGGTTGACATTTAGTAAAATATTGATTCTTTAATAATTATCTCCTCACCTTAGAGAGGAGGGTATACATCATTTGCTACGAGCCAAACGTGTAACACATCGAAGAAGTGACCTAAGACCCTAAGTATATTCTGCGGAAACCCGTTTTGGGTAATTTTAAGTCGTTTGAGCAATGTCCGTCCCTCCGTCTGTCTGTCTGTCTGTCTGTCTGTGAGTCTGTATGTCTGTCTGCTGGCTTTTGCGCACGATAAATCTCGAAAGGATTAACCCATTGACTTCAAATTTGGTATGCGGCAATATTTTTCTCTATCTCCGGCTAGGTTCGAAGATGGGCCATATTGGTCCACTCCTTGTAGCACCTCCACCACAAAGGCTTAATATTTAGTGAAATATTGATTATTTAATAACTTCTATACTACTTACACGAATCTTCTGAAATTCTCAACATAGAATTAGTTTATTAGCAGCTATCAACTAGAGAAAAATGGGTAAGGTTGCCACGACCCTTTTGGTACCTCCCACACAAATGGACCGTTTTGCACCAAACGTTAACAGCTTATAACTTTAATACCAGTACGTACTTAAAAGCTATAAAATGCAATTTAAATTGTTAATAATTTAATGAAAACAAAAAAAATAAATAAATTTACGAATATTTTTTTGTTACTCAAGGTGAGGGGATTCATAAGTCGGTTTACCCAACTGAACTTTCTTACTTGTTTTTTATACCCTAACTTTAGTGGTACGAGGGTATATATCATTTACTACGGGCCAAAAGTGTAACACATTGAAGGAGTGATCTAAGACCCTAAGTATGTTCGGCGGATATTCGTTTGGGGTCATTTTAAGTCGAATGAGAAATGTCCGTCCGTCCGTCTGTCTGTCTGTCTGCTGGCTGATGCGCACGAAAACTCTCGAAAGGAGTAACCAAATGACTTCAAATTTGGTATACGGTAATATTTTTTCCTATATCCGGCTAAGTTGGAAGATGGGCCATATTTGTCCACTCCTTCTGGTACCTCCCACACAAAGGGTTAACATTTAGTGAAAGATTGATTCTTTAATACCTTCTATGCTACTTATTAGAATCTTCTGAAATTCCACACATTATGTTATTTTATTAGTCGCTATCACTTCGAGAAAAATGGCCGAAGTTGCCACGCCCCTTTTGGTACCTCCCACACAAATGGACCATTTTGCATAAAAATTGAACTGCTTATAACTTTAATACAAGTGCATACAAATTATTAAAATGTTGTACAGTGTAATGTTGTTGTAGCTCCTATAGTCCAGTAAAAAATGGGCATTATTGTACAGCCCCTTTTGGTACCTCCCACACAAATGGACCTTTTTACAGCAAAAGTTAACGTATTATAACTTTAATACCAGTGCATACAAATACTTGAAATTTTGTACAGTGTAATGCTAAATATTATAGTGCCTACAATCCTGTGAAAAGTGGGGTTATCACCACGCCCCTTTTTGTACCTCCCACACAAAATGAGCAAATCATACCAAAATTAAATAGCTTTTAACGTTAATATACCAGTGCACCTAAACGCTTTCAGTTCGATACAGTGCAATGTATTTAAAGAATCTACTGTTTACCGAAAAATAGGTGTATTTATTAAACCCCTTTTGGTACCTCCCACAGAAATTAACAGATTAATTAGTGTAATGTTATATATTACATTACCCACAAAGTCGGTTTACCCGACTTCGAGAAATGGACGAAGTTCCCACACAAAAGTACCATTTTGCATCAAAATTTAACTGCTTATAACATTAATACAAGTGCATACAAACACTTGAAATTTTGTACCGTATAATGTTTTTGTACCGCCTATAGTCCAGCATTTTATTATTGTACAGCCCCTTTTGGTACTCGTACCTCCCACAGAAATGGGCCGTTTTATACAAAATGTTATTGTTTACAAGCTTACAAAAGCATTTTGATCTATTGCATTCAGAAAAAAAGTTATTCGTGATGGAATTCAAGCGTGATAGTGTGATTGCTTTATTTGGGTGGAAAAACACAAGTGGCTATCGTTAGAGCCCTCCAGCATTTAAATGTGAATAAATCTTTTGTTTCTCGTTACCGTGATACTGGCAGTGTTGCATCGCGTCCAAAAAGTGGACGAAAAAACGGTAACTACACCAGAAATGATCCGAAAAGTGAAGGCCAGATTTGATCGAAATCCACGCCGCAGTGGTAGAAAAATTGCTCGTGAGCTGAACATATCGCGAGAACGGATACAACACATATTAAAAAATGAGCTTGGACAAAAGCCATTGAAGTTCCCAAAAGTGCAAGAGCTCACCGATGCACAAAAAAAAGTTAGACTAGAAAGAGCCAAGGAGTTGCTTCGCTTCCACGAAAGTGGCCAGTTACCGAATTTGGTTTTCTCCGATGAGAAGCCATTCCAAATTAAGCAGTTTGTGAACAAACAAAATGATCGGGTTTACTTGCCAAAGAGGTCAACTGAAAATTTACACCTTCGATTGGCCACCAGAACTCAAGCGCCGCCGATGGTAATGGTGTGGGCCGCCGTAACGGCCGATGGTCGCTCCCCGCTCGTATTCATCGACCATGGGGTCCAAATTAATGCCGAATATTATCGGGAAAATGTCCTAAAGACAGTATTGAAGCCCTGGGCAGACAAACATTTCGGCCGCAGACCATGGACATTCCAACAGGACTCAGCACCATCGCACTCAGCACGCGTCAACCAAGAATGGCTTAAAAAGGAGGTTCCTCGCTTCATTTCTACCGCATAATGGCCACCAAGATCTCCGGATCTCAATCCGTTGGACTTTTGCGCCTGGGACATTTTAACAAATACCAAAGTATCGATCATCTTAAGACGGCGCTTCGCCGGGAATGGGCCAAAATACCGCACATCCACTTTCGTGCAGCGTGTGATGGCTTTGTCGGCCATAATTCGTGCCAAAGGTGGCCAATTCGAACAAATCTAAACTGTTTCTAAAATTTTATGTTATTTCCGACATTTTTTGCTTTTGAACAATAAAATTTAAAAAAAAATTAAAAAAAAATATAGCGCTTTACTTTGTTGCATTACATATCAGCCACCCTATATGGGAGGTACCAAAAGAGGTGTGGTAATAACTCCCATTTCTCTCAAGGTGATAGCGAATTGTAAACGATTCTTAGTAGTAGAATACAAGTTGAGGGATAATCAATATTTCACTAAATTTTAACATTTCGTAGGTGAGGTACACTAAGGAGTGGACAACATAGTCGATCATTGACCTTAGCCTGAGTTAGAAAAAAAATATTGACTCATACCAAATTTTTAGTCAATCGGTTAATCCTGTTGAAAGTTATCGTGCGCATCAAATTCAAAATTTGTAACTAATAATTTTTTTGGCGAATTTTTTCTACTATTTATGGTTTTTTGTCTATTATTTGATAAAAATCGAAATTGTTTTTTGTTTTTTTTTGTTTTTTTGTTTTATTCTGCTTTTATAGTACATATTTTGTTTTTGTACTCAGGTACAAAAGAAGTAAGTGACATGTATTGAGGGCGGTTGTAATGGTTGGATAGACAGATCTGACTGAAGTAATCATTGTAATAAGGATATTGATAATGGGAGTTTGGTGGCTCCCGAAACAGATCTGTCTATCCAACCATTACAACCGCCCCCAATAAATGTCACTTACTTCTTCTTTAATTTTTAACAAAGTTGTTTTCATATACTAAAAACAACAATAACGATCTTGAGCCTGAGTACAAAAACAAAATATGAAAAATCAAAATTTTTTAAATTATTTTAACAACAGTTACGAAACTTCTGATTCCACACGCTGAAAAAAATCGCATCTGTAGTATATTGTCCCAGATATATTCTTCTTGAAACATTTAAGGTACTTTCGAAATATATAACACACATATATTATATATTTGGGAAGTTGATGTTCTAAGAAAATCCGTGTTTCCGTTTATACAATATTTTATTATTTGGGACTATTATTTCCGAAACAAAGATTTATTTGCATTTAAAAATGCAGAAAATATTCGTATATCGATTGTATGCCAAGTTTAACGTTTTTCACTAATTTAATTAGAAATTGTAAATATTGGTAAAATTTCGTTGGTTGTTTTAAGTTGTGTGATTAATGCCTTTTTCTCGAGTAGGCTTGTTCCGTATTTTTTCTTTTTTTCAATATTTACAACTTTGCTTCAGACACAAAAGAGATATTCCGTACGGTATATAGAGAAAAAATATATAGAAAAGTGCTAAAAATCCATCTTGAGGAATGATGCAGAGTTCTTATTTTTGGGGCCACTTTCACGTCCAATTCTCAGAATTGAATCCCAAATCAATGAGCTGAAAAATGTTGTACTGTGTTATGAACATTTATAGTGTTATGAACATTTATACTGTGTTATGAACATTTATAGTCCTCATAATTTCTTTTAATATAATGTCTAGCCCGGCTTCATCGAGTATATACTTAAAAAATATGGTCCACGTACTAATGTCACCTGCCAAGAAAATGGAAATTTTTATTAAAAAAATACCATACAATTTTTTTTTAATATTTTGTTCGTGTTCAAGACGCCATATTACACCAGGAAATGTTATGCACAGTCCTTCGACAAAAATTCAGGGAAATGTGTGCAACTAACACATTAGATGTAGCTGTTATATTGATCAGGTGTGTACATTTCCCATATTATAAGACTTATAAACTCATTCAGTCACAATTTAAGAGAAAAAACCACTAGACTTAAGAAATGTACCACAACAATCACAACAAGTCCAGGTGCTACGCCAAAGTACCTGCCAAATAGTGATATAAACCACAATTTAAGTAGATTTTTTTGAAAGACTTCAAAATATTAATCTGTAAGTGTACCTTACTATGGAAATCACCACAGTTGGTCTGCAAACAGACACTGAGAGAGAGCGAAAAAAACTATAAATTTCCTTCGCATAGAAAACTACCTATAACAACAACGATAAGATAATCTTCTTTTCATAAATAATATTTACTTACAAATGTCATTTGTAACTTTTTCTTATGGCTTTGCTAGCAAAAGTTGGCAAAAAGGACAGACCTGAGAATGAAAAGTGTAATAACAAAGTAGTAGTGAAAATTTATTTCTTTTGCAATACAACTTAGACAAATTGCAAAATAAATCTTCAGAGAAAATTCCTTTAGCAAAACTACAAATCCTACGAATGTCGGCATAAAATAAACGAAATGGAAGATAAAGTGTTTGAGGTTTACAATTAAATTGTGTCCTTTCGAAATATGAACAGCGTTTTGCATGTGTTAATTTATGTGGCGAAAATAATAACAATAATGCAATGGTTGTGTTTTTCCATACGTTAAATTTACTAATTATGTGAAATTTAAATAACACTTAAGAGAAAATAAAATGTAAGATTATAAAAATGTTAATATATAATTTTGATTAAATAAATGCTACAATATAATATCTATTACTCGGTGAGCACGGTGGCCACTACAGCTTTAATCTTCAAGCATTAAAGCTGTAGTGGCCTGTATGTTGACCTTGAATTTCTAATACGTATATAGTAAAGTTTTTACTACTTTATTTTTGCACCACGCACAGTGCTCTCTCTCATTGACAAAAATAACGTTAATAAACTACCTTAAATGTGCATAGCACAGAGGTTCAGAATCACAATCCATCGGCCAAAGTTCAATAACTTCTGTTCTGTAAAAAACCGAAATTAGACAAGCATCTAAGGATTATTTTGAGATATTAACATTGAAAATCGGGCAATCGGGTATAGCTTATGGTGTTTTCTTTGTGCCTAAAAATGCTACATTTTTCTGCCTTTCGCAACAAAAATGTATTTTTGTTTTCGTTTGTAAAAAATACTACACTGTGAAAGGGTTTCGATTTCTTTTGTAAAAAATGTCGCACTTGCCTGGTGCAAACATCTGCATTTCAGCCCTGTATTTAATCGAAGGGGTGGACGCTGCCTTACAAAACAGGTGTTTTTCAACGTCGAGCGAATAGCCTAAATACACACATGTGTACGAGCGTGTTTTTTCTAATGAAGTTTACACCGACGCTTTATTTCAGTAGCGCCGTGGAGTATTCTTTGTTTTTAGTTATTTTTAGTGAGTTAAAGGCTAGCATTCTGCATTTTTCTTTTCTTTTCTGACCATAAAAAATGCAGCAGTATAAGGGGTGTAGGCGATATTAGTAAAATGCTGCTCTCTGACAGAGCAACATATTTTTTTAGATTTTTATTTTTTTGTTTTTTACGAAAATTGCTCATAATTCGCCAAAAAAAAATTAATTTTTTTCCTATTACAGATTTCGAAATCGAAAAAACCCCATTTTCTTTTTTCGACTTTGTCGAACTGTTTCTCATACATTTTAAAAGCTTTTACACATACATTTTTTAAAGTTATTAAATGCAAATAAATAAATTGATAATAATTTAATTAAAACAAAAAAAAAATATATTTACGAAAATTTGTTTTGGACCCGACTGAACTTTCTGCACCAAATTGCATTCTTGAGTAGTCAAATAAGAAAAGTAATCAACTTTGGCCCAATTTCTAAGATTGCCCGATTTTCAATGTTAATATCTCAATATAATCATTGGAGCCTTGTCTAATTTCGTTGTTCTTACAGAACTCAAAAATGTTTTCTAGAACAAAACTTATTGAATTTTGGACGATGGATTTTGTGCGTTATAAAATAGCTACATGGTGTTTTTTTAGACGTGTGGTTTTCAATCTGGCTGTACTTTTTTCGGAGTTGGTCTTTTTGACCGCTGTCACTTGATTTATACTCAGTTTGGTTTGACATTTCATAATGAATAGGCTTACTCTGGAACAACGTGTGCAAATCGTGCAAATGTATTACTCGGTGCGCGCGACGATTTTCCGATCACAAGAAAATTTTGTTCAGCGATGAAGCTCATTTTTGGATGAATGAGTACGTTAAGTTGTCGCATTTGGAGTAATGATAATCCACACGCCATTCATCAGACGCCGTTACATCCACTGATTGGCCTGCTCTATGGGCAGAGGGAATCATTGGTCCATATTTCTTCAAAAATTGCCATGCCATGATTAATGACTCTTTCGTGTCTGAATTGGAGGATGTTGATATGGACGACCTTTGGTTCCAACAAGACTGCGCTACATGCCATACAGAAAACGAAACAATCAATTTACTGAATGAAACTTTTGGTGAGCACATTATCTCACGTCGTGAGCCTGTGTCGTGGCCTCCAAGATCGTGCAATTTAACACCACTGGATTATTTTTTGTGGGGTTGTGTTAAGTCGCTTGTCTACGCAGATAAGCCCGACACGATTGACGCCTTGGAAGAGAATATTCGGCGCGTTATTGCTGAAAAACAGCACCAAATGCTGCAAAATGTTATCAAAAATTGAGCCTCTCGGCTGGAATTTTTTCGAGCCGGCCGCGTTGGCCCCTTACCCGAAATCATTTTTAGAACATAATGGCAAACACTTATCTTTATAATATAGCTAAATTCTTGGCCATAACATTAAACTATACGCGTTTTAGACTTCGGAAGGCACGCTTCAGTCCAAAGAACGAAATAAAGGGAACCATTGGGGAATTTTTTTCTCGAAACAGTCGACACGGCATCGCACGCCCTTATCCCTTAAAAATTGCTGTCAATTATTATGTCTTATGTCAAAAGTCGTAAACATTTTCGACATTTTTGGTTGTTGTCTTTGAGAAAAATAGTCGTCGAAAAAAATACTATGAGTTCTTTTTTTAACAGATTTCGAGTTATAACATAATTTGTGTATTTTTCTACTCATAGCTGAAAATATTTATTGATACTGGTATTAGTTTTTGACTTAAATTTTTGTAAATTACTTTTGGTTAGTGTTTATGGAAATTACAAAGCTATACAACAAAACATACTAAATTATGAAACCTGTTGATCTTCGTAAATATAGTGAAAGAAGACCCATAGTAATTTTTCACTCAATATATTTTGCTCAAAGACAACAACAAAAAATTTCGACGATTTGTATGTCGTTTGACATATGATAAGATTTGATTGCAATTTTTCTGGGGTAAATTGGTGAAAATCGTTGACGACTATTTAATGAGAAATAATTCTTCAAAAGTTATCTTTATTTCGGTCATTGGACTGAAGCATGTATTCCGAAGTCTTCCACTTCCAAAGCACCACCGAGATAACGAACCTCTATCTTTTCCCAACCAACTTTGTGGTCGAATATCGCAAAAACAAGAGCTAACTTTGAAAAGCGGCTAATACATTTTCCAAGTGTTCATTTCGAGCACAGTGTAATCGATAATCCTTAAATGGAGTCCATGAATTTGAACTCAATATTAGGAAAACTTTACTAAAATCAAGGAAAAATAAACTATTTTCGGACTTCATAAGTTGTAGTCCCGAATTGCAAAATATTTTTCTGTAGTTTTTAATTTCGCGAATTGCAGAAACTTAAATTTCTGATGACACATTAAAAACGTTACCACCTGGATGAGTCTCGAGTCGACAACCTTTAGTTTGTGAACCAGAAATACTATACATCGGATACGCACCCCTTTTGCGATTAACATGAAATACATTTTGCGATTGATATGAAAATTTCATTAATATTGAAATTTCCTCGTCACCTATAAACATAGTATTTGCCAACTTTATTTTTCATTAAATGGTGGCAATCTTTTTTTCAAATTCAAGTGCACAGAGAAATACACTGTTTGTAAAATACATAATACATACACTGTTTGTAAAATACATAATGTATTTAAAAACAAATTTCTCATGAAAAATGAAGTGCCTACGTAGCTGAGTGAGTAAGAATTTGGCCTAAAAAACGGAATGTTCTGGGATAGAATCTCAGCCGGAGAAGACGTAAACTTGTATATAATATTTAAAATGTCTTGTCTAATAATAATCAGTTTAAATTCTTAAAATAAGAAAGAATTTAAACTGAGAGCGGTAATAGATTTCAATTTTATAAAAATCGCATAAAATTTTCAAGGACCAAAATTCCAAGAAAAGTTAGAGTTTTCTTTTCTTTTTTGCATTAATTTAATTAATTTTTCCTAAATTTTAGTGAACATTTACTTGCAATAAGGAAAAACATTCTAAATTTGCATAATTTCAAGTCAGAATTTGCTTGTATGGAGTTAATTTTCCCTATTTTTAGGTCAGTAGTTACTGAAAGGAAGCAAGAGTTAAGCAGAATTAAGTTCAAACTATTTCATACTTGTGAGGAAATGTATGAACTTGATATTAGGAAAACTAGCTTTAGCGCCATACGAAGTATAATAATCATACAGTTTCGTTAATTTTAACTTGCTCCAGGTATCACTTTTTAGCTGAGTGCACTCAAAAAATAGTGTTTCCTAAATTTTAGTAAAATCTGTACTGCAATTAGTTCAATGATTTTATTCATCTGAGTTAATTTTTTCTTAAAGCTGAAAAATGCGACTAAATAATATTTTGTTTTGGGGATATGCAGAATAGTCCATTGACTAGAAGATTCATCATAAAACGGAAGATTCTGGGATCGAATTATATTCGGAGCGGAGTTAAAATTTATAAAGGGTGGTCCAACAATAATGTATGATGTTACCCAGCAAAATCTTGGTAAGTACCTGTCATTATTCCCTGCATTACCAAATAATGACATCTCATTATTCGGTGCATTACTTTCCGCTTCTTAATAATGACTTACCAATAATAACAGAAATAAGTGATTTTTTTTTATCAAAATCATTTTGGAAAATTTTGATTTAATGCAATTTTGTCTATATGTGGGTTATTGTACAAGATTTATTTATATTTCAACATGTTTTCCAACAATACGTGCAGATTTGAATGAAAATACCAGAAATTCGAATCTGGCATGTGGAAATTGTTTGTTTCGAGAAATATGCACGACAATATGCAAAAAATTATTTTAAATGGTCATTTATACATATCTTATTTTATAACTTATTGGTAATGCATTATTCAAGTACATAAAATCGAGCTACAAATAAGTACTTATTATGCTACTTTATTGTATGCTTTTGGGAAGTACTTTCCTCCAATGACATCCCCATGTTAAAATAATGAGAAAAGTGGCTAAATAATACACGGGAGAAAATCGTCATTTTTGATATGTTTGAATTGAAAGAAAATATATTTGGAAGCGATTTTTTCAAATACTATATATTTGTTAACAAATAAATTTTATTTGAAAATCAAGAAATCTTGTTTGGAACGCATATATTAATATATTAGAACATAATATATTTGCTAACTGACTTTCACAAATAAAATATGTGTGTACCTACAAACAAAGATATTGTTTAAGAAGTTTTCCAAACATATTTTATTTAAAAAAATTTTAAAACTTTGCTGATTTTTTCGAATTTTAGTTAGTTTTTCCTACACTGAGCCAAAAATTAACCTTATATAAGGTTAACTTAACCATAAATAAACATGATTTGGAGTCTACGTTATATAAGGTTAATTTGAACATTTTCTTGTGGACTGGTATTTAACAATAATAATATTTAATTTAACTATTCCATTGTTGAATTTTTTAACCATGAAAATTGTTAATATTATAATAATAATTGTTACTTTAACAATGCATTTTTAAATTTTTTAACCATGAAAATTGTTAATATTAACATTTCATAGTTAATTTATTGAAACAATGAATGTTCAATTTAACAATGAAATTGTTAATATTATTAACTATGAAGATTGTTATTGAAACCTTTTTTATTGTTAATTTCACTATTTAGTGGTTACTTCATGTAACCAGAAACATAGTTGTTTCAATAATTTTTAATATTTATATCAAATAAAACAAGAAAAATTTAAATTTCGCATTTTTATTTTTTATTTTATTTACAAAATATATGTTAATATATATATGTATAAGAAACACCTGAAAAGAAAAAAAAAACAAAAAGGTTAGAAAATATAAGAATAAATGTAAAAAAGGGTGCAATTCTAAGAAGATCTTTTGACTTTTTACCTAAATTCTGTAGTTCAAAGAGCATAAGCTTTTACCGATGGGCTGATCTGATGGAAAAATCTGCTCTGTGACTATAAGTTAAGTGCCTACGTTTCTGTGCTTGACCAACATGTGATCAGTCCCCGTTCAAAAGGTGCCGTCCACGTAAACTCCCTGAATCTTTCGATTATTAAGGGCCCAGGACGGTTAGGCACTTAGTTTGGGGTACTGAGCTTAGTCCGATCTTACGGCAAACTTATAGGAGAGAGGAGATTAATAACAAAGGCAATCTGATAGAAAGCCGATGTCCCACCAAAATCATAATCGGAATAGATATAAAAATCAAGGATTGGGTAAGTCAATGGATGATACTTCAAGGAAGTGCACTGAATTGTATATTAAAAACAAGTAAGAAAGTTTCAGTCGGGTAAACCGACCAAGGTATAGTTGTTATTAAAGAATCAATATTTCACTAAATGTTAACCCTTTGTGTGGGAGGTACCAGAAGGAATGGACCAATATGGCCCATATTTGAACTTAACCGGAGATAGAAAAAAATATTACCGTATACCAAATTTGAAGTGAATCGGTTACTCTTTTCGAGAGTTATCGTGCGCACTAGCCAGCAGACAGACGGACGGACATATCTCATTCGACTTAAAATGACCCAAAACTAATATGCGCTGAACATACTTATGGTCTTAGATCACTCCTTCAATGTGTTACACTTTTGGCCCGTTGCAAATGATATATACCCTCGTATTACTAAAGTGAGGGTATAAAAAACAAATGTATGCATGCATACCACTTTTCCTGTAATTACTTCGCACACTACAACTAGTATTGATACAGCTTATCAACAGTTTCTAGTATTGGCACAACTTACCAACAGATTCAAGGCCGGACTCCCAGCACAAGCAGCCGCAAGCCACAGAAAAAGAAACAACTGAAAAGAAAAAAACAAAAACTTCGTTTATATGTATGTATGTAGGTATTACGAAAGCACTTCTAACAACATATATATGTATGTACATTTAACAGTATCAACATCGCACAACAAAAAAAAACTAACGTATGTATGTACGGCGTAGCAGCCACAAGTGTTCAAACGAAAAGACAAGATGAACACATACCCACACGTACACATCACTTCTCTCCGTATGTTTGCTTGCTGCTGCATATACTTACGTACATACATTGTTGTTTTTTCATGCTCAGTTAATGCGACAGCGTGTACATATTTTTTTCCACTCTTAACCACTGAATTTCACAATTGTAATGGCATAATTACAAAAAATAATATTAATATTACATTCGCCTTTACTATAATTAAACAGGCACAAAACACTATTAACATTTTTAACACACATATTTTATTATTTCACTTTTTAAATACACATATGTACATACATACTTATGAATGTAGTTCTTTACAAAATGTTTTACTACTTACCTCTATACCAACAGCTTCCGACAACAGCACTAGTCCCATCGACTATTCAACACCAACTGAACTCCCGCACTCGATCAAGCACCGAAGCTGGCATTTGGTGGTGTTTTCAATGAGCGAGATAAATTCTCTTATGACGACAGTCGCATTCCTTTCAACTTCGTTTAACTTAATACTCAACTTCGTCTAACACAAAGCAGTTGAAAACAGGGTTACCGTTGACAATTTTGAAAAGGTTGCACAAAAAGTCGTTTTTTCAAAAAAAATTCGCACAAAAAAGTCGTTTTTAAGAAAAAAAGTCGTTAATTTTGTATATAGTTTTTATTGAAACAGAACACTTAGAACTAAAAAACAAAAAATAACTGTTCTCAAAAAAAAAAGAAAAACAATTCATTTTTTACAACTTCAATTCATGAATTTAAAGAAATATTATTTCTATTTAATACGAGTTTGATTTATTTTTTCGATATTTCGCTTCTATATTTTTGCACCAATTCATCACTTGGAATCCATTCTTCTACTTCGACGTCCAATAAATTAATAGCAGATAACATAGAATCACAAGTTTCTACTTTTAACCGATTAGTTAATTTATTTTTCATTAATCCCAATTTTGAAAAAATTCGTTCCGCACAAGCGCTGCTGTGAGGTAATGTTAATATATGTGTAGCAAATTTAAATAAATTTTGATGTTCAGGAACATCAAAAATGGTCTGTAATTCATTAAAATCCGCTTGTCGATTTGAACTTCTAAAATAATTGAAAATATTCTTGGGCAACTTTTCTACCTCCTTTGGTATGTGCTCCAACGCCGAAATGTTCATAAGATTCACCGAGTGGCATGTGCAGCCAAGATGGAACAAGTTGGGAACTTTCTTTTTTAACAGGGTAGACACTCCAATATGCCTCCCAACCATAGTGGAAGCGTTGTCGGTGGCAAATCCGATGAAATTTGTTAATGGGATATTATAACATTCAAGTAATTGAATCACCGCATTACAAATAGTTTCGCCTTTTCCGTTCTCTGGCTGTATTAATTTAAAAAAATTATCTTCAGTCTTGCCTTTCACAATATTAAATTGTCTCACTACAATTACTAAGCACTTATTAGTGGAGATGTCAGTTGTCTCATCTATTATAAGGCTAAACTGTTGATCTTGCATTTTATGGACTATGGCGAGATGGCCTTCTCTTCCGAGAAACTGTGCAATTTCTTTACATTTAGTACGGCCGCAAGATACCTATAATAAATCAAAAATTTGGTTATAAAATGGATACAATTTGATACAAAATAGTTATACTTACCGACTTGGCAATATTCGAATCAGGAAAAATTAAGGTATTGAATTTACTAATTCCGTCCATAGAATTAAAAGATTGGTTCTTACTAATCATACGCAACACTAATTTTATTTCAGCAATAGCAACATTTTTCCTGAAATCTGTATTTCGTTTAGGCAAAAACTCACTTAGTTGTATATTGGTATTTTCTGAAGCTTGCTTAATATTAGCAATATGCTTTTTTGTTTGTGCATGTCGGCGAAGATGATTTCTTTGGCTGGCCAAAAGTTGTTTACATGCAACGCAAAAGGGTCGCTTAGTCTCTGCATCTTGTTTAAGCCATTTGTGCTGCAACTCCCATTCCACAGAATAATGTCGAGGAACGTTGCGTCTTTTAGAAGAACAAATGGGGGTATCATCATCTTCCAATTCAGAATCAATGGTGTCTTCGGATTGTGAACTGTTGTCAGTGGTACATTTGGTATTTTTACCCTGGTCTTGCCTAGTATCGCTCGAAGATTCATTTTCAGCCTTTCTTTTTGATCTAACAACAAATCTATAGAATTTAAACATTATTATCGGTATGAGTATAGACATAAGTATATTTACCTGTCCATAAATGAGTTGTTCATATATTTGTTTCACAATTTTTCCTAAAACCGACTGATTGCACAAAAAATGATGTTGTTTGTTTATTTATGTTTCACCCTCGCGAAATATGCATACAAACAGCTGACGAATGCTAGAGTTATGCCGTGATTAGTGGCACAGTCGTATCACAGCAAATAACAGCAAGGAATTGACGTAACGGACGCCACCAATAACGTCGTCGCCTACTATTGGTGTAACACCATACACACAATGATCGTTTTTAGAAATAGAATTTAATGCAATAAATGTAATCGTAACATCCGCTTTGGCGTCTTGATAAAAAAGGGGAAAAAGTCGCAAAAAATTAGAAAAAGTCGCAGAAAAGGGTAATTTTAAGAAGTCGCAGGGCTTCAAAAAGGTTGCAAATTGCAACTTTAGTCGCACAACGGTAACACTGGTTGAAAAACGTCGACCACAACAGAGCCGAATTGTTGTTTATCTCGCACATTTTTCTGCCTCTCTTTCAAAAAAACCAACCATATATAATGTTAACTTAACCATTTTTCATGTAAATTTGAACTTATATAAGGTTATTTTTGTCTTCGTAATCAAACATTTACCATGAAAAATTTAACCAGACACATGGTTAAAAAAATCATTGTATTTTCGGCTCTGTGTAGTTTTCGTTTTAAACTTTATAGCTAAAAATGTCTTTTAATTTAAAAATATTCCAATTCATCACTTTTTTCAATCCATCAATGCAATTTATATTCACGAAAAATTATACGATTTAAGTTTTAATTAAATTTTAAAAACATTTAAAATTTATAAAAAAAATTATCTTTGAGCCTCTGAAAAACAAAAAACTTGTCTTTAAATCAAGGCATTGATACATCGCCAAAATAATTAAATACAAATTAATCTTTGTTTCGGAAATACTAGTTCCAAATAAAAAAATATTAGAATGGGAACATATTTTTGTTTAGAACAATATTCTCCCAAACATATAATATTTATGTGTTTCAAATATTATATATTTGGAGTGTACTCTAAACATATGTATATTTCAAGCCGAATATGTTTGGGACAATATACTACAGAAGCGATTATTTTTCAGCGTGTAAGTACTTACCATTATCGAACTTTGCTTACTCGTCGGATTATTTGGTAATGACAAATTTTGCTGGGTAATTGTGAGTCACACCTTAACTTCAAGTTTTTTTGCCCAACTTAATTTGACATTTCTTTGTTTCAGTGTTTGACAAATTCAACCATGGAGAGGTACACAATTGAGCAGCGCCTTAAGATTGTTGAAGCTTTTACGAAAATGGGCGTTCAAATAAAAATGCATTCGTGCACTTCGTGATTTTTTTGGGCAATATAATCGACCAAATGTGGATTCATTAACGAGCAGAATTGCCGCATTTGGGAAAATGCGAATCCTCGAGTGATTGTTGAAAAGCCGACGCGATTGTTGAAAAGCCGACAAAGAGTGACTGTTTGTTGCGGTTTATGGGCTGCGGCGTCATCGTGCCGTACTTCTTCCAAAATGATGTCGACCAAACAGTTACCGTGAATGGTGTTCTCTATCGCGAGATGATAACGGACTTCTTGTGTCCAGAAATTGAGGATGTGGGCCTGGACAATATTGCGCGAGAAATTAAATGGTCGTGTTATCTCACGTTGTGGCGATGTTAATTGGGCGCCACGATCATGTGATTAGACACCGTTGGACTTCTTTCTTTGGGGCATTTAAAAGAATAAGTGTACCTCAATAAGCCAACACGGGGCAAAATCGCCTTTTTTGATATGTTTGAATCGAAAGAAAATATATTTGGAACACAAATTTTTAAATGCTTTATATTTCTGAGTAAATAAATTTTATTTGAAAATCAATAAAATTTACTTGGAACGCATATATTATTATATTACAACAAAATATATTTGCAAACTAATTTTCTCAAATAAAATATGTATTTATATACCAATAAAATTATTGTTTAGGAATATCTTCAAATATATATAATTTAAGAAAGATTTTAAAACTTTGGTGAATTTTTCTAATTTCATTTTTAATTTTTCCTTCGTTTCGAATTATTTCGCCCAGTCAAAAATACCATTAGCAGCATTGCATTCTGTTTTAAGGGACTCATTTTAAATTTCTGGGTATTTCATGTCAGCATTTTTTTTCAATCCTTCGAGTAAATTCATGTTATCAAAAATTATACGATTTCAATTAAAAATTTCAAAAAAATATCATTAAATTACTGAAAAACTTAACGCAATTAAGGTTCGATATTTTCGGAATACTTAAATTTAAATACATTCTTGTTTCGGAATTAAAATCCCAAATAAAAGGTATTAGGGTGAAAACAAGGATTTGTTTAGAACAACATCTTCCCAAATATATAATTTTTGTGTGTACCAAATATTATATATTTAGAGTGTACCATAAACATATATATGCTTCAAGCCGAATATCAATTATGTCTCAGAGTCATTGAAAATATGGACCATCGGATAGAGGTATACCATCGAAGCCATGGCGAGCATTTGGCCGATATTTTGTTTTTCTATAATAATAAAAAATATTAAGATAATTCCCTGAAAACTTTTTGTTTTATTTACAACTAACATCTTGC
Source organism: Eudasyphora cyanicolor (assembly GCA_963930755.1). Taxonomy (NCBI): domain Eukaryota; kingdom Metazoa; phylum Arthropoda; class Insecta; order Diptera; family Muscidae; genus Eudasyphora; species Eudasyphora cyanicolor. The sequence continues at coordinate 117,917,365 of OZ005736.1, forward strand.
GTTTTGGTTGGTACACCCTATATAATATTGAAAATTTCAATTCCTAAAATAAAGAAATAGGAAGAGTAATTCAAGAAGGAGTGGAGGAAGGAGTTGGAAAAAGGTTTCAGCATATGTATAACAGGGGTGGAGAGGAGGAGACAGACAAAAATCGCACAAAACATTTCAAGAACCAAAAGTTCAAGAAAAATTTAAACTGTTTCCTTATTTTCGCATTAATTTAATTAAATTTTCCTGAGTAACAATTTTTTGAGTAAAAATGTACTTGCAATAAGAAAAAAAAATATCCTGAATTTGCATAATTTCGTGTCAGAATTTGCTATTTTTGTGTTAATTTCCCTATTTTGAGGTCAGTAAGAGTTAACCAGAATTAAGTTCAAACTATTTCATACTTGTGAGGAAATGTATGAACTTGATATTAGGAAAACTAGCTTTAGCGCCATACGAAGTCCAATATTCCTACAGTTTAGTTCATTATACCCTACACCACACTGTGGTACAGGGTATTATGACTTTGTGCATTTGTTTGTAACACCTAAAAGGAGACGAGATAGACCCATTGTTTATTATACCGATCAACTCAGAATCACTTTCTGAGTCGATTTAGCCATGTCCGTCTGTCTGTCCATGTATTCTTGTAATCAAAGTGCAGGTCGTATTTATGGTCCGATTGTGATGAAATTTAGCATAGTGCTCTTTTTTGGCCCAAGGACGATCCCTATTGAAATTGGTTAAAATCGGTTCAGATTTGGATATAGTCCCCATATATATGTCTCACCCGATTTGACATGTAAGCGCTGTAGAAACCACATTTTACATCCGATCTTTATGAAATTCGGCAGAGAGAGTTTTATTATTACGTGAATGAACACTACCAAATTCGGAGAAAATCCGTTCAGATTTAGATATAGCCCCCATATATATGTTTCACCCGATTTGACATGTAAGCGCTGTAGAAACCGTATTTTACATCCGACCTGTACGAAATTCGGCAGAGAAAGTTCTCTTATTACATGAATAAACACTGCCCAATTTGGGGAAAATCGGTTCAGATTTAGATATATCCCCCATATATATGTTCCACCCGATTTAACATTTAAGCGCTGTAGAAATCGTGTTTTATATCCGATCAGTATGAAATTTAACCGAGAGAGTTGTCTTATTACATGTATGAACACTGCCAAGTTCGGGGAAAATCGGTTCAGATTTAAACATAGTCCCAATATATATGTTACACCCGATTTGACATGTAAGCGCTGTAGAAACCGTGTTTTATATCCGATCAGTACGAAAATCGGCGGAGAGAGTTTGCTTGTTACATCTATGAACACTACCAAATTCTTATCGCAATGCCCATTTTCGCATTGGTAGGTAGGTGTAGGGTATTATATAGTCGGCCCCGCCCGACTTTCTGTCTTTCCTTACTGGTTTTAAATTGCTCCAGGGTCCTCATATTGATACTTCCATACTAAGCTATGCCAAGTGCAAAAAGGTAGTTTTTCAGGAGAGGCGATCAAAGTTTGATGATTTTTTTAATTTGTGTGGAATTCCTTTATAATGCAAATCGAGTTGTTCTATTAAGTGAATAACTTTTGATTGGGTTGACGGATAAACACCAAATTTTGACTGATAATAACATGAAATATTTTGAAGTTAACAATGAAATCTCCTTTAAAACGGGGTAAGTCGACTTAGCATGTTTTAGAATGGAAGTATCGATATATAGGTCTGTCTTAAATATATTTGCAATTTATGTCCCGAAGAATACGTTTAAATTATTTCACAAATCTTACAATTTCTAAACTGAAACTATACACCACTTTTTTGGTTTATACTACCAAATCCACCACCTGTCCACGTGAAGCTTATCTTTAGAACATCTAAACGTCTATGCAGATTGCAGTAAAGTTTTATGTGTTCACTCTACGAGGACGAAGTCAACACATGAAACTTACCAAACAAACAACACTATAAATTACTACTACATTTTTTTTAATTTTTATGTGGACATTAAATTTGTAAACTACTTATTTTCAATAGGTTTTAAATGTTTACTTTCCACTTTCGGGTATGATACAAACCGTTCAAGTAAAGTGACTCAATTAGGTCAAATCACAGCCACTGGTGATATTTTATAATAAATAGTACGTCACCATTAATTATTGTTATCGATGAAATACAGAAAATGACTCATGTAGACATATGTTATTATATAAATATCGACCATTAATCATAGTCAAATCATACAAGACGACATACATAAAAGTGCTTAGATACTTAGTACTCCAAATTGGCTGATGGTCGTTTTGAATTAGTATTTATTGTCTTGCAAGAGCAATAATTTAATGTGTGAAACACTTTGAACAATTTTCATATTAATTTCTGATACAAATGGAATATGAACCAGTAAGGAAAGGCAGAAAGTCGGCGGGGCCGACTATATAATACCCTACACCTCCCTAACAATGCGATAAGGGTCATTGCCATAATAATTTGGAATAATTGGTAAATGGGTAGAAACGTATTCTAATTCTGAAACGATAATCGCTAAATTAAGCAATATTCGTTCCTAAAGTGAGAAACATCTTTCTGGAAAATTTTAATGATCGGAAGTAAAATACAACTTCTATAGCGATTTGATACCAAATCAGGAGGAACATATATATGTAGCTTTAATGTAAATCTGAACCGATCTTCCCTGAATACTTATTCATGTAAAAAGACCTCCTTCTGTCGAATTTCGTACTGATCGGATATAAAATACAGTCTCTACAGCGCTTACATGTCAAATCGGGAGTAACATATATATGGGACCTATATCTAAATCTGAACCGATTTTCTCCAAAATTGGCAGTATTCCTTCATGTAATAAGAAACCTCTTTCTGCCGAATTTCGCACTGATCGGATATAAAATACAGTTTTTACAGCGCTTACAGGTCAAATCGGGGGTAACATATATATGGGGGCTATATCTAAATCTGAACCGATTTCTTCCAAATTTAATAGTGTTCATCCATATAACAAGAAACCTCTTTCTGCCGAATTTCATACTGATCGGATATAAAATAAAGTTTTTACAGCGCTTACATGTCAAATCGGGGGTAACGTATATATGGGGGCTATATCTAAATCTGAACCGATTTCTTCCAAATTTAATAGTGTTCATCCATATAATAAGAAACCTCTTTCTGCCGAATTTCATACTGATCGGATATAAAATAAAGTTTTTACAGCGCTTACAAGTCAAATCGGGGCTAACATATATATGGGGGCTATATCTAAATCTGAACCGATTTTAACCAAATTCAATAGGGATCGTCCTTGGGCCAAAAAAAAGATGTGTGTAAAGTTTCGTCGAGATCGGACCATAATTGCGACCTGTACTTTGATTACAAGAATACATGCACAGACGGACAGACAGACAGACGGACAGACAGACAGACAGACAGACAGACAGACGGACAGACGGACATAGCTAAATCAACTCAGAAAGTGATTCTAAGTCGATCGGTATAATAAACGATGGGTCTATTTCGTCTCCTTTTGGGTGTTACAAACAAATGCACAAAGTTATAATACCCTGTACCACAGTGTGGTGTAGGGTATAAAAATGTCTATGCACTAACGATCCATAATAAATCAAACCAGTAATGAAAGACTAATGTTAGGCAAGGCCGACTATATACCCTCCAATGTTGTTTGCCAAAAAAAAAATTATGGAGAAACCATTCTTAATATGAATTGTTTCAGGAGTTAAAAAACGTCGAATCTATACCTCGAATAAGTCAAATTCGACAACATGGACCGCTATACTCCATTTCTCAAGAGACGACTTAATGCAATATGAAGTGCAAATGCTTAAATTTCACCATGATGGGTTAGAAAATGCGTCATGATGTTTAATCACAAGGGGACCTTTATATGGAGGCTATATTAAAACATGAGTCGAAGTTCGCCATTTTCACTATCTTCCATCAAAGGGAACCGAAACGAGTATATGGGTGCTATACCAAAACATTTTCATGTCCATTTTTATTAAGGACGATTAGATCCAATATAAAATATAAATTTTAGCCACATTGGGGGCTAGTTCAAAACATGGACAAACGTGCCTCATTTTTACTAGGGACAATGTGTTCCACTTCTCAAGTATGATTTAAGACTACTTAAAGTCGGCGTGCCGTGGCCCCGCTCATACGATCTATATATATAAAACATCTATATCAAAATAAGTTTCTTTGGTCAATGACGGTTTTTAAGAAAATGTAAGTGGCCGAAAATCTCAGAATGTGTTGATCGTAGAAGAGAGAAATTTGGAATACATGGTAGTGGAGTTATTGTCTAAAACTTCTAATGGGCGGGTTCGGATTAGTGGGTGTAGCAAAAGTGGGCGTAGCATTGGTTAAAATTTTGATTTGTGAGTTACACCTCATATGGGTGCCTGGGCATAGGGATATCCCGGGGAACTGCAAAGCCGATGAACTTGCTAGGAAAGGGACGAAGAATTTGCATATATTGGTGCGCCACTATCCACGTGCAAGCTTTGGCTTAGGCAAGAGGCAATCAGGCAGCCCAACGAAAGATGGACAGAAATCGGCACCTGCAGGGTAGCTAGACAAATCTGGCCAAGGTATGACCTGAGAAGGTCAAAATATCTTCTCGCACTAGAGAGGAAACGATTGTCTACGTTAGTACAGGTTCTGACGGGACACTGCTTGATCGGCGAACACGCCAAAAGATTGGGTATTGACTCCAATGACTTCTGCCGAAGCTGTGGAGATGAGGAAGAAGTGGAGAGCATTGAGCACTTGCTTTGCGACTGTCCCGCTTTGAGTAAACGACGACTGGACATACTGGGGTCGGCCTTTTTAGGCAGCCTAACAGATCTTTCTAGTACTGATATTCGTACTATCGATAAATTTATATATCAAACAGGTTGGTTTCGATGAGGGGCATTTCAGCCCGTGGTAACACTAGGGACCTAAACTGGTCTATGTGAGCTTCTAAAAAAATACGACTGCCACCCTAACCTAAACCTAAACTGGAGTAAATTTTGGTAATTTCAGCAAAAGTGGGCGGAGTAGACTAAGTAGGAGTGGCATTATACAAAATTTTAATATCTCAGAATGTGTTGATCAAACAAAGCAGAACAAAATTTTGAAATCTAAAACTTCAAACTAAATGGGAATTTGGAGGTCGTTTAGGTAAACATAGATCACTTGTCTCAAACGCTCTACTTTTGCCGTAACCGTTGAAATATTTCTAATGAATGAAAACATTTATCGTAAACGTAGTTTCTCTTGTGGTCAACGAACATTCTTTCATTCAACAATTTTTACGTTTATGGTAAACGAAAAACGTTTACGGAAAATATTGTATTTAAACATGATTGAGTGTTTTAAAAGAGTTGAGAGAAGAAAGAGCCTAACTTGTTCTCATTTTATATATTTTTTTTTATATATATTTTTATATATTGGAATAATATGTGCAGATCATGCATATATGTGTGTACACAACACAAAAAGGAATGTTATTTGTCCACATTGTTTTAGTAACGGTACTGCCGACGGTAGTGGAATTTTTTCTCTGCATTCATCCCTCCGAACCGGGGATGCAAATTAGCTTGTTGATGTTTGCACTTTTTGTTTGAACAAACAAACGCGGTACCAACATTTTTATATATATTTTTTACTTCATAACAATTGTTTTAATTTCAATAACATATTAGAAGCTTCTTAGCTCCAACGAGTTTTTACAGAAATCTACACCAATTGTATTACAAATATTACAGTCGTGTAATATTTGCAAAACGGTGCAACACCAGAGGTCCCTTCAGTATAGTTCACCGATTGGCCCTTTTATATGTTAACAAATGTCACGTTCTAAAGGAATAACCAAGTACAGTTCTAAAGTAATAACTATAGTACCTATCATTATAATAACGGGTGGTTAAATTGTAAGGGCCGATGTTGAATGTGAACAACACCTAAACGTCAAGTTTTTTTCTGCATTTCATTTGACATTTCTCAATTTCAAACTAACTCAATTTGAACCACGGAAAGATACACAACCGAGCAACGCGTTGAAGTTTTTTTAACCTTTTACGAAAATGGGCGTTCAAAGTCAAAAAATAGTAAAAGTACGTGATCGGATTATCAAAAATTTCCAAAAAATAATCCTAACGTTCCGGAAAGAAATGATGCATATATGACAAATTGCTCAGAGACTTTTGTAAAAAAATTAAGAAATAAGACTCATCACAAGACGTACAAGTGCAAATGGTGCAAGGTAGAAATTAAAAAAAGAATTATAAAGCAATACTTAAGAGTTTGAAAATTGCAATGAAATTTTCTGTCAAAGTATGATTGCTGAATCATGGGTGATGAAATTTAGGTGTTATCTGACTTTTTCAAATACAATGGCAGGAGTTTTATAAAGGGTTTTCTAACAGTAGGTGTTATTTTGAATCACCCGGTATTTCGGTAGCTTTCACCTTTGAAGCTTTTATTCTTTGACATTTGACAAGTAGATACTACGCCATTACTAAAAATGGAACGATACACGATTCAACAACGCATTGAAATTACTAAAATTCGAAAATCATCATGACTGGTGAGGTCCCCTCGGTGGCTACGTCAACAAGCAAAATTGTCGCTTCTGTGGCTCGGAAAACCCAAGAGTTATTGTTGAGAAGCCTCCCCATCCTCAACGTGTGACTGTTTGGTGCGGTTTATGGTCCGGCGGGGTCATTAGACCTTACTTTTTCGAAAATGAGGATGGATCAACAGTTACGGTGAATGGATTGCGCTATCGAGAGATGATTAATGATTTTTTATGGCGGAGTTGGATGGTATTGATCTGGACAACGTTTACTCTCAACTAGACGGCGCTACGTGCCACACAAGCAACGAAACCATTGCTCTGTTACGGGAAAATTTCCGGACCGTGTTATGTCACGAAAAGATGATCACAGTTGGCAACCGAGATCATGTGATTTAACACCTTGCGACTTCTTCCTTTGGGGTGAAAGATAAGGTCTACGTCCCCAGCGTCGATTCAAGACCTCAAAGAGAGAGGCTATCGAGGACACAGGGCAGCCACTTTGAGATTTGGTTATGGAAAATTTCGTGAAAAGGATATGGTCCTGTAAGCGTGATTGTGGCATACCTTCCTCTTTATTACGAAATAAACATCCGATCATTTATCTAAAAAAATGGAATTTTTCTTTGAATACCAAAATAACACCCATTGTTGGAATACCCTTTATGACCTGAGAGGGTAAAAATATCTCCTCGCACTAGAGAGGAAAATATTGTCTACGTTAGTATCATTTCTGAATTTCTGACGGGACACAGCTTGATCGGCGAACACGCCAGAAGATTGGGTACTGACTCCAATGACTACTGCAGAAGCTGTGGAGATGAGGAAGAAGCATTGAGCACTTGCTATGCGACTGTTAACGACGACTGGACATACTGGGGTTGGCCTTTCTAGGCAGTCTGACAGATCTTTCCGGTACCGATATTTGTGCTATTGATAAATTTTTACATCAAACAGGTTGGTTTCGACGAGAGGAATTTCAGCCCGTGGTAACACTACCCAGCAAAATTTCTCATTACCAAATAATCCGACGAGTAAGCAAAGTTCGATAATGGTAAGTACTTATTATTTAGCCACTTTTCTCATTATTTTAACATGGGGATGTCATTGGAGGAAAGTACTTCCCAAAAGCTTACAATAAAGTGGCATAATAAGTACTTATTTGTATCGATTTTATGTACTTGAATAATGCATTACCAATAAGTTATAAAATAAGTAGTAACAATAATAGTAACAATTTCCTCATGCCAGAATCTTGTACAATAACCCACATATAGCCAAAATTTCATTATATTAAAATTTGTCAAAATGATTTTGATAACAAAAAAATCACTTATTTCTGTTATTATTGGTAAGTCATTATTAATAAGCCGAAAGTAGTGCAGCGAATAATGAGATGTCATTATTTGGTAATGCAGGGAATAATGACAGGTACTTACGAAGATTTTGCTGGGTAGGGACCTAAACTAGTCTATGTGAGCTGGTAAAAAAAACGGATGCCACCCTAAACTAAACCTAAAAACGGAGTGATAAAACGCATATACCCACATCCTGTGGTGGAGGGTATAAAAATAATTTGTGTTTCTTTTATAATATAGAAATTCTATGTACAGTTTATTCCATACAGAAAAAAGGGGGAAATTATAAAACATAATCGTACTCAATATTGAAAATTGTCAAGATGTGTAACTTTAAGTCTGTATAAAAACATAAGTAACATTAGTTGAGATTATTCAAAACGCTGGAATAATACGAAATATGGTTGTTTACTTATAAACTAAATTTCGCCGAGATTAATTTATAGACATTTGCAAAATTGGCATTTCTGTAAGGCAACCCCAAAAATTTTAAATTTTGAACTATGTCACTCTTGAAGTGAGTGAGTGTAGTAAGTGAGTGTAGTAAGTGAGTGATATGTAATGTTATTTATGAATGTAATGGGTTGACAATTTACGTTCAGCGGCGGTGGAACTGTGTAGAAGAGCTAATAAATTAAAAATGAAGCTTTAAAGATTTGCGTTACATTTTTCAATTTTTTTATTAGGTCAACCCAAAAAGAGTAGAGTTTAGTGTCGCTAAGACGTATTTCGCTATTCACACTGTTATAACCAAGTAGGGGCCACATACAACAAGCTTAGGGAATTTCTTAACAAGTGGCAATATTGAGAAATCTTAATTGGAAACCACGTTTTCGGGGGTTATCATATTTAACAGATTTAAACTTTCATTTTTAAAATCGATTCCCTTTTCTATTTGACTAAGGAATTCGATGTAATTTCCAAAATAGCTGATTTTACTTTTGTTTTCCTGTTTGATTTAAATCATTATGAATGTAGTTTTCCGCCTTTGAGCCAATGAATATTTTGGAAAAGTGATTAATTTTTTTTTGTAGTCAATGGGTATGATCCAGCTATTTTTTTGATGAAATTGCTTAATTTTAGAAGAAAATTTGATTTTCTGCTTGTATATAGGTAGCGCAAACGCGAACTTTCCGCTTGCATTTCCTTGTTCTAATTATTAATAACGGGTATAATATATGTAAGAAAGAAAAATAGCATTTAACCCTGCTATTCATTTCTTCTTGAATGCCACCAGACACCGTCTGTTGCTAACCTAAACATATTTTGCAAGACCCAAAATATTCCTTGATTTTTCCTGACGGAAAAAATCGGCCCAAACTACAAATTTTAAATTTTGTCTGCCCAATTTTGGTCCGAAATGCCCAAAACGGCAACACTGCTCTGCATTCCTCTTTCCAAACTATTGCACTATTTCACTACTTTTGCAATCATACTCAGCATGCGTAGAGTCGTATGCTGTTGGGCCTATGGTTTCCCTGTAGCTAAAATTACTAGTTTGTATATAGAAATATACTAGTTGCTTTTTACTTCAAACTAGTAACATATCTGTCTTTTTTTCATATAACGAACTATCGATTTTAACATTGGCTTGTCATAGGCGCCCAACTAGTTCATTTGTTTACAATTCAGTACTAGTTAATATCTAGTTCCGTTATTATTATATTTGAGAATAAGAGGGAAAAGGGAATGGTGGTGGGAGAGCACATGTCACCACCAAGCAAGTACTTGCTCTTAAAGCAGTTCAGACACTCGTTTTTGCTTATTTCTCTTCTGCTGACGGCAGAAAGACGAACGTGTCGATCTGCAACCACCAAGTAGGTACCAAGCATGTACTGTAAAACATCTCAGATAATCGTTTTTGCTGGCAGATATGCGAATGGGTTTGCAATGTTCACATTGTATCTAGCTTATGACTCGTTCAATACGCAACTAGAAATGATTTTAGCTGCAGGGTTTGTACTGGAGTTTGTGGTGTTCGGTATTAGTGCGCTTGTGTGGAAAAATCAAAAATGGGTTTTTATCAGTGAACTCAAAATCCCAGCAAAATCTTGGTAAGTACCTGTCATTATTCCCTGCATTACCAAATAATGACATCTCATTATTCGCTGCATTACTTTCGGCTTATTAATAATGACTTACCAATAATAACAGAAATAAGTGAATTTTTGTTATCGAAATCGTTTTGGCAAATTTTAATATAATGTAATTTTGGCTGTAAATGGGTTATTGTACTTTAATCTCTGAAGGGTGTCCCAAGAAGAACGCAATTTTTAAATCTCGCAACATTCGAAGTGTCATTGTTTGACATTTGAATAATTGTTATTGTTTGTTAGTAGAAGGTACGAGGTTAGTAAAAATGGAGAAGGACAGCGAAGGGAGTTCGTTAATTGGGTATTGGAGAGACAACATGCAAATGCTGATTTTGCCGATAAAATCATCTTCAGTGACGAGGCCCATTTTCATCTTGATGGCTTCGTCAATAGGCAGAATTGTCGCATTTGGGGTGCGGAAAATCCTCGAGTGATTCACGAGAAGCAAATGCATCCTCAACGTGTCACTGTGTGGTGTGGTTTTTGGGCTGGAGGAATCATTGGACCTTTGAGGCAGGTCAAGCGCAAACAGTCAATGGTGTTCGGTATCGTGAAATGATAACCAGTTTTTCTTGCCTAGAATTGAAGAAATGAATTTGGAGGGCATGTGGTTCCAACAAGACGGCGCCACATGTCATACAGCCAGAGAAACAATTCAATTGCTGCATCAGTAATTAAAAAATTGCGCTCTTCTTGGGACACCCTTACAAGATTTATTTATATTTCAACATGTTTTCAAATAATACGTGCAGATTTGAATGAAAATGCCAGAAATTCGAATCTGGCATGTGGAAATTGTTTGTTTCGAGAAATATGACGACAATATGCAAAAAATTATTTTAAATGGTCATTTATACATATCTTATTTTATAACTTATTGGTAATGCATTATTCACGTACATAAAATCGAGCTACAAATAAGTACTTATTATGCTACTTTATTGTATGCTTTTGGGAAGTACTTTCCTCCAATGACATCCCCATGTTAAAATAATGAGAAAAGTGGCTAAATAATAAGTACTTACCATTATCGAACTTTGCTTACTTGTCGGATTATTTGGTAATGAGAAATTTTGCTGGGATTATTTCATTCGAAGAATTAATTAAACCAAAGAATCTAAATTGTCGGAGGTGCGGTATTTCGCAAGTAAGCTTAATGGTATAGATAAATGAAGTGAAGACATGTCGCAAAATAACCAGATAGTCAATAATTGTTTTTGGAATCCTGGCTTTCCACAAAATGTTCAATATTTTCATATTTTCGATGTTTTTTGGTTTGTTTGGTGTTTCCTTGATCAGAAACAAGACGCAGTCAACGCAAACAGACAGTGACACTGTTGTTGTGGATGATATTGTTGCTGGTGGTGCTTTTTAGTATCGACTGAAGGTATGTTTTGGCTCTTCACATGCTTTACAATAGGCATGTTTTTGTTACAAGCTAGCAATTTTAGTTAAGCACTTTGCAACGAAAACAACTGACTTCCACTAACTGACACATAAGCAATAAGTGGCGGATTTTCACTATCTGGTAGCAATGGCGTCATGAGTTGCGAAGAAAGAACAGTGCGAAACAGACAAAAAATTCGTGAAAAGTATTTATAAAACATATATTTACTATTTTATGTTCAATTGTTTACACTCTTTTTGCAATTATTACAAATTTCCCATTTTTGTTCTTCTTCTTCCCGTTAATTCACAATAATTGATAAAATCTCTCCAAAAATGGGATGCCATATTGCTAAATATAGTGTGCCCAATCTGGCAACATCATACTCGTTTAAGACAGGAACACAAGCACCAAACTTCATCGGGAACTAATAGTGCTTAAAAGTGCTTAGCTCCACATACAAATTAAGCACTTATGGTGTAACGATAACACGCCTAATGTGAAAGATTTCATTCCAATAACAGTGCCACTTTTTTGCGTTGCAACAAAAACGAAAGCAAAGCGACGATGTTCAAAAACATTCTTAATATATCGTCAGCTTAATGCTATTTTGGTCCATACTCCATTTTTGTGTTTTTTGAGTTAGGAGTTAATAATATGGGTTCCAAGCATGCTCTTTCAGAATCTGCAATCATTTTTTTCCTATCTCGCCTAGTTTTCGAGATATTGGTAGGGTAAATTTGTTTTACTCTGAATAACGGGAAATAATTTCGATCTATGTCTCAATTTTTCTATCGCCCTATATTTTTCACTCAGTATTTTACGTTCTTTCGATCACAATATGTAAATTAGTGTCCTTCCATACCGACCCTTTTTGTGGTCCATGTAATACAAATACGAAAAAATATTAAAATAAAAGTGGATATGGACCAAAATGCCAAGTACAAAAATTGTTATAACTTGCTTATTTTTGGATGTAATGGCATAGAAATGCATGAGAATCATACAAACACTGTTGGGAACCCTATGAAATAAAAAGTGTGTAACTCTTCAGTCCCGTTTTTAGAGGCAGATTAAATATAGAGCACAATATCCCAGCGGTAGAAATACCCATTATTTAATGGCTGATGTAAGCAATATTTAGTAGCAATCAGTGATGATTCTATCGCTTATATTTCTGCTTACATTTACACACGAGTGTCATAGGCTGCTTAATCGGTGCGCTCTCGCTTACAAAGTAAGGAAAGACGTCAGTAAGTACCATTTCAATTGCACTTACGTTATAAGTGGGGTTATAAGCAAGCCTGATGGCACTTCAATAAATGCAGGCAAATTAGAATGTAATGCACGCCGATTACAGTCTGATTTGCACTTGTAAGGCAATGTTATGAGATGCTACCACTAATCCTGAAGATTTTGTAATTGAAGGTCTAATAAACATGCATTTAAATGTATCATTTGTTTATTTAAAAAAACTTAAATACGATTAAAAAATAAATAAATTCATTTCACAACAAAAACAAAAGATACATACTAAAGTGTATACTAAATATCACAACACAAATTCATATTTTCAGGTTTGAGATAAAATTGTGAAAAAATTATTAAATACACATTTTTATCTCTGCATTTTTTTTTTGCAAAATATCTATTTTTGAGATTTTTGAAACAATTCTGCAAATCTTTTTAATGTTTCAATCGTCGAAACCACTTCCTTGACAGCATCTGCAAACAAACAAATATAAATTTATCAGTTTAAATACGGATATAAAAAGTGTAAACCAATCTTACCGAAAACCGCATCATGTAGTGTATTATTAGCTTAAAACAATTATTTTATTTACCAACTTTCAACAATGTCAACAAAATCTTTGTTGCGCGACCAATTTTGAACTAACATAAATAATAGTGATACATACATATTTCTTGTTATTTATGTATTTTTTTCCAAAACCGCTATAACGGATTTTTTTATTTATTTGCATTTTTTGTGCATATTCACACGAACTAACTCTCCGCTTATATTGTAATCGGAGTTGTAATAAGTGGACGATATTTATTAAATTACACACGTATACAATTCTAAGTGCTTAAATCTCTCGCTTAGAATGTCATACTGATATCATTAATTATAATCTAGGTACTTCGTTTCATTTACCGCTGGGATAATTACCCTGTGAAATGGTTGCCCAGTGGTGAAAATTATGGAGTACTTTGCAAATCATGGATGATATCATGGGAAACATCCGAAGAAAATCAAAGTACTTTTTAACGAAGCCAGTCGTAATGTGCAGATTCAAGTACGTTCGAGTTCCCCTTACGAAATCATCGATGAAAACCACATCGAAATATCTCATAAATATTTTGTAATTTTCTACTTTGTTTCATTTCGTAATGTTCATTTGCTTTACTACATTACAAACGTCCCTTCGCTCATAGGCAGGAACGAATGTGGTGATGCAAAATGTTTTTCTTTCTTTTGACTTTGTTGCAAAAAAGTAACTGTAAAACATTCTAACATTTTTTGTTTTCGCACTTTTGTGTTATTTATTTGCAAATTCCATTCTTGTCGTGACGGTTGTATAAAGTGGCTGGTTTTGAAAGTGGGACGAATTTCTGAGTAAAATAAAATTTGTGAAAAAGTGTTAGTTTAAGGTAATAATAATAAAAATAATAAAAAACAATTTTAATAGGTGGACATAATAAAAACCATATGCCCTCGAGGTGGATTATGTGGAATCTTTAGCAGACTATTTTCTGACGAAATAGTACTTGGATACATCTATGATGGTATGAATTCGAAGAAATCATTTAAAAGTCTGCAGACATTGAATAATGCAATTTTTTGTAAGTGTCATGTATATTTATAGTTTTAATGTAATACTAAATTAAATATATTTTATTTGTTTTAATTTACAGAAGCGGTAAAATATGAGGGGTACACAGATCAATATTACATAGCATATTTGCGAAAATGCTTCAAAAATGATATAGGAAGACACTTCCGCAAAGTTTGTGTAGACAAAAAGAGATCAATAAACTAAAAAACTAAACTAAAATTAGAACAAAAATGGTTTTAAATTATTTATTTGTAGCATATTTCTAGGAGGAAAAAAAATAAAACACTCATTTGTATCTCATTACAAAATAAGCGAGGTTGTCATGGGGGGTTATGACTGACACATTACCATCACATCAGGATGTGCAACAGACTTGATCCTATCTCTCAATTACAATGTAAGTCAAATAATGGATTACATTTGATCCAACGTCTGCATCCAAATATAAAGGGGTTGTAAGGACCCCTCATTACGAACCCGCTAACACTGTAATGTAAGGCGAAGTACTTGACCAGCGTATGACACCTCCACGAAAAAGTAAAATGGAAATAGGATGGGAATTCGTGGGGGTTCGCTCTACGAAATCATCGAGACGTAATCGATGATGTCATGAGGATTTTTACCACTGGGTGATTTTGGCTGATGCAACATCAAACACACACCTATATAACACGACGAGATGAATATGTAAAAACATTTGTGCGCGCAACTATATATCAAGAATTGATCAGGGTTAAATCAAGTATTATCAGGCTTAAATCAAGTATTTGACAAGCTTAAATTAATCAACATTTTCTTTATTAAGCCCGTTATTCACTCAAATCAATCCCATACAATTCTTAAATCAATCGCTTTATGCATTAAATGAGAATATTTCGGCTTAAAATCAAGCCTACTCAGGCTTAATAAGTGCCAAGATTAAGAATTCAGGGCTTGAAAATTCGTACTTGATTCAAGTATTTTGTACTTGGTTTAAGAAAAACCGTACTTACCGTACTTTTGACTCCGCTACGGCTTTATTCAAGTACGGATTACTATTTTTTTTCTTTCTGTGTATGAAAGTATATAGACAAAAAATGCTTTGAAGAAAAAAAATCGATGCGAAGCAAAAATTTGTTATGTTTTAAATGTTTATAGAAGTTTTTTGTTAATGATCGATTTAATTTTTAATTAGATTTATTTATTGAATGTTTTCACATTCGAATTGTTCAGCTTTTTCGATCAACTCTTCCTTTCGAAAGAGAGGTTTTTGTGGTGTATTGGAAAAGATAAGCCATTGCGCGCTCTGAAAGCCATGTAAACACATACCCTTATACGTATTTCAATCCTGTGCGGGGATATCATCAGAGGGTCTTATACATGACACACAGTGTGAGATTGTAGTTGTGGCGATCATCACTTGTATATATACCAATCTACAAAGACATTTGCATATGGGAATTATATACATACCTACGAAGAAAGCGTACAAGTCACACAGCCAAAGCTTTAAGCGAGACTTAAATTCACCATTTTCACCACAGTTCGACACAGTTGTCTCTACACCAATCGCCAGGTAGAGGCGTGGATTCTGAGATTAGTTGGACCAGTCACATGGGTGGTGAAAATGGTGAATTTAAGTCTCGCTTAAAGCTTTGGCTGTGTACCTTGTACGCTTTCTTCGTAGGTATATAATTCCCATATGCAAATGGCTTTGTAGATTGGTATATATACAAGTGATGATCGCCACAACTACAAGCTCGCACTGTGTGTCATGTATAAGACCCTCTGATGATATCCCCGCACAGGATTGAAGTACGTATAAGGGTATGTGTTTACATGGCTTTCAGAGCGCGCAGTGTCTTATCTTTTCCAATACACCACAAAAACCTCTCTTTCGAAAGGAAGAGTTGATCGAAAAAGCTGAACAATTCGAATGTTATGTTTTAACTTTTTGAATTTAGTTTGTGTTTGGACAAAGTTTTTGTTTATATTTCAAAATTATATTTCCCAAAACAATTTGTCTTTGAATAAAAATAAAACAGAAAATAACAAGTTTGGAATTCTTAAAATTGTTCATAAGTATAAATAAATACGGGAACATATTTTAAAAAACTAGACCTCTATGACAGGCTTATACTTATATACAAAGCATGGACCGATATACTCCATTTTCACTAGAGACAATTTAATTAAATATGAAGTACAAAAATAAAATTTTCGCAGGTCTAATCGGTAGGGACCTTCATATGGGAGCAATATCAAAATATGGACCGGTGTTTCCAGTTTCCTCTTGGAACGATTAAGTGCAGTATAAAGTATAAATTCTTAAATTTCAGCCAGATTGAAAAATGTGTTCTCTAGAGCGTCAAGAACTGACATGACCGATGTACCCCATTTTTAGTACAGACGATAAGGTCCAATATTAAGTATGAATTCCCAAATTTCAGCCTGATCAATTGAAAAATTCGTTCTCTAGAGCGTCAAGAAGTGGTATAGGTGAAGACCTTTATATGTGGGCGTTACCAAAACATGGACCGATATGCCCCATTTTCAATAGGGATCGTCCTTAATCTAAGAAATGCCTCTGAGCCAATTTTCGAAAAGATCGATTTATATTTTTGCGACCTGCACTTTGATCACAAAAATACATGGACAGACAGACGGACATGGCTAAATCGGTTCAAGAAGTGATTATATGCCGATCGGTTTAATAAACAAATGCACAGAGTCATAAAAGCCTGTACCACAGTGTGATGTCGGGTATAAATATTGGAAAGTGTGTTGATATCGCAGTCCAAGAAGCATGTATCATGCTTCCTATCATTGTTTCCAAAAGTAAATTATGCTTTATATGCTAGAAATTTTAGCAAAGAATTGACTTAACGAATTATATGTGTGTATTTTAAGGTGTTTCAAATGGAATAACATCCTATGGTGAAGAGTATAGAAATTGTAATAAAAAAATGTCATATTTCAAAATTCATACAAATCGTCAACATTTTTAGATCGTATAGCTCGTCGTCGCAGCAAAAATAGATAAATGTTTTTTTCCTAATTTTTCGGGAGAGCAAATAAACTGTTTCATTTTAATATTTCGCGATAACTATACCCTCACTTTAGTGATACGAGGGTATATATCATTTGCTGTGTCTGTATGTCTGCTGGCTGGTGTGCACGATAACTCTCGAAAGGAGTAACCGATTGACTTTAAATTTGGTATACGGTAATATTTTTTTTCTATCTCCGAGTTTTATATATATAGTCTCAACTTCTTTCCTATATTAAATACTAGCTGGACCCGGTCCACTTCGTTGCCCCCGATTGAGATTTCCGATTTCGTCCATTTTTGAAGCAATCAGGAATCCTGCCACCAAGAACATATACGAGGTATGTTAAAAAAATATCGCGAATTTTGTATTTTTTCAAAAAGTATTTATTTATTCATGAATATCTATTTGGTCCCCTTCAAAGTAATTCACCTCGGATATAATACACTTCTGCCAAAAGTTTTTTCCAATCCTCGAAGCACTTCAAATAATCATTATACACAACACTGTGGTACAGGGTATTATGACTTTGTGCATTTGTTTGTAACACCCAAAAGGAGAAGAGATAGATCCATTGTTTATTATACCGATCGACTTGTAATCACTTTCTGAGACGATTTAGCTATATCCGTCTGTCTGTCCATCTGTAGATGTATTCTTGTAATCAAAGTACAGGTCGCAATTATGGCCAGATCTTGACGAAACTTTACACATGTCTTTTTTTTGGCTCAAGAACGATCCCTATTTAATTTGGTTAAAATCGGATTTGGTATCAAAGCGCTATAGAAGTTGTACTTTACTTCCGATCATTAATATTTTCCGGAAAGATGTTTCTCAATTTAGGAACGAATATTGCTTAATTTAGCGATTATCGGCTCAGAATTAGATAATATGTTCCCGCCTACTTACAAAGTATTCCAAATTATTATCGCAATGACCTTTATCGCAAGTTTAGGGAGGTG
Organism: Eudasyphora cyanicolor; assembly: GCA_963930755.1. Classification (NCBI taxonomy): domain Eukaryota; kingdom Metazoa; phylum Arthropoda; class Insecta; order Diptera; family Muscidae; genus Eudasyphora; species Eudasyphora cyanicolor. The sequence continues at coordinate 117,935,635 of OZ005736.1, forward strand.
TAGGGTATTATATAGTCGGCCCCGTCCGACTTTCTGCCTGTCCTTACTGGTTTTTTTGTGATCTTGTTCAGCTCCTTCTTTCATGGGCCTTTTCAGTTTTGGGAACAAATAGTCACAGGGGGCTAGGTCAGGGGAATACGGTGGCTGCGGCACCATTACTGTGTTGTTTTTGGCCAAATATTTGCGCACATGCAACGATGTGTGTGCAGGGGCGTTATCATGGTGCAAAAGCCAGTTTTTGTTCTTCCACAAATCCGGGCGTTTTTGGCGGATTGCTTCGCGCAATTTGCGCATAACTTGCAGGTAATATTCCTTATTGACCGTACTACCCTGCGGCAAGAACTCATAATGCACCACGCCCCTAGAATCAAAGAAAACTGTGAGCAAAACCTTTACGTTCGACCGAACGTGGCGCGTCCGGCACGCTGTTCGTCCTTCGCATCTTCTCGGCCCTCTAAGAACATTTTGTACCACCGATAAACGTTGCTTTGGTCCAAGGTAGCTTCACCACATGCCACAGTTAACATTCGGAATGCGTCAGCGCATTTTATTTTGTTTTTCACACAACATTTGATGCAGATTCTTTGATCCATTTTCTGAAATACTAGATAAAAATCGAAGACAAGTTAAAACACATCCAAGCACAACAGCTTTCAAAAATTAACTAAACATTCAAAATGGCCGACCTTGTCAGCATAAGTAAGGGACATGAGTACCAATATAACGCAACAAAAATATCAAAAATCAAATGCACGTAGCCCGCGGATATTAAAAATACGCGATATTTTTGAACATACCTCGTACATAAAATAACAGCACTCTCGCTAACAAATTGTGCCACGCCCATTGGTCCGATACCTCCCATTTTTAAACCAATCACGTAGACTACCACCAGATACATATGAACAAAATTACAGCATTGTCGCTGTAATTTTGTTCATATGTCGGGCGAGGCCACGTCCACTTGGTACATCGAAAATTCAAATACCCCATTTCCAACACCCCGACACATGTACAATCTGTGAAAATTTCAAGAAGATCGGTCCAGCCGTTTAGCCGCCTATACGGTACAAACAAAACAAACAGACACACATTCTTGTTTATATGTACAAATAGATGATATTTTTTAAATGTGCGCCCCAGTATGTGAGTTGGTAGCGTGGTCGCCTATGAGTTTGTGAGTCGTGGGTTCGATTCCCACCAGAGGCTCACCCGGCCTCCCTGGACCATAAAATTAGAATATAAATTTACTTTGTATTGTAATTTTTTATATGAATGAATAAATAAATAATTTCTAAAATAAGCCATGCAAGTGCACATACCCCTTTGAATTACATAAGCCATGCAAATGCACATACCCTTTTGAAATACATAAAATCCATATATCTAAAGCCGGATACAAATGACTCTGAAAAGGATATTAAACGTACATATATACATAAGTATGCACAGTGCAAAAGTTCACAAAATCTTGACTTTACTCACAATTGTCATCATAGAAGAAATGATGATTTCTTTTGATTACTTAAAAGTTAAGTAATCTAATAATTCCAATATCATGTTACAAATACATACTTTCGTACATGAAAATGTTAATTTATGTGGTACAATACATTCATTCATTTACTGATATCTGTCGCGTGTGTATGACAACATGTAGTATAACAGCTTATCATTTGATTTTTAAAATGATGTTTATATCAAATTTAATAACAAAAAAAAAATAGATTTCCTGAATATGAAACTATTCTTTGAAAGTAAATTACTTCTTTTATCTTATAAACAAAGCTACTGCCCAGTATAGTCTATTGTAACTTTTGTTAATAAAGAATTTGTCGAGTGTGTATATATTTGATAAATATGCAATCATTTTTAATTTTTTAATTTATAACTTTAGGGATTAAATAAATAGTTAAAAATCAAATAAATAGTCAAAGAACATTTATTCATATAACGTATGCTGTTTTAGCTGCATAAGAACTGCCTATATCGATAGTTGATAATGTCAAATGTCGAGCTGATAATCTCTTGTAAAATTTGGTAAAACTCAAAAATATGTAGAGCTGCGACAAAAATAATAGTAGTGCCAATGGAAAAAAAAATATTCTGCTCTTTGATTATTATTTGATTATTTTGTATTTTTTAACTAGTTATATTTCTAAGCACTATATTTATAAACAAAAAAGTACGCATTTGATTCATTTTATCAAATCTCCACGGCGAATTCTTTAAAAGTCCTAAAAAAGGGCTATCAAAATAATAGTAGTGTACATTACGTAACTCTAAAAAGTACAGAAATTTTTTTGTTGGTATAAATTGACGTTTATATACATTTTGATTCATTTTCTAGTTACTAGTATTCGCTAGCATTTCCTTTATTACCTATAATCGCAGAACGGTGAGGCAGCATTTAGTCCGCCAGCCATTTGCATTTTTCAGCTGGAATTGACCTCCACGCCACCTTCACAGCTTCCCAAATTGGGAATTGTTCGTGGGTTGATAATGAGCCACTACCTTCTTAACATAACACCAGCGAATTTCTATTAGATTCAGGTCTAGTGACTGAGGGGGGCAATCCATGTCTTGAATCGTGTTCAACTGAAACCACTCATTTGGTATTTACTCATATGCTCTGGTTCGTTGTCCTGCTGGAAGACCAAAATTAGTGGTATTTCATCACTGTCGTATGGAAGCATCACTTTCTGCAGTATTTTAATATAAAGGTGCGGATCCATAACCCCCTTTATCCAGTAAGTGGGTCCAACGCCGTCGTGGGAAAAACACGCCCAAATCATGACACTGGACGTTCGTTGTTTAATGGGTTTCATTGTATGATTAGGAACGAATTCGGTAACAATACGCAACAAATTAACACTTTTTGAAAAATACACGGACTTGACAGTATAGGGTCGAATCTACTACCAAAGGGTAGTATAACCCTATACTCGGTTTGGCAAAAATTGGCGACCAATTATTTTTATGGGCCTCCAAAGTTTCTGAAAATCAGTGGGCAGCTCGAAAAAGGTGTCATCAGCCTTTGTCCCCCAACTAACTCAGACTTGGTGATAGCGCTTAGCTATATATGGCAATAATGTAGCTAAGAATATGTTGAACAAAGTTTCTTAACATTTTATGCGGAAAAAAATTTTTGCCTTTACTTTTTTTGAAAAAGTGAAGGAAAAAATATTTTTTTCGCTTTTTTCAGCATAACTTTCAGGGACTCGTAATTTTTTACTAACAATGTAGCCAACGTAATTCTGAACAACTTTTGTTAACATATCAATACAATCTGAATGTGTCTAGGCACACTAAATAGCTCAAAAGTCCACTGTCTACCCCAACAATTTTAGTATTTCACTAACTCACAACCAAATTCCAATAACTCACAAACCAAAATTTTGTTCTCCTACGGTCAATAGTTTATGAGATAATACTTTTTTAACTAATGCGAACCCGCCCATTTTCTGTGCTGTGAAATACACACATACCAAATTTCTGGAAAATGGTTCTTCAGATACTTTGTTTTCAGTAAAGGAGTCATGTGAGCGAGGACATGCACACATTTTCGATATGAAATCCGCCAATTTTCTGTGGGGGATAGAACGACATTTCAAACGTAAGCGGCACGAAAAGCGTGGCCCCTAGGGCATGAAATTTTTGTAGTAAATTTGCATCAAGCCTCATTAAAAATTCTTACCTACATGGTTAACTTATCATATGCCCACTTTTGCCACACTCAATAATCCGAACCAGACGATTTTTTGAAATTTTGAAGTTTTAATAATAACTCAAATTTTTCAATATTGAGTCCAATTTCTCACAATACAAAGTTTGCGAGATAATACGTTTTTAACTAAAGCTACGCTAATTTTTGGCACACCCACCAATTCGAACCCGCCCATTTTCTGTGCTGTGAAATACACACATACCAAATTTGTGGACAGTTGATGCAATGGTTATTCAGATACTTCGTTTTTAGTAAGGCAGTCATGTGAGCGAGGAGATGCACACATGTTCGAACAAAATTTCAAATGTAAGTCTGCACGTGAAAGCTTGGTCCCAGGGGCGTGAAATATTTGTAGAGACATTTTTGCATCAAGCCTAATTTTTTTCTGGGGTAGGTTAGGTTGAAGTGAGGAGACGTTTAAACGTCTCATGTCCTTGGACATACACTTAAGCCAGTGGTTCGGCCTGTTGTGCGCTCCTTATTTATGATTCTTTTTATACCTCACGAGTTACAGAAAATCGGTACTAGACACGAATTTTCTCAGTATCTTCCAGTCATATTCTCTGAGATGAGTCAAGTCTGGCAATATGTCGGACCCGAAATCTTGGGATCTTGCATGTGTGAAAGCCGGGCAGTGACACAGAAAATGTTCCATCGTTTCGATGTTTTCTCTGCATGCCCTGCATTCGTCGTTTCCTGCTAGTCATATGCGATGAAGATGTGCTTGTAAGCTTGAGTGTCCCGTTAGAACACTCATCATCTTACTAATATCGATCTTGTTTAGTTTCAGAAGACTTCTTGTTTTCTTTTCATTTGGGTCACCCCACAGTATCTTTGCAGTTGCTCCTACTGTTGCGCTATTCCACACAGTTTTATGAGGCATCACTGCCCAGTGCTTCAACTCATTTTTCGTGGCTTCAAAAGCTTTCCAATTTTCCAAGTTTATTACTCGAAGTTCTCTGCCCTTTGAAGCCAAGTTGTTTGCCCGTTCATTTCCAATCACTCCGTTGTGTCCTGGTACCCAGCAAACACGCAATTGACCATGGTTACTGAGCCAGTTCACACACTCCGTGATTGCTCGAACTTCTGCTTGAAATACCGTGTTATGGTCAGGGAGGCGGAAGTGAAGTTCGACTTCTGGTTCATCAATAAAAAGTCCCAGACCCGTCCTTCCTCCTCGCTTGGACCCATCCGTGTAGCAGCTGGTTCCCACTGGCACATGGGCCAAAGTTCCATTTTCCCAGGAGTGTCTGTCTGGCACAAACGTATCACAGGTAGCTGTAAGCCGCACTTGAGGAATGCGGTCCGAGATTTCTGGTCCGAGATTTATCCATTCACCCATCACTTGTAGACGTCTTGCTGTGAGGGCTGCCTCATACTTTATACGGATGTCTATTGGTTGGATGTGCAGTATAGTCTCCAACGCTTTTGTTTGTGCAGTTCTAAATGCCCCGCTTATGCCTAGACAGCACATGCGTTGAATTTTTTGCAAAGGTATTACGTTGCACTTCTTGTCCATTGATGTCCACCACACTACAGAGGCGTAGGTGATTATTGGTCTAATCACGCTCATGTAAAGCCAGTGAGTCATATTTGGACGTAGTCCCCATTTTAAACCTATAGCTCTTCTGCACAACGACCAACATCTGTGTGCCATCTGTGTGCCGACCAACATCTGTGTGTGATGAGGGCTTTTAGGAGACTGTGTATTGTCGTAACCCATAGAAGAGGCGATAAAATGCCCCCCTGAGGTATACCACGATTTACCTTGTCTCTAATTTTTACGTCATATGACCCACAAATAATCCACCTATTCCTTAGCATATTGTTGATCCAGTTTTTCAGCGCCCAGTCAACCTGAAACTCGTCTAAGGACTGGATAAGTGTATCGGTCTGTACATTGTTAAATGCGCCCTCAATGTCTATGCAAACAGCAAGTGTATACATTTCTTTACTGAAGGACTCTTCTATGTGGTGCACTACCTCATGCAGAGCTGTTTCCACTGATCTTCCTTTGACATAGGCGTGTTGTATGAATTTTAGCCTGTCATCCGCTATTTTACCTTTGACCATGTTATCAATTATTCGCTACATTGTTTTTAACAGGAAAGAAGTAAGGCTAATGGGTCGATAAGCCTTTGGGGTCGTATAACTCGCCTAGCCAGGCTTTGGTATGACGACCACCCTTGATTCCTGCCAGTTTTTTGGGGTATACGAATGGGTTAGGCATGCAGTGAACACTCCAGCCAGATCCACCTCATTCTGCAGAAGTGCTGAAATATTCCATCCGGTCCCGCAGCCTTAGAGGGAGCGAAACTTTTTATCGATTCTTTAACCATACCATCTGTTATATCCGTAATAGGTAGTTGATGCAATACATTTTCATTCTGTAACTGTTCCTCTGTTGGTCCAGCATTACCAGTCGGAAAATGAGTTTTCATCAAGAGCCTTACGGTATCCTCTATAGTTTCCATCCTTTTACCCGTTTCATCCACCAGTGTTTCGGTTTGGACATGAGTTTTTGAGAGGAACTTTTTCATTTTAGACATGCTGTTAACGCTGTCTACCTGTTCACCGAAAAGCCTCCAGGAGTTACGTTTCGCCGATCTAACGATTTTGTTGTATTCTTTGAGTCTTCTGTGGTAGTCGTCCCAATATACTGATTGTTTTTTACGTCGAGCTCTATTGTAAAGTCTGCGGACATCTTTGCCAATCGAGCGAATTTGTACTGTCATCCAGGGTTTCTCAAAGGCAGATTTCATTTCTCGAAGTGGGCAACTATCTTCGAATGGTTTTACAAGAGCCTCGGTAATCCTCTTAACATTGATATCAATGTCTTATGCACATAGATAATCGCGTGTAGGTGCCTCAATCGATTTCTAAGTAGATTTCCGAATTTAGTCCAGTCGGTCTTATACTTATTACGGAAACTCATGGGGTTTGGCGGTGGCCGTGCAATTTTAAACCTTATATAACGGTGGTCTGAATAGGAGTGTTCATCCGAAACCCTCCACTCATGAATCTCATCAATAAGCTTTTCTGAACATATCGTTATATCTAATATTTCTTCCCTAATATTGTTAACAAAGGTTGCAGTGTTTCCTATGTTAAGAGTTATGAGGTCATTTGTATTCAAAAATTCGATAAGGGCGTGTCCCCTTTTATTGGTGTTAGTACTACCCCAAGCGATATGATGGGAGTTGGCGTCACATCCAGCTAATAACTCATTACTTGTGTGTTTGGATTCCCTCACCAGACGTTGTAATTCCGACGTAGGTGGCAATGTCGGCGTATCGAATGGCAGATATATTGACGCCAGGTACATATTTCCATTACCTTGCCTCAGCACCGTTGCGTCCGATGCTGACAACTCTGGAGAGAAAATAAAACATACGTTTTTATGCCACAGAATACAAGTCCTTGGACGAGTACCTGTGTTAGCGTAGAAAAGGTTATAGTTCGCTTGGTTTAATCCAGTAACCTTGTTGCTAGTTGTCCATGGTTCCTGGATCAAAGCAATATGAACCCTGCCTTTATTTATGATGTCCCTCAGAGCGTTGCATGCTGTTTCGCTCCGGTGGAGGTTTATTTGGATGGCCTCAATCATTGTCCTTCCAGTAAAAGTTTCTTTTGGGATATGACTTGACTTTTCTGGGGTAAGACTTGAACATTTTTATAAGAAAAAACTCTCATGATTCAAAATGATTCCTTACAAAAAATCACTACAGGTCCCCAAAATACACCCAATGGTTTTTTTTATTATAGTTGGATTTCATATCAAGTAAGTCAATTTTTAAACGCGATCGTTTATGTGATGACAATCGCGTGGTCCTTCAATTGTAATGCTCTTGAAATTTAATTACAATGAAATGCGTACGTGAATGTTGTTATTATTCTCTATAATTAATAATTTGAATCCAATAACACCCTGCGACACATGTCAACTTGTTTTGTCACCCATGGAAGAAACTATATACAAGTGAAACTAGAGACCATAGGTAGCAAAAACTCAGTTTTATTTCGTGACCGTTTGTCCTTTTTTCAGGACTTTTAAAATTTCAGGGATAACATTTTTGAAATAGTTTTCTTTGCACTTATTACAAATGTGAATTAATAAATATACATATCCCGCTATTTACCAATATTTTTTACAAAAAATTTCCAAGGACGAATGCTATAAAAAATGTCCTTTTAAAATTTTATACTTGAATATCCTTAAAAGTTGTGGGCTTAAAAATCTGGAAAAATACACGTTACAGAGCACTAACTGACATAACACATATTAAGATTTGTGCCTTCTATCTTTAAAGGAATAACAATTATTGAATTCCACAGCCTATGTTATATATTAAGGACACTGAGACAAAAAAAAAACATTTTATTCCCTCCCATGATAGGGACTACATACAATTGAAAATGTAGTGCACTAGTAGGAAAATAATATACTAACATTTTAAAAGGACATTTTTTATATCATTCGTCCTTCGACTTTCTTTTAAAAATGTTATTAAATAGCGGGATGTCTCCCCTTTCATTTGATAAGCATATTTATTAATTCACAATTGACCTTGAGTATCTAACAACAAGAATTATAGTGTAAAATTAAGGTCGATTGACAAAAGTAAAAATTAAGCAAAGAAAAATATTTCAAGAATGTTATCCCTGAAATTTTAAAACAAAAACTGAAACTGAAAACAAAAAAGGGCGGGCCAATAACGCCCACTTTCTCTGGGCTCTAGGTACTATAAAAAAATTACACTGTACAAAAATGTTAACTATTTGTAAGAACTGATATTAAAGATATAAGCAGTTAACTTTTGGTGCAAATGGTTCATTTATGCGGGATGTACCAAAGGTGCGTGAAAATTTCGTCTACCTTACTCACGGTGGTAGCGACTAATAAACTAACACTATATGTGGAATTACAGAAGATTCGAGTGAGTAGTATAGAAGTTATTAAAGAATCTATATTTTACTAATTGTTAACCCTTTGTGAGGGAGGTACTAGAAGGATTGGGCCAATATGGCCCATCTTCGGACTCAGCCGGAGATACGGAAAAATGTTGCCGTATATCAAATTTCAAGATAGTCGATTAATTTTTGCGAAAGTTATCGTGCGCACCAGCCAGCAGACAGACGGACGGACATTGCTCAAATTACTTAAAATGACCCAAAATCGAATTACCGCCAAACATACTTGGGTGCTTAGGTCACTCCTTTGATGTGTTTCACTTCTGGCACGTAGAAAATTATATATACATACCATCTTCTTTAAGGTGTGGGGATAAGACGATAATTTCCCCAAAATTAATATGTTCCCGTCAAATTTTTTCGTGGCGTATTCGAAATCTGTACAGTTGAAAAAAGTGTTGACAAGTTTTCGCCCAGCAACACTTCTGTAACCCTAAATAAGTGGGGTTCTCAAACTGGCTTGTTAAGGTTACAATTTCATATATTTAAATGTATAATACGATGTACATAGAGTTGGTACATTCTCCGAAAATTTAAAATACTTTATTTCTAATTAACTAAATCAGTCCTCGTTCTACGAGATGAAGTGTACAAAAATGCAATCTTTCAATTTAATTTAACAATTGGCTGACTGAACAATTGGAAAAATGACATTTGTCAACTTATATATAGATTTAAATGTATACTTTTCATACACATTGTACAATAATAAAAATGTGTCTTGTAAAATTTTAAGAATGTGCGTATGTATGTACATATGTTTGTGTGTGTAAGAAATAGAAATATTGATATCTATTTGAATATTCACAAAGCAATTGTGGTCACAAAATGTATGGCATAGCTTTCATTGTCTTCTCAAACATTATCCGTCCGTTGGTTGGGGTCGTAAGCTCTGTGTTCGATGTACCAGTGTAAGTTTCAAAGACATTTCATCATAAGCATCATTGACATGTCATTTTCATATTTGATTACTTGTAAGATTTCCATTTCAGGTTATGATTATTGTGGGTATACAACGAATTTGTGATCTACTCTGGGAAATATTTATTTTCTCATAGAATATACTAACGCGAAATCAAGAGTCTACTGATCCCACTACTGGTTAAATTGGAATCTGTCACTGATCTGATGTCATAGGGATTGATATGTTAATTAGTGTTACATACCCTAACGACGATTTCGTTTCTGGAAAAAATGTTGCTCCGTCGATGTAAAATATTAGAAAATATTTGCTCCTTTCAACTTGAAATGATGTAGTCCTATAATTTTTAAATTTCTAAAATGTGGTAAAAAAGTACAGTTTTCGGGAAAAGGATAAGGGAAATTCTGCACTTTTTTTAGAAACGAAATGGGATAAATATATATGAATGATTTCATGCCAATTGAGTGAATTTTTGAAACCGATGGCTTCTGATCTGGATGAAGCACAAGTTTAGTCCTATTGAGTAGTTTTCACAGAAAATGTCAACGAGATCTGTTAAGAACTGCCCGTGTTGGATGAAAAGAGCTAAATTCTGAATTTTTTGTCAAAATGCCTTTTCTCCATCCATATAAGTAATTACTTATTCTATTTAGAAAATGTTGTCCAAAATGTTCTTCAATCTTTATACTGGTGGCCCAAAATGGCAGATAAGTAAGACATAATTATTATTTTTTTAATACAGTACACACAGAAAACAGTTTGCCAACCGAAATTGTCTACTATCATGCGATACCATCAGGACAACCAACATTTTGGTTGGGGTATACTTCTGCTTCAATGTTGATAACAATCATATTTGGTTGCGCAAACTACCAAAATGGCACCTAAAATTATTTTTCGCATGTTGTCACAACCAACTGTTTTTAAAAATTTGTTGTTCTGACAATTTGTCAGCCATATACTACCGACAATCAATTAAAAACAGGTTTCATTAATTTTTCTTTTATTTATTGAACAACAAAAACTAAACAATTCATAACAAAATTAAAAATGCCATATTAAAAATTCATCACTATTATGAGATGTAGAAATATTTGAAACAAATTTTAGTACACGAGAGTACAATGCATAACAAAACTTTTATGCAAATATCGCAAATATTCGTTGCAATAAAAATCGTTGGTCTATTGATACAATTTCTGTTGTCAAGAATAAAACATTCGTTGTCACTACCAAATATAGATCATGTGGTACTACAGGGTTTCCCAACAAGAGGTGTTTTTTGAATCACCCAATATTTCGGTAGCTGTCACTTTTGAAGCTTTTATTCTTTGACATTTGACAAGTAGAAACCAGTAAGGAAAGGCAGAAAGTCGGGTGGGGCCGACTATATAACACCCTACACCTCCCTAACAATGCGATAAAGGTCATTGCAATAATAATTTGGAATAATTGGTTTGTAGGCAGGAACATATTATCTAATTCTGAGCCGATAATCGCTAAATTAAGCAATATTCGTTCCTAAATTGAGAAACATCTTTCCGGAAAATATTAATAATCGGAAGTAAAGTACAACTTCTATAGTGCTTTGATACCAAATCAGGAGGAACATATATATGGAGGTTATATATAAATCTGAACCGATTTTCCCTTAATACTCATTCATGTAAAAATACCTCTTTCTGCAGAATTTCGTACTGATCGGATATAAAATACAGTCTCTACAGCGCTTACATGTCATATCGGTGGTAACATATATATGGGGGCTATATGTAAATCTGGACCGATTTTCTCCGAATTTGGCAGTATTCCTTCGAGTAATAAGAAACCACTTTCTGCCGAATTTCGCACTGATCGGATATAACATACAGTTTCTACAGCATTTACATGTCAAATCGGGGGTAACATATACATGGGGGCTTTATCTAAATCTGAACCGATTTTCTCCGAATTTGGCAGTATTCCTTCATGTAGAAAGAAACCTCTTTCTGCTGAATTTCATACTGATCGGATATAAAATAAAGTTTTCACAGCGCTTACATGTCAAATCGGGGCTAACATATATATGGGGGCTATATCCAAATCTGAACCGATTTTAACCAAATTAAATAGGGATCGTCCTTGGGCCAAAAAAAAGATATGTGTAAAGTTTCGTCAAGATCGGGCCATAATTGCGACATGTACTTTGATTACAAGAATACATCTACAGACAGACGGACATAACTAAATCGACTCAGAAAGTGATTACAAGTCGATCGGTATAATAAACAATGGATCTATCTCTTCTCCTTTTGGGTGTTACAAACAAATGCACAAAGTCATAATACCCTGTACCACAGTGTGGTGTAGGGTATAACTACGCCATTACTAAAAATGGAACGATACACGATTCAACAACGCATTGAAATTATTAAAATTCACTACAAGTAAGACAGTTCAGTCGGGTCAACCGACTTATGAACCACGCACCTTGAGTCCCAAAAAAATTTTAGTAAATTTATTTATATTTTTGTTTTAATTAAATTAGTACCAATTTAAATTGCATTCAATAACTTTAAAGTATGTACTTGTATTTAAGTTATAAGCTGTTAACTTTTGGTGTAAAATGGTCCATTTGTGTGGGGGTACCAAACGGGGCGTGCCAATAACGGCCACTTCTCTCTAGACTCTAGGTACTATAAAAGCATTGCACTATACGAAATTTAAAGTATTTGTATGCTCTGGTATTAATGTTTAAAGCTGTTAACTTTTGGTACAAAACGTCCATTTGTGTGGGAGGTACCAAAAGGTGCATTCCAATAATGCCCATTTTTCTCTGAACTCTAGGTACTATAAAAGCACTACACTGTACAAAATTTCAAGCACTGGTATTTCGCAGGCACTGGTATTAAAGTTATAAGATGTTTGGTGCTATTAAACCATTACACTGTACAAGTTCAAGTCTTTGTATACACTGGTAATAAAGTTATAAGCTATTAACTTTTGTTTCAAAATTGTCCATTTGTGTGGGAGGTACCAAAAGGGGCGTGGCAACTTCGCCCACTTTTCTCGAAGTAATAGTGACTAAAAAACTAATACTTAGTGTAGAATTTCAGAGGATTCAAATAATTAGTATAGAAGTTATTAAGTAATCAATATTTCACTAAATATTAAACCTTTGTGGGGGAGGTACTAGAAGGAGTGGCCCATCTTCGAACTTAGCCGGAGATAGAAGAAAATATTACCGCGTACCAAATTTGAAGTCAATCAGACGGACGGACGGACGGACATTGCTCATTCGACTTAAAATGACCCAAAAAGGTCACTCCTTCGATGTGTTACACTTTTGGCTCGTAGCAAATGATATATACCCTCCTCTCTAAGGTGAGGGGATAAAAATGGTGAAAATCTTGCAGTCACAGTTCGCAAAACTAAAGCATTTTTGGGTCGTCGTGAAGCACCTTGTCGGACCGCAATTGGTGGAAAAATTCGAGCTGTTGGGACAAGTTAGTGATGTGAAGAATAAAACCCGTGCACGTCGCTCAAGAACAACTGAGAATATTGCTGCTGTAGCCCAAAGTGTTGAAGAAAACCCAGGTTTATCCATTCCTCGTCGTTCATTGGAATTGGGCATTCCACAAACGTCATTACACCGTATCTTGCATAAAGACTTGGGTCTTAAGGCTTATAAAGTTCAGTTAACACAAGAACTCAAGCCGGCCGATCATCAACAACGTCGTGTCTTTGGTGAAAACAATTGTCCACCGAGATCTTGTGGTTTAACACCTTGCGACTTCTTCCTTTGGGGCCACGTGAAAGACAAGGTTTACGCCAACAGCCCAGACTTCAAGACTTTAAAGATACAATTCGTGAGGCTATCGATGACATAGGGCAGCCACTTTGCGATTTGGTTATGGAAAATTTCATGAAAAGGATATGGTCCTGTAAGCGTGGTCGTGGTGGCCGTTTGGCTGATGTTGTTTTTCATTATTAACGACATACCTTCCTCTTTATTATGAAATAAACATCCGATCATTTATCTCAAAAAATGGAATTTTTCTTTGAATACCAAACAAAACATCACCTCTTGTTGGAAAACCCTTTATAATGAAAATTTCAAAGTAGTTACCAAAACTAACCGAGTGTCAATGAAAAAAACAATCTTAAATCGATTGATACAACCATCGATTTTGTTGCATGCATTTTCATTTGATAGTACCCATGTTATTATTGTTGTTCTAAATACATGTATATAAGTACAACCGGCGCATGCAATAGACTTTTTGTTGCTAGTACTATTTTTTTTTATTGTTACTATCGAATTCCAAACAATTATTTTCCTCATTTTAGTGATACGAGAGTATACATAATTTGCTACGAGCCAAAAGTGTAACACATCGAAGAAATGAACTTAGACCCTAAGTATGTTCGGCGGATATCCGTTTTGGGTTATTGTCCGTCTGTCTGTCTGATGGCTGGTGCGAACGATAACTCTCGTAAGGAGTAACCGATTGACTTCAAATTTGAAATGTGGTAATATTTTTTCCATCTACGTCCAAGTTCGATAGCCCATATTGGTCTACTCCTTCTATTACCTCCCCCACAAAGGGTTAATATTTAGTGAAATATTGATTCATTAATAAATTCTATACAACTAATTCGAATCTTCTGAAATTTCGCACAAAGTATAAGGTTATAAGTTGCTATCAACTTGAGAAAAATGGGTGAAGTAGCCGCATCCCTTATGGTACCTCTCACACAAATGTTGCACCAAAATGTAACTGATCATAGCAAATGTTTGAAATTGGGTACAGTGTAGTGCTTGTAGAGTCCAGTGAAAGGTGGGCGTTATTGCAACGCCCCTTCAAGTACCTCTCACACAAATAGTAGGATTTTGCGAAATGTTAAAAAATGAGAAACTCATTGAAGTAAATATATAAAAGATGAGTTTTAGCATTTCACAAAATTGTTACCATTTGTGTGAGAGGTACTAGAAGGGGCGAGTCAATAACGCCCACTTTGTACTGGACTATAGGAACTATAAAAACATTACACTGCACACAATTTTAAGTGTTTGTACAAATTGGTCCCTTTTTTCAGCTTATAGAGGCGGTAAAATGATTATACTATGTATGAAATTGTACAGGATACACATGAGTAGTATAATAGTTGAAAGAGCTTTAACATGTCACAAAATTGTAACCATTTGTGGGGGAGGTACCACAAAGAGGAGGCCGATATGGTTGAACGTTAAACATAAACTGGGTTTGAGTAAAACATTACAGCGTACTAAATTTCAAGTCATTTGGTCACTCCTTATCAGAGTTATCGATATCACTGTTCAGTCGAACTGATATACGGACGGACACTAATTAATTAATATTTTGTTAACCCATGGAGGACCCATGCTGAAATTGTTTTGTTGTGAAATATGTGGGTCATTTTTAAAATTAAAATGAAAAAAATTTAACCTATGCTTTTCAGTCCTGTTGATGTCCTTTATAGAAAAAAAATAGTTACTTAATTTATGATTGGCCCCTTTTGGGCCAAAAAAAGGTATGTGTAAAGCTTCGTCGAGATCGGACCATAATTGCGACCTGTACTTTGATTACAAGAATACATGCACAGACAGACGGACATTGCTAAATCAACTCAGAAAGTGATTCTAAGTCGATCGGTATAATAAACGATGGGTATATTTCTTCTCCTTTTGGGTGTTACAAACAAATGCACAAAGTTATAAGACCATGTACCACAGTGTGGTGTAGGGTATAAAAAAACTATGGATAAATGTATAAATGATGACCCGTATTATAAAAGTAAGGGAAATTAAGAAAATAATTCTGCATATATTTTATTTTGGCCATTTCGTTTGCGAGAATACCATGTACCACAGTGTGTTGTAGGGTATAAAAAAACTATGGATAAATGTATAAATGATGACCCGTATTATAAAAGTAAGGGCAATTAAGAAAATAATTCTGCATATATTTTATTTTGGTCATTTTGTTTGCGAGGTACCCAAAGGGGCATAACTCCCATTATAAAATAAATTTGGGGGACCATAAAAACATTACACTTAACAAAGTGTTTGTATGCGCAGAAATCGAAGTTATAAGTCATTAAAGTTTTGCATAAATGTTCTATTTGTATGGGAGGTACCAAAAGGGGCGTTTTTACGGGACTGTAGGTACTATAAAAGCACTACACTGCACAAAATTTCAAGTATTTGTACGGACTGGAATACAAGTTATACGCCGTTAACTTTTGGCAAAATTCTCCATTTGTGTGAAAGGTATCAAAAGGGGCATGGCAACTTCACCAATTTTCTTAAGGTGATACCGTCACGAGAAACTAATACTATGTGTGGAACTTTGAAAGATTCTGACAAGTAGTATATAAGTTATTAAAGAAGCAATATTTCACTAAACGTTGACCCTTTGAGGGGTAGGTACTCGAAGGAGTGGATCAACATGGTCCATTTTAAGTATTAGCCTGAGATAGAAGAAAAATATTGACACATAGACAATAGTTTGAAGTCAATCGGAAACTTCTATCGAAAGATTCGTGCGCACCAGCCAGCAGACACTCAGACAGACGGACGGACATTGCTCAAATGACTTAAAACGGATACCGCCAACTATTTTTGCGGTCTCTTATGTCACTCCTTCGATGTGTTACACTTGGCCCGCAGCAACTGATGTACTTTATCGGGCTACGTACATTCGATTAAGGGTTTTTTGTATTGACACACTTTTCTCGAACATATCGCTCAGTCACTTTAAGAGTGACATATCTCAAAATTGAAAATTTTTGAGGTTGCCTTACAAAAATCCGAATTTTCCTCGAAGATCCATCACATCAAAAACCGATGAAAATGTAAAGAAAGTAAATAAAATTGTTATGGAGAATCATCGAATCACTATTGGAGTAGTTGCAGAGGATGCATATTGCATATCGGTTGGCTAATGTCATGCAATTTTTCGGAAATTTTGGTCAAAAAGCATGTGGCTGCGAAGTTCGTTCAAAAATTGCTGAAATTTGAACAAAAAAACCGTCGCATGGGAATCGCTCAGGAATTGTTGAATGACCTTAAAGACGATCCAGATTTGCTTAAAGGGGTCATAACTGGTGACCAGTGAAAGGAATCACAAAAATAATCAATGCCGAAATGAATCAAGTAAAAAAATAATCTATCTTTTTACAACTCAATTGATTAAAAGGACAACTAAAATAAGGTACAAAGTAAAATGAAATTTCAATGTAAACAAAAAACGATATTCACGAAAATTTATAGAGGATAAGTATATAAAAATCACATAAGCACTTAGGGCCTGTTTCTGTAACTTATTTTCGTTCGTCTATGGCAAACGATCAAAAAATCACTCAATTATTCCGAGAAATCTATAAGTCACAGCAGTTTATAATTCGTTGTGTCTATAGGAAATCACGTAAAAAGCTCGTACCTAAAATATTTCTAACCTTCGTTTTATAGAATTCAAGTAATAGCTGAGTGATTTTTGATCGTTCGCCGTAGACGAACGAAAATAAGTTACAGAAACAGGCCCTTATTTTTGGAGATGGTTTTTCCGCATTTTTGAATCAGTTCATGACGCAGAGTCTACATAACCAGCTCACAGCTGAGCAAGTTAAGAGCCGATAGCCTTTCATCACAAGTCTTTATTTTCTGTCTATTTGTTAATTTATTTCTCGTTAAACTTAACTTTGAAAAATTCATTTCGGCGCTGGCACTGCTATGGGGTAAAGTAAAAATGCAAGCAACAAATTTAAAGGGTGATTAAATTGTAAGGGCCGATGTTGAATGTGAACCACACCTAAACGCCAAGTTTTTTTCTGCATTTCACTTGACATTTCTCAATTGAACCATGGAAAGATACACAATCGAGCAATGCGTTAAAGTTTTTTAAGCCATTTACGAAAATGGGCGTTCAAATCAAAATGCTTTTCGTGCACTTCGTGATGTTTTTTTGATCAGCATAATCGACCAAATGTGTCCACAATCGGGAGAATTGTGCACAAATTTCAGCAAACCGGGTCTGTAGGAGATGTGAAAACACCTGTGCATGCTCGCAAAGTTCGTTTGGTGCGGCTTATGGGATGGCGCCGTCATCGGGTCATACTTCTTCGAAATGAGACCGGTCAGGTAGTTACTGTGAATGGTGTTCGCTATCGTGAGATGATAACGAACTTTTTATGGCCCGAATTAGAAGATATGGATGTGGACAATATGTGGTTTCAACAGGACGGTGCCACTTGCCACAAAGCTAACGAAACAATGGCTCATGTGCGCAACAAATTCAGTGGCCGTGTTATCTCACGTCGTGGCGATGTCAATTGGCCGACAATATCATGAGATTTGACACCGTTGGACTTCTTTCTTTGGGGTTATTTGAAAGAAAATGTGTATGTCGAGCCAGCAACAATTCAAGAGCTAAAGGATATGATAATTCGGCACATTAACGGCATGGAACCTCAATTATGCCTCAGCGTCGTCGAAAATTTGGAACATCGGATGGAGGTGTGCCGCCGAGGTCGCCATTTGGCCGATATTTTGTTCCATACATAATTAAACTATACCAATATTATCAAAAAATTGTGTTTTATTCAAAATCAACATCGGACCTTAAAATTTATCCACCCTTTATATTAATTTGGAAACAATAGTAAGTCTGTAATGATTCGAATTCACTTATAAATTCATCAGGTTTTGTGATAATGTGATTGAATGCATATACTAGTTCAAAATTTTGTTTGATATTTATCAAAAATGAGCTCGAGGTCTATGTTGGTTTTTTATGTGTTTTTTATTATTTTCATTCAATATTTCGTCTTTCTTCGAAAGACATCATCAGGATGAGAAAATATAACTACGAAAACTTTAAAATTATCCGTAGAAAATGAGTATGTACTCCCTTCGTCGTTGTCTGTTGTCATACTGTATGAACAATCAAACAAAATTAAAAACACAGGTCGAATATACAAAATTACACACTCAAATCTAGTTCAAAATATTGTATATATTTATTAGATTTAAGGAGAGATAGCCGAGATATCCTAAAATATTGGGGTTTTATCATTAATATCTATTTCGAACAAAATTTGACTACATACTTTTTTGTTAATATGTAAAATGTTTTTCTTGATTATATTAATACGAACATCTTCTCTTGAGATATTTTGGTGATATAACTTTCTGATATAATTTATTTTCGAAATAAATTATTTCTTATTCTTGGTTTTAAGAAAATGCTTAAAAATTTAAGAAAGTATATTTTGTTCAAATGGAATAAGGTAAATGAAGTACTTATATATCAGAGCTGGTACGCCAAGTTCGATCAAATGTCAAGGTTTGGCTCACTGTTTTCTTCGAATACCGTGGCGTAGAGCCTGATGAGTTCTTGACACATGGTCGCAAAGTTCATAAGGGGTATTATCTTGAAGTTATGCGCCGCTTGCCAGAAGCAATACGAAATAAAACGCCCGGAGTTGTGTAACAACAATTAATGGATTTTGCATCACGATAATGCACCGCTCACTCGTAATTGCTTGTTCGTAATTTTTTGCCGAAAATAATTTCACAACTATGCCTCATCCACCATATTCACCAGATTTGGCCCCTGCGATTTTTTCCTGTTTCAAAAATTTAAGAGAACCATGAAAGGACGGTATTTTGCGATTAAGGAGATACGAACCAAAGAGAGTTCAAGGCCATACCAAAAAGTGCATATCAGAACTGCCTCGAGAATTGGAAAAAAATGCTGGCACAAGTGGATTTTATCTGAGGGGGAATACTTTGAACGAGACATATTGGAAATTGATGAATAAATAAATATTTTTTGAGAAAAATTAAATTTTTCCTATTCTATTGAACATACCACGATGTTTTTATTGCAAATGATACATATACGAGTATATCCCCCTCCACTAAAATGTGGATATAAATATACTCGTATGTAAAGGGTGGGTCATTTTAAATTTGAACTACCGATTACTTTGACATCTGATTTGAGCCCTTTGATTTTTTTCTCTGTGGGGTGCCATTAAGGATAAATGTTACGCAAAGCATCCAGAGACAATTCAAGCGTTGAAACATGAAATGGAAGTTGCCATTAAAGAAAACTTGGGTTGATCGGTGAGGTACTGCCGAGCCAGTCGTGGTAGTCATATGAATGATCCATTATTAAATGACAAAATTTAACATTTCCAATAAAACCAAAATTTTAAAAAATTTTCAGCATTTTTTTTATGCCGATTCAAATTTTAAATTTTAAATGGCCCACCTGTTATAAAAGCTTACATTTCAGTCTCTAGTGTGTCAATAATTAAAATCCGAAGAAAACCCTCGTTCATAAAAACAAGACATTGTTGAAGTTCGGAGAGGCTAAGTTCGAAGATGGGCCATATTGTTCCACTCCATCTTGTACCTCCCCCACAAAGTATAAACTTTTAGTGAAATATTGATTCGTTTATACGTCTATTTACACGAATCTTCTAAAATTCCACACATAGTATTATTTTATTAGTCGCTAACACGCCCTTTTGGTACCTCCCACACGAATGGACCATTTAGCACCAAAAGTTAACTGCTTATAGCTTTAATATCAGTTCATACAAATACTTGAAATTTTGGTTTTATAGTACCGAGAGTCCTGAGAAATATGGGCGTCATTGGTCCGACTCTTTTGAACTGTGTTGCAGCAAAACTTAAGAGCTTATAACTTTAATAACTGTAAATAAATTATTGAATGCTATTAAAATCGATAATAATTTAATTAAAACAAAAAATTAAAAAATTTACGAAAAATTTTTTTTAACCTCAATGTGAGGGGTCGTTTACCCGGCTGAACTTTCTTACTTGTTTTTTTAAAT
The DNA here is from genome assembly GCA_963930755.1 of Eudasyphora cyanicolor. Lineage (NCBI taxonomy): Eukaryota > Metazoa > Arthropoda > Insecta > Diptera > Muscidae > Eudasyphora > Eudasyphora cyanicolor. The sequence goes on from OZ005736.1 coordinate 117,956,124, forward strand.
TTGGCATATATGCACTGTATAAGCAAAATTTTTTAACCGATTTGTACAAAAATTTACAGTGAGTAGTATCGTGATACACTTAGAGAAAATACAAAATATGGTCAAAATCGGTTCAGATTTACATATATAGCTCCCATATATATGTACCTCCGATTTGGCATATATGCACTGTACATATAAGCAACATTTTTGAACCGATTTGTACAAAAATTGACAGAGAGTACACTCAGAGAAAATACGAAATTTGGGGGAAATCGGTTCAGATTTAGATATAGCCCCCATATATATGTTAGCCCCGATTTGACATCTAAGCGCTGTAGAGACTGTATTTTATATCGAAATTCGACAGAAAGAGGTTTCTAGTTTACATGAATGAGTATTCAGGGAAAATCGATTCAGATTTATATATAACCTCCATATATATGTTCCTCCTGATTTGGTTACAAAGCGCTATAGAAGTTGTACTTTACTTCCGATCATTACAAAATTCTCCAGAAAGATGTTTCTCAATTTAGGAACGAATATTGCTTAATTTAGCGATTACACAGTACAACACAAAAAAAATAACAGGGTTCTGTCAATGGATTATGGTAGAGCAGACCAAAAGAATATATACGTGTATCTGCGTTTTGAAAGATCACATCGGAATTTTATTTTAGGGGGGTTAAAGTTTTCCCCCCTTTGCTTGTTCGTGCATAATATTGGTATATAAAACTATGTGTTCTGTTCATCTGAGGTGTAGGGTATCTTCAGCAACTTTGTAGCAAATGTTAATGCCTTTATTGTGAATAAAGGCCAAATTCAAGATTGCCTGTTAAGGTTTAATTTGTTATTCCTCGCATTTTGAAACGAAACTTTTGAGTGGCACGTTACTTATGAACGTTAACGTTTGACATCGTGGTTCAGCCAGTTAATATTTTTATTTTCTTATATTATTCTAAAAGGGAATTTGTAAGAATAAAAATGACTGACTGTTTGGGAAAACTTGACTGGTTTTGCTTCGTCTGTGGCAAGCATACCCTTATGCGACATAGGGTTTCATCTTCACGAGCAAAGTGGAGGATATATTAAATTTATTTTGAACTGGAAGTTTTTCCCGATTAGCCATGTGTGCCAAAACATATCTGCCGAAATTACTATATCGGTTTGATGCTGTGGTCTAAAGGTAATAAAAGTTTTGATTTATATTTGATTATATATATTTATATTTTGATTTTCAGTTGTCAACATCAGATATGCCTTCCTATTGAAAAACGCTATAAGGGCAAGAGCACTTTGTCTCTTATAACAGATTTATGTTGGACATTGTTTGATAATGGCGTCGAATTGCCAAGAGTGAAAAGAAAAGTGAACTAAAAATAAATGAACTTATGTATTTAATAAGTATTTCTCCATGTATATGCGTTATTAATAGATTTTTTTGTACATAGACCTGAAGTAAAATTTAATATTAAATAAATATTATTTAATTGTAAAATAAAATCATTATTTTTTTGCATCACTCACATCAACCCCGAAAAATTCAATTTTGAAAGACCTTTTTGGTACTAACACTATATAATATCTAAATTAACCCTTAACAGGCAATCTTGAATTTGGCCGGTCTTTTGTGTTTGTGTTAAATTTTGGGCTTTTGTGTGTTCTGACATATATAGTAATATTTTATGGCCATCATTTTTGTAGAACATTTCAACCCCGCCCCACCCATTTTTAGGGGAGTTTTTTACGATTTGTTAAAATATAGGCAAATCTCATTGTTATGGGGGGAAGCTAGAGGGTTAATATGTTCTACAAAAATATAGGCCTTAACATTTGCTACAAAATTGCTGAAAATGCCCTAAACCTCAGACGAACAGAACACATAGTTTTTTATACCGATATTCTGCACGAACAAGCAAAGGGGGACAACTTTAACCCCCCCCCCCCTAAAGTAAAATTCCGATGTGATCTTTCAAAACGCCGATACACGTATATATATTTTTGGTCTCCTCTACCAGAATCCACAAACAGAACCCTGTAATTTTGAAAAAAGTTTGAAATTGTTGTACAGTGTTATCGGTTCAGAATTACATATATCCACATTAGGGCGGGTCGATTTAAAAATCGCCCATTGCTCAGTGAAAATCGTATTCTAGGGATCTCCAATCGAGTTCAAATGTATGACCGACCCCCACTCAGTGAAGTGCTCAGTGAAAATCGTATTCTAGGGATCAAAATAAGAAACTTTGCCGAAGGAGCCATACCTCTAAAACGAAGTCTGATGTCCCGGAACAAATCCCACTTTGACCCATTTAGAGTGCTTCAATCGAGTTTAAATGTATGGAACCCCCAGGGGGTTCCAGGTGGTGTGCCACTGGCATGTGTGGGTCGGGCTTCCAAAGTTAGTGGGGGTCGGGATTTTGATCCATAGAATACGATTTTCACTGAGCAATGGCGACTTTATTTGCCTCCCCACAAATCGACCCGGCCTAATCCACATATATATGTTCTTACCCATTTACCAATTATTCCAAATTATTACCGCATTGTTAGGGAGGTGTAAGGTATTATATAGTCGGCCCCGTCCGACTTTCCGCCTTTCCTTGCTGGTTTCTAATTGTTTTAACAACAGTTACTGTTACCGACAGTAACATAATTTGCAAAAATATATGTATATGTATTTGTATTACTCCTTTATTACATTCCTTATTTCACATGTCATCATAAACCAAAAGTCTGTGCGGTGTTTTGAAATATATTTTTTTAATAATAATATATAATTCGCTTGCAGTATTTTAATGCTTATAGAAAGCGCAGCGAAACTTATCCGCTATTAAAACTTGGTTTTATTTGCAACAGTTGCTAAACTTCTGTTTCTACGTGAAAGTGAAATCTGTAACCTCATAATTTCCTTTAATTTAAAGGTTGTACCGTCGCATTTAGGACACCATATTACACCAGAAAATGTTATGCACAGCCCTGTAGATTAGTTTAATTCACTTCAAACGTGTTGGTCCATGATTTATGATTTCTACTATCAATTTATTTAATGAATAGTACAATAGGTTACGACTTCAAATTTGTAGGGTACACATATATGTAGTCAAAGTACTTTCTTTAGTACTCCTCCTCCTCTCCTATACCTGTTGCCATCTGTGTGACGACAATTTCTTGTGGCCATATTCCTATTAAATATACCTATTGTAAGCTATCATCTAAGTCCATAGTATTCAAAGAGACGGGTGTTCGTGGTGGTTTGATGTCTCGGGATTTATTTAAAAATGTATTACAGTTGCTTGTGAGGATTAAATGTTATACTTATGGATATTCTGTTTCTATGTATGTGTATAAACATCTTTTATCAGTATAGTATTTGCATAGCATTTGTATTATCGACGTACAAGTATGTATTGTCCGGGATTGTGTACTTACAATACAACCAGACGATTACATACACATAATCGTACAAATGCATTCTAAACGCTGTTGTCAGGATATTTAATTTACCTGTGTGGGTGTGTACGAGTATGCGTGGGCTTTGTCTTTCTGATATTGCCCTGCAGCTAAAATCATTTCTAGTTGCGTATTGAACCAGTCATAGGCTAGTTGCAATGTGACCTATGCAAACTCATTCGCATCGCTGCAAGCATCGATTATCGATTATCTGAGCTGCTTGCTGGGTACCTACATGGTGGTTGCAGATCGACTCGTTCGTCACTCTGCCGTCAGCAGCAGAGAAATAAGCAAAAATTATTGAACTGCTTTACGAGCAAGTAATTGCTTGGTGGTGGCACAGTAAATGTTTCTCTCTCCCACCACCATTCTCTTGTGCTCTCTTATTCTCAAATATAGTAATAACAGAACTAGATATTAACTAGTACTGAATTGTAAACAAATGAACTAGTTGGGTGCCTATGACAAGACAATGTTAAAATCGATAGTTCGGTATATGAAAAAAGGACAGTTATGTTACTAGTTTGAAGTAAAAAGCAACTACTATATTTCTATATACAAACTAGTCATTTTGGCTGCAGGGTGTCATCATTGTATCATACTTACAAATAATGCAATGTATATACCTAGTTACACAAATAAATGCTTATACGTATGTTAAAGTTATTTAAGTATGAATTCGTAATGATATTTTAAATATAATTTTGAGAAAAAAAATCAAAAGAAAGATAAAAACCGCACCTATTAACAGGTTTCCCTTAAAACCCCGTACATAGGTTCCCCGTCTGTTTTCATTTTTCGACTAACTCGACTTGAAGGTTTTTTTAGTCGGTTTACTCGACTTGTTAGGTGTTTCAACTACTTTCTAAAAGACACAAGCGCCAATCTTAAATACGAGTTAAACTCGAATTTCAAATTGTTATTTTGTGCACATCACTCGGAAAAAAGTGAACCCCGAAACAAGTTAGAATGAACTAAACTGTAGGAATATTGAACTTCGTATGGCGGTAAAGCTATGTACAGATTGTCAGATCGGACAATATTGTTAGACAAACTGCGGAAAAATGCAACCCTGTGACTGCACAATAGTGTGAACATACAATTCTTGTCTTGCAACGTTGTCAGAAAAGACATTGTGAGATAATTTGCAGAATGTCAGAGATACATTTTATTGGCAACACTGTCTATAAAATATTTGAATTTGAACTTAATTCCAGTTAACTTTACATCCTTTGATAAACTATTGAAATCAAAATAGTGAAAATGTACTTAATACAAGCAAAGTTAAACTTGAAATTATGCAAATTCGGCATATTTTTTCTTTATTGCAAATAATTGTTTACTAAAATTTAGGAACATTTTACTAAAGTACTCTAAAAAGAAAAGAAAATTTTTATTTTTCTTGGACGTTTCTAGTCTTTGAAATTTTATGCTACTTTTGTCTGCATTTTCCGGCTCCTCCACATCTTACGAGTATATGCTGAAATCTCTTATCGCTTCTTCTTGGTTGACTCCTCCCTTAATTATATTATGAACTGAAATTAATTACACAGTGCGACAAATGTTAGGGGTAAGTTATCGGCGATCTGTGGTTCAGAGTTGAATTTTACTGGCCAAAAGCCAAATTTGTTGTCATCGCCGATTTCTAAAATTTTAATGCCATTCAATAGCAAACATATTGAGACTAGGGTAGCCAAAAAAATAGATCAAAATATTTATTATTGTGGGCGTGGTGTGCTGCTGAAAACAAATATTTTATGTAACTGTGAAATAAACTTAATTTTTATAGAAGGAAATTGTCATTTCTCGCAAACTATTATCGATAGAGGGTTGATTTTTTTGTTACGTAGCACAGTGTGCGAAACAGTGAATCTGGAGCGTCAAAACCCCAAACAAATTTTGGATGATCTTTATATAATTATATTTAAAAATGTTGTAAAACACTCCAAGCAACATGATAAAACAATCAATAAACTTAAAATATTATGTATCTCTGTATAGCGGCACTTCAAATCTCATGATTATTTCTGTTTATACACTCAGAAAAATGGCAATCGTTTATGTGAGTAAAATCTATATCTCAGTTTAGTTCAAGATTTTTACTCATGTTTAGTTAAATTTGCCTCAAAACTGGGAAATTTTACTTTCAATGAGTAAATTGAACTAAATTCAAAGATATAGCAAATTGGTTACATACTCGGAAATGGGATATGATTTTACTTACTTAAAATTCCATCGACCAAGTAAAAATTTCCTACTATTTGGTAAATTTTGACTTTTACCGAGGAAGGATTTCCTAGCGTCAAAGAAACATTTACTACTCCTCGAAAATAAATCATTTTAGGAAATTTTAACTAGAAATATCCGAATTTACTTATTTCTAGTTCATGTCTTTCTGAAATTTATAACACGATTTTCAAATAATCCTTGAACATTCGTTAAGCAAAAAATTCCCGTTCGTTTCAAGATATTCTTTCGTTAACTGCTCAAATATCATTTCAAACAGCAGCTCCGAAGTTAAGTAATTTAACTTCGCAAATATATAGGATTATATGTGAAATACTTAAGACATAAGATTGAGACATTGAATGAGAATTCTATTTGTTTCAGGTTTTTTGAATTTGTTTCAAATACATTGGAGCAAAATATTTATTAGAAAATTCCCGCGAATATTTTGCTGAATTATATTAGTAGTAATGAACTAAAATTTAGTTTACTTCTATAAGTTGCAAGTTCAAAAATTACTCATTTATAGTTAAACGTTTCTTACATTTTAGTTTAATTTTCGTATATTCAAGTAAAATTGAACTTGATTTGAGGAATTATTTTACTTCCATTTAGTAAAAATTTAACTTAATCTTAGTAAAAAAATTAACTGATTTTAGTTAAAATTTTCTTAATTTTTAGTAAAAATTTCCTGATTTCAATTAAAAATGTACCTGATTTTAGTGAAAATTTAACTATATTTTTTCCAAATTTCATGTAAATTTTTACTTAAACTGAGTTAATTTTTCCTTAATATGAGTTCAATTGAACTAGATATAAAGGAATATTTACTAAATCCAAGTTAGTATTAACTAAAACTAAGTTCAAAACATTTGCTAATATTAAGGACAAATGTGAACTTGATTTGGGAAAAAATTGCTTTAGCGCCATATGAAGTTTAATTTTACTGAAGTTTAGTTCATTTTAACTTATCTGTGGGTTCATTTTTTTCTGAGTGTATATGGAGAATATGCTCCCTTCACACTCATTTCACTTTGAGTTACAATAACATTTTTCCTATTTAATATATTCTTTTCATTCTTTTTGCTTTTGGAAGATGTATGTCTTTAATTAATTAAAAGTTGCATCGCTTGAACTTCAAGGCCTTTCTAAATATTTTTTACAACGAATTAAAAACATATCCTTAAACTGCATTTATAAAGAAAACTTGCCAATTATTTGGATAATAATTTTTTTGCTGGCGAGTGCCGGAGGTCCCAATATTATTTAACGATTCTTTATTCTGTCCTCTTTAAGAACATCTAAAAAGCAGCTGCAGAGAGCTGCAGCACTTCCATTTATTTGCATATTTCGTCATGTGCTGCGATCGCGTTTTTTACTTTATGGCAGGAACATAAGTACTGGATCAAACGAAACTATAAACATATTGCTGCTACAAGATTTCACAAGAAAGATTTGTATTGAATTTAACGATAGACGGAAAAAATCACATAGTTCAAAGCGTGAGTTTATAAAGAACTCTGCCAAGTGATTTTGGTTTAGGATTATCGACACATTAACCCTCCGATGAGTGACAGTTCTGAACTTCACGGCCGTGTGAAAAGGTCCCTACGGACCTTTTTTGTAAATCATGTTTTTTTTCATTTAAAATTTTTTTTTTTTGATTTTTTTTTGTTTTTATTGTTTATAACTATAAAATTTTTTTTTTTGCTTGAATTTTCTTAATACTATTATAAAAAAGTTTAAAAATGATTGTTGTTGAGCGTGTACTTCTTGTCCCCCGCCCTGTGCGCAAGTGTTGCAGCGATGTAAAAGTGTGCTATGTTCTCCGCAAATAGCGTTGCCGCAGCCGAAGCAGTATGCCCGCGTTTTCCGCTGCCGCCCGTACTCAGAACGGCAAAGGCGACATGACGGTGTTGTGAAATGTGAAATGTTGTGAAATATTGAATCTTTAATAACTGCTATACTACTTATTCGAATCTTCTGAAAGTCCACACATATCATTAGTTTATTAGTCGCTATCAACTCGAGAAAAATGGGCCATGTTGCTACGCCCCTTTTGGTACCTCCCACACAAATGCACCATTTTGCACCAAAAGTTAACAGCTTTTAACATTAATACCAGTGCATAAAAATACTTGAAATTTTGTACAGTGTAATGCTTTCATAGTGCCTACAGTCCAGTGAAAAATGGGTGTCATATTCACGCCACTTTTGGTACCTCTTACACAAAGGTACCATTTTGCACCAAAAGATAACAGCTTATAACATTAATACCAGTGTATAAAAATACTTGAAATTTTGTACAGTGTAATGCTTTTATAGTTTGTTTTGCACTGTGAAAAATGGACGCTATTTCCACGCCCCTTTTTGTACCTCCCACACAAAGGTACCATTTTGCACAAAAAGTTAAGAGCTCACAGCATGAGTACCAATGCACGAAAATGCAACAACATTTTGCATAGTGTAACGCTTTTGAAGTTCCTATAGCCCTGTAAAAAATGGCCGTTATCACCACGCCCCTTTTTGTACCTCCCACACAAAATGGCCAAATCATACCAAAATTTAATATTTCATAACGTTAATATACCAGTGCAAAAAACGTTTATAATTCGGCGCAGTGTAATGTATTTAAAGAATCTACTATTCAGCGAAAAATAGGTGTATTTGTTAAAAACATTCTGGTACCTCCCATACAAATTGACAGAATAATTCGTTTAATATTCCATATTACATTACTCACAAAGTGAGGGTATACCTTAGTCGGTTTACCCGACTGAAACTTTATTACTTGTTCTCATCCATATTACCTATTGTATTTAGAAAAATTTGCCAAAGTGTTTTCGTTAACTTTTTCTTAAATTTTTTAATAAAATAATAAATTCGCAAGAATTTTTGCTTGCGCATTTTTATACTCTCACTTTAGTGTGACGAGGGTATATATCATTTGCTACGGAAAAAAGTGTAACACGTCGAAGGAGTGACCTAAGACCCAAAGTATGTTCGGAGGAAATCCGTTTTGGGTCATTTTAAGTCGAATGAGCAATGTCCGTCCGTCTGTCTGTCTGCCTGTCTGTCTGTCTGTCTGTGTGTCTGTCTGTCTGCTGGCGGGTGCGCACAATAACTCTCGAAAGGAGTAACCGATTGACCTCAAGTTTGGTATGTGGTAATATTTTTTTCTATCTCCGGCTAAGTTCGAAGATGGGCCATATTGGTCCACTCCTTCTAGTACCTCCCCCACAAAGGGTTAAAATGTTGTAAAATATTGATTCTTTAATAACTGCTATACTACTTATTCGAATCTTTTGAAACTTCACACATAGTATTAGCTTATTAGTCGCTATCAACTCGAGAAAAATGGGCGAAGTCGCAACGTCCCTTTTGGTACCTCCCACACAAATGCACCATTTCAGTTAACAGCTTATAACATTAATAACAGTGTATAAAAATACTTGAAATTTTGTACAGTATTATGCTTTTATATTGCCTATAGTCCAGGGAAAAATGGGTGTTGTTGCCACGCCCCTTTTGGTACCTCCCACACAAAGGTACCTTTTTGCACCAAATGTTAACAGCTTATAACATTAAAACCAGTGTATAAAAATACTTGAAATTTTTTACAGTGTAATGTTTTTATAGTGTCTATAGCCCTGTGAAAAATGGTCGTTATTGCCACTCCCCTTTTTGTACCTCCCACACAAAATTCCCAAATCATACCACAATTTAATGTCTATTTAATCTTCAGCGAAAAAAAGGTGTTTATATAAACCCCTTCTGGTAACTCTCACACAAATTGACAGAATAATTCGAGTAATATTCAATATTACATTACTCACAAAGTGAGGGTTTAGTCGGTTTACCCGACTGAAACTTTCTTACTTGTTATAGGCTTCATTTCGTTGTAAATCGTAAAAGCAGCCAATGCAGCGACGTCCAGCATATTATAAAACATGGCCAACGGCCATCGTTGTGTTGCTCTTTTGCATCTGTAAATGCCCAGCATTTGATCCATGGTATCAACGCCTCATTTGTTGGCGTTGTAATCTAATATGGCATAGGGCTTCCGCTTCTCGGTTTGCTCGTTAACGAGGCAGGTGTAGTGCATTGTGGAGAGCACGTTCACCACTTTATTTTTTTCGGCACGTATGAGCATAACGCTATGTCCCCTTCGTTGAACCCAAATAATGTACTATTGATGGTGCGCTTCGGGTTCTTCTTGAACTCCTGTGGAATGAATGTTTTGTTGTAGCGCACTGTACAAACATATGCGGTCTTCCTCCTCAACAAAATACGCGCGAGTGGTAAAGAAATTATCCGCGTATATAGTACGGCCAGCATCTAAATATTTTTCCACAAGATCCAGCACTACGGTCTGCCCTTGGTTTATCTCCCGTTGTTGGTTTGGCAGTTTTCCAGAATATATCATTCCCTTCACAGGATAATAACTCTGTGAGTCGCATAACCACCATACTTTCAAACCATACTTAGCTGGCTTTGACGGAATATATTGTGTGAAGCGGGTGCGGCCTCTGTAAGGGAACAACTGCTCAACTGTTAGTGCTTCATGAGGAGTGTAAGCTGCTGCCAAGTTATGTTGCAACATTTGCCAAATATCGTCAATAGCCGCAGTTTTGCTGTTGATGAGTCGCTGTTGTCGAGTGTTTCCATTGTCGAATCGAATAAATTGCTTTATACACATGAAGCGATCATACGACAACGCAGCTTTGTATATTGGGCAACGCGTCGCGCCCATAATTCCATAGCTGGTTCATGGTTTGATCTTGTGAATCCAGCATACAAAAGAATAGCTACAAAGGCGTCAAACTCTTTCACTGTCACTGGCTTCCACTCCTTTTTCTTCGTGGGATTAGCCAAATTCCATGCAGCTGTAACCTCCCTGCCTTTACGATTTGTTTCACGTAGCACTAAGTGTATTATTTCCTCTGTCATGATTGAACGCATTATTGTATAGGGGTCGTGTATATTTCCTGTTGGTCCTGGTTTCTTTCTTGTGAAGTCGACCACGTTATGATTACGAGTGCGTGATGTTGGTGGTGCTTTTTTACTCCATTGGGTGCCATCTTTACCAATATAGTAACTTTCATTCGTTTCCTGTCCATCATTTTCTTCCTCTTCATCATCGTCGTCATCAGTATCTTCATTTAGCTCGACGTATCCTTCAGTTTCGGCATCTGACTCTTCAGCATGTTGGTATGTGCGATCTTCATCACCCTCAACTTCATAATTATCAATTGCAGCAATATAAATTTCTTCATCCATGTCTTCGTCCATAAAATCAGCAAATCTAGTATCAGCTGCACGCCTTTCATCCGCAGTCATTTGCTGGTAACGTGTACTACGGCGTACAACAATTTCAGCAACGTCCAAATTACTTGCATCTGCCATATTTATACCCTCACTTTAGTGTGACGAGGGTATATATCATTTGCTACGAAAAAAAGTGTAACACATCGAAGGAGTGATCTAAGACCCTAAGTATGTTCGGCGGATATTCGTTTTGGGTCATTTTAAGACGAATGAGCAATGTCCGTCCGTCTGTCTGTCTGTCTGTCTATCTGTCTGTCTGCCTGTGTGTCTGCTGGCTGGTGCGCACGATTACTCTCGAAAGGAGTCACCGATTGACTTCAAATTTGGTGCGTGGTAATATTTTTTTCTATCTCCGGCTAAGTTCGAAGATGGGCCATATTGGTCCACTCCTTCTAGTACCTCCCCCACAAAGTGTTAAAATGTTGTGAAATATTGAATCTTTAATAACTGCTATACTACTTATTCGAATCTTCTGAAATTCCACACATAGCATTAGTTTATTAGTCGCTATCAACTCGAGAAAAATGGGCCATGTTGCTACGCCCCTTTTGGTACCTCCCACACAAATGCACCATTTTGCACCAAAAGTTAACAGCTTATAACATTAATACCAGTGCATAAAAATACTTGAAATTTTGTACAGTGTAATGCTTTTATAGTGCCTACAGTCCAGTGAAAAATGGGTGTCATATTCACGCCCCTTTTGGTACCTCTTACACAAAGGTACCATTTTGCACCAAAAGATAACAGCTTATAACATTCATACCAGTGTATAAAAATACTTGAAATTTTTTACAGTGTAATGCTTTTATAGTGTCTTTTGCACAGTGAAAAATGGACGCTATTTCCACGCCCCTTTTTGTACCTCCCACACAAAGGTACCATTTTGCACAAAAAGTTAAGAACTCACAGCATGAGTACCAATGCCCGAAAATGCAACAACATTTTGCACAGTATAACGCTTTTGAAGTCCCTATAGCCCTGTAAAAAATGGCCGTTATCACCACGCCCCTTTTTGTACCTCCCACACAAATTGGCCAAATCACACCAAAATTTAATATTTCATAACGTTAATATACCGTTTGTAGTGGCCGAAGTAGGAGTAATTTCAGTTTGAAAAGGCAACCGATCTTCCCTGAATACTCATTCATGTAAAAAGACATCCTTCTGTCGAATTTCGTACTGATCGGATATAAAATACAGTCTCTACAGCGCTTACATGTCAAATCAGGGGTAACATATATATGAGTGTTATATCTAAATCTGAACCGATTTTCTCCGAATTTGGCAGTATATTTTCGAGTTATAAGGAACCTCTTTCTGCCGAATTTTCCACTGAGCGGATATAAAATACAATTTCTACAGCGCTTACAGTTTAAATCGGTGGTAACATATATAGGGGTGTTATATCTAAATCTAAACCGAGTTTCTCCGAATTTGGCAGTATTCCTTCATGTAGAAAGAAACCTCTTTTTGCCGACTTTCGCACTGATCGGATATAAAATAAAATTTTTACAGCGCTCACATGTCAAATCGGGGGTAACGTATATATGGGGGCTATATCTAAATCTGAACCGATTTCTTCCAAATTTAAAAGTGTTCATTCATATAATAGGAAACCTCTTTCTGACGAATTTCATATTGATCGGATATAAAATACAGTTTTTACAGCGCTTACATGTCAAATCGGGGGTAACATATATATGAGGGCTATATCTAAATCCGATCCGATTTTCTCCGAATTTGGCAGTATTCCATCAAGTAATAAGAAACCTCTTTCTGCCGAATTTCGCACTGATCGGATATCAAATACAGTTTTTACAGCGCTTACATGTCAAATCGGGGGTAACATATATATGGGGGCTATATCTAAATCTGAACCGATTTTCTCCGAATTTAGCACTATTCCTTCATGTAATAAGAAATCTCTTTGCCGAATTTCGCACTGATCGGATATAAAATAACATTTTTACAGCGCTTACATGTCAAATCGGGGGTATCGTATATATGGGGGCTATATCTAAATCTGAACCGATTTCTTCCAACTTTAACAGCGTTCATTCATATAATAAGAAACCTCTTTCTGCCGAATTTCATACTGATCGGATATAAAATAAAATTTTTAGAGCGCTTACATGTAAAATCGGGGCTAACATATATATGGGGGCTATATCTAAATCTGAACCGATTTTAACCAAATTCAATAGGGATCGTCTTTGGGCCAAAAAAGATATGTGTAAAGTTTCGTCGAGATCGGACCATAATTGCGACCTGTACTTTGATTACAAGAATACATGCACAGACAGACGGACAGACGGACATAGCTAAATCAACTCAGAAAGTGTTTCTAAGTCGATCGGTATAATAAACGATGGGTCTATTTCTTCTCCTTTTGGGTGTTACAAACAAATGCACAAAGTTATAATACCCTGTACCACAGTGTGGTGTAGGGTATAAAAATGTTTAACTACATTTCGATACAATATTGCATCATCGAAAAGATGAAATTTTGTCTATCTGACAAAGAAGCTGAAATAACGCGACTTTCAAGAAAATTTTTACATAGATTATTGGTTAGCAACATTACTTTAATATTGTACATCATGGGTTAATCAAATTAAGCAATTTTCTCGCTCGCCTGAAAAATTGTGCTTTTGTTGAATATAAGATCTCGACATGCAATGTTAGTAAATTCAAAAATATTCCCCTCTTATTCTGTTATCCGGGTGGAATTATAGTGACTGAATCATATGCAGAAGTAAAACTGCATCCACTACTTATCACACTATTTCTAGATTTTGTGTGACGCTAAAAGAAGTATCGGTCGAGTTCCGAAATATTTTTGATAAAAGGGGCATGTGATGGGGCACAACATAATAAATATATACAAGCTGAAAAAAATTGCTTCTGTAGTAAAGGGTTTTTTATAAGAGCGCTACAAAAGTTTTTTTTTTTAAATAAAACAAAAATGGTTTTTGATATCAATGAAATTCTTTATTCCTGTGAAAGTACGTTCGATGCCATTATGTATGGAACTCGATTTCTTTTGCATGGCCACCACGGGCACGCATGCAGAAGTCCAGACGCTGAACCCAATTTTCGACGGGTTTCAAGCATAAATCGGCCGATACTGCTGCAATTTCACGTTCGATATTCGTACGAAGTTCATCAATCGTCGCTGGCTTGTTGGCATAGACCATAGACTTGACGTAGCCCCACAGGAAATAGTCTAACGGCGTAAAATCGCACGACCAAGGCGGCCAATCGACTGGACCATTTCGTGAGATAACACGTTCTCCAAATTAGGTTTCCAATAAATTCATTGTGGCATTCGCTGTGTGGCTTGTGGCGCCGTCCTGTTGGAACCACATGTCCTCCAAGTCCATATCATCCAATTGTAATCCAAAAATCCATATTCGGTTAACATTGAACGGTAGCGATTTCCATTCACAGTAACGTGCCGGTCTTGATCATCACGGAAGAAGTACGGCCCAATGACGCCGCCGGCCCATAAACCGTAATTTTTTCGGGATGCAATGATGACTCATGGAGTACGTGTGGATTGCTGTCTGACCAATAACGCATATTTTGTTTATTGACGAAGCCATTCATCCAGAAATGAGCCTCATCGCTGAAGATGATTTTTCGCGCTCTTAACGTTGAGGCCACTGACTCCGAATTTCGGTAGTAAATTTTAATAATTTCGACTCGTTGTTGGCTCGTATATCTTTCCATCATGAAATGGCAAACCTTACTGAAGAGAAATGTCAAAATAGCGGCAAAAAATATGGCGTCGTTTGCTCTCCCTGTCGGTCTACTTTTGTAGCGTCCCTGTTGAAAACCCCTTTAAATTGTCCCAAACATATTTTGCTTGAAACATATATATGTTTAGGGCACACTTTAATATATATATTTGGTACACACAAAAATTACTTATATGTATTTGGGAAGATGTTGTTCTAAACAAATCTTTGATTACAACCCAATGTGTTTTTATTTGGGACAGTTATTACCGAAACAAGTATTCATTTTCATTTAAGTTTTCAGAAAATACCTAAATTGTGTTAAATTGTTCAGTAATTCAAAGTAAATTTTTTTGATATTATTAATGTTCGTAAAAATAATAAATAAATAATAAAATAAATTACATGGAGGATTGACATCTAATAATGACTTGGAATACTCAAAAATTTGAAATGATTGATTTAAAACAGAAGCCAATGCTGCATATGGTAACATAACAATTCGGAACCAAGGAAAAATTAAAACTGAAATTCGAAAGAGTCAGTAAAATAAATGACATTTTTAAAAAAAAAATAAATATTTGGAGTAATTCCTAAAAAATTATTTCGGAACCAAGGAAAAATTAAAACTGAAATTCGAAAGAGTCAGTAAAAGATATGAAATTTTTAAATAAAAAAATATATTTGGAGTAATTCCTAAAAAATAATTTTATTAGTACATAAACACATATTTTATTTGAGAAATTTAGTTTGCAAATATATTTTGTAGTAATATGTTAATATATGCGTTCCAAATATATTTTATTGATTTTCAAATAAAATTTATTTGCTCAGAAATATAAAATATTTAAAAATTTGTGTTCCAAATATATTTTATTTCGATTCAAACATATCAAAAAAGGCGATTTTGCCCCGTGTACAAACAAAAATTTGTGGAATAATCTGCTGCGGATGGAAATTTCCAATTGAAATTACTGCTTTTAAACTGGAAAAGGAAGACAATGTGGGAATTTGGAACAATTCAGCCACTTCCATCATCCATATCAACTTTGCGTTTGTTAAAGAGACTACCCCTTTTATAAGAAAATAAGTTATTACAATTTAAATTCAAATATCGAATCTTGTTCCAACTACGGTGCTAAAAGGAGAGAGCAGCTTAAACATGAAGTCCATATTAACTGTATGTATGGTTGAGGGGAAGGTCCGTAATTATTTGTCCCATTATTCATATTCCCAGGTATGATATATATGTGGGGCTAAACCGAGCTATGTTAATAAATAAGGCGTAGCATTTGCACGATTTCGCCCATTTTTTCACAGAAGTTTCGACTTGTCGATATTACCACTTACCCCAAATTTGTAATGCGTAGTGGGATCGGGGAAAACGTTATGGACTTTTGACGCTCTAGATGCTGAAATTCGCACACTGTGCGTAGGTAGGATAGTACTCTTTACACGTGGTTTGTTATAACATATTTCCACAGATACTATATTTTTGTCAAATTGGAATTTTAGTGGAATGAAACTTTTTAGCATCAAGAGACTTCAAGGACGTTTTTGGTACCACAAGAAAGGTGAAAGTGTCCTCTTTAAGCCTATATATACTTTTGTACCTGCCCCGACCAGCCTATAGTATATTATTTTAATGAAATTACTCGGGAAAAAATTGATTGTTCTTTTTATTTTACATGTTCATATGACTATGTTGTAGGTATACCAAGCCAAGTTGTGAGTGTTTTATGACATATTTGCCATATTTATGACATCTTAACCCTTTTTTAGTTTTTTGGGTCGTTTTTTAATTTACCTATGTTTATGCTACTTATGAACAGAGTATGACACTATAAATGTAAGAAAAGGATAAAAATCAGTAGTATTCAAATACGAACTAAATTGCAAAATTATATCCAAGCAGAAACAATCAAATTTTAGAATATTAAAAATGGAGAACTTCAGCTATAAAGAATTATCCGAAGAGTATTTTAGAAACAGAAAGAAGGAAGATGTTTTATGTTACGTAAAAAGTAAATTCCTCAAGCATCGAAATACCATTGGAACTGCAAAATAAAGTAAATATTTTCATCAACAACTTAACTAAGCGCTACAAACAATTTGGATGGATTAACATATAGACCTTTGCAATATGGTTACACTAAAAAAAAAGCGTACTGAAAATCAAAGAATTTGTCGTAAAGTTTAAGATTTCGGCAATGATTTCGAGCCAAAGACAATCGCTATAAAAATAAGAAGGTTTTATAGTTAATTTAAAGACGTCAATAGTACTTGGTATGAGGATGCATTTCATAGAATTAAGAATTTTGGGTAATAAAAATAATTATGTTTGGTTTTAAACTAAGAACATTTTGGCGTAAATTTAAGTTTGCCGCGTGCTTATTTGTAGTAAAATATCATATAATTTAAAACATTATCGTAATAAAATTTAAAATGTCTGTCCTTGATATAAGAATATACTGGTATTAATTTAAGGCATACATGGATTTAAATATAGTTTTTTAAAATATGTATTGAAAATTCGTTACATTGTATTTATTATAATGTTACTCTCATTAATGTGTGGTTTTCTTTGAAATCATTTAATATTCATACAAAATATGTTTCATGCAAGTTATAGTGTTAACTTATAAATTCAAAATACAACGTAATATTGTTATTATTGGTATGCATCGATTTGAAAATCTATAGTGGGATTCGTTCCCCATTTGTTGACCAAGAACAATTTTCCTTTGAACTGACTTTAATTTTTAACATGGAATTTGGCTGGAATTTAAATATAAATTGTATAAAATAATTGTTATATAATTAGTTTTACATATCATATAGTTTGTATGCTCACTTATTTGCTGCAATTTGTAAATTTCATTCCCCACTGAATTTTTCATATATCCAAATAAAGTTCATTACACGATCTAAAATAAAAGAATCTTAAAAGAAATCAAACGGAATGATTTATATACGGAAAAGTATAAAAATAAATTGTATCATATCACTGTAACAAAATGTGAAAAATAAGAGGTATATTTAAATCTTTGACATGTAATACTTACAGTGAAATATTTGGTACAATTGGTCACTCTTCTACGATACAAATTCTCTCAAATAGATCCATTCAAAAATTGCTTTACTAAAAATTTAAAAAAAAATTTATATAATATATTATAAATTATTTGGTCTGTGTGTTTTGAAAGTGACGTCAGCGCCATTTTTACATATAAATTGAGTTAGGGATGGACTCGGCATCAGATTAGCCGCATATAATTTTATCAAAAATAATTTTCTTAAAAAGTCAAACGTGACTTAGATTTTAAAACCTTAAGTTTTGTTAGCAAACAAAACCACAAAAACGTTTTTTTTAAGTACGGTGAATATTTAAAATATTAAAAAAACCGTGGATTGTTTTGCAGAACATATGATTTATTTTTAAAATATTGTTAATATACTACTACAATTTTATGCACTGTTGGTCATTATTCAGCTGAAATAAAATGCAACTTCTTCTTAAAAATACATATAACTGAAACACAAATTAAACAAGTAAGAAAGTTTCAGTCGGGTAAACCGACTAAGGTATACCCTCACTTTGTGAGTAATGTAATATTGAATATTACTCGAATTATTCTGTCAATTTGTGTGGGAGGTACCAGAAGGGGTTTATTAAATACACCTTTTTTTGCTGAACATTAGATACTTTAAATTCATTGCACTGTGCCGACTTATAAGCATTTATGTGCGCTGGTATAAACTTTATGAGACATTAAATTGTGGTATGATTTGGGCATTTTGTGTGGGAGGTATAAAAAGGGGCGTGGCAATAACGCCCATTTTTCACAGGGCTATAGACACTATAAAAACATTACACTGTACAAAATTTCAAGTATTTTTATACACTGGTTTTAATGTTATAAGCTGTTAACTTTTGGTGCAAAAGGGTACCTTTGTGTGGGAGGTACCAAAAGGGGCGTGACAACAACATCCATTTTTCCCTGGACAGTAGGCAATATAAAAGCATAATACTGTACAAAATTTCAAGTATTTTTATACACTGTTATTAATGTTATAAGCTGTTAACTTTTGGTGCAAAATGGTGCATTTGTGTGGGAGGTACCAAAAGGGACGTGGCGACTTCGCCCATTTTTCTCGAGTTGATAACGACTAATAAGCTAATACTATGTGTGGAATTTCAAAAGATTCGAATAAGTAGTATAGCAGTTATTAAAGAATCAATATTTCACAACATTTTAACCCTTTGTGGGGGAGGTACTAGAAGGAGTGGACCAATATGGCCCATCTTCGAACTTAGCCGGAGATAGAAAAAAATATTACCACATACCAAATTTGAGGTCAATCGGTTACTCCTTTCGAGAGTTATCGTGCGCACCAGCCAGCAGACACACAGACAGACAGACAGACAGACGGACGGACATTGCTCATTCGACTTAAAATGACCCAAAACGGATTTCTTCCGAACATACTTGGGGTCTTAGGTCACTCCTTCGACGTGTTACACTTTTTTCCGTAGCAAATGATATATACCCTCGTCACACTAAAGTGAGGGTATAAAAAGGGTTTTCATTTAAAATTGAATTGTATCTACACTTTTTTTCATAAACATTAATTTAAATAAAAATAATGGTATTTTCTTTTGTGCCAATAAATGGTAAATTGTTTCTGCCTTTCGCCCTAAAACGATTTTTTGATTTCGTTTATGAGAAAATACTGCAATGCGAAAGGGGTTTAAAATGCTGCTCTCTGACAGGACACCATAATTTTTTAGAAAAGAAAGCATCATAATATTATACTATTCCATGAGGTTGCTTATTAAAGATTATTCTCAGGTAGGTAATACATATTTATCTTATGTAAGATTTTATTAAAAGCGGAAAACAAACCACCAGGAACATTTCCCAAGTTACTTAAAATGATTCACTGACGTATTTAATTTAAAAAGTTTGTTTTGAATGTGGCTTAATTACATTTACCATTAAAAAAAAGAGTTAATAGAACGCGAACAATTTTACACCATACAGAACTTTGAAGTCCTGCGATGAGCTGAATATAAATATTTACATTTTATTATTCACGAATTGGTATATTTATTATTTAAAAATTAGCTCTGTAAACCAAAAACAAATGCTGCTTATGACATTCTTAACTCTGCTGTTAGATTAGCAAATATGTACGAATCCTAGATTAAGATACTATTTGGTCCATACAACCCAATAATTTATATTTATTTTAATTCAAAACATCGCGATAAGAAAGCAGCTTATTTTCGGTCTGAAAATCCGCGAAAAACCTCACTCGTTAGAATCAAATTCCTATTCGTTCGTAACTGACAATTACTCGCTACAGGAAGGAATGTCTTCTTATATTCTATTTGTCTTTGGGTTTAACTATAAAGTATAACACGAAATCTAAAAAAAATTAAATTGTATTTTCGTTTGTTTTGGTATTTCGTTTGTGTATGTATTTAAATTAAACTTAGAAAAAGTCAAAAGTTGTAACTCTTTTTTAAATAAAATAGATTCGTAAAACAATAACATTGTTGGTGTGATTTTACATCTTTTATTTGTGGAAGTCAGTTCGCAGATGTATTTCGTTGTAATCTATTAATATATGCGTTCCAAACTAAGTTTCTTGATTTTCAAATAAAATTTGTTCACAAATACATAATACATACTTACAAATTTTGTTTCCAAGCATATTTTCGTTCCCCTGTGTAGGGGGATGTTTGAATTTATGAATTATTAGTTGTAATTTACAACAAATAATTACATTTATCTTTTATCTTCAAATATTTCGCGATATAAAATTAAAATTGTTCTGAATACAAATAAATGTCATCATATCACGATAGGAAAATGCTGAAAACTAAGAGAAATATTTCAATCGTTCATATATAATACTTACGTTGAAATATTTGGTAGAATTTGTCACTTTTCTACGTCAGAAATACTTCTAAAAGACCCATTCTAAAATTGTTTTACTAAAAAATAAAAATATAGTTGTATAACATACTATTAATAACAAATTTCTATATTGCCAGAAATAATTGTACATTTCTGCTTTATGCGCTGTTAGCAGTTATTTTTAATAAATATATAATTTCCAATTGAAATGAGTTTTGTTAATTTTGTAATCACCAATAGGTTGTTTATTTCAGGACAATATATTATATTTCACTCGTGTAAACATTTTCCTATTGCCTCTTCCAGTATTACAAAACCCGCATTTTTATTGTCCATTTTTTAATGTTCGCATAAATCTCTTCACAGGACTTTCTAACAAGATCACTTCAAAAATGTATGTACATACATCACCATATAAAACATACAGCAAAAATAACTACGATGAACGCACTCCCTTATAACCGAGATCGATGGAGACGCCGACGGCATAACCACATACATACGCACATGTACACGAATACTCGTAATTCACAACTGCCGTTATTTTGAGTTTCAGTTCTTGTTGTTGCTATGGTATGGTGCCAAGCAACATGCACGTAAACTTACATATTCACCGCAATTTAATTTTTGTACAATCCGCGTCTCAAAAGACGCAACCACTTCCCTCCATAGCTTCCAAGTAACTGATTTGAAAGAAAACGAACAACAGAATATTCTCTATACTCAGAGGGCTCTTCTAACATCCCATAACAATAATTTATCCACACGTTAACAAACAACTTTAATTCTCCGAAAGAGAGAGAGAGAGAGAGATAACATAATTCTCTCATATGTATTCTTAAAAATAATGGCAATAATCATAAAACTTATTACCAAGACAACTTTTCTTTAAAGGGGAGCATAGCCTTAAATTTATTACTTAAATATCACATACTGTCAATTAAGTCCAATTCGACATTAAAACTATGACATGTCTACGTCATAGTTTTAATGTAGAAAATCCTTAAAAGTATTGAAATATTACATAAAATAATGCGGATTGTCACAAAAATAATGATTTTGTTCTTTAATTTAAAGGTGTACATTTAAAGAAGGGGGTACACAAAACTAATGATTAGATAGTCATTAATTCAAATTCAAAAAACTTTAGATTAAGGAAAATTTCGTAAAAAACAAATAAATTTTCATTATTTTAATGAAAATTGTGATTGAATTTATGCCGAGGTCGCATACTTAATTTAAGAATGTGTCTTCATAAATTTTATTACTATTTTTTTTTTCAGTGTAGAGGGCGAACTTAGTGTCAAAGTACCTTCACAAAGTAAAAATCAAAACAATTATGGGAGACCACCAAAAGCACTCGGCAACTGCAGCGGTAGATCTTAAAGGCGGAAACTTAAGGATATCAATGAAGAAATCGGTTGTGAAACTATTGCAGAAAGCTTGTTACATCAATTGCGATCACCAAAACAACGCACAAAAGCCGAAATTGTTGAAAAAGTTTTAAACGCTAGTCCTATGAGAATAAAACGGATTATTAAGAGTATTCCAACTCCAACTCCAAGCGATGAGAAACAGTTCTCAAATGAAGAGGCATTAGCATTATTTTTTGATTTGAAGTTAACAAAACACCAATATACACAGCTCTGGTTGTGTGCGATTGAAAATCAAATCTGTATCCATCATATCATCACATACTTGCTGCTAAACAATCACATCGAGTTCGGCAGTGGTAAAACTTCAAGACCTACTTAATCATACAGCTCAACGCTTGCTACAATCATTTAAAGGACATGATTTAAAGAATTATGGGAACTGCAACTTAACTCACTTTTGCAAATGGGGATGTGATGGTTCTTCTGGACAAAAACAATACAAGCAATCTGTATCTGAAAATACTTCAGACGCAGATATTTTCATGGTGTCATTTGTGCCATTGCGATTGATAAAAAATTTGGAAGACTCGGAACCTTCGACCAGTACGTGTTGTGTGAGAAGATGGCTACCTTATAAGACGGGATATGTTCAGTGGCCGGAATGTGTAAAGGAAGACAGGGTGGAGAGTAACAACTAAATTTAAACGTCAATTACGTCAAACGTCAGAAAAATGACAGAAGGAAAGCCCGCCAGCTGAGTTTGTTGTTATGTACGAGTGAACATAAACAAATACATAACAACAAACTTCAGCGAGGGAAGTCTTGGTGAAAATTCGAGGGAAATCCAGCGGCAACCGAAGGGTATAAATGTCGCTGCTGGACTGAAGACCGTCATTTCAAAAATCGAAAGTGGCAGGAGTTGGTCGAGCAGTGCATTTAGTGTCTAGCCGAAAAATTGAATTAACTAATAAAACTAAAACTAAAGTAAATTTAGTGCTTTTTGGAGAAGTAAACTCAAAATTAATCTGTATTTATTTGTGTTTTTTGTGGTCGTGCGAGTGGATATAAAAGTGTAAGTAAGTGTTATGTTGTGGAAAAAAATGTGTCATTGATGTGTGATGTGTGTTTGTCCTATGTAGAAAACCCCGATTGATAGCTGGCCTCCGGAAGATATCCAGGAACGGGGGCCGGTGTTTGCATTTTTGGGTCCTAAGATTCATCCAGTCCACCGAAATCCACGAGAGCTGGAAAATAAAGACTGAGAGATTAATACGAAACGAAGAAAGCTGAGTTAAATATACAAAATTAAAGCAATTACTCTACAATATTCTACGCTCTAAGCAACTACAAAAACGACGAGCTAAGCAACTACATCTACAACTAAGTAAGGCTACTATAAACTGAAACAACTACAAGCTAAGAGATTGAAACTACAACTAGAGTAATTACAACTAATCTAAAATCATACTAAACCGGAAAAAAAGGTAAAATCATTCCTTATTTTTGTGTCCCTGTCCTCGGTCAAACGTGTTAGCACTCTGGAAGCACTGAATAGCCTGCTAATAAAAAAAAAATCAGTTGAAAAAAAGAACTAAATAAATAAAAAAATATGTAAAGTAAAAATCAAAACAAAGCTACAAACTACTAGAACTACCAAAATTATCATAACATAAAAAAAAACGAGGAAGATTAAAGAATTTCAAATTTAAGAATAAGGAATATAAAAGAATAATGAAAATAAATTAGTGTTAAGATAGGCTAAGTAATAGTTTAATTTTTTCTTTGTGTAAAAGTTATTAATGCCAATTTCATTGTAGGAGCGTAAGATTTACGAAAGAGGAAGCTAGTAGGAACTATTTTGATTGTGGTTGTAAGCCCGGGAAAAGGAGGGCATAAAACCAACTAACAGAGCTCTTTTAGTTAGGTATAAATTAGCTTCTAGTGCGGGCCGAGTAAAGGGCCAATAAAATAGGTTCCTAAGCTATTTTTTTTGTGCGTCTGAGCAATGGCTCCATGTTAAGATTCTGGTGTTAGTGATTTGTTTAGGGTTGTTTTATGTTAATTGTCAATAGGTTAAGCTTACATGTTAAGATTTGTTAAAGTTAAGGCCATTATGTGCCAAGTTTTATGTTTCAATAAATGTTATATTTCGTTCTAAGTGTGTCATGAATATGTGCTAGTTTGTTCTAAATGGGGGAGTGAAGGTTGAATAGGTTAAGTATGTGGTGAGTGGAGTAAATGGGGTTCTCTTTGGTGTTGAATGTAAGGAAGTGTGAGAACCATGGCAGGGAGGGCAAAGTGTGGGAATTATCACCAAGTTTCCCTGTCTACTAAGTGTACTTTTGTTTGCGTGTTTTTTGTTGTTGTCATAAATTTCATTTTTTCGTGTTCGTCCCATTGGGCTGATGTTGGGAAGGGTTGGGACCTTCTGAGAAAACCCTGAGCGAGCCGGAAGACCAACATCAGCGCCTCAAGGTGCACGTAACATACGATGCAGACAAAGGATATTTGGAAAAATCAAACACCATATTCTACGAAATACTGCAGACCAATCAAATTTGAATTTAAAAAAGAAACTCATGATACCATTAAAAAAGAAGTCAATGATATAAGAACCCAAATTACAAGACTGCAGCCATTAGAAGTAGAAATTTAAGGCCAGACAATTGATGTTAACTACCAATTAGTGCTAACGATGATAGATGGAAAAGTTTGCCAGGCTTTGACTGACACAAAGGCTTCATCCAGCTGCATTATATGTCAATCTACATCAAGCAAATTAAACCAAGTCCCGGAAAAATCAGTAGATAATACTGATGCATATGAATTTGGATTATCGCCACTACATACAAGAAAACGATTTATGGAACACATACTTAAAATCAGTTATGATTTGGATTTTGGACCTACAGGATCAATAAGAAACAATGACACCAACAAGGATTTAAGAAATTTTATAAAGGAACATGTTCAGGATGAATTTCTCAAATGTGGATTGATTATAGACACACCAAAACAAGGATCAGGCAACACCAATGATGGGAATATATCAATAAGGTTCTTTTCTGATCCCGAAAAAGCATCTGAAATAACTGGTGTTGATATAAATCTCATTTCAAGATTTAAAACAATTATCGATGTACTTGCGTGCCATAAACAAATTGATGCTAAAAAATTTAATAAATATACCAAGGAAACTGCACGAATATATAATACCAAATATTCATGGAGAAATATGTCTGCAATAGTTCACAAAATTCTTTATCATGGAGGAGAAGTCATTAAGCATCATATGGTACCAAACGGAGATCTATCACAGGAAGCCCAGGAAAAAGAAATAAGTATTACAGGTTTTATAGAGAGCACAATGCCAGAAAAATATCTCGAAATTATACAAATGAAGATATATTTAATATTTTATTGGCAACGTAAGATGCCCTCATCTCCAAATTCGAAATCAATGGAAAGTAGAACATCGGGACTTAGATGAAGATGCAAGATGGCTGCTAGAGGACAGAAATAATACGGAAGAAAATATGGAATATGCCTGCAAATCTTTTCAACCTAACGAATACAAATTATCGCTATCGGTTCCAAAGTTACAGAGTTTTGTCCAGAAAAAAACGACTCTGAACCACTGTGCGCAAAAATGAGCTTTCCTTTCTTTCACTTCACAATGAAAACTCAGTAAAAATATCGCGAAGAAAAATTAGAAAATGGAACAATAACATTGTTTTATTTATGGCCTTAAGCTGAACGAACAACTGAAATATAAAACAAACAGGTGAACTAAACAAAAACTTCAATTCATTAAAATTTTAATAATGACACTTCCATATGGAAACAGAAGTTCAGTAACTGTAGTTAAAACTATAAGAAAAAATATTTTTTTTTTCAAAAAAAAAAGTTTTTTGTTGCCACGAAAAAACCATCAAAAGTAGAAGAAAAATCTCAAAAAATGTTTGTACCATTTTTTGAAAGCTAGCATCATAACGAAGAAAATAATGCCTATTTGCAAAAAGGCTATGAATAAATATATAAATTAAACAGGGGAATTAAAGACATTGATATCATTGTGAGGATTATTACGGAGGCTCCTGTAAAATCATTCGAACATAGTTGCCCGCTTCGAGTAAAAAACTAGCAGTATATTGGGCCGACTACCACAGAAGACTCAAAGAATACAATAAAATCATTAGACTGCCGAAACGTAACTCCTGGAGGCTTTCTGTGAGCAGGTAGACAGCGATAACAGCATGTCTAAAATAAAAAAGTGCCTCTCAAAAAATCATGTCCAAACCGAAACACTGGTGGATGAAATGGGTAAAAGGATGGAAACTATATGTACATGATACCGTAAGGCTCTTGATGAAAACTCATTTTCCGACTTGTAATGCTGGATCAACAGAGTAATAGTTACAGAATGAAAATCTATTGCATCAAGTACCTATTACGGATATAATAGATGATATGGTTAAAGAAGCGATAAAAAGTTTCTCTCCCTTTAAGGCTGCGGGACCGGATGGAATATTTCCAGCACTTCTGCAGAATAAGGTGGATCTGGTATCAACTCATCTGGCTGGAGTGTTCACTGCATGCCTAACCCATTCTTATACCCCAAACAACTGGCAGGAATCAAGGGTGGGTTTCATACCAAAGCCTGACAAGGCGAGTTATACGACGCCAAAGGCTTATCGACCCATTAGCCTTACTTCTTTCCTGTTAAAAACAATGGAGCCAATAATTGATAACATGGCCAAAAGTAAAGTAGCGGATGACAGGCTAAAATTCAAACAACACGCCTATGTCAAAGGAAGATCAGTGGAAACAGCTCTGCATGAGGTAGTGCACCACATAGAAGAGTCCTTCAGTAAAGAAATGTATACACTTGCTGTTTGCATAGACATTGAGGGCGCATTTAACAATGTACAGACCGATACACTTATCCAGTCCTTAGACGAGTTTCAGGTTGACCGGGCGCTGAAAAACTGGATCAGCAATATGCTAAGGAATAGGTGGATTATTTATGGGTCATATGACGTAAAAATAAGAGACAAGGTAAATCGTGGTATACCTGAGGGGGGCATTTTATCGCCTCTCCTATGGGTTACGATGATACACAGTCTCCTAAAAGCCCTCAAGAATGAAGGATTTATACCAGTCTGTTATGCAGACGACGTTAATACTTCTAAGGGGCAGACATCCAAACCAACTATGCAAAAGAGCTGAGGAGGCACTTAACATAGCATATAACTGGGCACAACCAAGGAGATTAAATGTTAACACAGACAACACAGAAACAGGTCCTTTTACAAGGAAAACGAAGATCCACCCTTTTACCGCGCCTCTATTCCTGGATAAGAATATTGCCATTTCTAAAAAGGTAAAATACTTGAGAGTAATCTTGGATCAGAAACTGATTTGGAAAGATCATATTGAAGAAAGAGTTACCAAGGCCCACAGATGTTGGTCGTTGTGCAGAAGAGGTATAGGTTTAAAATGGGGACTACGGCCAAATATGACACACTAGCATTACATGAGCGTGGTTAGACCAATAATAACCTACGCCTCTGTAGTGTGGTGGACATCAATGGCAAGGAAGTACAACGTAATACCATTGCAAAAAGTGCAACGTATGTGCTGTCTAGGCATAAGCGGGCCAATTAGAACTGCACCAACAAGAGCGTCGGATATATATATACTGCACATCCAACCAACAGATATCCGTATAAAGTGTGAGGGAGAGCTGCTACAGCAAGACGTCAGACATTGAACAACTATAACGTTCATTCCATGTCAAACCGAACGATTTTTCGAAAAAAATCTTGTTGACATTCCCGATTATTTTGAAAATTTTTAAGGTATAGACTTCTACTATCAAGTACATATATTAATGCCAGTTAATTTAAAGTTTTTGAATGCATCTGTTGCATATGCAACTTTATTTTGCATCCGGCACATCAATGACACCAACTTAAAATTCTGAGAAAAATATAGTCATGTAGCTCCATTTGTCCTAAAGTGACCCTACAAATTTCAAGATGGTGTTCAGCCTCGTTCTTTTTTAAAACAATATTTACTAAAAGATGACAATGATTTTCCTTTAAAAACTGTGATACATATTGAAATCACAAAATAGATAGATCACAAAATAGATCATTCTAATACAAAATAATTTCGATTTCTGACATTTTTAAGTAACAATTATCTTGTACAATTTGTCGGCGAGAGTGCCGTAATTTTGTGTAAATGTATCAGTGGCAGTCTTCCTGATTGTTCCAAAAATGGACAGTACTGGAACTGAACATAACCTACCATTACCACGTAGATTATTAAACCTCTGTAGCGTTAGTTTGTAACGGGAATTCAAAATTGCTTCAGTTTTCGCCAGGGAGTGGTCAAATAATGATAACCGTATCGCTGTTATATCGCTTTTTAAATATGGAATGAAAAAAAAAACATTTATTAACGCTCTGCCCGCTTGGGATTAGTCTCATCTTCATCACCAGGTGCATAAAACTGTTTGAGGAGATCGGAAATGTCAAACACAGCCACCGGTCGGGACGCCCCCGTACTGTTCGAACGCCGCAGGTCATCAAATCAAGAATTCTTCGAATTCCGCTACGGAAACAGAAAATCGTGGGAGGTGAGATAAATGTTACACAAAAGTCCATGAGTCAAATTATCAAAACTGACTTGAGACTTTCAAAGGCCACAATGGACATTGACTTCAGTTCTATAAAAAATAGGAAAGAAAAACGCCTTTTTTGTGAAGCATGCTGATCACTTGAATAGAAAAAGTCTTGTTCACTGATGAAAAAATGTTTACCGTGAAAGAAAAACTTAACAAACAAAATGATAGGATTTATGTACGGTCCATCATCCAGCTTCAGTCATGGTTTGGTGGGGTGTCTCTTAGTAGGGAATCACTGACATGCATTTCTGTGAACAAGGGGTCAAAACATTGGCCAAAAACTACCAAGAAACCGCTCTATTTTAAAGCCACACAGAAAGCAAAATTTCATATTAAAGTCAAGTAAATAATTCTTAATTTTAGCCGAAATCGTACTTAAAAATTTAAGAACGTTCGGACTAAGTTTTTCTTAAAACAAGAATAAATCGGCTTAAATTGAAAAAATCTAGCGCTTACAATGTTTACTGAAATCAAGTAAACATTTCGTGAAAAGGGAAATTAGGCATAATATGGCTTAAAGTAAGAAGAAAAAGCTTACTTTAATCTCTGAGATGCAGAACAATTACACTGTGCAACAAGAAAATCTTTCCTGAACGAGACCAATTATACATGATAGTACACCACTAGTATATATATCATAACCGCAAAGGGTTTTTCGAAGTTACATCGAGTTTTCGTTTAAAGTCCTTTGAAATTGGGGTACTTTTAGTCAGATTTCCAGCCTGCTTGTATATATGGGCAAAAGTGCATTGTATCGGGCACATGTCAAAACCAACAAAAAACACCACGACATCCGAAATGATCCAAACATTCTTAAAAAAGCACAGTGGAGCAACGGGCACTGGAACCAAGACCGTCAAAAAAGGATCTAAGACCCACAGATATACGATATGGTGCTCAACTGAAAGGAAATTCCTCAGGATTCCAAAAAGAAAATAATAATCCGGTGGTGTATGGGGTCTTAAAATATAGACTTCCCAAAAAAAGTCCCCGGCGGTCCAAAATCACATAAAGTATAGAAATTAATAAATTAAAATATTTGGGGACACAAATTTTCAATTTAAATTGTATGAATTGATTCACTCCATTGGATTACATATAAAAATATTAGAGCAATATTAGAGGGACTTCTTTGGGCCTCCAATTTTAAGACCTGATCACCCCGACTGAATTTTTCTTCTTTTTTTTTGGAATATTGTTGACATTTCCTTCATTTGAGTACCATTGCGGCTATTTGAGGGCTTTAGGTCATTTTTGAAGGCACTAGGGCCCCATGGCCCGTTGCCCCACCGTGCATATTTTTTGCATTTTCGGAGTCACTTCGGAGCAGGTTGTGTGTTTTTTGTTTGTTTTTATATCTGGAAATTTTACTAAAAAACGTTAGATGGCGGACCCTTTACTAGTGGTGTACTATCATGTACAATTGGTTTCGTTCGGGAAAGATTTGATGACCCAAAATTTGTTGCACAGTGTTATAGAGCACAATAAAATTACCCTCTCAACCACTCTCATTTAAGTTGTTGATTTTGGCTGAAGTAATATCAAACACACACGCATATATATGTAAATCGAGGAGACGTACATATAAACATTTGTGCGCAACTATATCCAATTGGGTTCTCGTTCAAGAAGTGTTTGTAAATACATTAATTGGCGTGATTTTTTTATATACGTTTTTTGAAGTTAGCAATAATTCTTTTTCGTTTCGTTGATGCTATTCCTTATATGTTTGATATTTAAATCGAATAATTACAGCTAAACTTTTTTGCTGTCAAGAAATTTTATTTTCATATAAAGGGTCCGCCATCTAACGTTTTTTTTTCCACCTAGTGCTTATTTCGTGAATGGTAACACTTAGCTCATGTCTGGTTTGACAGATAATTAGTTTTATGCTTCCGCTGAACGAATATGGTTGTGTATACGCTTGAACAACGCTGGGAAATATGCCGAAGAAGAAGATGCCGATTTTGCCAAAAAAAAAAATCATCTTTTCAGATGAAGCTCATTTTGATCTTGGCGGGTATGTAAACAAGCAAAATTGTCGCATTTGGGACAAAGAAAACCCGCACGCATACGTTGAAAAGCCGATACACCCAAAACGAGTCACTGTTTGGTGCGGATTTTGGGCCATTTTTCTTCGAAAATGAGCAAGGAGTGGCCGTTACAGTCAATGGCGATCGTTATCGGGCCATGTTGAACGAATTTTTGTTCACAAACATTTAAGAGGAGGATATTGGCAACATTTGGTTTCAACAGGACGGCGCTACGTGCCACACAGCCGAAGCTACACATGTTTTGCGCCCTGTTTTTGAAGATCGCATTATCAGCCGCAGAGCTGATGTCGTTTGGTCACCTCGGAGCTGCTATTTGACACCGTTGGACTATTATTTGTAGATAAGTGTTACGCCGACAAGCCAGAGATAATTGACGCTTTAAAGGACAATATTCGTGAAGCCATTGGTGAAATACAGCTGCACGCAATCGATAATGTGCTTAAAAATTGGACCGATCGTGCAGGCTACTGCATGGCCAGCCGAGGCAGCCATTTGAATGAAATTATTTTCCATTATTAACCGGAAGGATTATACTTTCAAATAAAAAAATCTCTGCAAAATCAGTTTTAGCTGAAATAAATATATGGATTGATTATTGGAAGCAGAAGAATGATAAGCCATCAAATGCATTAGATGCTATTTCAGTTTGCGATGAGGACATGCTCCCAAGCGTTTTTACCCTATTGCAGATACTGGCCACAATACCTGTGACAACGGCATCTGCTGAGCGAAGTTTCTCGACGTTAAGAAGAATAAAAACTTATCTCCGGAACAGAATGGAAAGAGAAAAGCTATCTTATCTGGCTTTGATGTCTATATACAAAGATGAAGTCAAAATCGACGAAATAATTGATATATTTCTTTCAAAAAATCGAAGATTACATTTTTAACTCTTACGTATTTTATTATAAAAAGTTTAACTGATCTCGTACTAAAGTACACATTTATATTTATGAATAAAATTCGAATAAAAAACTAAGGAACTTAACTTCCATTACCTACACAATAAACGCAATTTTTTGATTGTTTATCTTTGTTATAGAAAAAAGGTTGGGCCCCCCGAACCAATATCCTGGATACGTCCCTGCGTACTGGAACGTGTAAGGCCATCAATTCTCTGGAAGCCACATTTGGCGGACCCTTTACCACTTAAAAATAGCATTCTTTACAATACAGAGGTAAAAATGGTATAATTAATATAAATGGTACATATTTTGTTTTTGTTTTTGCACTCAGGCTCAAGATCGTTATTGTTGTTTTCAGTATATGAAAACAATTTGGTAAAATGGTATAAAGGTATAAAACGAACGAAAGCACAATAAATCAAGTATGATCAGGCTTAAATCAAAGTATTGGTTAGGCTTAAATCAAGTATTATCTGAATAAAATCAAGTATTGGGCAGGCTTAATTCAATCAAAATTTTCTTTATTGAAGACCGTTTTGCACTCAAATTAATCCCATAAAATTCTTTATCCAATCGCTTTATAAAATATTTCGGCTTAAAATCAAGCCTAATCAGGGTTAAATAGCGCTGAGATTGAGAATTCAGGGCTTAAAAATACTTACTTGATTCAAGTATTTTGTACTTGGATAGATTCAAGTACGGATTACTCAATTTTTTCTTTCTGTGCAGGCATGGACTTTCCAGTAGGATTCTGCGCCGGCACATAAGGCTAAAATGACCTAGACATGGCATTAAAACAATTTGCCAGCTATCATGTCTTCTGATGAATTTTTTTCGCCAACTACAAAAAGTTTTATTTTGAGCAGATCACCAAAAAAGGTGTTCGGTTTGATAAGGAAAGAACGATATGTGTGTTTATTCTGCTTTAACAAGGTGGTGTATGGTATCATATAGTTGGTTACGTCCGACTTTAGCCTTTCCTTACAGGTTTAAAGCGTGAATCGATGACTCGTATGAATGGCTGTGGGTGAAATTAAATGCAAAAGAGGGGAATTGCATCCCAATAAAATAGGATTGGAACTTTATGTGCTCTGCAGTCAAATTTCAGCTGAATAGGCCGGTAATTGTTGTTTTTTATAGGGAATATAAAAATTACAAAGAATGGAACGATATGGCACATTTGCGGTCCCAAAAAAATGCACATCTGTGAGAAATATTTATAACTGATAACTTTTTAATTTCATGTCGTTCAAGAACGTCGCAACTAAAACTGTATTTTTTCGATAATTCCGAATTGAACTTGTTATTTAGAAACAAGTAAAAGCGTTAAGTTCGGCCATGCCGAATCTTATATACCCTCCACCATGGCATGTGACCTCACAAAATAACTCAAACCTAAAGAAAATAACACCGAAAACATAAAAAATATAGCAGATGAGAACAGTGGGAATCACAACAAGTTAGATGATATATATGGGAGCTATATCTAAATATGTACCGATATGGCCCATTTGCAATCCCAAACAACCTGCAACTATAATAAGTATTTGTACCAAATGTGATCAACCTAGCTCTATTGTTGCGGACTGTAGCATGATTACCACAGACGGACGGACAGACGGACATGGCTAAATCGTCTTAGAATTTTACGAAGATTAAGAATATATATACTTTATGGGGTCTCAGATCAATATTTAGAGGTGTTACAAACGGAGTGACAAAATGAATATACCCCCCATCCTATCGTGGAGGGTATAAAAACAAATATACTGTGCATCACTAAAATTATTTTTATGTGTAACAACTCTCCCTTAAGTAAATTTTCCGATTTTGAGATGTGACACTTTGGCACGTTATGGGCAATATATTCATAATAGGATCTCGGTGACACACTGGGTATACCCTCATCATATGGTGGAGAGTATGATTAGCAAGTTTTAAAATGCAGATACTTAAACAAAAAGAGTCACTGTAAACTAGTGCTATTGGTTGTTAAAGAATCATATGCATCAAAACATAAATTTTGGTAATTCAAAACAAATCAGTCGTTCATTATTTCATAAAATAATTTGCACGTGAAGTCTAACCACGAGAGGTTATTAACTGATAAGAATTTAGATATTACGCGACAATTCCCCTATTTGCGATTGTCAAATAGAAGTCTAAAAGTAATCTTAAATGATTCACAACAAATATGTACTTCCGAAATTATTATGTAGATGATTCAGTATCTCCTTCTCCACCTCCGCCTTCATTTCATTTCCTTTCAGTACTTGACTTTATTTCCTTTTTGGAAAAACAACCAACTGTGTCTTTAAAAATGTGTCGCGACGATACCAAAGACAAAAAGCGCTCATAAGTACTTCAACTTCATAAACTTAGAACTTCTTATGGTGCTTTTTCACTTTAAACATTCAGACACTTTTTCACCGTTCATTGTTTTCTTACCCTGCAAAGGGGAGGGAAATGATTTCGCGGTTGTCGGTAAATATTGTTTTGTTTGTAAGAAATTCAATTTTTTGGTGGGGAATGTAATTTCGAATACGGCAAAAACAATTTCAAAGTTGTTGTTCCTGGCGCAGAAGTTGTGTCGGTTATGTTGGTGTTGTTTAGACCAGAAAGACTTTTTAATAAACCGATTCAACTTTAAAATCAAATACATTCAGAATCAGAAGACGTTTTTAAATATTTTTTAATTGATCGCTTCAAGACCTACTGTAATGTGATCAAATATTGGACTCACTCTTTTATAGCGATTGAACAGTTGGCTCTTCTGTGATAAGTTAGTCAAATTTGAAATCAAAAATACTCAGTCAATTTGAAATCAAAAATACTTAGTGCGAACCTTACTCTCTAAAATGCCCCAGGCGCAAAAGTCCAACGGATAGAGATCCGGAGATCTTGGTGGCCATTGTGCGGTAGAAATGAAGCGAGGAACCTCCTTTTTAAGCCATTCTTGGTTGACGCGTGCTGAGTGTGATGGTGCTGAGTCCTGTTGGAATGTCCATGGTCTGCGGCCGAAGTGTTTGTCTGCCCAGGGCTTCAATACTGTCTTTAGGACATTTTCCCGATAATATTCGGCATTTATTTTGATCCCATGGTCGATGAATACGAGCGGGGAGCGACCATCGGGCGTTACGGCGGCCCACACCATTACCATCGGCGGCGCTTGAGTTCTGGTGGCCAATCGAAGGTGTACATTTTCAGCTGACCTCTTTGGCAAGTAAACCCGATCATTTTGTTTGTTCACAAACTGCTCAATTTGGAATGGCTTCTCACGGAGAAAACCAAATTCGGTAACTGGCCACTTTCGTGCAAGCGAAGCAACTCCTTGGCTCTTTCCAGTCTAACTTTTTTTGTGCATCGGTGAGCTCTTGCACTTTTTGGAACTTCAATGGCTTTAGTCCAAGCTCATTTTTTAATATGTGTTGTATCCGTTCTCGCGATATGTTCAGGTCAACTGAAATTTTTCTACCACTGCGGCGTGGATTTCGATCAAATCTGGCCTTCACTTTTCGGATCATTTCTGGTGTTGTTACCGTTTTTTTGCAACAATGCAGTACCGATGCAACACTGCCAGTATCACGGTAACGAGCAATGGTACGAGAAACAAAAGATTTATTCACATTTAAATGCTGGAGGGCTCTAACGATAGCCACATGTGTTTTTCCAACCAAATATAAAGCAATCACACTATCACGCTTGAATTCCATCACGAATAACTTTTTTTCTGAATCTGAAGATCAAACTGCTTTTGTAAGCTTGTAAACAATAAAATGAACTGTCACTGAAATAAATCTGTCAGCTATCAGACTAGCGGTTTAGAAATGATTGGTTGCAATACATATCAGCCACCCTGTATACTATCCATTGTGTTACCACAGAGACATAAGGGAAAACATATGTAAGTTATCCCTAGCCCCTCCCGTTGAACCAATTTGATTGCTTTAAAAAGCTCAAAAGTTGGCGGATTCCAACATCAGCGTAGTTAGCTCCTCAAAGAAATACGAGCCTAAGGTTGTATTCCGCCTTCTAGAGAGAGCGGGGCACAGACACAGGAGTTGTTCTATTGATTACTCCACCTATTCTTCTCCACAGCTTCTGCAAAAGTCATTATGTAAGACCTTCAATCTCTCAGCGTGCCGTCCACCTGTCATGGCAGACACGATAAGTGAAACGTCCCACAGTGGCGCCCGTAGAGCAAACGAGGTTGCAAAAATCAAAATTTTCATGTGCGCCGACGAAGTTTTGAATGAACCCATGTTATAGGAAACTTTTCAACGATTTCAAATATGCTACTCTTAATAATATCACATTTTTAGTTTAGAAGATATAACCGTTCAAAGTTGACCGACTTTCGGTTTTCAAAAAAACACACAATTTTTAGTCAATTTGTTGCGATTTCAGGTGTAATATCACGAAAAATAGGTAACGAATCGCTTAATTTTTTGTTTGTATTTATTGTTGTATTTATTAAATGTATAATGATAAAAAAAAATTAACTGTTTGCTTTGTGTTTCTCCTGGTAAAACAATATTTAAAAACTATCCGTTTTTTCACTATTTTTCAACTTTGACGGAAAATAAAAAAAAATCTATATTTTTCTATATTTGCCATATTTTCAAAATATGTTCTTTGATTATTTCTTTACATAATCCCAAAGGTTTTATTTGCCTCTAGGCGCCCCTTTGGCTTCTAGAGGTGAAAAAGGTAAAAAAGACGTGGTTGTTGATTGGCAAAAATCAAATCATTAACCCTTCGTCATACACATGTTTCTATAGTCACATTCGTAACACATGGGTCAGGCAGACCAACTGTGTATTCATTTTGTAAAACAATAAAAACAACTCGCGTAAACTTCTGTAACTGGGACTCATGATAGAATTATTGGGAAAAATAGCTGTACGGACAGCATGGGATGCCATCATTTCCAACATGAAAACCCTTTTTTGTCTGAATTCGTGGAAAGAACTAACAATTCTTTTAAAAACAAAATTACGTGATAAAATGGACGCAACAATTGTCATCCAGTCCACACGCATTCGTATTTTTAGAACAAAACATACCTTAGGGAGATGCTTCGTGTACCTGTACACGATGTGATTGGTCACCCGCCCTGTAGGTAGGCACGCACAGTCCAACCCCGTTATCATACGGGCAAAGCGTTTATAAGCAAAGGATATCTTCCGATGACGCTACAATATCGGACGGAAATATGTTTATGGCTTCTGTTGTTCCTTTGCGGCTAAAATCTGATGTTTCCCTACACTGGAAAAATCCACGTCCGTCATCAGTGCATTATTGCCGACCAATAATGTTTCAGTTTGCAAGGGAATCGGCAGAACTCATAAGGACCACGGTGAAGGACATTGAAGAACAAATAAGCAAGATTAAGCCTACAAAGCTGCAAATTGGAGAAGGAAAATATATTGAATGCAATTACGAGTTCCACCTGACCATGGTTGACGGAAAAGTCGTAAACGAACTGACAGGAACAACCTCAACATTGTCATGCCCGATTTGCAAAAAGAGTCAGAAGAACTTTGGTAATTTAAACGATTCTACAAACGAGGAGAATATGGAATGTCACCATTGCACGCAAGGATAAGGTGTATGGGGTTCTTGCTAAAACTGGCGTATACCCTACCACAAGAGGAGGAAAACTTCGATGAAAATACATCAATAAAGGACAAGGAAAAGATCAGAAAGAAGCAAATACAGGATGCTTTTTTTAAACAAGTTGGACTAAAAGTAGACTGTCCCAAGCACGGATACGGTAACTCAAAAGATGGAAACACTTCTAGGAGATTTTTTGAAAATGATGAGGCAGTAACTAGAATCACTGGAATTGACAATCAAATTGTGAAAAGATTGGGAACGATCTTGAATGTTTTAAACTGCAAAGAAAATGTCAATTCTACAAAATATGGAGAATATGCATCGAAAACTGCATCTCTTTTAGCAGAAATGTATCCACAGAAGAAGTTGACCCCGACCGTCCATAAAATATTGGCGCATGGCAAAGATATAATTGAGTACCAGTCTTGGCCAATTGGAGAGCTTTCTGAAGAAGCACAGGAGTCTCTTAACAAATTTTATAAAAAATATAGATTGCAGAACACATTCAAAGCATCAAGGGTAAGGCAAAATGAAGACCTCTTCAACATGTTGGCAGCATCTTCCAATCCACTTATTTCTTCCCTGCGGCATGTGAAGTCACGAATAGAGTTAGAAAATAATTATAGTTTAGAAATGATTAGTCTTTTAGATATACCTTCTCCTACGAATTGTGATGAATATTTTACAGAAAATTGAAAAAATAAATTTAAAAAAGAAGTATTTTTTTTTAATTTGTTGGGTAATAATTTAAAACATAAAACCCTAAAGAAAAAAAATAAAAACAATCTAAAAATGTAAAAATAATTTTTTTTATTTACCATAAAATTGATTTTTCTACAAATTTTAACTTTGATAACCCATAAGTAGGCCCCTACAAAGCGTAGCACCCTTTCCAAACGCTCATTTCATAGGCTGAACAGTTATCTATCATATGCTGTTTAAACTGTTCAATTATCTTATTCGGTTCAAAAGATATGATTTTTGCAACGAAAAAACTCAAATGGCGCCACTGTGCGTCCGTTCTCGACAACGACAGCAGTGCTTTGGTGTGTTTTGAGTTTATGCCGGGCCACATCAGCCTGGAATGTATGCAGTTCCTGACTGGTGACCACTTGTCATTTGTTGCCGTTAGTGTCTCTCAAGATGAGCTTGCAGGCCGTCTCCCAAGATGAGCTTGCAGGCCAATAGAGGCATGGCCACGTGCTTCAGGTCCCATGGAGCGTGTAAGGTAGTTCCTAGTCTTTCAAGTTCATCTGGTATGTTCCTGAGGACCGGCATTCATATCAGGTGAGTATTGAATCGTTAACAGATCTGTGGCAGTCGAGGGCAGTTTTTGAATTCAGGAATAAGGTTTCCAGGAACTTGATAGCAACCTGACTATCAGAGAAAATGTTTATACAGACATTGGTCAGCACATTAATTTTCAGCCATTCCGCTACCTCTCTAATAGCTAAAATTTCTGCCTGGTAAACACTACAGTGATCTGGCAGTCTTTTTGCAAGTGATAGCTCAAGTTCCTCAGAAAAGACAACAAAGCCCATTGGTTATAGAGTTTGGAACCGTCTGTATAGAAGTTCATTCCATTATGATCTATCAGGTATAACATTGAGATACTTCTTGTCAAAGATAGGTTCAATCAACAATGCCCGGAAGGTCAGGCATTCTGTCTAGAATGACAATATTTCCGTAGCCGTTTCCTGACCATAGTGATAGTTGCCTGAGTCTAATGGCAGTACATGCCACATATTGCGTTCTCAGCGCATCAGTGATACATACAGCAGCCATTCGCTGAACCTTGTTTAGTATCGCATAGAATTTGGATTTCTGCAGAGCTTTCCACCAGACGACAATGCCGTCCAGTATTA
This sequence comes from Eudasyphora cyanicolor, assembly GCA_963930755.1. Lineage (NCBI taxonomy): Eukaryota > Metazoa > Arthropoda > Insecta > Diptera > Muscidae > Eudasyphora > Eudasyphora cyanicolor. The sequence goes on from OZ005736.1 coordinate 117,995,293, forward strand.
TCGGTCTGATTACTGCCGTATACCTCCAATAAACTACACGCGGGTTCAGACCCCAGCGTGTTCCTATTGCCCTTTTACAGCTACATAGCGGCCGTTCCCTGCTGAATAATAATAGTGGAGGTCAGTTGACCCTAAACTAGCTGAAATGCGTCTCGTAATTAGAAGGTTATGAATGAACCTACGTATACTGCTGTCAACCCCCAGGGTTTCTAAAGCCGTAATTATAGCGGCTGGATTTATGTTATTGAAGGCCCCCTCTATATCTAAAAAATCTACCATAGTATATTCCTTACAAGAGAGGGATCATTCAAAAAAGCTGACCAGATCATGTAGGGCGGTTTCGGTGGACTACTGTCCATTCAACGGCATGCTGTAGGCAAGACAGCATGCCGTTGAATGGACAGTAACCTGTGATCAATTTTAGTCCTAAGGTAACTATATATTAATCTCTTCCGAGTTTTAAGGAGAATTGATGATAGACTAATTGGCCGGAAATCCTTTGTTACAGTGTGGGACGGCTTTCCCGCTTTTGGGATGAAAACAACATTTGTTTCTCTTCATTTTGTTGGCCTGATTGGTACAACATGTAAATATATCTCTCAGCCAAGGAACCGCGACTTTAAATTTGTGATAGCCCAAAGAATTCTAGATTCGGTTACAATCTCGTTGGCAACCTCTGATGGCTTCACTTCAAGGGAATCCCCAACTGAAGTATTCAATGCCTCAGAGGTACCCGGAAAATGTGTATCCAGCGATTCCTCACTGTACGTAGTCCAAGACCTATCATCTTTCTTGATGTACCAATACGAGGTGTTGAGGTTAACATTTTCCGTAACCTTCAGGCGTCGGATTTTGAGCCTTTCTCAACTCTTTTTTTGTTCCGTTTGAGTTCTTCCTTGTATGTGTCCCAGTCCTGTGGGGCTCTGGTGGCCTTTGCCCTATTAAAGAGCTTCCTACAACATGCCCTCAGCATAACTAATTGTGACGGCCACCACTGTGTTCGTTGTTTGCCCCTTGGCTTCTGTTTGGAACATTTGGTTTGTAACGAGTCGTTAAGAGTTGCATTGACTCGTTTCACCGTTTCTTCTATATCCCATGTTGAATGTGTCCCTAAATTTTGCCCAATTAGCCTTCATAATATTGGGTGGGAAGTCGGTATCAGGAGGCTTCGCATTCATGCAGCAGCTAATAAATAAATATGATCGGAAAAGCTATGAGTGTCTAAAATTTTCCAATAAGAATTCTATCCACTTAAATTCTCGGAGACAAAGAATTCTAGTAATGAAGGAAGGTTCATGGCCTCTATTACAAATCAGAGGGTTACTACTGATAATATATTCGATAAATAATTCGTCCCTATCTTTGATGTGTACTACCCCACATATGATGGTGTGAATTGACGTCAATACACACAATTATGTAGGTCCTTGTTCTTACCGTTTGCCGCTCCTACTAGTGATTTCAATGCTCAAGGTGGCGTCTCAGTGTTGTGTGCCATATAAACGGAGGTCAACCAAACATGAGCGTTTTTTAACTCGAGGCTGGCTGATACAAGGTGTTCACTACTAAAAAAAGGAAGATGGATATATATTAAGGTCGTTCTTGGGATGTATACAGGCTCTACGTCTTCCATTACCTGCACCATGAAGCAGCTTAAACCCTGGCGTCCTGAACCCACAAACCATATCTCCATTCAACCATGGTTCCTGAATTAGGACCAGCTCAACCCCTCCCTTCATCAGGAGGTCTTTTAAGGCAGTTGATGCTTCCTTAGAGTGGTGGAAGTTTTTTCTGTAGGAACCGGACCATTGTCAGGTTTCGCCACCACCGTTATATTTGCCTCGTCGTCTGTGTCCGCTGGAAGGATCCCGCTAGAAGGATTCCCGTAATGACGAGCTTCTCGACACATCCAAGCACATCGGTAAAGGGTGAAACGCAAATTCCCGCCATATGCCGCTCTGATACTTGCGAAGAGGGAGGTTCTTCATTAGATACTACACCAGTGTTATCTGGAAGAGTAGTTTTTGAATTTCCTCCCTCATCGCTCTTGTACACCATAAGCCGGATTTTGCTGAATCGATATGAAACCATGCCTTCGGACTTGAGGAGGTGGGGTAGAGACTCAGCCTCCGAGCTGCCCAGACGAACACCGTAGTGGTCAACCAATTGAGTTGTTCACGCCCGAAATGGTTAAAAAATCCAGAAAATGGTATTAGATGACCGTCGCTTAAAGGTTCCTGAGCTAGCGGAAATCATAGGCAGTTCAAAAAGTGCTATACATCTATTATTGACGGAAAATTTGATGATGAGAAAAATGGGAGCGGCGTTTGCTCACAATCAATCAAGGCAATGCACCAGTTCACACATTCACTATTACGATGGCCAAAATCAATGAATCAAAGTTCGAATTGCTTCAGCACGCACTTCATTCCCCAGATTAAGCTCCATCGGATTATTTTTTGTTTCCAAACTTGAAAAAATGGCACGGCGGAAAAATACTAGCCAGCACTGAAGAGGTGGAGGCTATTTTCATATTTTAGACAGTTCTTGCTATGAACAGGGTATCGAAGCTTTTGAAAATCGTTGGAAAGTGTGTATAGAGCTAAAAGGAGATACTGATGAGAAATAAGGAAAAATGTTCCCAAATTTGTGCTGTTTTCTTTGTTAGGTTCGCTAATTTTGGGACCGACTTCGTACAATAAATAAACAGATAATTAATGCCTAATGAAATGTAATAATTACATTAATTTAAAGAATAATTTGATAAATTCGTCGTATATTTTGCTTCAGTTCAATGTAATTTTGTCTTGAATTGAGAGTAAAAAGTACATCAAGTTAATTAAGTTTAGTTGCATTTCGATGCTTTGAATTAATGTCAAAATAACATTAAATTGATGTACATTTTTGATGAAAAGGAGGATCCCGCTATTTCCTTAGAAATAATTCATTAGACTTGTTTATATTTTTGCATTTTTTACTAACGTATTAGTTTTTCTTTAAAAAAATCTGAAAAACCCGATGAATCGGTTTTCCATTTACGCCAACCGTCCACAACATGTGTAAATATGTACAGAGGAAGTCTTTCGCATTTTCTTCTTTTAGGTGCCAATGTTATTTTCATTCATTGCGTTTTTGTGCGGAATATTTGGTGTCTGTTTTATTGACTTTTTTGCTACGATTATTTTTTTTTTGCTTTTGTCGCCTTTTGTTGCTTTTTTTTTAAGTTTGTATTATTTAAAAGCTTTTGGTATTTTGTGGGGTCATTAGGAGCAGAACTTTATACGCCACAGAGACATCTTTTGGGGTGAATTACAGTCTTAGTATTGTTGTTGTTGTTTTATACGATTTTCACGGCCTAAAGTATCGTGTGAATTTGCACCAAATGGTTTCATTGTTTACTTTCCCTTCAAGTGAGAATTTTATTCTGAATTATGAATACAATGGTTTTAAACCAAATAAAATACTAAAAAAAACTTTATGTTTCCTTGACAAAAGTCTTTAGAAAAGATTTAAATAGAAATTTAGTTCTTTATAATAAAATTTTTCAAACACATTTAACACCTAAACTAAGTTCAAATTTACTGAAACATTAAATTCCACTAACATTTATTTGTACTGTTTAAATGAATCTTCTGCAGTTTAGCAAATAGTAATATTTTCATGGTTTCCATAATTTCATAAAAAATTAGCGTTATGCCACTTATCTTTTCGTACTTCTCAGCAAAAAAATTAGAATTGAAGCATAGCCGATAACGTTGTTAACGACAAAATTAAAAAAAAAATAAATTAAAAATTCGTAAGAAACGTTTTAAAAGTATCATAAACTTTCTAAATTTTATTTTTTTTCAACTCATTATAGACATGCACAAAAACCCTATTTTATTAAAAAAAAATTACATTTTATGTATTTAATATGTTACAATTTATTTTTGTTCACACGGTGTGAACAAGCGTTGTTCAAGGCTATGCTTCAGTTAGTTGGTATGTTTGAATTGCAAGAAAGAAGTAGACATGAAACATTTCAGCCTTATCGACTAGAAAATGCGGCATTTATGGTTTAAATAAGAATAATTGGGAGCGGACTCTATTTGGGGAATATGAAAAAAATATGCACTGATTTGGGTAATTTTTGTTGTGATTGCTGTGACTTGCAAAATGTAAGACAAACTGCAACATATTTTATTTGATAAAATTTGTTTATTTTGTTGTACTATATTTATATTTATATGCGTTCCAAATAAATTTTTTTTGCACAAAAATATATAATATTCAAAAATTTTGTATTCCAAATATATTTTCTTTCAATTCAAACATATCAAACTAGGCGATTTTCCCCGTGTACATGCGACATTTTTACACCCTTTTTGATTTCCATTCAAGTGTGTTTTAAAATGAAAAATGTTTGTAGAAAGAAACGTTTGAGATTAAAACCAAAAAATCGTTGTTAAGTTAAATGTAAGCTTCGACGATATCTTGCAAAATCTTGCGAAAAATCCTATTTTTGAGAACATTTTAATAAATTTTATATACAAACATTGAAAATGCACAACTATAAATAAAACCAGTAAGGAAAGGCAGAAAGTCGGGCGGGGCCGACTATATAATACCCTTCACCTCCCTAACAATGCGATAAGGGTCATTGCCATAATAATTTGGAATAATTGGTAAATGGGTAGAAACGTATTCTAATTCTGAAACGATAATGGCTAAATTAAGCAATATTCGCTCCTAAAGTGAGAAACATCTTTCTGGAAAATTTTAATGATCGGAAGTAAAATACAACTTCTATAGCGGTTTGATACCAAATCAGGAGGAACATATATATGGAGCTTTAATGTAAATCTGAACCGATCTTCCCTGAATACTTATTCATGTAAAAAGACCTCCTTCTGTCGAATTTCGTACTGATCGGATATAAAATACAGTCTCTACAGCGCTTACATGTCAAATCGGGGGTAACATATATATGGGAGCTATATCTAAATCTGAACCGATTTTCTCCAAATTTGGCAGTATTCCTTCATGTAATAAGAAACCTCTTTCTGCCGAATTTCGCACTGATCGGATATAAAATACAGTTTTTACAGCGCTTACAGGTCAAATCGGGGGTAACATATATATGGGGGCTATATCTAAATCTGAACCGATTTCTTCCAAATTTAATAGTGTTCATCCATATAATAAGAAACCTCTTTATGCCGAATTTCATACTGATCGGATATAAAATAAAGTTTTTACAGCGCTTACATGTCAAATCGGGGGTAACGTATATATGGGGGCTATATCTAAATCTGAACCGATTTCTTCCAAATTTAATAGTGTTCATCCATATAATAAGAAACCTCTTTCTGCCGAATTTCATACTGATCGGATATAAAATAATGTTTTTACCGCGCTTACATGTCAAATCGGGGCAAACATATATATGGGGGCTATATCTAAATCTGAACCGATTTTAAACAAATTCAATAGGAATCGTCCTTGGGCCAAAAAAAATATGTGTGTAAAGTTTCGTCGAGATCGGACCATAATTGCGACCTGTACTTTGATTACAAGAATACATGCACAGGCGGACAGACAGACAGACGGACATATCTAAATCAACTCAGAAAGTGATTCTAAGTCGATCGGTATAATAAACGATGGGTCTATTTCTTCTCCTTTTGGGTTTTACAAACAAATGCACAAAGTTTTGTACCACATTGTGGTGTAGGGTATAAAAAAATAATCAAACATATATTAATTTATCGTAAAGTCTGATCTGTCATGAATAAAATAAGACCATTTCGCTATAGCTAATTGTGTAAGTTTAAACTCATACAATTTTCGGTTATGTAGCGCAAGGTTAAAATACCTTCGGATTATGTTTTGATCATAAGTGGGGTGATAAAGCTGGTTGGATTTGCGAAATTGTCCACATCTTTTTAAGCGATCTATTTTATTCGGATTGGTCTAATTTTATTTATAACCTATCATACTTTAGATAAAATAATAAGAATATAAAATTTGTGAATATTTCGATGTTTTTATGAAGTTTTTATTTCAAAAATGTATTTTTTTTTTCTATATCTGGCAATTTTATCTATATCTGGCAAGATATAATAATATTAGAGAAAATGGAGGCTACTTAATTCGGATTTTTTAACCAATCCTGAACCAATTCGTATATTATCTATTTATTCTAAAATATATGGTTCAAACTCTGTATTTTGCATATAACGGTTTATCGCGAGAACTAAAGCCAATCCAAAGAAATCACCTTATAAGCTGAGAATTAGATTATCTCATATCAGTTTATTGTTGAATGTCAACTTGTGCAGTGGTTCTTTCTAAACAGCTGATAAAAACGTAAACTTTTTGTTACTAAATAAATTAAAAATAAAAGAAAATGTTTTGTTGTGATGAACTCAAAACGTAAACATTTTTGGGGCAACAACCCCAGATATAAAGTACCAAAAACCTCCTGCAGTAATAATAACAATCGATTTAGTTGTTTATCCGATCTGGATGAAAGTGACGATAGCAGTATTATTATGGAAGAAGAAAGAAGTGTTGTTCTTGAAGCAAAGATTCCGCCAATTGTTGTGGACAAATGCCACAACTTCTGCTCAATTATGAAGCTATTCGGTTCCAAATGTTACTACAAACGAATGTCAATTGGCACAAAACTTGTACCCACATCATTACAAGATTACGATGATATCATTAAAGTCTTGAAAGAGAAATTTATGAAGTTCTACACACATCCTGTGAATGATCGAAAATCATTTAAGCTTTCCTTATTTGGGCTTCCTAAATTAGAAATTCCGGAGATTACAGATGAGTTTAAGACAAGATATAACATTCAGCTGATGAAAATAAATGAAATAAAAACTTCCCGTCCTGGCCCAGACGACGCCTTATATGTGTTGGAGTTTGATCGATCTCAAATATCGAAGAAAGAAGTCAGAAAAATAAAACATGTATGTGGCGTTGTTGTACATTGGTCAACTCCAGAAACTTTCAACAGATGACGCAGTCTTTAATTATTTGGAAATTCGACAAAAAGTTACTGCAAAACAGCAGCCAAATAGAGTGAGTACTAAACCAGAGTACACCGTATCAAATGATGACTTTCCTTCCACAAGCCGACAAGCGTCAGTTCGTCCACCATCTTGGCCTAATATTGGACTTGCCCGATCCAAACTACAAGCTACAAATGCAAGCCATCATGTCGCAGACAATGATTTGTCTAATGAAAAAATCTTGGAAATATTTTTCGAAGCTATAGATGCATTGGAGAAATCCCGAAATAAGTATGATAAAATGAGAGTGCTAGGTAATATGCTCCGTTATGTCATATAATTCTAATAAAACAAGTAGACTCAATGTTATGCATTGGAACTCACAAGGCATAACGAATAGAAGTTCCATCATCCAATTGGAAAACTTCCTGAACCAAAAACAAATTCACATAGCTTTTATTAATGAAACGTTCCTTAAACCACAACATACCTTTAAAGTAACAACATACAAAATATACAGAGCAGATCGTCCAACTCACGGTGGTGGAGTACTCATTGCCATAAAAAAGTCTATTCCACATTCCTACTAAAGATATGGAAAATATATCAGTTATAATTACTATTAACAGGCGACCTACCAGAATGATTGCAGCATACAATCCCAAGTATACTGCAAACTTCATGCAAGACTTAAATAAAATCACTTCCTTTGCTGAAGATTTTGTATTATTTGGGGATCTGAACGCACGTCATATCAGCTGGAATTGCAATAACAATAACACTGCCGGCAATTGCTTATTCAATCACCAACTTCAATCCAACTACTATATTCACACACCAAGAGATTTCAGCCGATATCCACAAGGAACGTCCGCAAGTAACCCATCGCCTGTAGATCTCCTTCTTACAAATTCCGACCTTAATATCACAGTACCAAAAACTCATACAGGCTTGCTCTCTTCTGACCATGTTCCTATGACGTGTGAAATATATGGAATGATTGAAGAAAGGAAGATACTTGTTCCGATGTTGAAGCTGGCCAATTGGATTGCCATACAAAACTGTGCCGAAGCTGAAATTAATAACCTAAATATTGATTTTTCTAATATCTCCACAGGAAATATTGAAAATATTTTAACTCGACTAACCAAAGTTGTCCAGAATGCAGCAGAGAAAGTTCCAAAAGTAGAACGACAGGTATGGCAAAACAGATTATCAAAATTAAGCATTTATTTAATTGGCCAAAGACGTATATATAATCGTAAACTACAAAGATCTAATAATAATTCAGAGAGAATTTCATTATCAGCTGTTATAAAACAGCTGACTACTTTAATCAATTGGCATGTGTCTAATGACAGAAACAACAGCTGGAACAACTACTTGCTGGGGTTGCCACCTGGCAAGAATAAATTCTGGGAATTATCTAAGGCAATAAAAGGGAAAAAATGCCCCATTGAATGATAATGGAAACGAAATTGTTTGCAACACACATAAAGCTAATCTCATTGCAGATTTCTTTGAAAAATCCCATAAAACAACTGTCTCTGCTCATTCCCCCGTTGACAAGAAGGTGAAACAACACCTGGAATGGTTAGATGCACAAATTATACCTAACAATGTTAATCAAGTTCTAACGTCTGAGGAAGAGGTGATGTCATTAGTTAATAGCTTAAAAAACAATAAGGCTGCAGGGATTGATGGTATAAGACCAATATACCTAAAGAAAATGCCACAAATATTTTGTTCCAAATTAGCTATAATTTTCAATTGGTGTATAATTAACGGATACTTCCCAAAATTGTTTAAATTAGCCAAAATAATACCTGTCCTAAAGCGTGGTAAAGATCCATGCCTTTCAAGTAGTTACAGGCCGATAAGTATTTTATGCGGAATTGACAAAATATTTGAAAAAATAATTCAAAATCGGATTGTTGAGTACTCTTATTGCAATGAAATTATAAACAAGGAACAATTTGGTGTTAGAAAAGGACACTCTACAATTCACCAATTAAAAAGAGTAGTAAATTATATTACAACAAATAAACAAAACCGTAAATCTACAGGAGTCGTATTTCTCGACATAGAGAAAGCTTTTGATTCAATTTGGCATGACGGTCTCATTTATAAAATGAATCTTTTTGGCTATCCAATTTATCTACAAAAAATAATTCAAAGTTTTCTTTCGGAGAGATCTTTTATTGTCACCGTAGATGAATCTATATCTACTCAAAGATGTATACCGGCAGGAGTTCCACAAGGATCGGTTTTATCCCCCCATTTATATTCGATCTATACGTCGGATTTCAAAATACCCAAAAATCAGTCAGTTAATCACTACGGGAAAAGTCTCAAATGCAATTGTCAAAAACATGAAAAAGGCTCTTACAGTTTCGCAGAAATATTTTCAGATGTGGAAAATCAAAATAAACTCATCTAAAACCAAAGCAATTATTTTCCCCTACAACAAATCACCCAAGAGGATACCAACTCTCAAGATATAAACCTGGAGGACTCTGTCAAATATTTAGGCGTTATATTCGATAAAGGACAAACTTTTAAATCACATATTATGTATACGTGTGATAAAGCTATAAAATGTGGACGAGCCCTATATCCCCTACTGAACAGAAAATCAAAGCTAAATTGCAACAATAAGCTCCTACTCTACAAAATGTGTATAAGGCCAATTCTAACTTACGGATGCCAAATCTGGTCACCTAAAGCAGCACGTACTAACCTCAAACGTCTTCAAATAATTCTAAACAAAAATCTAAAATCTGTATATAATTTAAACAGACGTTACCCCACTTCTCGTATTCATATTCAAGTTTAAACAAAAGTTAATATCTGAAATTATGAATGAAATTACAATAAGATTTGAAGCTAACTGTAGAACTTCTAACTTAGAACCAATTAGAAATTTATATGACTAAACACATTTATATCTTCTTAACGGAAGATTAAATAATGTGTTTATCTAAAAATTCCTTAAAAACTTTACAAGGTTTTCCCTATCTTTTTCCTTAAACTGTATTAAAACACTGTTTTCTCTTTACCAAAAAATATGTTAAGTTTGTGCAATACTATAAGTAAAATCTCAAAATCTGTTATTCTTAAATATGTATTAAATTTTACTCTGATTGGATGATAGTACAAATAAAAAAAAAAAAAAAAAATATTATCTTATATATCGAAATCGATTGCAAAACCCTGCGTTGCAGCAGAAACATTTTTGAGATGTGTTATTAGTATTGAACAAAAGCTTTAAAAATTCCCTTTTTTATAGAGAATTTTTTTTTTGTTTGGCATCAGGCGTTAATCTTTCCATGATGAAATGCCAAACAATACTTAACAAAAATAACATGACAGGATGACACGACTCACACGTGATCTGTCAAAAAAGGCTATTGAAAAAAGTAGGTTTTATGTTTGGAGTTTTTTGTAACAAGAACTAAAATGCTATAAAAAATGTGATTAATTTATTTCAATGTTTTGTGCTAATTTACTGTCCATGGATATACAGCCATGACACGATCATTGTCAGATTGAGGGGCCACGGATATCATACTAACGGTACTGTGACCATCCGTACACTATTATAGTGAACTGTACACTATTTAAGACTCTTGTAGAATATTTTTTTAATGTACACTATTTGTACACTTTCTCAATGCCCCCTTTTGTACATTATTTTTTCTCACATATGTGCACTTTTGTTTTCTTTTTTCTTATTTATCAAACATTTAATTAAAATTTAAGCAGTCGGTCGAAAAATCGTTGGATAAAGTAACAGAAATTAGGAATGATTTAAATATAAAATACGACATATTCGATGTATTTTCTTATGCAAAAAGTCACGCAGAAAAAATAGAAACATGGAAAGAATCAGAAATGTTAAATTCTTCATAAATGACAATATTTCTTATATAAACATTATGAAATAAATATAATTTTTATTTGATTTGACTGCGTCAAATGCACGAAAAAGGGTTTTAAATATTTAACAATATTTGGACTTCATAAAAATCTCAAACGAATGTGGAAAATTTAGAATCACTATTAATTATAAAATAAAATTTGTAAATGGACTGTACTGAATATAAAAATTGTTTGCAAGTAGAACTGATATTCTCAAAAAAATTTTTCGGTAGAGAAATATCAGAAGTACTATATCGATATGCATTTTGTAAATTGTTTATATGAATTTATATTTTTTAGTTCCTTTCTATGTATATACTACAATAAATGAGGTTTACTTAAATAATAAAAGAAAATCATAAAATTGGGTACACTATTTCTTAACGGATTTTATGGTCACCGTAACTATCGGAGACCATTTTATATATGGCTGCCTATAACAACATGATGATTTTCATTACCAATTCACCATGACAATAACGACCATGTTATCATGGGCATGAACCGTCGCAGAACTATGTACTCCTAGGTGTCGCCAGTGCTGACTTAAACCCAAATCTCCAAACACATTCAGCAAAAAAACTCTACAATGTATGGGCAAAACCAAAAAAAGGACAGGAAGAAGGACAGAAAACTCAATAATAGAGTTGGGCACTATGCATACTTCTTTTAAGTGATATCGCCAGGAATGTATGTATGTACAATGTACGTGTGAATGAACATACTTCACATCAGGGATGGAGAAGTTAGTACATTAGTACTTTTTTCAGCACTTTTCCACTATCAAAATTACCGAAGTACCCCCGCGACCGTTTCAGTACTATTTTCTTTTAATTGGCAAATCTGGTCAAGTCATACATATAAATTATTCCCACGACAAAACGCATATCTATTCTGAATTTCAGTCAACTAGCTTTTAATATGTCAATAAATTGACCAATCAATACAAATTTTACCTGTTCCCTCCTACCAAAATTTTAATATATATAGGCAAAATTTTAATATATATAGGCAAAATCATTTAATATGTAGTTTATGTTAGATAGTTTGAAAGAGCGAAGCCGTTTTAATGTCTCATGTCCATGGACAAATACTTCAGCTATCATTTAATATATCGTTAAAGATTTTTCATGAAACAAGTAAGAAAGTTTCAGTCGGGTAAACCGACTAAGGTATACCCTCACTTTGTGAGTAATGTAATATTGAAAATTCAACGAATTATTCTGTTAGTTTGTATGGGACGTACCAGAACGGGTTTAACAAATACATCTATTTTCCGCTGAACAGTAGATACCTTTAATATATTGCATTGTGCCGAATTATAACAGTTTATGTGCACTGGTATATTAACGGTATGAGATATTAAGTTGTGGTATTCTTTGCCCATTTTGTGTGGGAGGTACAAAAAGGGGCGTGGTTATAACACCCATTTTTCACGTGGCTATAGGCACTACAAAGGCATTACACTGTACAAAATTTCAATTATTTTTAAACACTGGTATTAATGTTATAAGCTGCTAACTTTTGGTGCCAAATAGTGCTTTTGTGTGGGAGGTACCAAAAGGGGCGCGGCAACTTCGCCCATTTTTCTCGAGTTGATAGCGATTAATAAACTAATACTATGTGTGGAATTTCGGAAGATTCGAATAAGTAGTATAGCAGTTATTAAAGAATCATTATTTCACAACATTTTAACCTTTTGGGGGGGAGGTACTACAAGGAGTGGACCAATATGGCCCATAACAAATTTGAAGTCAATCGGTTACTCCTTTCGAGAGTTATCGTGCGCACCAGGCAGCAGACAGACAGACGGACGGACATTGCTCATTCGACTTAAAATGACCCAAAACGGATTTCCGGCGAACATACTTGGGGTCTTAGATCACTCCTTCGATGTGTTACACTTTTTTTCGTAGCAAATGATATATACCCTCGTCACACTAAAGTGAGGGTATAAATATAATACAAATTACAAAGTTTAACTTAATTATTTGGAAAATGTGGTTTTGATGGCTTAACGAAACATTTGGGAGAGACCTCTATAGGGAGGCTATATCACAACATTAACGGCTCATATTCTAACTCAAAGGACCTGCATGTATGAGAAAAATGTCAGCTCAAATTGTATTAGCATAGATATAGATTACGGACTATGACGTGCTTTGAACATATACATATAGAGCTAAATAGTATTCGATTTTATGACGATCAAGATATATATTTACTTTAGACAGTCTCCGATCCGATGTTTTAACGTCTCGTGGTTGTTCTATTTGAAATTACGTATTTCGATTTTTAATCAAACCCTTACCTGTCATCAATCAAGTACATAAAGTGCTGTGGATTTACAAAGTATAAATATATCTACATTGTTCTTAGCACGAGGATAACATTTTCAAAAATTCTTAAAGCGTCTAATAATCATTTAATATACTTTTGTGCCACACAATTTACGATGTTAACACCCGCTTAAGTCTCCAAATTTACTTATAAAAATCTTATCAGAGCGATAAACATTTCATGCACAGGAGCGAGGTAAGAATCATTCCCATTAACATCTCGTCATGCTTAAAATGTTTCAAGCTACTATAAAGCTGAACTAAGCATTACAAAAGTGACATATGACATATATACAGAGACAAATTCATTCATAAATACACGTATTTGAAAAGAAGAATAAAAAAAAACTTTACAATATTTACTTACCAAATCACGAATTTTGGGGGAAGTTTACTACAAATGTATTTGTCTGTCCGTTCGAGCACTTCTGTATCTTTGAATAGTCTTGTATTTGTGTTTTTCATTACTTCGGTCACAGATAGTGGTTTTGATTGCTGTAAAAGAGAAGAAATACATAACTATATTACAAAATAAAATTGTGATTTGTTAGGATTATTTTGTCCTAAGGATATTTTATTGCAATGTCCTAAAATGGATTTCCGTCTAACATATTTAGGGGGTAAGGTCACTCCTTCGATGTGTTACACACTTGGTCCGTGGCAAATGATATATGGGTCAGAATATTGAATATCGACCCATGTAGTTTATTTTTTGCTAACATTTTTATAAGCAGTTATAAATAGGTAATATAATATCTCGATATCATTTTTTTTTAAATTTTTTGAAAAAATTTTATGGGAATTTTTATTTCTACAAACTATACGAGATACAAAAAATGGCGCATTGTGTCCTCTTTAAAACAAAGTAAACCTTGCAAAAATCGGTTCAGCCGTTCGAAAGCAATTAAAAATTTCGTAAAACACAAAAACTCATTTTTTTTTAAATTAACATGACCATAAAATTTTTTCAAGAAAAATTAAAAAAAAAAATGAAAGCGAGATCTTGTTTTACCTATTTGTAAACCCCATAGGTCGATATTAAATACAGACCCATATACCCTTCTCCACTAAAGTGAAAGTATGTATAATTAGTTATTTAAAAATAAATATATTCATTTTAAAGGAAGCTTTCTGGAAGATGCTTTCGAAGAAAGAACCGAACCAACATTTTCACTAGATGCCAAAAAAGTCGGTTCTGTAATATAATATATAACATATATATGTTTAGGGTACACTGAAAACATGTTCTTAGTGGTACACACAAAAATTATATATTTGGGAAGATGTTGTTCTAAACAAATCGTTGTTTACATCCCCCCCAAAATGTTTTTATTTCGTTAATTTTGTAGAAATTTTTAATGTTCGTAAAAATAATAACAATTGAAATCCTATAATATTGGATCAAAATAAAATACTTGGAGGATTGACAACAAATGATGACTTGGAACACTTAGAAATTTGCAATGTTTTAAAAATTGTATATGTACATAAACACATATTTTATTTGAGATAATTAGTTGGCAAATATATTTTTTGGTAATACATTAATATATAGTACGTTCCAAATACATTTTATTGATTTTCAAGAAAAATTTATTTGCTCAAAAATATATTATATTATAAGGAAAGACAGAAAGACGGGCGGGCCGACTATACATATAATACCCTACACCTCCCTAACAATGCGAAAATGTGCATTGCGATAAGAATGTGGCAGTGTTCATACATTTAATAAGAAAACTCTCTCTGCCGAATTTCGTACTGATCAAAACAAAAAACATGGTTTCCACAGCGCTCACATTTTTTCTCCGAATTTGGTAGCGTTCACTGGCGTTGTAAGAAAACTCTCTCTACGGTTTCTACAGCGCTTACATGTCAAATCGGGTGTAACATATATATGGGGGCTATATCAAAATCTGAACCGATTTTCCCCAAATTTTGTATTGTCTCTGGGTGTATCCCGAGACTGCTCTGTGCCAATTTTTGTACAAATGGGATCAAAAATGTTGCTTATACAATGTATATATGTCAAATCGGAGGTACATATATATGGGAGCTAATGTAAATCTGAACCGATTTTAACCAAATTCGTCCGTGGCCAAAATCGTCCGTGGGCCAAAGAAAATATAAGTGTAAAGTTTCGTCGAGATCGGACCATAATTGCGACATGTACATTGATTACAAGAATAAAAGGGTTTCTCAACAGGGACGCTACAAAAGTAAACTGACAGGGACAGCAAACGACGCCATATTTTTTGCCGCTCTTTTGACATTTCTCTTCAGTAAGGTTTGCCATTTCATGATGGAAAGATATACGAGCCAACAACGAGTCGAAATTATTAAAATTTACTACCGAAATTCGGAGTCAGTGGCCTCAACGTTAAGAGCGCGAAAAATCATCTTCAGCGATGAGGCTCATTTCTGGCTGAATGGCTTCGTCAATAAACAAAATATGCGTTATTGGTCAGACAGCAATCCACACGTACTCCATGAGTCATCTTTGCATCCCGAAAAAATTACGGTTTGGTGCGGTTTATGGGCCGGCGGGGTCATTGGGCCGTACTTCATCCGTGATGATCAAGACCGGCACGTTGCTGTGAATGGGAATCACTACCGTTCAATGATAATCGAAAATTTTTGGCCCCAATTGGATGATATGGACTTGGAGTACATGTGGTTCCAACAGGACGGCGCCACAAGCCACACAGCGAATGCCACAATCAATTTATTGGAAACCAAGTTTGGAGAACGTGTTATCTCACGAAATGGTCCAGTCGATTTAAGCTTGAAAACCGTCGAAAATTGGGTTCAGCGTCTGGACTTCTGCAAGCGTGCCCGTGGTGGCCATGCAAAAGAAATCGAGTTCCATACATAATGGCATCGAACGTACTTTCACAGGAATAAAGAATTTCATTGATATCCAAAACCGTTTTTGTTTTATTTAAAAACTCTTTTTGACGGACCCGATAAATGCACAGACAGACGGTCGGACGGACGGACGGACATAGCTAAATCAACTCAGAAAGTGATTCTAAGTCGATCGGTATAATAAACGATGGGGGGATTTCTTCTCCTTTTGGGTGTTACAAACAAATACACAAATTTATAATACCCTGTACCACAGTGTGGTGTAGGGTATAACAGTTTGTGTTCAAAATAAACTTTTTTTGATCCAAACATATTAAAAAAGGCGATTTTGTCCCGTGTGGTATTGTTGGTACTCTTCTCCAACTTACACTATTTTTTAGCAAATTTCGAAACTAGAATATCAAAACCTTTACATGTATGCGAAAACCAAAAATCAATAAATTTTTGGAGATATTCGATATTATTTTGGGAATTTTTGTATTTAATTTGACAAATAGGATGTACACACAATTTTATTGAAGTACATACATATATACATTTTTAAATAATTTACAGCGTTATTACAGTTCTGCCTGCGTCTGAAATAAATTGTGTTAATATCCAAGCAAAAAAGTGGATAAGTTTTGAAATTCTGTAACAAAAATGCTGCACTGCGAAAGGGTTTCTTTTGTAAAAAGTGTCGCAGTCGCACGGTGCCAAAGTGCAACATTTTCAGACCTGTATTTATCAAAGGGTAACGCGAATTATTCGCATCATTTTAAAATTCGCTTTCGCATTCGCAAAAACCATCTTTGGATTATTCGCTTTCGCATTCGCTTTCGCAAAAATATATTTCAGTATTCGCTTCCATTTATTAAAGTGTTAAATCTCTTTATTCCCTTCACACAATTTGAAGATATGTGTGTGCTTGTGGTAACAGGAGGTAAAACTATGGAAAACAGTCTTAATACTTGAATATCCTGGAAAAGTATCAATTCAGTTCCTTAAATTTGTTGGTACTAAAGGCTCTAACTATTATTCGCATTCGCATTCGCTTTCGCAAAAATGCATATTTCACTATTCGCTTTCGCATTCGCAAGAAATATATTTCAATATTCGCTTTCGCTAAAGCCACTTTCGTTACATCCCTAGTTTTCAGCGTCGAGTGAATAGTCTAAATACCCGCGAGTGTATTTGCGACAATGAAAATACAGCAGTACAATAAGGAGCAAACGACATTATTAAAATGTTGTTCTCTGACAGGGCAACATATTTTTTGGAATAAAAAAACAGTAGTTTAATATACAAACGGATTTTTTCATCATATACCCAGCAAAATCTTGGTAAGTACCTGTCATTATTCTCTGCACTACCAAATAATGACATCTCGTTATTCGCTGCATTACTTTCGGCTTATTAATAATGGCTTACCAATAACAACAGAAATAAGTGATTTTTTGCTATAAAAATCATTTTGGCAATTTTTCATGTAATGCAATTTTGGCTATATGTAGGTTATTGTACAAGATTTATTTATTTTTCAACATGTTTTCGAATAACACGTGCAGATTTGAATAAAAATACCATAAATTTTTACGTATATCGTATAATGTTAGACCGTTGAAGAATTTTTCACATGGGGGATTGGGTTCAGAAATTCGAATGTAGTATGATGAAATTGTTTGCTTCAAGAAAAATGCGCGACAATATGCAAAAAGTCACTTTAAATGGCAATTTCTTTATATCTACTACTTATTTTATAACTTATTTGTAATGCATTACTCAAAAACTTAAAATCGAAAAAAAATATAAGCACATATTTATGTGGTATGCCTATGCTACAAATAAGTACTTATTATGCTACTTTATTAAATGCTTTTGGGAAGTACTTTCCTCCAATGACATCCCCATGTTAAAATAATGAGAAAAGTGGCTAAATACTAAGTACTTACCATTATCGAACTTTGCTTAATCGTCGGATTATTTGGTAATGAGAAATTTTGCTGGGTAGCAATTGGTGTTGTCAGTGCAAACTAGTTGATGTGAAAGAATTTGGTATATATTATTCGCAAAATATCGCACATTTTCTCGTTACAATGATGAAAAGCTGTAGTACTCTAAGTCATAGATGCGTGCTCGAATATACATTCAACGCCAATGATTTTTCTATTTTTTTTGGTTTCATTTAATTGGTCATGGGGACCACGGTGCGGGCGGTTGTTCGCCTTTGTCATATTACTTACACATGACTTTGTTTGCGCGAATTCAGACGTGATATAATCTTTCCACATTTGTAACTTTAAGGAATTCTTCGTATCATCTTCAGCGGTGAAGTGTTTTTTCGCATTTCTTCTAAAACTCACTCTACCTGACGACCTCTGTATCTGAAGGAAGACTTATTCCATTTGTTGTCGTTGAAGTTGTGGGGCTGCGTCGCTGGCATATATGTATGGAAGTATGGTTGGCATTGCCGCCAAATACACACACACAGGCACAATGACATAATGCACGTAAATATTTATCAATGTTGAAAAACGTTAGTGTACATGTGTGTGTACGTTCGGTTTATATTTCCGCCTTTTGTGAATGCCATTGAATGTCTTCACTTCCCTTTCCTATTCTTATATTTTTGCTATTCAAATTTCTTTCGGTTTCTCGTTGTTACATTCCATTTCTTTTTTTTCCATCGATTGTTTACCTCAGCAAATTTTTTGGCAAATGTACTTGGCGTCTCACAGTGGAGGAGTTTGCAAAAAAATCAAATTGGTCCTTACTGTCTGTGACCTTACCCTGGGATAGAAAAACAATTTTAATACATACCATGTGTGAAGTCAATCGGTTGCTCCTATTGAAAGTTATCGAGCGCACATTTTAAAATGGCCCTAAATGGGTTTCCGCCAAATATTCTTGGGTTCTCGTAAGTTACACCTTTGATGTGTTACATCTTTAACCTGCAACAACTGAAATATGCCTTCGTTCAAAATAGTGGGGGTGTAAAAACATGATTTTGTTGAAATTCTCTTACTTTTATCAAAAAGGATTTAATTTCTACATTTATCCATAGATTTTGTCAAATAGGCATTGTTTGCTTCGTTAGAATGCTAGCTTTCAAAAAATAGAACAAACACATTTTTAGTGAATTTTTTTGCTGTCGTCATAATTTCGAACTTACGCTTAAAAAAATATAATATTAAATACATCTTCCATGAAAAACGAGAACTTATTGTAATTTTTTAAATTTTTTTTTCGTGTTTGGGACGAATTTTTATACCCTACACCACACTGTGGTACAGGGTATTATAAGTTTGTTTCACGGCAGATGTTTGTAACACCTGAAAATAACACAGCTAGACCCACCTTAAAGTACACCGATCGACTCAGAATCACTAGCTGAGTCGATTTAAGCATGTCCGTCCGACCGTCTGTCCATGTAAAGTTGTTCGTCGAATACAGGTCGCAATTTCACTCCGATCGTTCTGAAATTTTGCAGTTTAGAGTATTTCGCAGCTGTTAAGATTGCTATTGAATTTGGTTGAAATCGGTTCAGATTTAGATATAGCTCCCATATATATCTTTCGTCCGATTTGGCCCTTTAGTCCTATAGAAGCTGTATTTTACATCCAATCGTTTCGAAATTTAGAATGGTAGAGTTTCTTGATCCATGAACCAACATTGCCGAATTTGAAGAAAATCGGTTAAGATTTAGCTATAGCTCCCATATATATGTTTCGTCCGATTTGGCCCTTTAGTCCTGTAGAAGCTGTATTTTACATCCAATCAGTTTGAAATTTAGAATGGTAGAGTTTCTTGATCCATGAACCAACATTGCCGAATTTGAAGAAAATCAGTTAAGATTTAGCATAGCTCCCATATATATGTTTCGTCCGATTTGGCCATTTAGTCCTATAAAAGCTGTATTTTGCATCCAATCGTTTTGAAATTTAGAATGGTAGAGTTTCTTGATCCATGAACCAACATTGCCGAATTTGAAGAAAATCGGTTAAGATTTAGCTATAGCTCCCATATATATGTTTCGTCCGATTTTGCTCTTTAGTCCTGAAGAAGCTGTATTTTACATCCAATCATTTTGAAATTTAGAATGGTAGAGTTTCCTGATCCATGAAAAACCACTACCGAATTTGAAGAAAATCGGTTAAGATTTAGCTATAGCTCCCATATATATGTTTCGTCCGATTTGGCCCTTTAGTCCTGTAGAAGCTGTATTTTACATCCAATCAGTTTGAAATTTAGAATGGTAGAGTTTCTTGATCCATGAACCAACATTGCCGAATTTGAAGAAAATCAGTTAAGATTTAGCATAGCTCCCATATATATGTTTCGTCCGATTTGGCCATTTAGTCCTATAAAAGCTGTATTTTACATCCAATCGTTTTGAAATCTAGAATGGTAGAGTTTATTGATCCATGAACCAACACTACCGAATTTGAAGAAAATCGGTTAAGATTTAGCTATAGCTCCCATATACATGTTTCGTCCGATTTGGCCCTTTAGTCCTGTAGAAGCTGTATTTTACATCCAACCATTTTGAAATTTAGAATGGTAGAGTTTCTTGATCCATGAACCAACATTGCCGAATTTGAAGAAAATCGGTTAAGATTTAGCGATTTGGCCCTTTAGTCCTATAAAAGCTGTATTTTACATCCAATCGTTTTGAAATTTAGAATGGTAGAGTTTCTTGATCCATGAACCAATACTACCGAATTTGAAGAAAATCGGTTAAGATTTAGCTATAGCACCCATATATATGTTTCGTCCGATTTGACCCTTTAGTTCTATAGAAGCTGTATTTTACATCCAATCGTTTTGAAATTTAGAATGGTAGAGTTTCTTGATCCATGAACCAACATTGCCGAATTTGAAGAAAATCGGTTAAGATTTAGCTATAGCTCCCATATATATGTTTCGTCCGATTTGGCCCTTTAGTCCTGTAGAAGCTGTATTTTACATCCAATCAGTTTGAAATTTAGAATGGTAGAGTTTCTTGATCCATGAACCAACATTGCCGAATTTGAAGAAAATCAGTTAAGATTTAGCATAGCTCCCATATATATGTTTCGTCCGATTTGGCCATTTAGTCCTATAAAAGCTGTATTTTACATCCAATCGTTTTGAAATTTAGAATGGTAGAGTTTCTTGATCCATGAACCAACATTGCCGAATTTGAAGAAAATCGGTTAAGATTTAGCTATAGCTCCCATATATATGTTTCGTCCGATTTGGCTCTTTAGATCCAATCGTTTTTATACCCTACACCACACTGTGGTACAGGGTATTATTTAAGTATAAAATGTCCCAAAAGTAAAATTATGTAAACAATTTATACATGAATTACAAAATGTGTATATCAGAGTTATTCAATATTACGAGAGTGGTGTAGGGTATTATATAGTCGGCACCGCCCGCCTTTCCTTACTGGTTTTGCATAATGTTATTGGTTTATGCGCATTGTTTTTAAATTACACGTCAGCATGGATTGAAAATCGCATCCTTAGCGACCTTATTAATGCAGTTCGGTTTGTCCCTACGTGCACTCTTCGGTACTTCTCGTTTCAGTCGTTGATGTAACTGGTGTGACGTTGTTCTGTTCGAGCGGTTTCGGCTGGAATTTATTGCTGTTTTTGTCTTTTTTCTTGCCATCACGAGTGTTCAGGTTTCGACGTTAATCCATACGTTTCGGGAACTGTCGGTGTACCCCTGTTATATACATAGGTCCCACATTGTTTTTTTGATTCGGCTTTAGTTTGGTAAAAAAGTTTAATCTTTCCTCATTTGTTTTCAATCTAATGTAGAATAAATGAAATTAAGTATATGGAGACAAAAACACAAAAAACTGCGTCACATGCAAAAGTTATGTGGCCATTAATAATTATGCGATTTCTTTATGGGTTTTTCCTCCACTGTGTGTGCCATCGTTTTCGTTGCTGGTAATATTGTTTGCGCTGTGGAAATAATGTTTTCATTTCGAATTGATTTGTTTGACTGCCGTTTTCTTGTGATTGATTTACCGTCACATTTCGCATAAATCAACTGATTAGATATGCTTGAAAGTTCTACGCACCGGAGCATTTACGTTTGTCTGCTTCTATTCCGTCTTGTGCTGGAAAATGTCGGTTAAATCGCTGAGCCACAGTGTATCGACTGAAGAAAAATATTCAATTGAATATCAAAAGAAAAATAAGGAAAAATTCACAACTATTCAAAGACTTTGTTACAACTTTTAAGCATGTATTTAATTTAATTGTAAATTTTACATATTTTTCGTAACAAATTTATGTTCTTTTTTTTCATCTGCAACTTACCCCAGCAAAATCTTGGTAAGTACCTGCCATTATTCCCTGCATTACCAAATAATGACATCTCATTATTTGCTGCATTACTTTCGGCTTATTAATAATGACTTACCAATAATAACAGAAATAAGTGATTTTTGGTTATACAAATAATTTTGGCAAATTTTAATATAATGCAATTTGGGTATATGTTATTGTACAAGATTTATTTATTTTTCAACATGTTTTCATATAATACGTGCATATTTGAATGAAAATACCATAAATATGTACGTATATCGTATGATTTTAGACCATTGAAGATTTTTTCACATGGGTGTTTGGTTTCAGAAATTCGAATCTGGCATGAGGAAACTGTTTGCTTCGATAAATATGCTGACAATATGCAAAAAGTAAATTTAAATGGCCATCTCTACATATCTACTCTTTATTTTATAACTTATTGGCAATTCATTATTCAAGTACTTAAAATCGTGAAAATATAAACTCATATTTATGTGGTGTGCCTATGCTACAAATAAGTACTTATTATGCTTCCTTATTGTATGCTTTTGGGAAGTACTTTCTTCCAATGACATCCCCATGTTCAAATAATGAGAAAAGTGGCCAAATAATAAGTACTTACCATTATCGAACTTTGCTTACTCGTCGGATTATTTGGTAATGAGAAATTTTGCTGGGTTGGTAAGTATCTGTCATTATTCCCTTCATTACCAAATAATGTTATCTCATTATTCGCTGCATTACTTTCGGCTTATGAATAATGACTTACCAATAATAACAGAAATAAGTGATTTTTGTTTTCAAAATCATTTTGGCAAATTTTCATATAATGCAATTTTGGCTATATGTAGGTTATTGTACAAGATTTATTTATATTTCAACATGTTTTTAAACAATACGTGCAGATTTGAATGAAAATACCAGAAATTAGAATCTGGCATGAGGAAATTGCTTGTTTCGAGATATATGCGCGACAATATGCAAAAAATCATTTTAAATGGCCATTTCTACATATCTACTACTTATTTTATAACTTATTGGTAATGCATTATTCAAGTACATAAAATCGAGCTACAAATACAAATTGTATGCTTTTCGGAAGTACTTTCCTCCAATGACATCCTCATGTTAAAATAATGAGAAAAGTGGCTAAATAATAAGTACTTACCATTATCGAACTTTGCTTATTCATCGGATTATTTGGCAATGAGAAATTTTGCTGGGACAGAACATGATTGCGATATGAATGAAGAATTTTCATTCAAGGATACATCTTAAATTAGTTATTCACGGATGGAATTGATATTTACTTAAAAATTATTAAGATTTTAGAAAACATTTTTTTTAAGTTGTATTTTGGAATCGTTCCACTGTGCTTGATGCAGTTTTTGTATTTGTTTTACTTTCAGAAATTATGTTATTGACTTAAATGAAATGAAATTTTTAATTTTCTCCGCTTGTGCTGACATTTACGGTAAATTAAATGCCGACATTTCTCGTTCACACATGTACCTATTTTTCTGTGTCAGTTATTGATTGAAACGCATTTGTCGTAAAAATTTTTAAAGTCATTTTATCTGAGCCTTTTTTTTGCGAAATAGTAAGTTATTTATTACACTTTGCATTTAAATACAAATATCCGTGAGTCGTAAATGTGTAAGTATTTTTAAGAGTTAATTAAAAAGTCAATCAACAAATGACGATTTAACGATTTTAAAAATGTTATCTGATTTATGTTTTCTATAGTCAGTTTATATGCTCCACCATAGATTCGCAACAAAAAGGAAACACATAGATCTATCTTTTGGTATAGATGTCGCTCTTAAATTTGCTTCTTTAAGCCATAAAGACCACATTTTCCAGATTCAGATTTTCTGTTAAATTTTGCAGTTCATGTTTGGTTTATATAAAAATACTGCACAACAATAAATTACCATGCCGGTCTAGGTTTTTATGTAGTTCACATATAGAGGTCGCTCTACAATATCTTTGGTTAAGCCGTAAATAATTTGACGGATACTTTGCATGTTTTTTTGTTCTACTAAAAATACTCTATAGTCACATAAAATCCCCATGTCTCTAACGTTGTTTCTTAAGAAGATATTATCAAAAAAATATTGACCTTAGTCGGAATGAAGTCTAATTACAGAAAAATAAAAAGTGATTTTTTCGAAAGTCGACTTAAGATAGATTTGAGTTGTGTGTGCTCTCAGATTCCTCTAACAATACTTTATACGAGTATTTACGTGATATTTTTATTTTTATAAGGTGTTTTTTAAAAATATATTAATAACAGTCGGATACACCGACATTAGACCGTTTATAGCACAAGATGCAAAAAGTGAAAGTTGCTGCGATCCTTGATTTCCGGACCAAAAAAGTTTCCATTTGGCCTAAAAGACTTCCAAAAAAAATTTTGTGCCGATCGGATAACCCTAGGGTCTGCCCAAAGTTCATTCAAAATTTAGAACACACTTTATAAGGGAAATATTTTTTTATTCAAAAATCCTATGTTTAAGTAAGTAAAATTACATTTCTTTGTATTATATAGTTTTTATATATTGAGATCGGTGAAAAAAAAAACAAAAAATACAATTATTTCAATATTATATTAGATCTGACTTGTTATGTGAGGGACATTTTCTACGATATTCTTCAATGCACTGTAATATAAATTGATTTTGCTCCTCGTCTTTCGTAAGTATTCTGTTGTAATCATTCATAAATTGTACACCGCGTTCAGCAGTGTCGTTAACAACAAACATATTACGACAAACATCGAGAGCATCTTGATAATCTTCATTTACTTCCCAAATGGATGGGTCATGCTTTAATAATTCAGTACTCAATCCAAAAGCACCGAAAAAATGTTTGGTTTTGTATGAGACGAAATCGCTCAAATTATTACACAGCAATAGTTTCGGGTCGGAGAATTTTCGATCGTTTTCCAGATTTACGACGGGTTCTGCCTAACCATTTTTCGTTTCTCTTCCAGCGAAACATCCAAATCGAAAAATGCCAAAGCCATTGATTCTGGGGCCAAATACAACAAATGATTTTTCCATTTCTTCAAAACCGCTTCAGACACATCTCGGTCGATTTCTTCGTATGCGATGGAGTCGTTCAACAAGTGTATATCTTGCATTTGTGCATGTAAACCACGGTACAGCCGCACGAGAAAAATACATTTATCCCGTAGCCCACTGGACTCTCGTTTTGTCAATGCAAACTGCTCTCGAAATAGGTATAGTTTTAAGGCATAAATGCCTTTTCCCATGAACCTTGCGTGGGATGTTGGACCAGGTGTTCGGAAGTTATCGCCGACACCACTAAGAAATTTTATTGTTAATTGTAATAGTTCCTTGTAATCAGCTCGGATTTGAGTTTCATTTAGCTGTTTAATGCATAATTTCTTAATGACTTCGCAGTCAGCATTACTTATTTTTGAGCTTACAGTTGGATCTTCGAGTCCATTTTTAAACGATTTGTGGTCGAGACTTACCCATACGGCAGCAAAACGATTAAAAATAGGCACTTCAGGACCACAAGTCGCCGAAAGTTTAACCTCAGACACATGTTTCAATACTATCTCCATCATGTGATGACGACATGGGAACTTGATTAATTTTCGATCTAATTTGTTCTGCAACAAAATGCACGATCCAGTGTTTTGACCTGTATTTGACGACGTGGTATCGAAAACCATGGCGGAAACTTTATTAGAAATATCCCAATTGATAAGTGTATCATGAACGACTTTGGCCATATTTTCTCCAGTACCAGCCGGGATTTTGGGAGCGCCCAAAAATTTTGATGTGCCTTCTATCTTCTATCAACGATTTTTCTGCCGAATAGCTCCGGCAACAGTTTTCCGTCCCAGTGAATAATCAATTAATGTACGTATAAAAAATAAAATACAAATTGATGGATTCGTAAAGCTTTAAATTATATATATGTTTAGATCTGAACTAAATTACTTTTGCAATGAATTCTGTTTGCACCTTCTCCGCTTCTCGCTTACGATTTTCTTTTCGTAGCTCATATATTGTAGATCGATTAATCACAAGCTCACCAACAGAGCTCAGAGGCGTCGCAGCATTATTCATTACAGTTATCACATCATGAGCGCATGCTATCAAAATATGTACAGCATATGAACAGCTAACCTTGGCCTTATCAAGGATATCATATCCGTATCCGAAATGCTATCATCGAAGTCATTTTCATTGTCGCTCTTATGTCTACATATGTACATTAGGGCGGGTTGATTGTTTTTCTTTTAAATCGTATAGCAAAAACGTAAACTACATAAAATTCTAAGAAAATTTTCCGAAGAAACCATGTACCTAAAATAAAATCCTAATCCGCGCCTCTCGACTTGAAAATTTATATGCCCGCCTTTGCCACAAAAACATAAATGTTGGGAAAAAAAAGCTTTTTCCAAAAAAAATCGATTTTTTTTTAATAAAATTGTTTAGTAAGGTAGTTATTTTGCATTTTATATCCATTCTACACCATATTCATTAAACAAATATTCACCCAAGTAAAAAAGTTAGTATATAATTTTATATTTAATATTTTTATAAGGAACATAGATAAAAAAATTTTTCTTTCATAATTTAATAAAAAAGATTGGAAATACAAAAAAATATTGCACTCAAAATTGTTTTCAGTATTTATAAAATAACCTTCCTTTGTTTCGATAAACAATTTTTATTTTATAATGCAAATAAAAACGTGAAACGTGTTCTAACTATTTTTTATATAGAACGCAAATCAGAGGAGATGCAAATTGGGGTTTAACTGCTTTTTTGATAATTGAATATTTTCATTAGTCTCAAGACAAATCCTTTATTGCATAAACTTTATAATATAACAAGTAAGAAAGTTTTAGTCGGGTAAACCAACTAAGGTATACCTCACTTTGTGAGTACTGTATAAAATACACGAACTAATCTGTCAATTTGTATAGGAGATACCAGAGGGGGATTAAAAAATACTCCTATTTTTCGCTAAACAGTAAACTTCAAATATATTGCACTGTATCGAATTGTAAGCGTTTATATGCACTGGTATATTAAAGTTATGACCTATTCAATTTTGGTATGATTTGGCCATTTTGTGTGGGAGGTACCAAAAGGGGCGTGGCAACTTCACCCATTTTTCACTGGATTGTAGGTACTATGAAACCATTGTACAAAATTTCAAGTCTTTTTGTGCATAGGTATTCAAGTTATAAGCTGTTAAATTTTGGAGCAAAATGGTCCATTTGTGTGGAAGGTACCAAAAGGGGCGCGGTAACTTCGCCCATTTTTCTTGAGGT
This sequence comes from Eudasyphora cyanicolor, assembly GCA_963930755.1. Lineage (NCBI taxonomy): Eukaryota > Metazoa > Arthropoda > Insecta > Diptera > Muscidae > Eudasyphora > Eudasyphora cyanicolor. Next base: position 118,023,041 of record OZ005736.1, read on the forward strand.
GATAGTGACTAATAAAATAATATTATGTGTAGAATTTCAGAGGATTCAAATAAGTAGTATAGAAGTTATTAAATAATCAATAATTCACTTAATATTAACACTTTGTGGGGGAGGTACTAGAAGGAGAGGACCAATATGGCCCATCTTCGAACTTAGCCGGAGATAGAAACAAATATTACCACATATCAAATTTGAAGTCAATCAGTTACTCCTTTCGAGAGTTATCGTGAGCACCATCCAGCAGAAAGACAGACAGACGGACGGACATTGCTCATTCGACTAAAAACGACCTAAAACGGATATCCGCCAAACATACTTAGGGTCTTATGTCACTCCTTCGATGTGTTACACTTTTGGCCCGTAGAAAATGATATATACCCTCGTATCACTAAATTGAGGGTGTAATAAAACATAATATATTTCAAAAAAGAAAATAGTTTTAGCGAAAGAAGAGGAAAAAAAATTTTCAAGTCGAGAGGCGCGGATTAGGTTTTGATTTTAGATCCAAGGTTTCTTCGGAGAATTTTCTTAGAATTTAATGTAGATTACGTTTTTGCTATACGATTAATTTTGTACATATATGCCTGAGGCTATGTCGCTGTGCATGCATGCCCTGTCATGACGTAAAATTCAAATGAAAACTGCTGTAACTTTTTCGTTTTTCGGCCGATTTTGATTGTTTACGACTTGTAAGAAAGAAAATGTTATTCAAAGATCATTTAAAAAGTTTTCATGCTAATAAAATATTTTTTAATTACTTGAACATGTGACATTTGATTAAAACCCAAATTTTGTTCATGTAAAGTGAGTTTTGAGTTTTCAAACAACTTTGGGCATACCTTCGCGTTATCCGATCGGCACCAAATTTTTTATTGGAGGTTTGTATGGACATTCGACATTAAGTGACCCAAAACGGATATCCACCCAACATACTTAGTGTCTTAGGTCACTCCTTCGATGTGTTACACTTTTGGCACGTAGTAAATGATACACTGGGGAAAATCGCAAGTTTTTTTAAATCTATCTTCTATCTATATTAGGGATGTAACGAATATTGCGAATGCGAATTATTTGCATCATTTTAACATTCGCTTTCGCAAAAACCATCTTTGGATTATTCGCTGTCGCATTCGCTTTCGCAAAAATATATTTCAGTATTCGCTTCCATTTGTTAAAAGTGTTATAAGGGCGGTTAAATTTTAAGGGCAAATGTTGATTTTGAATAAAACACAAATTATTTAGGAAATTATTGTAATTTCTTTTTATTATGATAATTTTGGTATGGTTCAATTATGTATGGAACAAAATATCGGTCAAATGGCCGCCGCGACCTCGGCGACACACCTCCATCCGATGGTCCAAATTTTATCTCATCCAAATTTAATTATCTCATCCTTTAGCTCTTGAATTGTTGCTGGCTTATCGACGTACACCCTTTCTTTCAAATAACCGCAAAGAAACATCCATCCATATCTTCCAATTCGGGCCATAAAAAGTTCGTTATCATCTCACGATAGCGAACAACATTCACAGTAACTGCCTGACCGGCCTCATTTCGAAGAAGTATGGCCCGATGGCGCCAGCCCATAAGCCGCATAAGCAAACTGGGCGAGCATGCACAGGTGTTTCCACATTTCCTATAGACTCGGTTTGCTGAAATTTGCGTACAATTCTCCCGATTGTGGATACATTTGGTCGATTATGCTAATAAAAAACCAGTAAGGAAAGGCAGAAAGTCGGGCGGGGCCGACTATATAATACCCTATACCACCTAACAATGCGATAAGGTTCACTGCCATAATAATTTGGAATAATTGGTAAATGGGTAGAAACATATTATCTAATTCTGAAACAATAATCGCTAAATTAAGCAATATTCGTTCCTAAATTGAGAAACATCTTTCTGGAAAATTTTAATGATCGGAAATAAAATACAACTTCTATAGCGGTTTGATACCAAATCAGGAGCGCTTACATGTCAAATCGGGGGTAACATATATATGGGAGCTATATCTAAATCTGAACCGATTTTTTATTTATTTATTTATATGAATTACAATACAAAGTAAATGTATATTCTAATTTTAAGGACCAGGGAAAGGCCGGGTTACAAAGACCATATGGCTGAATTTTGCAGCGACAGACCAGAGCCTCTGGTGGGAATCGAACCCACGACCCCCAAACTCATAGGCGAGTACGCTACCAACTCGCCTACTGGGGCGCTCATTTCATGTAATAAGAAACCTCTTTCTGCCGAATTTCGCACTGATCGGATATAAAATACAGTTTTTACAGCGCTTACATGTCAAATCGGGGGTAACATATATATGGGGGCTATATCTAAATCTGAACCGATTTTCTCCGAATTTAGCTGTATTCCTTTATGTAATAAGAAACCTCTCTTTTCCGAATTTCGCACTGATCGGATATAAAATAACATTTTTACAGCGCTTACATGTCGAATCGGGGGTAACGTATATATGGGGGCTATATCTAAATCTGAACCGATTTCTTCCAAATTTAACAGTGTTCATTCATATAATAAGATAACTCTTTCTGCTGAATTTCATACTGATCGGATATAAAATAAAGTTTTTACAGCGCTTACATGTCAAATCGGGGCTAACATATATATGGGGGCTATATCCAAATCTGAACCGATTTTAACCAAATTAAATAGGGATCGTCCTTGGGCCAAAAAAAGATATGTGTAAAGTTTCGTCAAGATCGGGCCGTAATTGCGACCTGTACTTTGATTACAAGAATACATCTACAGACGGACAGACAGACGGACATAGCTAAATCGACTCAGAAAGTGATTACAAGTCGATCGGTATAATAAACAATGGATCTATCTCTTCTCCTTTTGGGTGTTACAAACAAATGCACAAAGTAATAATACCCTGTACCACAGTGTGGTGTAGGGTATAAAAACATCACGAAGTGCACGAAATGCATTTTGATTTGAACGCCCATTTTCGTAAAAGGCTTAAAAAACTTTAACGCGCTGCTCTATTGTGTATCTTTCCATGGTTCAAATTGAGTTAGCCTGAAATTGAGAAATGTCAAATGAAATGCAGAAAACAACTTGACGTTTAGGTGTGGTTCACATTCAACATCGGCCCTTACAATATAACCACCCTTTATCTTCTTATTCGCTTCACTCATTTTGAAGATATTAATACCAATGAAACCTCTTCCACTTTTCTTCAAAACAGTTGAAAAATATGCTTGTCCTTGTGGTAACAGGAGGTAAAAATATGGAAAACATTCTTAATACTTGAATATCCTGGAAAAGTATCAATTTATTACTATTATTCGCATTCGCTTTCGCAAAAATGCATATTTCACTATTCGCTTTCGCATTCGCAAGAAATACATTTCAATATTCGCTTTCGCTAAAGTCACTTTCGTTACATCCCTAATCTATATATATATGGACAATTCCAAAGAAAACCGACCCACTCCGAATATTTATGGATTTAGATTTCAATGAAATTGTACACGCGTATACCAGAAGACCATGCAGACTTAAATTTTTTTCCAAATTCATAACGGTTTTGATTTTAGTGAGGGCCCAATTTGGTCACCTACAACATTTTCTTACAAATTTTGCTTTTTTAAAGTCTACATAACATTTGGACGGAATATCAGATTTGAATGACATAAGTACCATTCCAAGTATTTTAACATCCTCTCTAAGAATTATAAATAAGTAATTTATTTTTGTCTATTAAGGACATCAAAAGGACAAAAATGTCCTTGCGTTTATGCCGAATGCGAGAAAAGAAAGCGAAAAAGAAATAAAAACACAAGAAGGTTTTAATATTTTCTTATATTTTTCATAAGTTTGTTTTTATTCGACCTTTTTAATATCCAAATTGTTTTAAGTAATAGTCAAGCTCGAGGTCAATTTTAGGATATACTTTTTATTCAAATTTAAATTTTATTTATCCGATATTTCGCAATTTCCTTGAATTGCTTCATCAGGGATGTTCTACAACTATTAAACAGAAATTAATGTTATTATTATCACAGATTTTTAAATATTATTAACTAAATAAGTATAAATAATTATTTGTAAATAACAGGTAAACAAAAAAAAAACAGACACAACTAAGCGACACAGACACAAAAAAAACGTAAAGCTAGCGTAGTATCACTACTCTCGTCTGTTGTAAATATTGCACTGTTGTTACATTCGTATTGCACATTGACCGGTGGTCATTCGTTGTTTCGTTTTTCTAATTAGGTTTCGGTAACTGTGAGCGATGTTTTCCGTATCTGTCTTGAAGTACATTCTCTTCGTCTATAATAAAATGTCCAAGTGCCAATCGGTTTGAGGTTTTTTTATGTTGTTGGTTATAACGAATTTTACCTTTAGACAAATGGTACAGCGAGATGTACTTAATCGAGTGAGGTTAAGATAACGATTACAAATTAAGGATTAAGGTAAGATGGAGAAAGTTGGCGACGCACAATGGGTAAAAACGCGCTCATAGCAGTATTTTCTATCTCATGACTATACCGTTAGAGATAGAGTCCTACGGTTTGGACCATCTTCAAGAGAATTCTTTGGAGAAGAAATTGGTGTACCAGATTTTATTTTACTGTTACCATGTATCGCACAGTGGGGCTACAAAAGCGACTTTGTGGAAATTAGTGTGAAAATCAGAATATTGTACCAACTTCAGTGATCTTGATTTTATATTAAAGCTGACAAAATTTAGTTCAAAATCTATTTGAGTTACTTAAATGTGTGTTGCTTCGTTTTAAATATATAGACCATTGAACTTCAAAGTCTACAAAACCAATGTTTTTGAGATTGAAACCAAAACAACATAAATAGGATAAAATTGCAAGCTGCAATATTTTTGAAAGCTGAAGTTTTTCACTAATGCAATTACACAATGGGACGTCGCTTGTTAATAAGAGAAAAGTTAAATTAAAAACAAAAAAATAATCGGTCCACCCTAATATACATAAACTGTTTAACTATATTTTTATAGTTTTTGTAGAAGAAGTATACTATAAAAATTACACATATAATAATAATAATATTAATTTGATTGATAATTTTGATCGTAGATCTCTACAAACTTGCAAGCGGACTTGTACCGGTCTTATTTATTATCCGATTTTGCCGAAATTTCGTAAAAGTTATTTTTTTGAACCAAGAAAATAGGTCCATATGTTTCGGGAAAATCGGTTCATAGATAGATGTAGCTCCCACACATATTTTCTTTATTTAAAGTAAAAAAAGGACATATTTAAAGTACAAAAATCGGCCATAATCGCAATAAGTCGCAGATAAACTAGATACCGTTGGATTCACCACTAAGTCACCTCTTTTCTCTATGTCATATCGTAGTGATTCCACGTGATCCAAAAAAGTTGTATCCCATTTACTACGGATAATTTTTTTGAAAAACAAAAAACACGGTATTTTTGCTTTGAAATATCTCTTCATTTAAAGACGTTAAAAATATGTTTTATACACAAAAATTTAGATGAATATAACCTTATTATATGTTGCAAGTCCGATCGCATTTCACTAAGAAACGAGAATTCTACAAGCAGATTAGTATATACATTTTATCATCGCAATTTTATTTGCATTTATTAGTAAAAAAGACAACATTTTTAAGGTCATAACTCGGAAGCGCCCAGAGATATTTTCATAAAATTTTAATGTATTTTCATTAAATGTTATCCACAATAAAACAACATTCCCAAAAAACTGATTTTTAAAAGTTGTTTTCAAAGTCCTATGCGCGCATATTTAATCATATTTTCCCATCGTGCGACGTCGGCGCAAAAGCTACTAGTTACTCGTTAAAATCTGACAATCACAATTACAAGGATGGAGTAATCGGGAGCCAACAGATTTTAGCGAGTATATTGGTACGAAAATTAGGACATTATGTACACCGAAAGACATTAAAGGGACAATTCATGTTTGTACTTAAACACCTTGTTTACTTATCATGAAAAGCATATTTTAAATTTTTTCGTTTAATTTGTAAAAACAATTAAGAAAGTAAACAAACAAAGGTATTTTGTAGGAAAAGCATATTTTCAATTTGTTTCGTTTAATTTGTAAAAACAAGTAAGAAAGTTTCAGTAGGGTAAACCAACTAAGGTATTTTGTCGGGTAAACCAACTAAGGTATACCCTCACTTTGCGAGTAATATAATATGGAATAATACACGAATTAATGTGTCAATCTGTGTGGGAGGTAGCAGAAGGGGTTTAACAAATACACTTATTTTTCGCTGAACAGAAGATACTTTAAATACATTGCGATGTGCCGAACTGTAAGCGTTTATGTGCACTAATATACTAACGTTATAAGCTATTCAATTTTTGTATAATTTGACAATTTTGTGTGGGAGGTACAAAAAGGGGGGTGGTGGTAACGCCCACAGGACTATAGGTACTTCAAAAGCGTTACACTGTGCAAAATTTTGTAGTTTTTTCGTGCATTGATACTCACGCTATAAGCTTTTAAATTTTTGTACAATTTGGTGGCAATAACGCCCATTTTTCACTGGACTGTAGGCGCTATAAAAGCATTAACCTGTGCAAAATTTCAACTATTTTTGTGCACTGTTATTAATGTTATAGCTGTTAACTTTTTGTACATAATGGTCCCTTTGCGTGGGAGGTACCAAAAGGGGCGGGACCACTAGACCCATTTTTCTCAAGCGACAGATATACTAATACTATATGTGGAATTACAGGAGATTCGGATAAGTAGTATAGAGTTTATTAGATATACTAATACTATATGTGGAATTACAGGAGATTCGGATATGTAGTATAGAGGTTATTAGAGAATCAATATTTCAAAAAATTTTAACCCTTTGTGAGGGAGGTATTAGGAGGAGTGGACCAATATGGCCCATCTTCAAACTTAGCCTGATATAGAAAAAAATATTATCCCATAACAAATTTTAAGTCAATCAGTTACTCCTTTCGAGGATTATGGTGCGCTTCAGCCAGACGGACGGACATTGCTCAAATGACTTAAGATGGCTAATATATGATATGTACCCTCGTCACACTAAAGTGAGGGTATAATTACCCACAAATTTTACCGCAAAATTTCAGCATGGGTTATTCATGGGGTAAAAAATACGAATCAATTAGGGTCTGTCAAATGGACTGAATGGTGCTAACGATAACTCTGAAAAGGACTGACCGAATGACTTAAAATTTCGTACGTTATAATATTTTATTCAAACCCAGTTTATGTTTGATGGACAACCATATCAGCCTACTCCTTGTGGTACCTCGCCCACAAATGGTTAAAATTGTGTGTCATGTTAAAGATCTTATAACTTCTATACTACTGATGGGTATCCTGTAAAATAACATACATAACAAAAATGGGCGAAAATGCCGCTCCCTTTTTGGTACCTCCCACACAAAGGACCAATTTGTACAAAATGTTGAAATAGTAATCATTTTGCGGCTTCTATAAGCTGAACAAAAATGGGCTAAAATGCCACGCCCCTTTTGGTAATCCCACACAAAGGGACCAATTTGTACAAAATGTTGACAGCTTATTACATTAACACCAGCGCATACAAATACTTGAAATGTTGTGCAGTGTAATGTTTTTATAGTAAATACATACAGTCTAGTACAAAGAGGGCGTTATTGCCACGCCCCTTTTAGTAACTCTCACACAAATGGTCGTCTAATATACGCATGTAAAATTTCATTGAAATCGAAAGGGTCAGACATCAAAATTGTAATTTGTGGGTCGTTTTATTTTGGAATTACGAGAATATTAATAGGATATACACTTTTAAATAACTTCTTCTATACCTCCAATATAAGAAACATTCATAAACCTTTTTCGCCACAAAATTAAAAAATATTTTTTTTTTGACAATACTACTTCAAATGGCCATAACTTTAGCAGTATTGGGTATATCATATAGCAAATTTTGTTGACAATTCAGAAAGCTTGATGTGAAAGAAATCGGTGCGAATTCTACTCCTGGACAGAGTGAAAAAATTAAAAAAAAAATAATTTTCAACTGCAAATAACTCGAGAACTGTATGAGATACCCTTATTTCTAAAAGCCTTTTGCATACCTCAGCTAGTAGAAAGCACAAAAACATACATTTTTAATTTTTTCTTGTTGACTAAAAAGTTTATAAAAAGTTACTAAATGGTAAAATAAGGTTTCTATATAATTTTTTGTTGAAAAAATTCCAAAATGTTATGGGGATTTGAGATTGTAAAAAGTTGAACAAATTGAAATTTTGGCTTTTACGAAATTTTTAATTGATCTTGAACAGCTGAATCGATTTTTACAAAGTTTAAATTTAAAAAGAAAACATAAAGGGTAATTTTTTTGTGGATTATTTTTTTAAATTACTAATTTTTTTCGACATTATGTTTAAACACTTTAATTTTAAATAATTTCTTCCCCTTCGAAGAAGAAAAATGTCAAAAATTTCCAGACCTGTTATAGTATTTCGCCCATAACATTTACAAATATTGAGTCCCCAAAATTGTTTGGATTTGTGGGTGTCTGGTGCATATTCTGTTCATATTTGAATTAAATTAAAGTATTAAAAAAAATTATTCGAATTTTTTTATAAATTAAAAAAAGTCAACAGAAAAGGCCCATTATGTTCTCTTTCATACGACGTAAACTTTTTAAAAATCGGTTCAGCCGTTCAAGAACAATTAAAAATTTCCTAAATCCTAAAAATTATTTTTTCTTAATTTTTGCAAATTTTAAATCCCAATAAAATTTTGGGAAAAACATTGTTTACAAAAATAAATGATAACGAGGTATTATCTTAGCATTCAGCAAATTTGTAGGCAAAACTGAATTATAACACCGGCCGACAAAAAATAAATTTCTGTTTTAATGCATAGATTCTGGTGCATAGATTCACTTTTACAACTGACAAAATCAAGCGGTGAAAACCGTGCTAAGTTAGCTACAAATTTTAAAAATATTTATAGATTTTCTTCGGAATGTGCTTATTTTATTTATGGCCGAGCAGATTTTACGATAAAATATATGCCTGACCAGACGCCTATACGGTTTCATGCGTTTGTATGGCAAAAAGGGTACCGTAACTTTGAATTTCTAAGTATGTTCGTATATTATTTTGGTCTTTAGACTAAATGTAAAAAAAAATATTTTTTATTATTATTTTTTATTAATTTTGTGGATTGCATGAAAAACAAGTATAATCAACTTTAGATTGTAGTTGGCACACAGGATTAGTGCATTTGGTGCAGTAAGAACGTGTCTTCCTACGCAGTTTTCGTCTTGCGTGAAACAAATTCTGCAATCTTTTCTGGAACTCAGTGTACTAGGGCCGCTTTGTTGGTTAGGCAGCATGTTGCTGGGAATATTCAACGGCCTTCCAAAGAAAGATTCAATGGCCAAACGGGTTGAATGTTGTCCCAAAATATGGTTGTTGTTCGTGCGATTTTCAGTATTAGTAAGCACCAATTGTTTACTCAGCGTGTTCAAGAACAATCGTCGCTTCTCTTTTATGGTTCCTTCTATATTCTCATTGCATATGATGTAAGCGGCTAATCTCATGACGTCTATCATGTTGCAAAAAAATGCTAATGGCCAACGTCTGGTTGACCATTTTGTGGAGTAATGCCTTACCATTTGGTCCATTGTATCAACGCCGGTCTTTGTTGAATTGTAAAATAATATAGTTTCCGGTTTGTTTGCTACGCCTTCAACTTTCTTGGTGTAGTGCACAGTGGATAGTAGATTTACTGCTTTGTTCTTCTTTGGAACGTAGCTGCACAGTGATATAAGGTTATCATAGAGACCGAACACAGATGAAAGCACTGGCCGTTTGCTGTCTTTTTTCACTTCTTTGGGAAGACACCTTTTGTTGGATCTAATGGTGCCAACGTATGCTAGTCCAATCGATGAAAGACGTTTAGGTGCGTCTAATGTTGTAAAGAAGTTATCAGCAATAATAGTTCTGCCGCTGTTGGTGTATCGATTAGCCAAACTCATGAGTACATTTTCGCCTTGGTTTGTCTCTCGTTCTTCTCCCTCCTTACCAGTGTACAGTTTTACTTGCAACGGATGTATTGCGTGAACTTTGTGCGCCCACGGTATGGAAATAGCTGTGATTGTTCTTCAAGAAGTTCCATATGTCGCGAATGGGAGCAGCTTTGTCGGTTTGTTGACGAAATGCGCGCGTACGACTATCGTCAAATCGAATACAGCGCATCAAAGTAACAAATCGTCTATATGACATGGCTGCACGGAATATTGGAAGTGCATCAGTTTGCCACATCAATCTTGAGAGCTGCATAGTATTATGACTGACACCAAAAGCCAATATTATCCCAATAAAAGCGTCAAGCTCAACACTTGTCATATCAACCCATACTCGTGGTGTGCAGTTTGCATTTTCTGCGTTCCATTTGCGTGTATGTTGATGATGAACGTAATATTCGGTGAAAAGAAAAGCTTGAACACCTCAAGCGGAGTGGTCAGGTTTGTTTTTGGTCCACCTCCGAAACGCATGATGTTGTGCTGGCGGAATCTCACTGTAGCGGGTTCAGCTGTACTCCACTTGGTACCTATCTTTTCAAAGCAAAAAACCGTCTGCAGCTTGAGTTGGTGCATTCTCACTTTCTTCTTCGGATTATTCATCGCTGTCGAATATTTCATTTGCTCCAATTTCCGAGGCGTCATCTTCGGGCACAAAATCTGTATTTTCACCGCTTTGGTCTTCAAATAAATCAAGATCTTCGTCTGCTTCTGTGTGAAGTGCGAAATAACGCTGTAACGCTGATGATAGTTGTTGTTGGAAATTATCAGTAAGGCTGCCTGTACGCGTATTGTACACAAATTCTAACAAATTCTAAATCCTCTGCCATAATAATAGTAATAATTTCACTTTAGTTTCCGCACAACAAATTTATATTTCGGACTGTCGATGTTGTATGTTCAGCATTCAATAATAAACTAACTGAACTCAAAACCAAAATCACAAACGAAAGAAAGAAATAAGAGAAAAAATAACACAGAAACTACCTGGAAGTAAACCTATGTATTGAATTCACAGAAAAACAACCCAAAATGTGTATAATAATAACTTATTTCATACAAATTGTATAGGGGTCTGGCCAGGCAAATCCGCTGAACGGATGGAAATGGTATTGTAAGAAGTTCAGGAAAGTTTTAATTCTTTAAAACACATCGAAAAATGTAACACATTGAAGGAGTGACCTAAGGCCCCAAGTATATCAGGTGGAAATTCGATTTGGTTCATTTTAAGTTATTTGAACAATGTCCGTCCGTCTGTTTTCTGGCTGGTGTGCACGATTACTCTTGAAAGGATTAACCGATTAACTTCAAATTTGGTATACGGTAATATCTTCTCCGGCTAAGTCCGAAGATGATCCATATTGGTCCACTCCTTCTAGTACCTCCCCCACAAAGGGTTAACATTTAGTGAAATATTGATTCTTTCATAAAATCTATAGGGTAATTCCAAAATAAATCGACCCACTCTGATTTTTTATGAACTTCGATGTTGCTGAAACTTTGCACGCGCATACTGCAAGATGATACAAAATTTTGACAGTTTACCGTTTGTCAAAATTTATAGCGGTTTAGGGTGTCAAAGTGGGCATCTACATTTTTTTTTTTAAATAAACTATGTTCAAATCGTCATAACTTTAGAAAGAAGGTCAGATTTAAATGAAATAAGTACCATTTTAAAGATATTAACGTTCTTTCTAAGTATTACATGCAAAAGATATCTAAATGTTTATTAAGGTTACCAAAAGGACGAAAATGTCCCTAATCCTTGATTATCCTGAAAAAAGTATTTTCAATTTTTTTATTTTACTTCAGAATATTACCCCCATATTTACCCATAAAATACAAAATTTTCAGAATGGGTGCTCAATAGGTCCAAAAGATATGACTTAAATAATGTCCGTCTGTCTGTCCGTTTGACTGGATTATGCGAACGATATCTCTGAAAAGGAGTGACCGAATGACTTACAAATTCGTATGTGGTATTATTTTCCTCAAATCGACCTAATGTTTTGAAGTGGCCCATGTCGGACCCCTCCTTGTTGTACCTCCCCCACAAAGGGTTAACATTATGTGACATGTTAAAACTCTTATAACTTCTATACTACTCATGGGAAACCAATGACAATTTCATACCCAGTAATTATTTCATGGGCAAATGGGCAAAAATGTCACGCCCCTTTTGGTACCTCAAACACACAAAAGGACCAATTGGTACTACAAGTTAAAAGCTTATAACACTAATTCCAGTGCCAAAAAATACTTGAAATTTTGTACAATGTAATGATTTTATAGTACCTTCAATTAAGTGGGCGTTATTGCCACGCCCTTTCTGGTACCTCCCACACAAATGTAACAATTTTTGAATTACCCTATACTACTTACTCGAATCTTCTGAAATTCTACACATAGTATTAGTTTCTACATATAGTCGCTATCACCTCCAGAATTGAAAAAATTGGCGAACGGTACCTCCCACACAAATGGACCATTTTGCACCAAAAGTTAACTGCTTATTGCTTTAATATCCGGAGAATAGTGGACGATACTGGAACGGTTTATAACTTTAATGCCAGTGCATACTTTTATAATTTCTGTTATTAAATGCAATTTAAGTTGATAATAATTTAATTAAAAAATATATATATATATATATGAATAGTCGGTTTACCCGACTGAACTTTCTTACTTGTTTTCTGAGCCCTTGGCTTGACTCTAGTTCTCGATTTTATTGTAAAATCTGATCGGTAATGAATGAAATTAGCAAAATCCATGCTTCATACTTTCAGCGGGTTCGACAAAGAAAATAAAGTTATAAAGAAGTTCCGTCAAGTAGCAAGTAGTCTATCAGTGACGAACGAATAGAAATTTGATTTCAGCGAGTGATTTTTTTGCGTATTTCAAGGCCGATTTCCGAGATTTTTTTGAAAATTAATATCGATCGTTATATACCAAAAAAGTTAAAAAATACTCCAGAAAGCTATATTTTTCACATTTAAAAATCATTTCTATTCGTTCGTAACTCACGCAAATGTAAACAAAGTCACGACGGAACATCTGTGTAATAGAGAGTCTGTGGGTTCGACGACTATGTAACAATATCTTTTTTTGTGTCCGAGATCTAAGAGCTTTTTATATAGACCTAAAAGCTTTTTTTTATTTTAAACCAGTAAGGAAAGGCAGAAAGTCGGGCGGGGCCGACTATATAATACCCTACACCTACCTAACAATGCGATTAGGGTCATTGCCATAATAATTTGGAATAATTGGTAAATGGGTAGAAACGTATTCTAATTCTGAAACGATAATCGCTAAATTAAGCAATATTCGTTCCTAAAGTGAGAAACATCTTTCTGGAAAATTTTAATGATCGGACAACTTCTATGGCGGTTTGATACCAAATCAGGAGGAACATATATATGGAGCGTTAATGTAAATCTGAACCGATCTTCCCTGAATACTTATTCATGTAATAAGAAACCTTATTCTGCCGAATTTCGCACTGATCGTATATAAAATACAGTTTTTACGGCGCTTACAGGTCAAATCGGGGGTAACATATATATGGGGGCTATATCTAAATCTGAACCGATTTCTTCCAAATTTAATAGTGTTCATCCATATAATAAGAAACCTCTTTCTGCCGAATTTCATACTGATCGGATATAAAATAAAGTTTTTACAGCGCTTACATGTCAAACCGGGGGTAACGTATATATGGGGGCTATATCTAAATCTGAACCGATTTCTTCCAAATTTAATAGTGTTCATACATATAATAAGAAACCTCTTTCTGCCGAATTTCATACTGATCGGATATAAAATAAAGTTTTTACAGCGCTTACATGTCAAATCGGGGCTAACATATATATGGGGGCTATATCTAAATCTGAACCGATTTTAACCAAATTCAATAGGGATCGTCCTTGGGCCAAAAAAAGATGTGTGTAAAGTTTCGTCGAGATCGGACCATAATTGCGACCTGTACTTTGATTACAAGAATACATGCACAGACGGACAGACAGACAGACAGACGGACATAGCTAAATCAACTCAGAAAGTGATTCTAAGTCGATCGGTATAATAAACGATGGGTCTATTTCTTCTCCTTTTGGGTGTTACAAACAAATGCACAAAGTTATAATACCCTGTACCACAGTGTGGTGTAGGGTATATAAATTGTTAACTTAAATTCCAACTTTCATGGAAGTTACCTTTAGTATTTGGACCATATTTTTGAGGTATAACCTCGATAAAGCCGGGATACCATTTAAACTAAAGGAACTTATGAAGACTAGAACGGACGTTTAGTAACTGTCGTTAAAACAATTAGAAAAAAATAGATTTTTTTCAAACAAAAAATAGTTTTTTGCTGGTACGAAAAAACCATAAAAAATAGAAAAAAACGCAAAAAATGCATATCTGCAAAAAAATCATGGATAAATTGTGACATATTGTAAAAATAGGGAAAATAAAAAAATAATTTGTCATAACGCCCATTTTTTAATATACTAAGTAGACGTACTACAGTAGTAAAATATATACTCGTATGTACGGACATTTCTGTGTTTGAGCTCTGACAAACAGCGAAGATAAAGGGTAGATAAAATGTTTTTAATATATCGGTAAATGTTCGCATGCGGAGCAGCGGGTGCCTACTTGTTTTGAATAAAATGAGACTATTCCGAAGATAATGGATGCATAATTGAAAAGCGAGCAAAACCGTCACATTCCTTGAAATTCTCACTTCATTAGTAACAGAAAAGAAAACAAAATTGGACACTCACAATTCAGACCCAAAAATCGTGTCGACCGGCGTAAAAGGTTAATATTAAAAATTCTGACCAATATAAGACTATCATTAGAAAAAGGAGCCGTTCTCACCCCGAGATTTTTTTGCATGATTTTCTTAAACATTGTAATTAACAACAACAGTGAAATTTCCAACACATTCTTCAACAATTGTCGTATATCACTTTAGAAACCACTTTTCAGTTTGCCACATATAATTCAAGGAAATGTGAAAGCAGTCAGGAAATTGGTACTTAAACATACTTCTTCAGTTACATCATTTGTGCGTAAATAACCATTTTCAAAATATTTTCGGCTAGAAGAGTGAATGCTTCATAATCGCATTTGTGTGCCCATTTCTATTGAATATTGCCATTTGCTGGGGGGAGAGGTGAGGTCAGAAATAAGTCTTCGAATTTAATTAAAATATAGACACTGAAGCATAATAAATTCCAATTTTCAAATGTTTGCAAGTAAAAACATATTTAGTTATTAGTTGGAGCTCTATCGGTCTGTTATTTGTGAATATTCATGCCGTTCAATCGTATAGTTTTCCCCCACTTTTTTTTGCTGTAAATTCTTATGTCCATTGGTCGAAAGTAATTCGATTGGTTTGTTACAAGTTGCTCTTATGCTTGGTCTTCTGTGTTGTGGGTTGGATGGCGTTTGGCTCCCTTTGCCTACCCTACGCTCCCCTCTTCCGACAACTCTTGAACGCGGACGAGGTTGTAAGCGATGCCTCAAATGAAGAAACTTTAATGAGTTTTCTCGTTTCCAACCACAAAACCACTAAACCGGAATATAACATAAAGTTTTGCTCTTTTTTGTGTATGAGGAACTCTGCTCTGGTCTGGAATGTATGTATGGCACCGTTTGCCTACAAAAATATTGGCAACTTGTAACACTCTGTGAGCAATTCCACACAGAATTAGCTATGTATTTTTGGGTAATTTTTCGGATTTTAGTGAAACTATGTAGTTAGGGACATAAATACTGTTACAAAATTGAACACACCCATTACAGTAGTGGAATTGAACACCATTACCACGTGGATTAAGAAACCTAGCCTCTGTAGCGTTAGTTTGCAACGGGAATTCAAAATTGCTTCAGTTTTCGCCATGGAGTGGTCAGGTAATGAGAACCGTATCGTTGTTATATTGTTTTTATACCCTAAACCACACTTTGGTCCAGGATATTATGCGTTTGTGCATTTGTTTGTAACACCCAGAAGGAGAAGAGATATCCCCATCGTTTATTATACCGATCGACTTGGAATCACTTCCTGCTCTTTTTGGCCAAAGGATCCCTATTGAAATTGGTCAAAATCGGTTCAGATTTAGATAGAGCCCCCATATATATGTTACCCCCGATTTGACATGTAAGCGCTGTAGAAACTGTATTTTATATCAGATCAGTACGAAATTTGGCAGATAGAGTTATCTTATTACAGAAATAAACACTGCCAAATTCGGGGAAAATCGGTTCAGATTTAGATATAGTCCCCATATGTATATATGTTTCACCCGATTTGACATGTAAGCGCTGTAGAAATCGTATTTTATATGCGATCAGTACGAAATTCGGCAGAGAGAACTTTCTTATTACATCAATGAACACTATCAAATTCTGGGAAAAACCCCTTCAGATTTAGATATAGCCTCCACATATATGTTTAAACCCGATCTGTACGAAAATTGGCAAATAGAGTTTTCTTATTACATGTATGAACACTGTCAAATTCTTATCGCAATGCCCATTTCCGCATTGTTAGGAAGGCGTAGGGTATTATATAGTCGTAGGGTATTATATAGTTGTTGAAAAAATTAACATATTCAAAACGTTCTGCCCACTTGGGACTAGTCTCATGATCATCTACAGGTACATAAAACTGCTTGAGGAGACTGGAGATGTCAAAGACCGCTTCCGGTCGGGAATGAAACATGCAAACGCCTTTTGGTGTACGACGCTGATAACTTGCACAAAAAAATCTTGTTCACATATGAAACAAATTTTACCCTGGAAGAAAACTTCAACAAACGAAGTGATATAATGTATGCACGGTCGTCTATGGAAGCATCTGAAGTGATTTCACATGTCGAAAAGGTTCATCAAAGCAGCTTCAATCGTGGTTTGATAGGGTGTCTCTTACGATGTCAGTGACCCGACTCTGTGAACAAAGAGTCAAAACATTGGCCAAAAATTACCAAGAAACCGTTTTGGAAGCTGTTGTGAAACCTCTTAACCATTCCCTATTCCAAAACCAGGCATGGACTTTCAAGTAGGATTCTGCGGCTGCACATAATGCTAAACTGACCTAGACATGGCTTTAAAACAATTTGTCAGCATTCATTTCTTCTGATGAATGGCTTTCTGGCAGACCTGATTTAAACCCACTGGATTACAAATTTTTGATAGGAAAAGGTCTGCCACAAAAGATACTGCAACATGCTCCGATTCAGGCTGTGGACACTTTCCCAAAGGAACGAGATGCGTGCGGCGATTGATGATTGGTCAGTGTGATATAAGGCATGTGTGAAGGCCAAAGGTGGACATTTTGAATGAGTGCTTGCTTTTTTTATGGAATATATGTCAATAAATTTATACAATAAATTTTATACAAAAAGGATTCATTACTTTTAATACTAATATTATAGCATAAAATGTGTGTAACAGTATTTATGTTCCTACTAAGTATATTGGGTTCAGTTATGTGTAGAGTGATCAAAACCGGTTTAAAATAAACCGGCCCACCGGTTTTTTGCTTCCACCGTCCCCGGTTTTTCGCAAAATCATGAATTTCGAACAACCGGTGCAACCGGTTTTTTTCGTTTGTTTCCTCCGGTTTTCCGGTTTTTTATTATCACTAAAATATTAAAAATTATTTACAACTTTATATGCAAAATATCACAAATTAAGATAATAATATGAAAGATCTCCTTATATGGCCTAAAAAGACTCGGCAACTTTGCTAGAATCCGAAGCCATTCACCAATTTCTATACAAATTACAAAAATTTAAAGAAAATAAATGATTCATACGCGCAGAAGTTATGTGAAAAGTAAACGCATTCTCCCACTTCCAAACCGAAACAAAAACAAGTAAGAACATTTCAATTGGGTAAACCGACTAGTGTATACTCTTACATATTTATATACCCACCTGCACTAAAGTGTGTATATAAAATATATATGTATAAAGATTTAGTACCTCTATTAAATATTCTATTTAATACCCCGAAATATTAATATTTTCTTGACTGAACTACATAAGGGGAATTTCATGTCAAGTGAGTTAATTTTTAAATGGGATGTCTTCTGTCGGGATGAAAATTGCACCAAGTAGCCCTATCAGATAGTAGTTATGAGACACAATTCCAACGAGATCGGTTAAGGACTTTCCGAGTTGGAATATTGACATTTTTGTCAAACGGTTGTTTTTCCCATTTGAAATGCTAAAATGTTTGGTTGAAAGTTAATTTTTTTTCAGAGGTTTATATTTATTTTGATAGATCAACAGGTCCCATCCCATTAATAGGTCACAAAGCTTTTAAAGGAAATTATCTAAGCTTTCTTTTGTGCAAAAAAAATCAAAAATTAAAACATAGGTTTTTACCAAAATTTCAAAAAAGTTTAATTTTGCAAAAAACTAATGAACATATATTTGCTAATTTTTTTAAAAGGTTGAAGAAAAGACTATCGGTAACACTTTTGGAAAATGTTTCTAAATACAATAGCTAATTAGTTATAAGTGTGAGATAAAAGGACCGTTTGACTCAAATGACAATATTCATCACAATCCAACTCAAAACTACTATCCAACAGGACTAAATTTGGTGCAAGATTCCTGATCAGAAGACATCGCTTTTAAAAATTTAATATTAAAAATCGCCTTTTTTGTTATTAAAAATGAAAATGGTTTTCAAACAGTAATTTTCATACTGTTTTGTTATGCAGAAAAATACCGGTTCTACCAGTTTCCCCGGTTATCTTCGAAGAAAAAAACCGTCCACCGCTTTTTTATAACTTAAATAAACCATCCACCGGTTGTTTATTTTTTCAAAAAAACCGGTTTTTTGATCACTCTAGTTATGTGTTACCAATGTTGTTACAAATAAACCTAAAATTAATTAGGAAGAAATCACGCATATTATACTACGAAACAAAATGAACAAATCAGAATGTTAGCACAATCCGCAAATTCAATGGAAACATTTTAATACCCTACACCACTCTGTGGTACAGGGTATTATATGTTTTTTTTGGGTCAGATGTTTGTAACGTCTAAATACACTAGAGCTAGATCTACCCTGAGGTATACCGATCGACTCAGAATCACTAGCTGCTTCGATTTAACCATGCCATGTCCATCTTAAGTTTTTCGCAAAGTAGATGTTGCAATTCTGCTCCAAATTGCATACAAAATACTCTCAAGCGTTTTATGTGAACGCCTTAAGCCGCATGTGGATAACATCATAGGAGCATACCAATGTGGCTTTAGGCCTGGTAAATCGACCACCGATCAGATTTTCACATTGCGTCAAATTCTGGAGAAGTCTCGAGAAAAACAAATCGACACGTACCACCTCTTCGTCGACTATAAAGCCGCATTTGACAGTCCTATAAGATCAAAGCTGTTCCAAACCATGACTGACTTTCGTATCCCCGCAAAACTAGTAGTCTTTGCAGAATGACGTTAACTGACACAAAATCTTCAGTTAAAATAGGGAAGGACCTCACCGAACCTTTTGATACGAAGCGAGGCCTCAGGCAAGGTGACAAGCTATCTTGTAATTTGTTCAACATCCTGCTACAGAAAATTATTGAAAACGCAGCAGCTGTTACCGAGTTGAATTTAGGGAGCACACTAATAACATCACAAAGCATGCTTCTCGCTTATGCTGATGATATAGACATCATTGGCAGAAATTTGAGAGCAGTAACTGTGCCCTTTGCAAGTATAGAAAAAGAGTCGGCTAAACTGGGACTGATAGTTAATGAGGACAAAACCAAATTATTGGTTGCAACAACTAGAGAAATGTCGCGACAACATCCTAGCGGCAGAGTGGAGGCTGGCAGTTGCAACTTCGAGGTAGTTGATGAATTCATATACCTCGGTTCCGCCATTAATAAACATAATGATACAAGCCTCGAAATAAAAAGAAGGATTATGTTAGCTAATAGGTGCTACTATGGGCTAAACAAACAACTAAACAACAAAGCCCTCTCTAAACGGACAAAAATTACCCTGTACAACACGCTTATACTACCCGTGCTTCTCTACGGTGCGGAGACATGGGTACTAGCGCAAGCAGATGAAGCTGTTTTAGGTGTTTTTGAGAGGAAAATCCTTCGAAAAATATTCGGTCCCGTTTGCGTAAATGGCGAATATCGCCGCCGAAACAATAGTGAGCTGTATGAGCTTTATGCTGACATGGGCGTGGTAGTGCGCATTAAGGTCCAAAGATTGCGGTGGTTAGGCCATGTTATGCGAATGGATGGAAATGCTCCAGCGTCACGAATTTACGGCGGAAATTTCCAAGGACCGCGCAAAAGGGGTCGTCCAAGGCTCCGGTGGTGTGACCAAGTCGAAGAAGATTTAAGAGGACTTGGAGTAGTTAACTGGAGAGCACGCGCACAAGACCGAGACGCGTGGAATTCTACAATAAACGCAGCTAAAGACCTACTTAGGTTGTAGATAGCCATCTAAGTAAGTAAGTAAGTAGATGTTGCAATTTACTCCCATCTTGATGAAATGAGTTATAGAGCACTTTCGTGCATCAATGACGAAACCTATTGGTCAAAATCGGTTCAGATTTATATACTCATATAGCCCTCATATGCATGTAGATCCCGATTTGGCTTTTAAGCGGTATACACAACTTATTTTTTAGCCGATCTTTATGAAATTTAGCTCACGACGTTTTTATGAGGCAGATTCAGATTTATATTTTGAAGCCACCAGTATGAAATGGGACACAAAGAAATTTCTTGAACCAAGCTTGAATACAGTCGAGTTTAAAAATATCTCTTCATATTTAGATATAGGCCCGGCATGTATGGTTCACTCCGATTTGTATATAAGCATATAGAAACTGTATTTTACATTCGATCATAAAGAAATTTGGCAGAGCCAAGTATCTTGATTAAAGAATGAATAATTTTAAATGTGAAGAAAATTGGCTCAGATTTGGATATAGTCATATTTGCTTCTTCCGATATGGAATCTAAACGCTATAAAAATCACCAACTTCAAATGCGTGTACAAAAAAGTCTCGCACTGAACTGAAAAAAACCCTTGAAGGTTTTGTTATGGATAATATCAACTTTCATTTATACTAAAATGTCTAAAAGTCCTCAGGTCGACTTCTTGAGTTTTTAACAAAGTCAAAAAGTCGACTTTTTGCCTTATTATACTATACTATAGAACCGGTATATTCGAATGTCTTTGAGGCGTCAATTGTTCAGCGACAAATAGCAATCGCAATTGTAGCAATCGTATTAATGTTTTTATATTCTGTATTTCAGACAGCATTTCCAATGACTATGGATTTCCATAATAAACTTAAGTAAACTTTTCGTTACGTTTACTCATCTCTCTCTCAGTACCCATTTGCTTAAGCAAGGAGCGAAACTGAACGCACATTCCGTACGGAATTACTTCAGTTAACTTAAGCACCCAGCAAAATCTTGGTAAGTACCTGTCATTATTCCCTGCATTACCAAATAATGACATTTAATTATTCGCAGCATTACTTTCGGCTTATTAATAATGACTTACCAATAATAACAGAAATAAGTAATTTTTGTTATAAATATCATTTTGACAAATTTTAATATAATGCAATTTTGGCTATATGTGGGTTATTATACAAGATTTATTTATTTAAAAAAAAAATAAATATTTAAGAATATTGCACATGGGTGTTTGGGATCAGAAACTCGAATCTGACACGAGGAAATTGTTTGTTTCGAGAAATATGCGCGACAATTTGCAAAAAATCACTTTAAATGGTTATTTCTAGATATCTACCATATCTACACGGGGCAAAATTGCCTTTTCTGATATGTTTGAATCGAAAGAAAATATATTTGGAACACAAATTTTTAAATATTATATATTTCTGAGCAAATAAATTTTATTTGAAAATCAATAAAATATATTTGGAACTCAACATATAACATTTGCAAACTAAATTTCTCAAATAAAATATGTGTTTGAAAACAAATAAAATTATTGTTTAGGAATTTCTCCAAATATATTTTATTTAAAAAATATTTTCGAAACTTTTGTTGAATTTTTCGAGTTTAGGTTTAGCATTCAACCTCCCAGTTATGCTACGAAATGCAGCATTAACTTCTGTTTTAAATAAATAATTTAAAATTTCTGAGTATTCCAAGCCATCATTAGTTTTCAATCCTCCAAGTAATAGATTTCGATCCAAGAATATACGATTTAAATTATTATTATTTATTATTCTTACGACATGAAAAATTTCTAAAAATTTACTTTGAATTGCTGAAAAATTTAACTCGATTTATTATCGGAAAAAATAGTACAAAATAAACACATATTGGGATGTGAACAAAGATTTATTTAGAACAACATCCTCCCAAATATATAATTTTTGTGTGTATCAAATATTATATGTTTGGAGTGTACCCTAAACATATATATGTTTCAAGCCGAATATGTTTGGGACAATGTACTACAGAAGCGATTTTTTTTCAGCGTGTAGTACCTATTGTAGAACTTATTTGTAATGCATTATTCAAGTACTTAAATCCTAAAAATTTAAGTACATATTTTTGTGGTATGCCTATGCTACAAATAAGTACTTATTATGCTGCTTCATAGTATGCTTTTGGGAAGTACTTTCCTCCAATGACATCCCCATGTTAAAAGAATGAGAAAAGTGGCTAAATAATAATTACTTACCATTATCGAACTTTGCTTACTCTTCGGATTATTTGGTAATGAGAAATTTTGCTGGGCATATTACTCGTATGGTTGGGCCTTTCTTTGGTTTTTTTAATTTATTCATAGAAATTGCATATAAAACGTACTGCTGATTATATTAATTTGTTTCCATTTTGTTTTCTCGTGGGTTTTTGCTAAAATGCAACTGACAATACACTAAATGTATCTAAAATCTGAGAAGTCGCTCAAAATTATTACGATTACTTAACATGGAATTGCTCCTGCATGTGTATGTCCTGCTTTTTTGATGTTTTTTCGCCAGGACTCTTTGTGTCCGCTTGGATTTTGCCACAATGCTTCTCTGCACAAATACCAGAATTGGTTATATGAACTTGTTGTTTTGCGAGATGAACAACATAACTTTTTCCAGAGGAAAATTGAGAAAAGGAGCTGTATTAGTTCGGAGAAGAAACCCATCTCCCCTTCTCAATAACATGAAAAATATGCATTGTAAATTTTGTGTGAAAATTTGTTAGACCTAAAAATACATAATTTTGGTTTAACGAACAGACCGACAGAAAGACCAACCAATCAAGTGTGAAAACATGACCAACAATGAAAACAAAAAATCCTCCAAGATCTTGTCCTTAGTTAGAGTTAAATTAGAAATATGACATTGCAAAAGGAGCAAGCGGGGAGGTGGATTTAGGGATGACTTCTTTTGCATTTAGTTTTCTGATTTTTTGCTGGAGTGGCGAGGGAAACTTAAAACTAAAAGTGTTGGAAACTTGTTAGAAAGTTGAAACTTAATTTTTTGCTGACTCAAAGTCAAAAGGCGGCTGTTTTTCCAATTTTCTTGTTTTTTTTTCTTTGGTTACATGGAAAATTGCAGAGTCTGTTGGAAAATAACATGAATTAATTATCAAATAAGCAAAATAAATTTCTAATATTTTGCCTTGTTGTAAGTGGGCTCTGTCGAAAGATAAATGGCTTTAAGTTTTCTTCAGTGATATGGCGTTAAACGCCGACTAAGCGCCATAATGTGCAGGATGCAAAGGCTTATGCTCTATCCCCATCATAGGGGATTCTGGGTGGATTAAAAAAGTATAATACGACTATATAATACGCTACAAGACTATTAAAAATAAACTCCGACAATTTCAGTCGAGTACACCGACAAAAGCGAAAAGTCTGAGAAATACAGTATAGAATTTGGTACTTTGTGTGGCAGATGTCAGAACGGCTTTATTAAAATCATTATATTGCGGGTCACTTCTAATGACCTAATACTATTTATGCACACATTTAGTTTTAATGAAATTCTAATAACTCAGTCAATTCCGAACGGGTTTTTAAGAGACTGGTTGCATTTTTTCCTTACAAAATATACTATACATACATGTAAATTAAATATACTATACATATATGTAAACAAGATATTTGGTAAAAACATTTCCTAAACTAGAAAATGTCGAAAAAAGTAAAAAAAATGTGTTTGTAGGACAAATAACCATATATTCCTAAATTTTTAAATAAACAACATAGTTTATATATATTAGGGCGGGTTGATTTGTATGGATGAAAAAAAAAATTAAAATTATAGCAAAAACGTAATCTACATTAAATTCTAAGAAAATTCTCCGAAGAAACCATGGGTCTAAAATCAAAACCTAATCCGCGCCTCTCGACTTGAAAATGTATATGCCCGCCTTTGCCAAAAAATATATATGTTAGTAAAAATAGCTTTTCCAAAAAGAAATCGAATTTTCTGAATAAAATTGTTTAGTAAAAATTGTAAGTAAAGTTGCTGGATTCAATATGAAAAATCGAAAAAATATTACTTACGTCAATGTCCCAACTGGTTCCAAACCAGTTCAACGTCCACCAAATGATCGATTATCATTCATTCCCAGTGCTACGAGCAGTGAATCCGAAACATCTTTCACCAGCAGTGGTAGTTTGTATAATGATTGATTGATGATGAACGCAATTTAGTTACTCAACCCGAGCTGAATGATCTAATTCGGAATTAGCATTTAAAGCAGCCAGACGCAGAATTATTAGCTTTACGCATGCAGCAAATAACAATCCATAGAGATGGAAGCTTGGAATTGACAGCATACGAGTATTTTGAAAAGAAACACTCTATTATACTCTGTACAGATGTTGACGGTTTATTTCAAAAAATTAACCAGCCATATGACAAAACTGAATGGAGATTATTTATTGATGGCTTTAAGTACAGATTAAAGGCTCTTCTTTTGCATAATGGGAATGGAAAACCATCCATACCAATTGCACATGCCATTAATTCAAATAAAAATTACGAATGAATGACTGAAATTTTGACATTACTCAAGTACAACGATAATAAATGGAAGATTTGTGGTGACCTTAAAGTGTGTGATTTAAATTTCTTTGTATATACAGTATAGACCATCATAAATAATTGTAAATTAATCTGTTTCAAGTCATTAGTCCATACCATTCAACAGACTGGCATGGAAGGAGGTTTCACAAAATACTTATATTGTTGTTTCCTTTGTCTATGGGATAATCGCGCTTCATGTCATCATTAACTCAGAACAGAGTGACCAAAAGGAACGGAGTATTCACCAATAAAACAAAACATTTTAAATAAACCATTAATTGACCCAAATGACGTTCTTCTTCCACCGCTGCACATAAAACTGGACATTTTGAAATAACTTTGTCAAGGCTCTGGCTAAAATCAAAGAATATTTGTCATATTTGTTGGCCCTCAAATCAGGAAGCCATTGAATGATGATAATTACGAGATTTCCAAAAGATTTTCATTTTACTGACAAAATTATATTCTTGTCGAAAACATATGTAATGTAACAAAGTAAGGCGCTATATTTTTTTTTTAATTTTATTGTTAAAATGCAAAAAATGTCGGAAATAACATAAATTTTTAGAAACAGTTTAGATTTGTTCGAATTGGCCACCTTTGGCACGAATTATGGCCTTCAAACGGCCGACAAAGCCATCACACGCTGCACGAAAGTGGCTCTGCGGTATTTTGGCCCATTCCTGGCGAAGCGCCGTCTTGAGATGATCGATACTTTGGTATTTTTTAGTGTGAACCTTACTCTCTAAAATGCCCCAGGCGCAAAAGTCCAACGGATTGAGATCCGGGGATCTTGGTGGCCATTGTGCGGTAGAAATGAAGCGAGGAACATCCTTTTTAAGCCATTGTGCGGTAGAAATGAAGCGAGGAACCTCCTTTTTAAGCCATTCTTGGTTGACGCGTGCTGAGTGCGATGGTGCTGAGTTCTGTCCATGGCCTGCGGCCGAAATGTTTGTCTGCCCAGGGCTTCAATACTGTCTTTACGACATTTTCCCGATGATATTCGGCATTTATTTTGACCCCTGGTCGATGAATACGAGCGGGGAGAGACCTTCGGCGGCCCACACCATTACCATCGGCGGCGCTTGAGTTCTGGTGGCCAATCGAAGGTGTTAATTTTCAGCTGACCTCTTTGGCAAGTAAACCCGATCATTTTGTTTGTTCACAAACTGCTCAATTTGGAATGGCTTCTCATCGGAGAAAACCAAATTCGGTAACTGGCCACTTTCGTGCAAGAGAAGCAACTCCTTGGCTCTTTCCAGTCTAAATTTTTTGTGCATCGGTGAGTTCTTGCACTTTTTGGAACTTCAATGGCTTTAGTCCAAGCTCATTTTTTAATATGTGTTGTATCCGTTCTCGCGATATGTTCAGCTCACGAGCAATTTTTCTACCACTGCGGCGTGGATTTCGATCAAATCTGGCCTTCACTTTTCGGATCATTTCTGGTGTTGTTACCGTTTTTTTTTCGTCCACTTTTTGGACGCGATGCAACACTGCCAGTATCACGGTAACGAGCAATGGTACGAGAAACAAAAGCTTTTGTAAGCTTGTAAACAATAAAATAAACTGTCACTGAAATAAATCTGTCAGCTATCAGACTGGCGGTTTAGAAATGATTGCAACTTGAATTTGGTTGCAATACATATCAGCCACCCTGTATTGTGGCTATATAGTATCATATGTATATAGTATCAGCTAGCATGTTATAGTTGTTATAAAAAATGTAATGTTTGTCGTGTCATGTGTTTTCTCTGCATGAAGCCAACAAAAAGAGAGCATTCAAAGAAGCGATAAAAATCCTAATCTTATGATCCGGAAGTTGTTCAAAATTGGATCTTCATCAATGATTTTGTCGCATGATAAGCCCATTATTTTATTATGCATTTGCTCCAGTGTTAAGAAAGTAACTAAAATTGTATTTTTAAACCAAAACACAGCCACACCCTCCTCTCCCTCAAGAAAGTAAAAACAAATACTTCCTTTCAAATTATTTTGTATTTATAATTTTTTTATTAAATTATTCAAAGTAAAATTTGTTGGTCTTGCCGTGATTTGAACCAGGCTCTCCTAGCGCCGCATCAGCATACCATCACACATTAGCGCGCTCAACCATAAACGAGTTCGATTGGATGCTATCTTTATCTCAGTATTATTAATCGGCATGTCCGCGTTCAAATCCCGCATCGGAAACGTATTAATTTTTTTATATCCTATATTCCATAACAACATTTAAATTATATTTAAAATAATTTTAATTTTATATTTTTCATAAAATATAAATATTTAATGACTACTACTAAAAAGCATATTTGGAAATGAAAAAATCACTAATTGCATTTTTGGAAGTAGTTTATATGTTCTTCCTTAGGAGTAACTTTCACATTTTATTGCTGGGTAGCTTTGTTTATGCGGACCGTAGCGTGTATGGGTAAAATGTCTTTGAATTTTATGAGCATCAAAAATATATAAGTATATACAACATTTGAATACCCCCATCCTCTGGTGGAGGGTTTAAAAAGCCCAGGGATGGTCCGTCGTAAACTGTGACGTATATGACATACATTTGAGACGTATTCGACATACGTATACAACGTCGTAAACCTAATGTCGGAAACTTGACTTTGTCACTAACAGTAAATAATTAGCAAATCAATAGAAAAGAAAAAATATTTATTTTGAACTTTCATGTTTATTTATTGGTTCAAATGAATTATTATACCCTACACCACTCTGTGGTACAGGGTATTATAAGTTTGTTTCACGGCAGATGTTTGTAACACCTAAAAATAACACAGCTAGACCCACCTTAAAGTATACCGATCGACTCAGAATCACTAGCTGAGTCGATTTAAGCATGTCCGTCCGTCCGTCCGTCCGTCCGTCTGTGGATGTAAAGTTGTTCGTCGACTACAGGTCGCAATTTCACTCCGATCGTTCTGAAATTTTGCAGTTTAGAGTATTTCGCAGCTGTTAAGATCGCTATTGAATTTGGTTGAAATCGGTTCAGATTTAGATATAGCTCCCATATATATCTTTCGTCCGATTTGGCCCTTTAGTCCTATAGAAGCTGTATTTTACATACAATCGTTTTGATATTTGGAATGGTAGAGTTTCTTGATCCATGAACCAACATTGCCGAATTTGAAGAAAATCGGTTAAGATTTAGCTATAGCTCCCATATATATGTTTCGTCCGATTTTCCTCTTTAGTCCTGTAGAAGCTGTATTTTACATCCAATCATTTTGAAATTTAGAATGGTAGAGTTTCTTGATCCATGAACCAACACTACCGAATTTGAAGAAAATCGGTTAAGATTTAGCTATAGCTCCCATATATATGTTTCGTCCGATTTGGACCTTTAGTCCAATAAAAGCTGTATTTTACATCCAATCTTTTTGAAATTTGGAATGGTAGAGTTTCTTGATCCATGAACCAACATTGCCGAATTTGAAGAAAATCGGTTAAGATTTAGCTATAGCTCCCATATATATGTTTCGTCCGATTTGGCCCTTTAGTTCTATAGAAGCTGTATTTTACATCCAATCGTTTTGAAATTTAGAATAAATAAATAAATTTATACATGAACTACAAAATTTATATTTCAGAGTTATTCAATATTACGAGAGTGGTGTAGGGTATTATATAGTCGGCCCCGCCCGACTTTAGCCTTTCCTTACTGGTTTTTTGTTTATAAATTAGGTTTATTCTTCACTCGAATCTCTTCATTGCCTTCAAAGTTGTCTTTTTTTCGCGTATTTTAAGTGAAAAGTAAACTTCCAGCAACTTTTTAGATCGATTCTAATAGATTTCGAAAATCAGAATGCACATGAGACCAATTGGAGAAAATGCCTTCTAATTATGCAGTTGACGCGGGGATCATCAGCAAATGATGCCAATGCGTTATGTCGACTTTTTGCCATATTCCAGAATAAGTCAGGCCTTCTATTTTTTGAAGCAAGCACAGGAATGGGTGGGGTGTCAAAGTTTGTTGGAGAGCGGCAGACAAACTACAAACTTTGAAAAAATTGTCTCGTGTGAATCAGAAATTATTTAATATTTTTCAAAAAAAAAACTGAAACTGAACGATTTATTGTTGATGTGAAGAAAAGTGAATTTTTATGATCTGAAAAGATGTGCGTGCCATTGTTGAAAAAGTAGATTTATCGCCGAAAGTATTTGATTTTCCGATTTGAACTTATTAATTAAGGGTTGTACACTATATCATACCATTGCGTAAATATTGGTATTCGATCAAAAACATATATTTTCTCAAAAAGAAAATTAAATGAAGTTGTATCTCGGATTTCGATTAGTTTTTAGATGGTGTCTACCAGATTTTTACGCTGAAGTCTGCAGCGTCCTTAGAATTGATATTACAGTTTACGACATTTCATACATTTCAGACGGGTTTATGACGTATGTGACGTTTACACCTTTCTGACAGTCGTAAACCTACAAAATCATGTCGTGGACCATCCCTGAAAAAGCCTAACCACTAAATATTCGACAACAAGTTTCAGTTGTTACAAAAGCATAGCTGCTATCAGTTGCGCCACATATTTAAGAAACCGTCTGAAAAATTTTTAAATTTTGTAGCGTGTTTATTTTTTCTTTAATCACTTTTAATTACATTAGACATACATCGATATATATAAACTAGCCTTGTACTCTTCTTCATATCGCTCTTCATCTCATCATTTGTCTTCATGCCGGGCAATTACTTTGCTTAAAGTCAAATATCTTTCGACGAAGGACTGCAATAAAAAAAGTGACTAAATATTGGTAGGAACAACGGCGGCAATAGCGGCCAGGAGAAAAATGAACGCTTGGCCCACAGCTGCACTTAACACAAAGTAATCAAAAAGTTTTGCTATATTGTGGTTAAAGTCATCGCCTCCATCAACATCATCATCACAATCATCCCCATTCCCCATCATCATCATAGCCGTCATCATGGCGAGGCGATCGCCAGTCCCAGCCCGTTCCTAACTCCTACATAGGAAATAATAGAAGTTGATGACACTACCATGGGTGGCTGGCTGACTGGCTTGTTAGATGGTCGCCTGACTGGCTGCGAAAAGTCGCGAATGTGTGAGAATGTCATAAAAATGAGTCAACTCTTGGTGGGCGAAATTTGTTGTTGTTTTGTGACTCTTCCCGACCAACTTTTATTTCCAATGATGATGATGACAACGCCAACTGCATGCCACACGGTTTAGTCCCAATCTTTTTTTTCGACAATCCAGGAGTCACTCGGGTTAGTTCGCAATAGATGGTGTTTCAGTTGTTTGCGGAAGTTGATGTAATAGTCAGACTGCCAGTCAGTTAGTTAGTCAGACAAGCGGAGGAGGAGCGAATTGACCACACGAATATGGTCATCATTTGTATTGTCATGCAATCTAGGCACATTGGTGGAATATGTTTGAAATATTCTGCTTGTATGTAGATAACTTTCGATGGCTATTTCGCAGGATGTTATTATCCTGGTCACGTGGTTATGTACAGCCGGACGGAATCTCATATACCCTTTACCGCATAGTGGGAAATTCAAAAAAGGAAAATCATTTTGCCTACATATATCTAATTCTATAACATCAACTTTTCTGAATTAACAACGGAGTATGGTGAATTATAAAATATATCTATATAACATGAACCCATAAATCTACTTCTATAACATCAACGTTTCTGAATTAACAACGGAGTATGGTGAATTATAAAATATATATATGTAAGATGAACCCATTGAGACAATATATATTTTATTACATTCTGTTGTTTCGTTTCCGTTGCTTTTTATTTTGTATATTAGATTGGATTTTTCCAAATTGTCAATAGGTTCCTTCATGTTAGTAAACAGTTTTTTAAGTGTATTCTTTGTCTTTGGTGCTATTCTGTAATTGTTTCTGTCTAAACAGTTCGCATTGCACTATGCAACAAAATTGTTGTCCAAGGGATGTGGATAACAGTTTCTGGTGCAATTAGGTGTCACAAACACGAAAAAAATATAAAAAAAAAATTTAGTGGTATTTTTTTTTTAATTCCAGCTTTAATGAAAAGTACATTCAGTATTTGGACCATAGTTTTTCAAGTATAAGCCTGATTGAGCCGTGTTATACCTCAAACCAAGGGAACTATGAGGGCGACATATGCTGCAAATATCGCTTTCACGTAGAATCTTTGGTTAAGTAACAATCGTCAAAAATATGAGAAAAAAATGATTTTATTTTTAAAAAACACTTTTTCCTGGTACAAAAAGAAACATAAACAAGTAAGAAAGTTTCAGTCGGGTAAAACGACTAAGGTATACCCTCACTTTGTGAGTAATGGGAGGTACCAGAAGGGGTTTTCCAAATACACATATTTTTCGGTAAACAGTACATTCTTAAATACATTGCATTGTGCTGAACTATAAGCGTTTGTGTGCACTGGTATATTAAAGTTACGAGCTATGTAATTTTGGTATGATTTGATCATTTTGTGTGGGAGGTACAAAAAGGGGCGGGGTGATAACGCCCACTTTTTACAGGACTATAGGCACTACAACAGCATTACACTGTACAAAATTTCAAGTATTTGTATGCACTGGTATTAAAGTTACAAGCCGTTTACTTTGGTACGAAACGGGCCATTTGTGTGGGCGGTACCAAAAGGGGCTGTACAATGATGCCCATTTTTCACCGGACTATAGGCGCTACAAAAACATTATACTTTGATGCAAAATGGTCCATTTGTGTGGGAGGTACCAAAAGGGGAACGCCAACTTCACCCATTTTTCTCGAGTTAATAGCGACTAATATACTAATATTATGTGCAGAATTTCAAAAGATTCGAATAAGTAGTATAGAAGTTATTAAAGAATCAATATTTCACTAAATTTTAACCCTTTGTGTGGGAGGTACCAGAAGGAGTAGACCAATATGGCCCATCTTCGAACTCATCCGGAGATAGATCAAAATATTACCACATACCACATTTGAAGTCAATCGGTTACTCCTTTCGAGAGTTATCGTGCGCACCAGCCAGCAGACAGACAGACAGACAGACAGACAGACAGACAGACAGACAGACGGACGGACATTGCTCATTCGACTTAAAATGACCCAAAACGGATTTCCTCCGAACATACTTAGGGTCTTAGATCACTCCTTCGATGTGTTACACTTTTTTCCGTAGCAAATGATATATACCCTCGTCACACTAAAGTGAGGGTATAAAAATAGAAAAGAAAAATCGAAAAAATTTTATGGATAGATGTAAAAGTTATGCGTCATTTTGTAAATGTTAGGGAAATTCAAAAAAAATCTTGTTTCATATTTTTATACCATAACCAACCTGCGGTACAGGGTATTATGACTTTGTGCATTTGTTTGTAAAGCCCAAAAAGAGAAGAAATAGCACCATAGTTTATTATACCGATCGGCATAGAATCAATTTTTGAGTCGATTTAGCCATATCCGTCTGTCTGTCTGTCCATGTATTCTTGTAATCAAAGTGCAGGTCGTATTTATGGTCCGATTGTGATGAAATTTAGCACAGTGCTTTTTTTTTGGCCCAAGGACGATCCCTAGTGGTCAAAAAAAAAGTGGTCAAAATCGGTTCAGATTTAGATATAGGCCCCATATATATGTTACCCCCGATTTGACATGTAAGCGCTGTAGAAACTGTATTTTATATCAGATCAGTACGAAATTTGGCAGAGAGAGTTCCCTTATTACATGAATGAACACTGCTAAATTCAGAGAAAATCGGTTCGGATTTAGATATAGTCCCCATATATATGTTTCACCCGATTTGACATGTTAGCGCTATAAAAACCGTATTTTATATCCGATCTGTACGAAATTCGGCAGAAAGAGATTTCTTATTACATGAAGGAATACCGCCAAATTCGGAGAAAATCGGTTTAGATTTAGATATAGCCCCCATATATATGTTAGCCCCGATTTGACATTCAAGCGCTGTAGAGACTGTATTTTATATCCGATCAGTACGAAATTCAACAGAAAGAGGTTTCTATTTTACATGAATGAGTATTTAGGGAAAATCGCTTCAGATTTATATATATGTTCCTCCAGATTTGGTTACAAAGCGCTATAGAAGTTGTACTTTACTTCCGATAACTACAAAATTCTCCAGAAAGATGTTTCTCAATTTAGGAACGAATAATGATTAATTTAGCGATTATCGGATCAGAATTAGATATATCCACATATATATGTTCTTACCCATTTACCAATTATTCCAAATTATTATCGCATTGTTAGGGAGGTGTAGGGTATTATATAGTCGGCCCCGCCCGACTTTCTGCGTTTCCTTACTGGTTTCGTTTTAAAATGATGTTTTTGTTTATATTGAATTCGCCGTATGTGAGAGAGACATTGCACTTGTATTTTATTTTATGAGGATTGATAACAGACATTATAAAATTATAGAGAGGACGAGGTTTTATGGCCGTTCGTAACCCTCCATAAAGCATGATATGCAATGTGAGAGCTATATTGGATGAGATCCGCTCAGATAGAGGGTCATTCAACAATATTTGTGGTTTTTTATTAATGAGGTTTCCATTCAGTTACGCCCAGTCTTATATACAGGTAGTAAAATTATATGTACGCAATACAAAGTAGTACGCGGCAGTCTTGCTTTCGAAGCAAACTATATGCCAGCTACAGGTACTGCAACATATGATAATGATGAACTTATCGTGTTATGGCAATAGAGTTGGGGTCGAAGTAACTTAATTTGACCACATATTTATGTGGTAAACCATTTAGTTATGGAATTCTGAATAAATGATGTGGATAGGTTCTTTATTGGCTAACCCAGTCCACAGTTACACATTACCACTGCCAATTTTAGGTACAACTTTGGCTTTGAAAACATAGTTCAATAGATTGCAAAAAATGCATTAACAACTTTCTTCAAACGTGATGAACGCTGAGCATATTCAATTGGTCTATTATAAAATGTCTGACCATATGGTATTATAAGATAAGATATACCACAAAAATATTAACGTAGTAATCATTATCCCCTCACCTTAGAGAGGAGGGAATACTTATATATCATTTGCTACGATCCAAAAGCGTAATACATCGAAGGTGTGACCTAAGACCCCAAGTATGTTTGGCGGATATCCGTTTTGGGCCATTTTAAGTCGAATGAGCAATGTCCGCCCGTCCGACTGTCTGAAAATAATTGGTTGGAATTCGATTGTAACAATAAAAAAATAGTATTAGCAACAAAAAGTATATTGCCTACACTGTGTGTCGGTTTTATTTGTATACTAGCTGGCCCGGCGAAATTCGTTTCGCCCAAATGCAATAATGTAATGAAAATAATGATACGAATATGCTCATGCTGCTTCCTGCAATTCGATCAATTAAAATTCTTTGTATATTCAATGGTACTGGCATTTATAAAATTGTCGATGTATATCTAAGGCACTCTCACTTTCGATTTAAATTCGATATACCTCAACTTGTTTTTTTTATGAAAGGCACCACACTCGTGAAAATCGAAAGACCGGCGATGGCCGTGTCACGTCGCTTTGAACAATCCTAAATTTTCCTCCATTGCGTCTCCCCTGGGGCTAATACGATTCCATCATGCTCAAAATCGAAGGATCCATTCTTGAGCTATGATGTTGATGGCCGTGTCGCGCCGCCTTGAACAATCCAAAATTTTTCTCCATGGTGTCCCTTCCTGGGGTCTATATGAATCCATCAAGACCAAAATCGCGAAAAACGGACGATCCGGTCTTAAGCTAAGAGGTTGTGTTGGCCGCGCCGCGCCCATTTGACCAATTCAAAATTTTCCGACATAGAGCCCTCCCTTGGGCCAATATGAATACACCAAGCCAAAATTCGAGAACTATCCATACCCAAGCTTAAGGTTATGTAATTTGACCAACGCCAATGTGACGAATCCTAAATTTTTCTTCATAGAGTCTTTGGACCAATACAAACACATCTAGTTCAATATCGTAAAATTCGCAAGATCCGTTCTCGAGCTATATGGTTGAATTGGTCATGTCGCGCCCCGTTTCGTTGTATATTTATAAAGATTTAGATTTGTTTTATATGAAAGGCTTTTGAAGTTATAAAAATAACACTCACGTTTTTGATGGCTGAAAAGCCATCCGGATGAAAAGCCCGGCGTTTATTTAACACTCGAGTCTATCCATATGTAAAATTTTAGCTTTGAAGCTCTTACAGGAGACTCAGCGGCCAAATGGTCAATATCACTTGGCGTAATGGCACATATGTTGAAGATCTGTATATATTCACATCAGTTTGTTGGCTCATAGTTTTTAAACGACTTTTTAAGTACTGAAAGAGTTACAATTGCTTTGGTCACTGCAGTTTTATATATATATAATATATAGATAAACAGTTGAAACAACAATAATAACATGGTTACGATCAAATAAAAATGCTTGCAACTAAATCGAATTAAGATTGCTTTTTTCATTGACACTCGGTTAGTTGTGGTAACCAATTTTAAGCTTTCATTATAGTACCATATGATCGATTTTTGTTTGTGACAACCAATTTTTTATTCTTGACAACAGAAATTGTAGCAAAGATTATTATTGCAACGAATAATTGGTTACTACAACAGCAAAAATATTAATAAATAATCGATTTTTGGTTATCCCAATCATATCTCAAATTAAGAATAATTAAATGAATTTTGGGAAATACAACCGAAAGATCGGTTGCTGTTCTGTTGCTGATAGATGACAAACAAAAAGTAAAATTACTCGACATAAATAAATCTTTAAAATTTTGTTCAAAAACGGTATATGTAGCCAAAAATAATCTCGTGTGGATAATAATGTGTGGAATGCAGAATATGTTGTGCAAAATGTTTTACATAAATAAGATATAAAAGCAACAATCATGAAATTGAAAGCACAGTGTTAAGCGATATTTGCATAAAAGTTTTGTGTTTTTTTTTGTATACTAAAATTTGTGTCAAATATTTCCACATCTCATAATAGTGATGAATTTGTAATATGGGATTTTTAATTTTGTTATGAATTGTTTGTTTTTTGTTCAATAAATAAAATAAAAACTAATGAAAACTGTTTTTAATTAATTGTCGTACATACAACAGATAATTTTAGCCACCATTTCCGTAGTTGGCGCAACCAGATATGATTGTTGACACAACCAAAATGTTGGTTGTCTTGATGGAAACGCATGGTAGTAGACAGAACTACCAAAATACAGTTGGCAAATAATTCGGTTGAGGCAACCAAACTTTATTCTGTGTGTATATGTCTGCTGATTGATGCGCACGCTAACTCTCGTAAGGATAAACCGATTGAATTGAAATTTGGTATGTAGTAATATTTTCCCCCGGTTTTTGATGGGCCTAAAATAAGAAAACTGATGAAAGATGTGAATTTCGAATCATATTTAACGTCGGATGAAATTGCAGCATTTCCTTGGATCCAATAAAAGCCCGCAATATGATTAATGATTTGTTAAACAATTATAAAAATTGGTTAGAAATACATTTTCTTATATTTATGTATATAACACATATGTATGTATTCTTCCAACTTATTTTTCGCTTTATGTATTCCAACGGGTGTAAATATGTCCCTAAAAATTCATTTCTTGCATTCTCGTTTAAACTTTTTCCCCGAGAATATTGACGACGTAAGTGACGAACATGACGAAAGGTTTCGCCAAGAATTGAAGTCCATAGAGCGGCGTTACCAAGGGCACTGGGGTGAAAGAATGGTGGGAGATTATATTTGGTTCCACATTAGAGAAACCGATTCCGAAATCTTCAAACGTCAACAAAGAACTCACAATTACTTCTAATGAAACTTGTTCATGTAAATAAACTCAAATGTACATAATATAAATAAAAGCAATAAATAAAATCGCTATTTAAACAGAAATTAAAAAAAAGATTTTTTGAAATTCTCTTACCTCTACCAAAGGGCTACAAGTTCTACATTTATCCATATATTTTTTTTAAATAT
Source organism: Eudasyphora cyanicolor (assembly GCA_963930755.1). Lineage (NCBI taxonomy): Eukaryota > Metazoa > Arthropoda > Insecta > Diptera > Muscidae > Eudasyphora > Eudasyphora cyanicolor. The sequence continues at coordinate 118,060,194 of OZ005736.1, forward strand.
GCATTATTTTCTTTGCTAGGATGCAAACGTTTAAAAAATAAAATAAAATATTTTTTTTTTATTTTTTTTCTGTTTTTTTTTGTTCCAGAATTTTTTTTTTGTTGAAAAAAATCTACTTTTTCCAAACTGTTTAATGGCTGTTACTAAACCACTGTTTCTAAGTGAAAGAGGTATTTCCAACATGGTAGCCCACATTAATAGCTTCAATTTAACGTATAAGTCGACCTGATCGGGCATATACTCCAATAATTATAGTGCAAATACTAAGGGTACCTTCGACGATAATAGTATTTTTAATACAAAATTTTTTAAAAAAATTTATTCATAAAAATATTTTTGGTTTTGATTTTATATAACAGTATGCCACAATCTATACAAAAAATAATTTTGAGGTCTAGGAAACAAAAAAAATTTTTTTTGTTGCATAGTGTTATCTAGCCAACAAAAGATCCAGCAAATGCGGTTCGGAAGTTTGGATGCCTTTTTCATTAAGTTCCGACAAAAAAGGCAAAATGCCTAAATCACATCACGCGCATATCCAGTTCAGTAAAAAAATTTTGTGAGACTCAATATTTGTAAAAGTTATGGAGACTAATTTTCGTCTGTTTTTGAAAAATACTGCACATTTGTACGAATTCAAAAAGGGGAAATAATTCGACCGATTCTTAACCAAACAACCGATTGCGACCAAACTTGATGAAGAGTAGATGAAGAGTTCCTAGATAAGTTAATACTTATATTTGGGCCCCTATGTCAGACAGGGGCGGAGCTAGAGGTCCTCAAAGATGGCCACATCGGGTGAAGAAAATGTTCAAGCGCGTGTAACTCGTGTTTCTCTTCCTATTTGTAAAATTTCATTTTGTGTGTGTTCTACTAATGTGATAGTATTTTGTAAATATCGGAGCACAAGCACGAAAAAAAATGGTTCGATATACCCAATAGTACAAAAGTTATGACCACTTGAAGTTAAATACATTTATACTTTTTTTCTAAAAAATTTACAGAAATCTGATTTTTTTTGAAAATATAACTTCAAGTGGTTATAACTTTTGTACTATTGGGTATATCGAACCAATTTGAATAAAATCGAGGGGGAGAAATTTTTTCTATAAAAGGCAAAAATCGGTTCAGACGATCGAGAGCAATTACAAACTTCGTAAAACACAAAAAAATATTTTTTTTAATTTTTTTAAAAATTAAAATGACCAACAAAATTTTTTCAAAAAAGCTTTAAAAAAGAACATGATATCGAGATCTTATTTTATCTATTTGTAACTGCTTATAAACATTTTAGCCAAAAATAAACTACATAGGTCGAGATTAAATATTCTGATTATTCTACTGATTATTAATAATTGTTATTCTTTTCCTAAATGTTTTATGTTTCTTACTGTTTTAGTAAACTGATGACTAAAAATTATCATTCTGTTAATTATTTAAAACACATTCACAGAAATTATGCAAATGGTTGTTTGATAAAAATCGTAAAAAAATAGTTTTCATCAATTCACCACTTCCAAATGCATACAGTAGTTAAAAAGGACATCTAAGAACACGACATTAAAATTTAAAAAAATCGAAGGGAGTACTCATTTTGAAAATCGCAATAGAAAGTATAAAGGGGTAAACACATTAAAGATTAATATATTTGTTGCAGCGCTGACTCCAGTTAATTGTAGTAGTTTAAATTACCTTTAAAACGAGGAATAGGACATTAAAATCGATCACGTATTTCAGGAGATATAAGCTAAAGAATGAACACACCTTTTAGAAAAAACGTAATTTCGTCAACTTTAAATTGCTCATAACTCCTAAAGAATTTTGTTTAAAATTTTTTCTTGAACTACGTATAAGATATTTTTAGGAAAATAATACATACAAAAAATTCCGATGCAACCAAATATACCATATATGAAAAAATAAAGAAATCTTAAATCTTAAACTTAAAATGACCCAAATCAAATTTCCGCCAAACATACTTGGTCACCTATTCGATGTGTTACACTTTTGGCTCGTATCAAATGATATATACCCTCTTCTCTAAGATGAGGGGATACAAATAGTGCTCATACGATTTCATATCTACGCAGAACTTTATTAAATTCAAAACAGATTACGAATTTTGCGTTTTTATAGAACAGTGGAAAAATCAAAAGTGCTTACGATCAACTTTGATATAAGGCCCAGCTGTCCTTGGTAAAACATATTCTACTCAACGAAGATTGCCTTTGGGAGTCCGACCCATCCACTCCCTAAAAGTGTATCGAACACTGTAATATTGACATCAATTCCTCTCACTGTGCCGTCCGAACTCAATGTTGTGTAAGAGTACGAGCCCGCGTGTGCAACAGAGGTAAATGACAAAATTTCACATTAACGTTTCTGGTCAAGTTTGTCATTAGCCAAATCAAATATCAGCACCAGCGGACAATGGACATTGGACAGCGAGAAAAACTGCAACAGGAGTTCGAGCAGAAACAAAAAAAAAAACGCTTGCGAAATGGAAAGGAAATTAAAGTTTGGTGTGGTTTAGTTTTTGTTGACTCGTTTTTGGTTACAAGAAAATCGATTTATGATGTGATGATGGCACCGACAAACACGTTCGTCGCGTGTGTCGTCCGAATGATTAATGTGTAATAGTGGTTGATTTGAAGAAAAAAAGAAAAAAAACACGTAAAAAAAATGACAATTCCTGAAAAGATGTGGGCGAGCAACACTTACTTATTACATTCACGAATTTTAAGTAGGCAATCAGTGTAGAGCAGCGGATGTTCTCTTCAGTTTATAAAGAGTTTTTTGGATTATCGAAAAACTCCTTGACATATGTATTATGAATGCTAAGATTTATAAGCAGCCGTGTGAGTACTTAATGTACTTTTGAAGTATTGCACAAATCTGCAGTAAATCTTAGTTTACAGTTTTTCAGTTGAGAAAATTCTGATGGGAAACAAAAAAACGTTTTATAAATTCATTCGAAGTCAGAGCAGATAAAATTTTTTGAAAAGGACTAAATGTCGAACAATTTTGTATTACATACATATGGGCATATATCAACATTTTTTAATTTTGAAGTAAATATTTTTTCATGATGTTTTTTGGCGAGCACATCAACGGCTTTTGCAACACACGAAGATAAAAATATAAACCGTTGTTGCGAATAAATTTCAACAAAGGCCGCGAAAGTTATGGCGGTACCAAATTGAAATTAAAAAAATTTATAAAATGCAATTTTCAGCGGAGTTCGGAAAACTAAAATTACAATCATAGAACATTAGCATTTCTATCAGCCTATGACAAAATATTCGCTGTAGCTTCATTATTCGGATAAATATAGCGAATCAAAATAATTTTTAGTTGAAAAATGATGTCATATATCGAATACCGCGAAATATAAAAATCGGAAAATATAGGTCTAATTTTCACGGTTATATGAGGCACTTTTCTGTGGCCTACAAAAGGAACGAGGATAATATCGCTATTAGTTGAAAAGTTATGTTTGTTTCAAAATTCGAAGTTCACATCATATGTGTTTTATTTTAATAAAAAAAATTTTATCATTTCATCGTTATCATACGAACATTATTTTTGTAGAGATATAATTTTTGCAATGTGCTTAATTTGCACAATCATCAAAATAAAATGACGGCCCTCCGATTTCGGAATAGAGCGTTAAAAATCCTTTTATTTCATATACACTTCCGCCATATCTGTACGCCGCACAGGGTGTGCCTTGATGATCATTGCTGAGACAAAAGTGTCACGTTCTTCGCGTACAAGACTTCAATCTTCAAATAAGTATCCATGATTGTTAAGTGCACCACAGCAGTACGCCCGAAGAACATAGAAATGAATTTCAGACGTTTAAACTATTAAAAATGCCAAGGACAAAATTTGCAATTTTTGCAAAAATTGTAAAAAGTGAATAAAATTTTAGCGATTCATTATTTTGTTACGGCCCCCTGATTTTTGGATTCACCAGTTCAAATGCCATCTGGGATAATTAATTCAGCTCAACCTATACATAACTGTCGATGTGCTCCTCGAAATACACAATCAAAAAATAATTCACGCAAGTTTAACAAAGGTTTGGGAAGATATAGCGGTGGTTCCATTAAGAGCACATCAACGAGACCTATATAGATTTATAGGTATTTCAAGCCGCTATAACCGCTTCTTTAGCGTTATTTCATTACATCGCGGGCCCCGCTAACCGCGGTCAAAAAACAAAAAACACTTGAAATCGCATTTCAAAATGTTATGAGGTATAATTTTTTGCGGAAAGATCTCACATGAACAGTGCTCACGAAAAATTCTTCCTCCATGTGCCCCTCGTGTTTTTTGTAACTGACCAGCTACTTCAGAATAAATAGTTTGGCCACAGCTTATAAAAGAATGGATACAGATATGAACATTTCTAGGACTTTTTTCACAATTTTGAAATGTATGTGCTTATAACTTCTAAAGTTTTTTAGATAATAACAAACTTTTTGGGGAAAAAACTTTTATGTTTGTGGTTTATCTAATTCCATCAACTTATGCACCGAAATCTGTACACAAAGCGAGAAAAGGGTAAAACAACATACATTACGCCTGTGTTAAAATATTTTGATATTTGCCCATATATCGTTCAATCCATGCCAAACCGAAGACCTTTTTTGGGGCACCATTCTCGATTTCAAAATAAGAAAACATTTTATAGTTGGCGAAGAAAATACAATAATTATTTTCCAGATTTTATTATTATCTGAAATCAGAGAAAATTGAAAAATATTCCCAAAAGGCGTACGATTTATGTTATGTATTTTCGGAACTCGCGGACGGATTTTTCCAAATAAGGGCTCATTTTAAAGGTCGTAAGTTGATCTTTTTATAGCGGTGATTCATTATCGCGTCCTTAATGTTTTTTAATGCATCCGATGCATTTGACAATTTAATTAGCGTTTTACACATCAATGACACCAACTTAGATTTCTGTGAAAAATATAGTTAAATGTTAAGAAAATTTTAAGATGGTGTTCAGCCCCGTTCTTTTGTTAAAAAAATATGTATTAAATAAATCCTGAGATATGATTATTGCATTTGTTGTAAAAACGCGTTTCATGGGTACCGTGAAATAACTCCCAAATGAAATAAGTACCAATGAAATAAATCGAAAATCAAACAATCGTTGTTGAACTTTCATTGGGAGTTATTTCACTTTTTTTAGTTCAGTATGAAATAACTTCCAAATATTGGGACTTATTTCATTTTCGCTTTGGGAGTTATTTCACTTTTTAAAATTGGGAATTATTTAATTTTTGTTGGGACTTATTTCATTTGGGAGTTATTTCGCGATACCGTTTCATGATGTATACAAATTAGAGCTCTTCGTAAAGGACTTGATTACGACATCCTAGATATAGTCGAAAATTCGCCAATTTTTGCATATAATGTATATGCGAAAATTGCATTTGTTCTCTTAAAATTTAATTTGCATACTTGACCACAAAAATATATGAAATATCTGTAGGCATGTAGTCCTATATAGCGTGAACTGATCCTGCAAATTTGAATTTGATGTTGTCTTCTGTTTCTATATAAAAGCATTTTTACTTAAAAATGTCAGAAATCGAAATTGCTTTTTACTTTCTTACTTGATTATATATGTATCTGATGGCAGTCTACGTGATTTGTCCCAAAATGGGAGGTATTGAACCAATGGGCGTGGCTCCATATTATCCAATTTTTTAAATTGACATATCTTGCACAATTTGTTAGTGAGAGTGCTGTAATTTTGTGTATATGTATCCGTCTGTCTGTTTGCCCGCCTCTCTGTCTGGTGCGCTAGATAACTATCAAAAGGTGTAACGGTTTGACTTCAAATTCGGTATGTTATAACATTTGTTCTATCTCAGAGTAATTTAAAAAATGGGCCATATTGGTCCATTCCATCTACAACATTTCCAAATGTAGTTCCGAAAAAATCAATTTAAATTCAGAATTCGTCAATTGAAATTCAGAAATTCCATTTGAAATTCAGAACTCGTCACGTGAAATTCAGAAATTCCATATGAAATTCAGAAGTCTCCATTTGAAATTCAGAACTCGTCAATTGAAATTCAGAACATCCATTTGTAATTCAGAAGTCTTCATGTGAAATTCTGATTTTACATTTGAAATTCTGAACTCTTCAATTGAAATTCAGAATATCCATTTGTAATTCAGAATTCGTCAGTTGAAATTCAGAACTCGACAATTGAAATTCAGAACTCCACATTTGAAATTCAGAATTTTTCATTTGAAATTCAGAACTTTTCATTTGAAATGTAGAAACTATTAATTGAAATTCAGAATTTCTATTTGAAAACAAAAAATATATTTTGTATTTTCATGGTTTTCTCAGTGTGGAGTTGAGCTAAAGATCAAAGAGTTCCTTTTAAGGCAAGCAAGGTATTTTGAATAGTCAAGTGAAAAGGAAAACGTCTTGAAATCTTATGCCGCCGTAGTTCTTTTTAATTTCACTTTATTTAGGTATAGGAACATTTTGCAATGGATGTGACTGAAGTGAATAACGATTTTTAAATTGAATCTGACTCGAGAAAGAGCTCATCCAATCATCGACTTTCATATGAGTCATTGACAAAGACTGTCCCTAATTCTGACAATTCATTCCATTGATAAGAAAAGCAGTCATGTGTTGGTCAATTTTTATTATTGCGAATGGCCAATTGTTCGTACACACGAAGGATCATTGTTTACAAAAAGTTGAATACTTGAAATATTGTGCAGAGTAATAATTTTATTGTACCTACAGTCCTGTAAAAATTACTATAATTCAAAAATATATTCATACTCAAGATCGAAACGTTTTCATATTCCGTAGTTTAGAACATTTTTGCAATGACAATAGACTGAGTTGAAGGTTTCACAATTTCATTTGCTATTTTCGTAGCAAATGATTTATAAAGCCCTTCACTAAATGGATACCATCCCTTAGACAACATTACCCATGTTATATAGAGTTCCCTATTCCATTTTATTGAAGTGGCGCTTACAATCCTGTCAGAAACGTAGGCATTTGTACAGGGTGGCTGATGAATATTGCTACATTAAGAAACTCAAATAACTTGTGTATGGAATTCAGTTTTCTTTTATTCATGTTAAAGCTCATTAAATTTAATTAAATATACCTTAATTAGGTTTAAAAATAATGGAATTTAAATGCCCCCCCTGCTCGTTGATGCATGTGCGGCATCTTACCAAAAAGTTTTTCATTACTGCTGGGAGAGTTGAGACGGGAATAGCCGCAATTGTTTCTCGAATGGATTGCTTTAGTTCATTCAAATTTGTTGGATCAAAGAGTTCCTTTTAAGGCAAGCAAGGTATTTTGAATAGTCAAGTGAAAAGGAAAACGTCTTGAAATCTTATGCCGCCGTAGTTCTTTTTAATTTCACTTTATTTAGGTATAGGAACATTTTGCAATGGATGTGACTGAAGTGAATAACGATTTTTAAATTGAATCTGACTCGAGAAAGAGCTCATCCAATCATCGACTTTCATATGAGTCATTGACAAAGACTGTCCCTAATTCTGACAATTCATTCCATTGATAAGAAAAGCAGTCATGTGTTGGTCAATTTTTATTATTGCGAATGGCCAATTGTTCGTACACACGAAGGATCATTGTTTACAAAAAGTTGAATACTTGAAATATTGTGCAGAGTAATAATTTTATTGTACCTACAGTCCTGTAAAAATTACTATAATTCAAAAATATATTCATACTCAAGATCGAAACGTTTTCATATTCCGTAGTTTAGAACATTTTTGCAATGACAATAGACTGAGTTGAAGGTTTCACAATTTCATTTGCTATTTTCGTAGCAAATGATTTATAAAGCCCTTCACTAAATGGATACCATCCCTTAGACAACATTACCCATGTTATATAGAGTTCCCTATTCCATTTTATTGAAGTGGCGCTTACAATCCTGTCAGAAACGTAGGCATTTGTACAGGGTGGCTGATGAATATTGCTACATTAAGAAACTCAAATAACTTGTGTATGGAATTCAGTTTTCTTTTATTCATGTTAAAGCTCATTAAATTTAATTAAATATACCTTAATTAGGTTTAAAAATAATGGAATTTAAATGCCCCCCCTGCTCGTTGATGCATGTGCGGCATCTTACCAAAAAGTTTTTCATTACTGCTGGGAGAGTTGAGACGGGAATAGCCGCAATTGTTTCTCGAATGGATTGCTTTAGTTCATTCAAATTTGTTGGTTTTGCTTTGTAGATTTCCTGTTTGCAATAACCCCACAAGAAAAAGTCAGGTGCAGTAAGGTCAGGCGACCTGGGGGGCCAACGGAATGTGGAGTTTCTGGATATCACCTTATTGGGAAATTTTCGCCGCAATTCTGTCATAACAGGCCGGCTATGTGAGGAGTTGCACCATCTTGCGAAACCACACAGAGTTGAAAGAAATTCTCATTCGGCGTAATTCTGGATAGAAAAACTCTCTCAACATGCTCAAGTAACGGCCTCCAGTAACTGTAACGGTGTGACCGTTTTCTTCGAAGAAGTAGGGCCCGACAATGCAGCGTGATGAAACTGCACACCACACTGTGAAACGAAGTGGATGCAATTCCGTCTCATGGAGTATCTGTGGGTTGGAAGCACTCCATATTCGACAATTTTGTTTGTTTATGTTGCCGTTTATATCGAAATGGGCCTTGTCAGACATGAAAAGACAGTTCAACATGGTTCCGTCCTCTTCCACCATTTGAAGCATCTTCTGGCAAAATTCCAAGCGAATCGGCAAGTCTGCTGAGTTCACTTTGTTGGCCATTTTAATTTTATATGGGAATAACTCCAAATCTTTGTGCATAACTGACTGCAATGGCTGTCTGCTTATACCCATTTGAGCAGATAAGGTTCTTGTCGAAACTCTTGGATTGTTTTGTATGGCATCAGCTACAGCAGCGATTGTTTCCTCCTTCCGAACTGAAGGGTTTCGATGGTAAGGTCTTCTGTTGACTGTCCCATGCTCGGAAAAATTGTTAACCAGTCTCTTTATGGTCCATCTGCTCGGAGGATTGCCGCCAAACGTGCCCATATACTCTCTTTGAACCGAAACTACGGACTTCAGTGCGTAAGAGCGGCGGACAATCCAAATTCTTGTTTCAGTGTCCCAGATATCAATTTTTGTTAAATATAAAAATTAATCTGCAAAATAAAAAAAAAATAACCAGATTCATTAAATTGAAAAAAAATTATTAAATTTATTTTTGGTAGCAGCTTTCATCAGCCTACTTAATTTTTCATTAAACAATTAGCAGCATATTTGACTTTATTTTGTTCCAATATCTGTCCCCTTAAAAAATCTCATCCCGATTTGATATTTTAAGCACTAGTATAGGGTGTAGAGTATTGTATAATGTATTATATAGTTCATCGCGCCATATCTTAGTCTTTCCTTACTTTTTATACCCTCCACCATAGGATGGGGGGTATATTCATTTTGTCACTCCGTTTGTAACACCTCTAAATATTGATCTGAGACCCCGTCTATCCGTCCTTCCGTCTGTTGTAATCACGCTACAATTCATAATACTTGAGCTAGGTGGCTGAAATTTGGTATAGATACTTCTTATAGCTGCAGGTAACTTGAGATTGAAAATGGGCGATATCGGTCATATTTAGATATAGCTCCCATATATAGCATCCAACTTGTTGTGATTCCTACTGTTCTCATCTATAATTTTTTGTGTTTTCTGTGTTATATTCTTTAGGTTTGAGTTATTTTGTGAGGTCACATGCTATCCATGGTGGAGGGTATATAAGATTCGGCATGGCCGAACTTAACGCTTTTACTTGTTTTAAATGAATATTTTTGTCTGGTACCTTTTTTCGTGTAACTAAAGGGTCCGCCAAATAAGTTTTTTTTTTGAAAATGCTATAAAAAAACTACTGAAAACGCATTGGATGATCAGTTGGTTCAACTCCTGAACCAATTGGACTTTGTATGGCGTCATACCAAGGTCTTTATGCAAAATTCGTCTCAATGATGTCTCCGAAATGTTCAATTGTTGAGAACGACGGTGAATTGATGTTGATGGCGCTTCACGCACACTTTCTGCCAGAGCAGCAATATTCTCGGGTGCACGCACTGTTTTTGGCTTTCACGCTTTGGTTTATCGATGAGTATACCAGTTTCTTTCACTTTTTTCACAAGATAACGAACATACGGAGCTGACGGTGCTTCTCTTCTTCCAAAATCCGTACGCAATTTTCGCACACATTACCATGATTTTCAAAGTAATGTCGCAATATTCGCAATATACACATATTCGTTCAGCGGAAGGATATAACTAATTATCTGTCAAATCAGACATGAGCTAAGTGTTACCATTCACGAAATAAACACTAGTTGAAAACCAGTAAGAAAAGGCTAAAGTCGCGCGGGGCCGACTATATAATACCCTACACCACTCTCGAAATATTGAATAACTCTGATATATAAATTTTGTAATTCATGTATAAATTGTTTACATAAATTTACTTTTGTGACATTTTATACTTAAATAATACCCTGTACCACAGTGTGGTGTAGGGTATGAAAACGATTGGATGTAAAATACAGCTTCTACAGGACTAAAGAGCCAAATCGGATGAGACATATATATGGGAGCTATAGCTAAATCTTAACCGATTTTCTTCAAATTCGGCAATGTTGGTTCGTGGATCAAGAAACTCTACCATTCTAAATTTCAAAACGATTGGATGTAAAATACAGCTTTTATAGGACTAAAGGGCCAAATCGGACGAAACATATATATGGGAGCTATAGCTAAATCTTAACCGATTTTCTTCAAATTCGGTAGTGTTGGTTCATGGATCAAGAAACCCTACCATTCAGAATTTCAAAATGATTGGATGTAAAATACAGCTTCTTCAGGACTAAAGAGCAAAATCGGACGAAACATATATATGGGAGCTATAGCTAAATCTTAACCAATTTTCTTCAAATTCGGCAATGTTGGTTCATGGATCAAGAAACTCTACCATTCAAAATTTCAAAACGATTGGATGTAAAATACAGCTTTTATAGGACTAAAGGGCCAAATCGGACGAAACATATATATGGGAGCTATAGCTAAATCTTAACCGATTTTCTTCAAATTCGGCAATGTTGGTTCATGGATCAAGAAACTCTACCATTCTAAATTTCAAAAGGATTGGATGTAAAATACAGCTTCTATAGGACTAAAGGGCCAAATCGGACGAAATATATATATGGGAGCTATATCTAAATCTGAACCGATTTCAACCAAATTCATTAGCGATCTTAACAGTTGCGAAATACTCTAAACTGCAAAATTTCAGAACGATCGGAGTGAAATTGCGACCTGTAGGAGACGAACAACTTTACATGGACAGACGGACGGACGTGATTCTGAGTCGATCGGTATACTTTAAGGTGGGTCTAGCTGTGTTATTTTCAGGTGTTACAAACATCTGCCGTGAAACAAAGTTATAATACCCTGTAGCACAGTGTGGTGTAGTGTATAAAAAACGTTAGATGGCGGACCATTTAGATAACAAGATTTTGATATGTCTGCTTTATTATTTTTATCTAACTGTGTAATTGCTTAATATTGATACCATTTCAATATTATTTTTATTTTCCCATATGCATCACCTGTCTACATTTGCCTTCAAAGTGAGTATGTCAACAACATCTATTTCAATTCTTTTGCAATTTCGTTTAATTTCCCCCTCAAAAGCAAAAAAAAGTATAACATAGTTGAGCGTTTCAATTTCTTATTAAAATACCATTTAATTTTATGTTCAACATCACTCGTCCCATTCAACATTTGTTTTCCCAACGAAACGAACAAATCATTGTTCGATGTTCAAACTTAATCAAAAATTTCCCTGCCAAATTTGGAAATGGGAGTGAGCCAATGGGCTGTTTCTCTGTGAGTATGTGTTTGCGTTTGTGAATTTGTGGTAAAAATGAAATTTAATTTAACAAAATGGCCACTAAATTACAATTGATGTTGAGGAGGAAGCGACAGGGGGAAAAGTGCAGTAGTTACGAAAAAAAAACTCGGTTAACGTTGGACGTTTCCAACGGATGCAGAAGTGGGTGGACATTTTTTTGGTAATCGTCCCGAATTGTTCTCTACTACGCGGGCCTTCTGTAACGCTGGCATTGGTGGAGGTCCTGCAGGATGTTGCGGTAGTTTTGCTATGGATCGGAAATTCAACAAAGCTGCCCATACCATTTCGCTTACATACATAATGTATGTGTTCAGACACACATATGGGTAGTTCTTTCTCAAGTGTCACAGGTCAAAAATTAGATTTTTCTCAAATTCTCAGAAAATGTTGCGCTAGTAAGTGGAGTAATGACCCACAGTAGTAAAAAAAGTAAATGAAAATTGGAGGCAGGGAGCGAGGTCAAAGATCAGAAAAATTTATTTTTTCCTCTGTAATTGTTTTTTGAATTTAATTTTAATGCTACAAAACATAAGAAATTGAAAATAGAAAATATCATTTCTTAAAGCTTTTTCCTAGTACTTTTCATAAAAAATACTAATTTTATCTAAAACTGTTAATTTCGGTAAATTTTCACGGAAATAAAAATTGCGATATCTCAGAATCTATCTAATTTGTTTCCTTACATTTTTTATAAAAATTGACTATATATATATACTCTACCGATGGTGTTTGGTTCAGAAGTTACAAGTTACACCAAATTACAAAGAAAAATATTTAAAAAATGATCAATAAACAAAATATAGTTGAAAACACATACAAAATTTTTTTCTTTGTAATTTGGTGAAGATTTTCAGTTATTTTTATGTACCTTCTGAACCAAAGTCGTCCCCAGTCCAAAATTTACACTATCGGTAGAGTACATATGGACCATTTTCTATAAAAAATTTAAGGAAAAATATTAGATCGATTTTGAGATATCACAATTTATATTTTTATTTCCGCGAATAGTGACCGAAATGAACTGTAAAATTTTTATTTTTTATGAAATGAACGGGGAAAAAGCTTTAAGAAATGTTATTCAATTTCTTATGCTCTGTAGCATTAAAATTAAATTCAAAAAAACAGTACAGATGAAAAAATTTTTTTTCTCTGAACTTTGACCCCGCACCATGCCTCCAATTTTCATTTAAATTTTTTAATATGGTGGGTCATTACTCCCACATACTAGCGCAACATTTTCTGAGAAATTGAGAAAGATCCAGTTTTTGACCTGTGACTCTTGAGAAAGAACTACCCATATGCATATATTCGTATTCACATACGCGTATGTTCATTTTAAAACACATACACTTGCGTTTGAAAGAAACGATTGTAACAAATCAAACATTCTTCAAAAGCCACCAGAAAGGAAAAAACCGCACAAAAGCAAATACAAACACTGCCTCAAAGAGTTCTCAACGAATTGGAATTTCGCCATTCTTGTGGAGATTCTTTGGAATTTTCTAATGGTATTGAATAAAGTGTACAAACGTTAACTGTTATTAAATTATGATGGCTACAAATGTTGGTTATATCCATTTCACGTAGTTATTCAGCAACAGTCGTTAAAAAATAGAAAACAAAAAACTATAGATAAATTTATAAGTTGGGTAATTCCAAAGCAGATGAATCGAAAAACGCACATTTAAAAATGGACCCTTTTGATTTTAGTAGAATTTGGTACAAAGTTACATATACCAGGCATTTTTCTCAAAACAACCGTTTGTTATATTAATAATATCTTCTTAACAGCTTCACGTATTTTAAAGATATTAAAACCACTAAAAAGCTCTTCTACTCCTCTTCAATACTGTAAAATGAAATATTTATGTCATTTTGATGCAAGGATGTGTAAATATGGAAAATATCTTTAATCCTTGAATGTCATTTAAAAGTATCAATTCTTCATTTTTTGGTACTGAAGGGTCAAACTACTATGAAATGACTAAATTGAACCTAAAGGATACAGAAATTTTGTTGAGTCAATATTATACTTTTTCTTGTATATTTTTATATAGAATTTTAGATTCGTCGGTTGGACTAGTTGCACTAACAATCGTCAAAATATGGAATACTTTTCAATTGTAATACAAAACAAGTAAGGAAAGGCAGAAAGTCGGGCGGGGCCGACTATATAATACCCTACACCTCCCTAACAATGCGATAAGGGTCATTGCGATAATAATTTGGAATAATTGGTAAATAGGTAGGAACATATTATCTAATTCTAAACCGATAATCGCTAAATTTAGCAATATTCGTTCCTAAATTGGGAAACATCTTTCTTGAAAATTTAAATGATCGGAAGTAAAGTACAATTTATATAGCGCTTTGACACCAAATCAGGACGAACATATATATGGAGGTTATATTTAAATCTGAACCGATTTTCCCCGAATACTCATTCATGTAAAAAGACCTCTTTCTGTCGAATTCCGTACTGAAAGGATATAAAATACAGTCTCTACAGCGCTTTCATGTCAAATCGGGGAATACATATATATGGAGGCTATATCTAAATCTGAACCGATTTTCTCCGATTTTGGCAGTATTCCTTCATGAAGAAAGAAACTTCTTTTTGCTGAATTTCGTACTGATCGGATATAAAATAAAATTTTTATTTCCGCATTTTATATCTGATCGGATATAAAATGCAGTTTTTACAGCGCTTACATATCAAATCGGGGGTAACATATATATGGGGGCTATATCTAAATCTGAACTGATTTTCTCCAAATTTGGCAGTATTCCTTCACGTAATAAGAGACCTCTTTCTGCCGAATTTCGCACTGATCGGATATAAAATACAGTTTCTACAGCGCTTATATGTCAAATCGGGGGTTACATATATATGGGGGCTATATCTAAATCTGAACCGATTTTCTCCGAATTTAGCAGTATTCCCTCATGTAATAAGAAACCTCTTTCTGCCGAATTGCATACTAAGATGTAAGCGCTGTAAAAAAATAAAGTTTTTACAGCGCTTACATGTCAAATCGGGGGTAACATATATATGGGGGCTATATCTAAATCTGAACCGATTTTAACCAAATTCAATAGGGATCGTCCTTGGGCCAAACAAATGATATGTGTATAGTTTCGTCGCGATCGGACCATAATTGCGACCTGTACTTTGATTACAAGAATACATGCACAGACGGACAGACGGACAGACGGACATAGCTAAATCAACTCAGAAAGTGATTCTAAGTCGATCGGTATAATAAACGATGGGTCTATTTCTTCTCCTTTTGGGTGTTACAAACAAATGCACAAAGTTATAATACCCTGTACCACAGTGTGGTGTAGGGTATAAATAGCCCACATTTACATAAAGCTCCACATATCGGGTCCAAGAGTTATTATTCTCTTTTGTCATATCAACCGCGAATACGAGTGAAAATGTGGAATTTGTTAATAACGTGACAACAGCGTCACTTATGGAATCCAGATACAGTTACGAATACTACCTTTGATAATATAACTATCTATATATATAAAGAGGAATGTGTGTTTGTTTGTTTGTTGGTTTGTTTGTACCGTATAGACGTCTAAACGGCTAGACCGATCTTCTTGAAATGTTCACAGAATGTACATGTGTGGGGCGTGGTGAAAACTTGAATTTTCGATATATCAAGTGGGTCGGGGCCACGCCCATATAAGTCAAATCTTAAAAATTATATATCTTGCACAATTTGTTAGCGAGAGTGCTGGAATTTTTTGTATATGTATCTGGTGGTAGTCTACGAGATTGGTCCAAAAATGGGCGGAATCGTGTCAATGGGCGTGGCACCACCCATATAAGCCAAAATTGAGATATCTTGCACAATTTATTAGCGAGAGAGCTGGAATTTTACGTATATATATCTATTGGCGATCTACGTGATTGGTCCAAAAATGAGCGGGATCGGACCAATGGGCGTAGCCCCGCCCATACAAGCCAAATTTTGAATTTCAAATATCCTGCACAATTTGTTAGCGATAGAACTGTAATTTTGTATATATATCTGTCTACGTGATTGGTCCAAAAATGGGCGGGGTTGGACCAGGGACGTATCCAGAGGGGGGGCCCGGGCCCCCGAAATGTTTTATACATAGGCATAAACTGTTTACAATTTTCAAAATCACTCAAAAAAAACACGAAAAATATTTGGAAGGCCGTTAAAAAAACAATACAAAAGCGTAAAAAATGGTAAAAGTAAAAGTAATAACAACTAAAAATAAGAAAAGTGCATGGTTTCCTTGCTAAAACTTTCTAAATTATGCATCGATTTTCTTCGGAATGGTTTCAATTTATTCATAGCCTTTCAGAGTTTACGATAAAATCACAAAAATTTGACAATTGTGCGTTTCTAGATGTTTTTATGATGCTTTTATTTAAAAATTATTAAAATTTTCTCAAAAAATATGATTTTTTGCAATACTTTGTAAGATATCCTCGAAACCGCTGAACGGATGGAAAATTCTATTGTGCGAGGTTGAAGGCTACATAATTCTGAAGTTTGTAAAGCTTACCTGAACCAAGTCGGATGAATGGTTCTCTAGTTATGACATAATATGTGGTTCAACCTCTCTTTTTTCTTAGCCTAAACGGTTGTCTCTTTAAATTCTCGTGATAAGCTGTGATATGGAAAGAAATTAGTTGTTAAACCACATATAGTGGCATAACTCGAGAACCATTTATCCGATTTGGTTGAGGAAAGTTTTAAAGAATTAAATATTAAGTAGCCTTCAACTTCAACTTACAAAATATTGCAAAAAAATGTGATTTTTTGATAATAATTTTTATATTTTTAAAATAAAACTCCCATAAAATAATCTAAAAATGGACAAATGTTATATTTTTATGATTTTATCGTAAAGTCTGTTCGGTCATGAATTAAACGAGCCCATTCCGAAGAAAATCGATGCATAATTTAAAAAGTTATAGTTATATATAATTTAATAAGGTTTTTAGTTATATATAGTAAGGTTAAAAGTTATATATAATTTATTAAGGTTTTAACTTTAAAACGTTCTTATCGATGTTAAATTTACAAAAACAAAAACTTTAAAAGCTAAGATTGGAGTCGTTTTTTGACGTCTAGAATCAGAATCTATGCGTTAAAACAGAAAAACAAGAAAAAGTGTTTTTGTCGACCGGTGTAATATTGGTAGACTTTAAATTTATGACAACCATATATTGCGAAAATTAAGTTAAAATTACATTTATAATTTCTTATCTATCTAGCTTTTTAACATGTAGGTTGCAGTGATGGAATGAGTTTACACAACCGTGTATGTAAATTTGACTTTATATTGGGTGTGGTAATAAGTAGTACGGTTTTGGCATTACACAGAACTTATCACGGTATTTGCAAACGATTAACCTAGATATAATAAAGGCTTACGAAATCATAAAATTGGCAACGACTACATTAAGTGACATGCGTAGAAATTCAGATGCGGAGTTTGATAAACTGTTTGAAGAATCCACACAACTTGCAAGAAGTTTTGGAATAGAAGCTGCACTACCTAGAAGAGTAGGCACTCAAAAGTATAGGGCTAATATTCCTGGTTCAGATGCCAAGGCGTATTTTAGGACAACCCTGTTCATACCATATCTGGACGAAGTAATATCACATTTAAATAATACATTTTCCGAACATGAAGCTATAATTACAAGTCTGTTTAATATCGTTCCGATACGAGTTGTAAATCTAATAAAGGAAGATTTCGAAGAAGTCACACATTTTTACAAAAACGATTTAAAAAAAATCAGCAAAATCTGTTTTAGCTGAAATAAGTATATGGATTGATTATTGGAAGCAGAAGAATGATAAGCCATCAAATGCATTAGATGCTATTTCAGTTTGTGATGAGGACATGTTCCCAAGCGTTTCTACCCTTTTGCAGATACTTGCCACAATACCTGTGACAACGGCATCTGCTGAGAGAAGTTTCTCGACGTTAAGAAGAATAAAAACTTATCTCCGGAACAGAATGAAAGGAGAAAGGCTATCTTATCTGGCTTTGATGTCTATATACAAAGATGAAGTCAAAATCGATGAAATAATTGATATATTTCTTTCAAAAAATCGAAGATTACGTTTTTAACTCTTACGTATTTTATTATAAAGTTTTACTGATCTCGTACTAAAGTGCACATTTATATTTAGGAATAAAATTCGAATAAAAAACTTAACTTCCATTACCTACACAATAAACGAAATTTTTAATTGTTTATCTTTGTTATGGAAAAAAAGGTTGGGGCCCCCGAACCAAAACCCTGGATACGTCCCTGGGTTGGACTAATAGCCGTGGTCCGCCCCTTTATGCCAAGAAATCGAGATATCTTGCACAAGTTGTTAGCGAGAGAGCTGTAGTTTTGTGTATATATATCTGTTGGCGATCTACGTGATTGGTCAACAATGGGCGGGATCGGACCAATGGGCGTGGCCCTGCCCATATAAGCCAAATTTGGAAATCGCGATATCATGCCCAATTTGTCAGCAAGAGAGCTGTCATTTTGTGTGTATATATCTTTTGGCGATCTACGTGATTGGTAAAAAAATGGGCGAGATCGGACAAATGGGCGTGTCCCGCCCATATAAGCCAAATTTTGGAAGTGGAATGCTGGAATTTTGTGTATATGTATATGTATTTGGTGACATTGTAAGTGATAGGCTCAAAAATTATCCGGATCGGACCAATGGGCGTGCCCCTGCCTATATAAGCCAAATTTTAAAACTGAGACATCTTTCACAATTTGTTAGCGAGAGAGGTGTTATTTTGTGTATATATATCTGGTGGCAGCCCACGTGTGTGGTCCAAAAATGAGCGGGATTGGAAGAATAGGTGTGGCGCCGCCCATATAAGCCAAATTTGAAAATAATATATCTTGAACAATTTGATAGCAAGAGTGCTGTAATTTTGCGTATATGTAGTTGATGGCAGTCTACGTGATTGGTCAAAAATGGACGGGATCGGAAATCTGTAATCTTGGGCAACGAAGTGGACCGGGTCCCGCTAGTAATGTATTAAAATAACATTAATCAGTCAAGCCGTATAGTTGTTACAGAATCTAAAATTCTATATAAAACAAGTAAGAAAGTTTCAGTCGTGTTAACACTTTGTAATGTAATATGAAATATTATAATATGGAATATTGCACGAATTAATATGACAAATTGTGTTGAAGGTACAAAAAGGGATATATGAACTGTATATACTTCCAATACATTGCACTGTACTGTAATCGTTTATGTGCACTTGTAACGGGTTTTCCAATAGGGATGATATGATTTTGAAGTGACGTTTCGGCCATTTGTAATATGTCATGTTGTGTCATTTGTTTTTCATTGTATTCAGTAGTGGTTCTGCAATTGCAACTTTTCGTCCGTTAAGTCCTTTTTTTTAATCCAAAAAAAAAAAACACTTTCCAGTCGGCCTACGACCTTGACACCCATAAACAATATTTTAGCTCTCGTTAAGTGCTATCTTTTTGCCATTGTGGCTACGTGCTACAGCAAATGAAATAATTGAATTGTTGCGAGATAAGTTTGGAGATTCGATTATTTTAAGAAATAGTGATATTGAATGGCCTCCAAGAAGTTGTGATTTAATACCATTCGACTATTTCTTGTGGGGTTATTTGAAGTCATTGGTCTTTCGAAATAAACTCTCTTCAGGCTCTTCAAGTTGATAACGCCCAATTTGCAGACATACAGTTATACAGCCAAAGAACAGCAAAGGCGTTACAGCTGTAACGCTTTTATTGCTGATTGATTACACTATGCAACAAAAATTTTGTCCAAGGGATGTGGATAACGGTTTCTGGTGTAATTTGGTGTCACAAACACGAAAAAAATATTAAAAATGTTTTTATGGTAATTTTTTTTTTAAATTTTATAACCCACACCACAATGTGATACAGGGTGTTATAACTTTGTGGATTTGTTTGACCATCGTTTATTATACCATTCGACTTTGAATCACTTTCTGAGTTTATTTAGCTATGTATTCTGTGCATGTATTCTCGTAATCAAAGTACAGGTCGCAATTACGGTCCGATCTCGACGAAACTTTACACATATCTTTTTTTGCCCCAAGGACGATCCCTATTTGGTTAAAATCGGTTCAGATTTAGATATAGCCCCCATATATATGTCAGCCCCGATTTGACATGTAAGCGCTGTAAAAACTTTATCTTATATACGATCAGTATGAAATTCGGCAGAAAGAGGTTTCCTATTATATGAATGAACACTGTTAAATTTTGAAGAAATCGGTTCAGATTTAGATATAGCCCCCATATATACGTTACCCCCGATTAGATATGTAGGCGCTGTAAAATTGTTTTTATACCCTACACCACACTGGTTTATTATACCGATCGACTTAGAATCACTTTCTTAGTTGATTTCGCTATGTCCGTCTGTCTGTCTGTGCATGTATTCTTGTAATCAAAGTACAGGTCGCAATTATGGCCCGATCTCAACGAAACTTTACACATATCTCTTTTTTCGCCCAAGGACGATCCCTATTGAATTTGGTTAAAATCGCTTTAGATTTAGATATAGCCCCCAGATATATGTTACGCCCGATTTGACATGTAAGCGCTGTAGAAACTGTACCCGATCAGTGCGAAATTCGACAGAAAGAGTTTTCTTATTACTCGAAGGAATACTGCCTAATTCGGAGAAAATCGGTTCAGATTTAGATTTAGCCCCCATATATATGTAACCCCCGATTTGACATGTGAGCGCTGTAGAGACTCTATTTTATATCCGATCAGTACGAAATTCGACAGAAAGTGGTCTATTAACATGAATGAGCAATCAGGGAAAATCGGTTCAGATTTATATATAACCTCCATATATACATATGTTCCTCCTTATTTGGTATCAAAGCACTGTAGAAGTTGTACTTTACTTCCGATCATTAAAATTTTCCAGAAAGATGTTTCTCAATTTAGGAACTAATATTGCTTAATTTCGCGATTATCGGTTCAGAATTAGATAATATGTTCCTACCCATTTACCAATTATTCAAATTTATTATCGCAATGACCCTTATCGCATTGTTAGAGAGGTTTAGGGTATTATAAAGTCGGCCCCGCCCGACTTTCTGCCTTTCCTTAATGTTTTTTTTTTTTTAATTCCAACTTTCATGGAAAGTGTATTTATTAGCCTTGTTATGCGTTAAATAAAAGGCAATTATGAGGGATACATGTGCTGCAAATATGGGCCTAAAATAAGGAAACTGATGAAAGATGTACTTTTCGAATCATATGAAACAATGATTAATGATTTGTTGAAAAATTATGAAAAAATTGGTAAGAAATATATTTTTCTATATTAATGTATATAACACATATGTATGTAGTCTTCTAACTTAGTTTTCGCTTTATGTATTCCAACATGTGTAAATATGTCCCTCAAAATTCATTTCTCATGTAAACTTTTTCCCCGAGAATCTTGTCGACGTAAGTGATGAACATGGCGATTGGTTTCACCAAGGAATGAAGTCCATCGAGCGGCGTTACCAAGGGCACTGGGATGAAAGAATGATGGGAGATTATATTTGGTTCCCCATTAGAGAAACCGATTCCGAAATCTACAAACGTCAACAAAGAACTCACAAAATCTACTTTTTCCAATTTGTTTAGTGACTGTTGCTAAACCACTAAATGAAAGAGATATTGGTGGCCCACATTAATAGCTTAAATTTAACGTATAAGTCGACCATATACTTCAAAAATTATAGTGCAAAATCTAAGGGTACATTCGACGATAATAGTATTTTTAATAAAAAATGTGCCATCGTTATCTTATTATTCCGGCATAAGAAGATGGTGTTGCGCGATAGAAAACTCGAAAGATAGCTATCATTTCCTCTGTCAGTGGCCGGCCTTAAGCAAGCGTTTTTTTGCGTGGCAGCAAACTATTTTTTTGAAAAAAAAAAAAAATCTTTTTCTATGTGAATGAGACATTTCCAACATATGCATGTTGGATATTCATGAGGCATGTTAGAATAACTGGTTTATTTTCAGTTAACAAAATACTTAGCTCCAACTCCTCATCAAAGCTTATTCCAAGAAGGAGTTGAAGTTAAACTAGATCTGAAACGATAATCTTAAAATGTGCATTCTTCTTTAATAGATCAAGAATGGGAAGGAAAAAATAGATGGAACTAAACATTATCTAAATAAATTAAGAAACTTCTTTCTGCAACAATTTGTAACGATAGGACGTAAATTTGATACCAAATCGGGAGGAACATATATATGGGGCTACTTCTAAATCTGAACCGATTACCCCCGAATTTTGCAGTGTTCCTGAATGTAATAAACTTCTTTCTGCCTTATTTACAGAAATTTACTGATCGGATGTAAAATACCGTTTCTACAGCTCTTACATGTCAAATCGGGATATATCTAAATATGAAAAGATTTTCCCCGAATTTTACAGTGTTCATTAATGTAATAATAAACTTCTTTCTGCATAATTTCGTACTCATCGCATACCCTTTCTACCGAATTTCGTGCCGATCAGATATAATGTAAAATTTCTACAGCGCTTACATATGAAATCGGGGGTAACATACATATATGTATATGCCATATATGGGAGCTATATGTAAATCTGAACCGACTTTAACCAAATTCAATAGGGATCGTCCTTGGGTCGATTTCTTCTCCTTTTGAGCGTTACAAACAAATGCACAAAGTTAAAATACCCTGTACAGTGTGGGGTAGGGTATAAATATTCTCCATTAATATACTGTTTTTAAAAAAAGTTAATAATTATTTCTTAACTAAAAAATTATAATAAACTAAGGGGGTTGAGTCATTGAGACAGTAATTTTTGGCCACCCTGTATATAGCTTCTTTCATAATTTTGTAAAGCAACCTTAAAAACCGTGCATTGTATTTTTTTATTTGTTACACAGTGTAAAAGGTACCCTAATGCCTCTTTCCGTTCGGTGCACAATCTTTAGGTTTGCATTTGGCAACCCTTAGTAATTTCCTGGCCTCCACCACATAACTAGTTTTACGTTGAATGGCGGTACCTTATGATTTACTCCCTCCGAAATGAAGATATAAACACTCGATGTGACAGGAAAGAGTGGTGTACTCTACACATTTGAAAAATTCGTTCAGAAATTTGTAAGTCACTTAAAATCAAGAACAACGAGATGGCGTAAAGCCATTGCTGCATAATACACAGTGGTTTTATAATGTTTTTGTTAATGAAATTTGACATGATTATACTTGCGTTTTTCGAACTGTGGGTGACTATAGGCAAAAAATGGGTCATAATGGTTAAAGTTCATTGTTAAAGTTATTTTATAAATTTATTTCTATTATTACGGACGTTTTCGTTGTTTCAGCAAAGAGGACAGGTCTAAATCGCCTTAGAATTGTATGAAGATCAGAAATATATATGGGGGATTTCATGTCAAGTGAGTCAATTTTTAAATGCGATGTCTTCTGATTGGGATGAAACTTGCACCAAGTTTAGTCCTATTGGCTAGTAGTTATGACTGAGGGCAGTTTCGAAAGAGGTAATTTACCTTATGAACTTTCTGGTCCATTAGTGGGATGGGTCCTGTTTATGTACAAAAAAAAGATTGATTAGATTAATTAGCGATTTTCGATCGTGACCGATCACACTTTATGATAAAATAATAAAAACATAATAATTGTGTAAGCGCCCCTGTAAGTGAGTTGGTAGAAAGCTGGACTATGAGTTTTGGGGTCATGGATTCGATTCCCACCAGAGGCTCTGATCTGTCGCAACCAAATATAGCAAGCAACATGGTCTTTGTCACCCGGTTTTTTCCTGGACCGTAAAATTTGAATATAAATTTACTTTGTATTGTAAATATATAAAAATAAATAAATAATAATTGTGAATCTTTCGATGATTTTAAGAGGTTTTGACTAAAAAAATATTAAAATGTTCTAAAAAAATGGATTTGTTTTGCAATATCTTGTAAGGTATCTTTAAAACCGTTGAAGTGATGAAGAAATGGTATTGGAAGAAGATGAAGGCTACTTAATTTTACTTTTAAGAAACCAATTACCATAAATGGTTCTCCAGTTGTGAAAAAATATATGGTTGCACCGTAATTGTTTACAGAAATGTCAAAACAAGTTTTAATTTCCCACAACAAATTCACAAAGAAATATTTTTGAGATTTTTTTTATATTCTTAATAGGTCAAAATTTGTTGAAGAAAAAACTGTGGAAAACACTTTGGTCAAAATTTTTTTAACACTAAAGCTAATCTATATATACAAAATTGTTGCGTGACTGGCTGACTGACTGGCTGACTTACTGACTGATCATCGCCCAGGCCAAACGGCTGAAGCTAGAATCATGAAATTTGGTGGGAGGGTAGTCCTTGGGACGTAGACGAGCAATAAGGCGGGATTTTTCGAAATTCGTACTATTAGCCGCCAATGGAGCAAAAAGGGATAAATATGGTACCACCGCCAAATCTAAACGAAATGAGCTAGAATCTTGAAATTTGGTATGAGGGTAGCACACAGTGGGGTAAAAAGTGATAAATGTGGTACATCAGCCAAATCCAAATGGCAAGAGCTAGAATCGTGAAATATTGTGTGATGGTAGCCCTTATGAGGTAGACTCTGAAATTGGCAGGATTTTTCGTAATTCGAACATTTACGCACACAGTGGGGTAAAAAGAGAAAAATGGGATAAATGTAGTACAACAGTGGCAAGAGCTAGAATCGTGAAATTTGGTGTGAGGGTAGCTCTTATGAGGTAGATTCAGAAATTGACAGGATTTTTCGAAATTCGAACATTTACGTACACAGTGGGGTAAAAAGGGAAAAATGTGGTACAACAGCCAAATCCAAATGGCAAGACCTAGAATCGTGAAATTTGGTGTGAGAGTAGCTCTTGGGACGTAAACAAGAACAAGGAGTGATTTGTTAAAAAATTTAGAGGCACTGTGGGACGGAAAGGTATAAATATGGTACCACCGCCAAATTCAAAGCCTAATATTAGAATGGTGAAAATTGAAGCGAGGGGTGTCTTTATGACAACTGATCGGGGTATTCAGTTTTTATTTGTATTCGTAGTTTTCGGGGCACAGTGGGGCAAAAAGTGTAAAATATAGTACAGTGGCTTAAAAATGTCAAACATGGATCAATGGTTCCAGGGTAACTTTTGGAACATAAACTAGAGATTGGAAGTGATTTTTAGTAATTCTAACTTTAAGAGGCACAGTGTGACACGACGGGTTAATTATGGAGCATGGGGAAGAAAGGGAACAATCTGCCAAAATTGGAACTTAAAAATGAGATATGAAGAGTTTATATGGTTTTAGGAGCACTGTGGTCAAAAACGGTTAAATAGTGGAGTGGAGAAAATATGATTAAATATGTTACAGTCGGGGAAAAAGGTTTAAGTACGCTAGCGTGGGGACGCATTTTAAATACGAGTACGGTACAGTGAGACAAAAATTTGTTAAATATGGTACAGTGGGTAAACATTTTGTACAGTGAGATAAAGAGTTGAATGGGGCACAGTTGTGCAAAAAGGGTTAACTATGGTACAGTGGGGTAAAAATAGTTATATGTATATGGTAAAGTGGGACAAATGGGTTAACAATGGTACAGTGGGACAAAAAGCGTTAAATATTGAACAGTGGGGCAAAAATGTATTTACTATGGTACAGTGGGGCAAAAAGGGTTAAATATGGTACAGTGTGACAAAAATGGGTAACTATACAGTACATTGGGGCATAACTGTGTTAAATATTGTACAGTGGTGCACAGAGGGTTAAATATGGTACAGTGGGGCAAAAACTGTTGAATATGGTACAGTGAGACAAAGCGTTTAATATGACACAGTGGGGCAAAAAGCTTTAACAATGGAACAGTGGGCAAAAATGTGTTAGCTATGGTACAGTGGGAGACAAATGGTTAAATATGGTACAGTATGACAAAAATGGTTATAGTGGGCACAAAAAGTAAAATATGGTAACGTGTAACAAAATGGGTTAAAAATGGTACAGTGGGGCAAAAAGCGTTAACTATGGAACAGTGGGGCAAAAATTTATTTACTATGCAGCGAGAGAGGGTAAGTTAAATATGAAATAAGAATGTTTTTTTTTTCAATGTATGCTTTTAGTAGCACTGTGGTGCAGAAAGGTTAAAATTATGATGCACTGCAATTATGTAGCACTGTGGTGCAAAAAGGTTAATATTATGATGCAGTTGGGGCAAGCAAAAATTGTTCAACATGTTACAGAGGGGAAAAATGTGTTAAATATGGTTTAGTGGAGCAAAAAGGGTTAAATATGGTACGGTGAAGCAAAAAAGTTAAATACGGTAAAATGGTTAAATGTGGTAAGTGGGGAAAAGAAGGGAACAAAATAGTCCCAGATATGTATAAAAAATTGCACTTTAGAAGCACAGTGTAATAAAAAGTGTTTAATATGGAACAGTGGTGCAAAAGGTGTTGAATGTGGTCCCTGAGTGCAAAGGTAGCTCTTACAGCATAAACCAAAGCTAAGAAATAGTGTTTGCCAAATAGGTTCTTCAACTTAAACCGTGGGGAAAAAGTTAAATAAATGGCACAGATAGGGGACAAAAATGTTGAAATACGGCCTAAGCTTGCGAATTTGGATCTTGAAATATCAATTACCATTTTAAAATATTGTACAATCGTCCAAAGTGGTTAATTATGACACACTAAAGGTTAAATGTGGTACAATGGACCGATTTACTTTAGATTTTTAAATTCGTACCTTTATAGACACAGTGGGACAAACATGGTTTTATATTGTACCAGGGTGTGAATGTTGGTATTGGAACATAAACAAGAGGAAAGTTGCTAACGTATGAACCAAAAAAAAAAATAGTTTTTCGTCCAGAGGTACTGTGGGAAAAGGGACAAATATTGTAAAATGATGTCAGGGTAACTCTTGGAAATAAACTAGAAATGAAACGAGGGTTCGTATTTTATATATAAAAGCAATCAAATCTTCTTCATTTTGCACCATATGTAATAATCATGTCATTTTGAAAGAAAGAGGTATAGCTATTTTACAGTACCCTAAACAGAAAATAGATACAAGATACAAATAGATACAAGCTGCGAAGCGCACCGGGTAAGCTAGTTAGATATATGAACGGAAATAGTTAAAGACGGATTAAGTTATATTATATCGCATGTAAATGGTGTTCGATGCAAATAAACTCATTATACCAAGTTTCAGCCCAATTAGTTGAAATTTTTGGTTTGAATATACCCCCCATCCTACGGTGGAGGGTATAAAAAGGACCATTTGATCAAAATGTCAAACTTCAACGCCCTCCAACTGGGACTAGGGAAGATTGTCGAGCTATTTCTGGTACTAGTCGAGCTATTTCTGGTACTAGTCGAGCTATTTCTGGTACTACTTTTAGTAATTGACAATTCATAAGAATATCAATTTCCGATAACTTATGTACAAATAACATCAATGCCTTCAAATTCTGTAGTATACATTACTTTAAAATGACAAAACATGAGGCGTTTGTTAACATCTATTCCGAGACACAAGATACCAAATTTATGTTCCGATTTTGTATATCAAAAATGTCCACATCCTAAAAAATTATGTAATTTCAGACGATTAAAACCACTGTGCATCGGTTGAGCTCCCCCAAAGGACAAATGACCAAAGCTTAGGGAAAATTTTAAGTTTGAACTCGGATGGGTTATTTTTAATAGCGAGTTTGGGTGGCACCACAGAAATAAGCTTTTAGTTGGAGGATATGTGGTTTTGTTATTTAGGCCTTTCAGGACATTCCCATACACACGCAACTACATATACACACACACACATATATGGGCATAGGCAGACTGAGTGTCTGCAGTGCCACCGCATTTACAAATGACCAGTACACCGTTTGGTTCGCAAAAATATGAGGGCATCGTCATCATCCTCATAAAAAACAACAGCAACAACACCGTGGCACTTGCAGTGTGATGCCATGCCCCGGCAAAGGCAATAGAGTCGGAGTCAGTGCAAGAGCCAGTCACTAGTCACACAAAGTGTGCCATAGCCTGGCGCGTTGCATTGCGTTGCGTTTTCTGTGTGTGTAAATCAAGCGGATATGCGAAAATTTTGACCACATAAAACAGTTCGAATGCCAACCTCAAAGTTCGAATGTGGTTTCAATTGCTCTGCCATGCACATAACACACTATATGAGTTATTCCACAAAAAAATTATTTAAGAACATGATTTTGATGGCATTGCGTTTTTTAGAAAAGTTGTTAGTGCACAAACTTGTTGATCCGAAAATTGATTTTATTATAACCATCATGGGTGATGTACGGGTCAGAATATTTAATATCGACCTATGAAGTTTATTTTTGTCTAAAAAGTTTATAAACAGTTGCAAACTGATAAAAAAAGATCTCGCTAGCATATTTTTTTTTTAAATTTTGTGGTCAACAACAATTTTGAAAGAATTAAAAAAATGAGTTTTTTCTCATGTGTCAATATTATTTTTTTGAGTTTCTGTGTCTTCAAAAAACGGGAAAATACCTGAATAAGTTATAGGATTATAGAAAGATGCTAACTGTCCCAAAATTAATATAAATTCGTCAAATTGTAGTGTAGTACATGGGAAAATCGTAATTTTTGATATGTTTGTATTCAAAGAAAACATATTTGGAACCTAAATTGTTTAATAGTATATTTTTTGACAGATAAATGTTATGTGAAAATCAAGAAATTTTGTTTGCGACACATATATTAATATATTACAACAAAATTTATTTGCGAACTGAGTCTCACAAATAAATTAAGTGTTTACAAACAAACAAAGTTATTGTTTAAGAAATTTTCGATATATTTAATAAAATTAATTTTATATTAAAAAAAAATAAAACTTTGCTGATTATGTCTATCTTTAGTTTTAATTTTTCCCTAGATTTCGTGTTATACTTTATAATTAAAAATGTCATAAGCAGCAATACATTTTGTTTAACAGCACTAATTTTTAAATTTTAATTATTCCAATCCCATTTTTTGGGATTTTCTAAATTATTTTGGGTATTGCGGGATTGAATTCTGCGGCAACTTTATTCATGAAGTAGCGAATTTTGTTGTCTATTCGGAAAATATAATATGTAAGGAATTGGTGCATATCTGTCTCCAATATACACGGGGAAAATAGTCATTTTTGATATATTTGAATTCAACGAAAAAAATATACTTGTAACCAAAACTGTTAAATAGTATATACTAGCTAGACCCGGTCCACTTCGTTGCCCCTGATTTCAGAGTTTCTTGATGTGCGATATTCATCAGCCACCCTGTATATACAGGGTGGAGCGTGGAATTTGCCGTTTTGCACTGTAGGCTGTGGCGGTACTGTTGGTCGAAGAGAGTGGAGAGTTTGCGTGGCTTATAGTGGCTGACGGGTGTTTGTATTCGTCAGCCTTTCAGTTGCCATCATGCATTGGACACGTGAGCAGAGGTCATTTTGTGTTGAAGCGTATTTTTCAAATGCGCACTCGATCAGTGCAGTGCAGTGTGCTTTTCGTTTACGATTCGCTGTTCCCCCACGCGGACGTGTTCCTGAACGGCAGTCAATTGTAAATTGGGTGTATATCAACCGTCCCAACACCTCGGAAGACCTAATCAACAATATTGACCAGGCGAGTTCATGAAAACTTCAGAAAATATGCAGCAGTGTGTGAATAGCGAAGGTCGACATTTGCCAGATATACTATTTAAAACCATGTAATTTAAAAATTCCCTTACTGTTCAAAATAACTAAAATATAAAATAAATTTTTCTAAGGTTCATAAATTTTTTATTTCATTCCCAAATAAGCAATTTACCGCGCTCCACCCTGTACCTTATGGGGTCTCAGGTCAATATTTAGTAACAAACTGAGTGACAAAATGAATATACCCCCATCCTATGGTGGAGGGTTAACAAGAAAAGATTGATTAAGTTCGGCCATGCCGAATCTTACATTTCACTCACCATGAATCGCATGTGAACATTTTCGGGTACAAATAAACTCATTATACCATTTATTTGACATTTTAGGTTTTTGTGGCTTTGCGAAGTCAAATTTCGGATTACCTTTATGTGGGGGCTACCATGACTATTGGGACATGGAACTATGACTATCGTTGTTCGTGTGAAGTATGGGGGATATATCAAAAGTATTCCGGGTATAAATAAACGCCAGTTTGCCAACTTTCAGCTCAATCAGTTAAAATTTTTGGTCCAAATGGCGTTAAGAAGTCAAATCGGGGTAATGCTACATATGGGGGCTAGATCAAAGAATGGACCGATATTGTCCATTTTTAATACGAAATTACCTGCAGCTGTTAGAAGTATCTATATCAAATTTCAGTCAACTAGCGCAATTATTGTAGACTGTAGCGTGATAACAAGAGACGGAAAATTCTAAGACAAATTGTCTTAGAATTTTACGACGATTAAGAATATATATACACCATTCATTCATTTTGTCACTCCGTTTGTAACACCTCTAAATATTGATCTGGGAGCTCATAAAGTATACAAATTCTTAATCGTTATAAAATTCTAAGACGATTTAGTCATGTCTGCCTGTCCGTCCGTCTGTTGTAATCACGCTACATTCTTGGCCAATGTTTTGATATAGCTCCCCTATAGAGGTCGCTCCACAATATGGGTTTTGAGCCATAGATACCACATTTTTAAAGCAATTTAGCAGAAACTTTGCAGTTTGTATTCTATTTTGACAAGAATTCATCACAGCGAAAATTTTACAAATCAGTTCATATTTTGTTATAGTCACCCTAGAGAGGTTGCTCCAAAATATACATATT
Source organism: Eudasyphora cyanicolor (assembly GCA_963930755.1). Taxonomy (NCBI): domain Eukaryota; kingdom Metazoa; phylum Arthropoda; class Insecta; order Diptera; family Muscidae; genus Eudasyphora; species Eudasyphora cyanicolor. The sequence continues at coordinate 118,091,066 of OZ005736.1, forward strand.
TAAACCATAAATACCATATTTGCTAAGCATTTTAACAGAATCTTCGTAGTTTGAATTTAGTTAAGACAAGAATTCATCGCAGTAAAAAATTTTTAAATCAATTCAAGTTTTGTTATAGTCCAGCTATAGATGTCGCTCCCAAAAACGCATATTTAAGCCATAAACACCACATTTTCTAAGAAATTTAGCTGGAACATTGCAGTTCATATTCTATTTTGGCACGAATTCATCTCAATAAAATGTATACAAATAAAACGTTATTTTGTTGTAGGCCCCGTGTATATGTAGCTCTCAAAAAAGATGTTTTAAACCATAAATACCACATATTTCAGGTGGAGTTTGGCTAAAGAAAAAAATTTTCCATTTTTGTGTGGGAGGTACCAAAAATGTTACTCTGGACTCTAGGCACTATCAATAAAATCTGTCCGTCCGTCCGTGCATGTATTCTTGAAAACAATGTACAGATCGCAATTACGGTCCGATCTGAACGAAACTTTGTATATCTTTCTTTTGGCCCATGACCGATCCCTATTGAATTTGGTTAAAATTGGTTGAAAATTACATATAGCTCCCAAATATATATATATGGACCCCCGATTTGTCATATATGCACAATTTTTAAACCGATCTGTATAAACATTGACAGAGAGAAGTCTCTTGATACATTTATAGACCATACTAAATTTGAGGACAATCGGTTCATATTTAGATATACGGATATGAATATGTTCCTCCCGATTTGGTATCAAAGCGCTATAGAAGATGTACTTTACTTCCGATCATTAAAAAACTTGGCAGAAAAAAGTTTCTTAATTTAGGAATGAATGTTTACTGTAACTTTCTTACTTGTTTTATATTAACTTTTCTATTTATAACTGAACAATTTAATCGGACTTAATTCTAGATGCTTCCATTTAAAATGGCTCGCATACATATCTCTGTTTGTTGCTTTAGTCGTGGTCATTGCTGCTTGTGTTTGAGATCCTTTTGCATGTGTGTTTGTGTTTTATGGAAAATCAAAAATCAACCGGGAACTGGTGTGGGCTTTGAAATGAACATTCCTTAAATATATATATGTATAATGAAAACCTCCAATTGTACATTATGGACACAATTACAAACAAAGCCAATCCACAAACGAACACACATCGGCTGAATGTACGACTGGGTGGCTGGCTCTCGGGGCTCTGCAATCAGATTCATGCCCAAACACTTGTGTTCAGCATACCCATACACACCCATGCACCCGGTGCAAGTATACACACACGATATACATACACGCATACAAAATTGTGTGTGCATTCACTTTTCATAAAGTTTTGTTAGTTCGTTTCCAGCCCGAAAAAATGGCAGCATAAAGCGATCCTTTTTAGTGTATTAGTACGAGAGAGGAATATTCGGTAAGTGAACTGAAGTGAAACTATAGGTTAGTAGCAGGACAATAGAATGTGTCCTTGGCAAGTTTCAATAAAAGTTAGTACTGTTATCAATATGCAGTTGTAAAATATAGTTTTATCTCACTTTAAGGTAAAGAGAATGTCATATATGAAGTTATAAGACATCAGCTAGTAGAATTTTGGTATACTTAAGGAAGTAAATCCTTTAATTGACCACCTCAACTTCCATTATTGCCATTTTTGGTAAAATGGTAAATTTGTGTTTATAACATACTTACGCCGACCACTAATTCCATGAAGAATTAGTGTAAACATTTTATGATTGGTTTTAATTTTATTTAAAACAAAATAAGGCATAGCATTGTAGTACATTTATATTCATAACATATAAAATATCGATGCTTTACTTTTGGCATTCTCTACCGAAAGTATTCAAAACATTATTTCTATTCGTGACACAAGTTTTAAATTCAGTACATGCGATTTCAAAATTGTATTTCATAATTAAGTGCGATTCTAAATTGTTTATTTTCTTATGATATTTTTCTGAAGTTCAAATATTGTCATACAGGGTGGTGCAGAATGAGCTTTATGTTTTGGATTCTTTATAACTTTTTTAATTTTTCTTTCTTTGTTTTTTTCAGCATTTGTGAAGGACACTTGGGGAATTAGTTATGAATCGAACAACGTCCTAAAATAATTGAATTTTTGCGACATTTTTCGTTCGTTTCATATCCCCCACTTCTTCAAAATGTTAAAATACAGGGCGGCGCATAATTAGCTGTATGGTTTGAATTCTTCATAACTCTTTTAATTATTATTCTTTCATTGTTTTTCAGCATTTTGCGAAGGTGACTTGGGGAACTGATAATGAATCGAACAACGTACAAAAATAAATGAATTTTCCGAAATTTTGAAATACTTCTTGTAGTCTTCCTTATAATTATTTCTTTGACATGGAATATCTGTCCCGAAGCCTTCTATACAAAAAAGTGTCTAAATTTACTGACCTCTTGCTTTACCCAGTATTTGCAGTTTGTATTCTATTTTGGCAATAATTCATCTCAATAAAATGTATACAAATCAGGTTATATTTTGTTGTAGTCCCCGATTACAGTTAATATACATAATTTAAGCTATAAATACCACATTTGTCAGATGAAGAGTTTGCCCAAACAAAAGGGATCGTTCCATGATTTGCTCTATATGAATTTTCCAGTAATAGAATTGAATACAATCCATCCCAGCAAAATCTTGGTAAGTACCTGTCATTATTCCCTGCATTACCAAATAATGACATCTCATTATTCGCTGCATTACTTTCGGCTTATTAATAATGACTTACCAATAATAACAGAAATAAGTGATTTTTTGTTATCAAAATTATTTAGGCAATTTTTAATATAATGAAATGTTGTCTATGTATATGTGGGTTATTGTAGAAGATTTATTTATTTTTCAACATGTTTTCAAATAATACGTTCAGGTTTTAATGAAAATAATGTTAGACTATTGAGGAATTTTTCACATGGGGGTTTGGGATCAGAAATTCGAATCGAAAAACATGCGCGACAATATGCAAAAAATCACTTTGAATGGTCATTTCTACTTATCTACTACTTATTTTATAACTTATTGGTAATGCATTATTCAAGTACTTAAAATCGTGAAAATATAAGCACATATTTATGTGGTATGCCTATGCTACAAATAAGTACTTATTATGCTACTTTATTGTATGCTTTAGGGAAGTACTTTCCTCCAATGACATCCCCATGTTAAAATAATGAGAAAAGTGGCTAAATAATAAGTACTTACCATTATCGAGCTTTGCTTACTCGTCGGATTATTTGGTAATGACAAATTTTGCTGGTATGGTGATTCGGAACTTGGATTTCACAATGAAGTTAAAAAGCACAAACAAGTTATGAAAAGTATTGAACTTTAATAATAAAAATCAAGGGCCTCGGATATTACACTCTCCCGTCGTTACATTGGGGCCTTTTTTTGAAAAAAATTCGAATAAGTCGGTTCGAAATGAGAACAAGTAAAAGCGTAAAGTTCGGCCATGCCGAATCTTTTATACCCACCACCATGGATTGTATTCAAGCTTATTACTGGAAAAATCTTTGGATATTGGATATACCCTCCACCATAGGATGGGGGTATATTCATTTTGTCACTCCGTTTGTAACAGCACTAAATATTGATCTGAGACCCCATAAAGTATATATATTCTTAATCGTCGCAAAATTCTAAAACGATTTAGTCGTGACCGTCCGTCCGTCTGTTGTAATCACGCTACAATCTATAATACTTGAGCTAGGTGGCTGAAATTTGGTATACACGCTGAAAAAAAATCGCTTCTGTAGTATATTGTCCCAAACATATTTGGCTTGAAACATACATATGTTTAGGGTAGACTCTAAGCATGTAATATTTGGTACATACAAAAATTGTGTATTTGGGAAGATTTTGTTCTAAACAAATATTTGTTTACATCTTAATGTGACTGCTATTTGTGAAACAAATATTTATTTGCATTTAAATATTCATAAAATACATAAATTGTGTCAAATTTTTCAGTAATTCAAAGTTAAATTTTTAGAAATTTTTAATGTTCGGAAAAAAAATAATAATTGAAATCATATAATCTTGGGTCAATATAAAGTACTTAGAGAATTGACAACTAATGATGGCTTGACATACTCAGAAATTCTAAATGATTGATTTAAAACAGAAGGTAATGCTGCATATGGTATCATAAATGGGAGGTACAATTCGAAACCAAGGAAAAATTTAAACTGAAATTTGAAAAACTCAGCAAAAGTTTTGGAAATCTTTTTTAAATAAAATATATTTGGAAAAATTACTAAATAATAATTTTATTTGTATTTAAACAAATATTTTATTTGAGAAATTTAGTTTGCAAATATAATTTGTTGTAATATATTAATATATGCAATCCAAATATATTTCATTGATTTTCAAATAAAATTTATTTGCTAAGAAATATAAAATATTTAAAAATTTGTTTTCCAAATATAGTTTCTTTCGATTCAAACATATCAAAAAAGGCGATTTTGCCCCGTGTAGATACTTATTATAGCTACAGGTAACTTGGGATTGAAAATGGGCGATATAGGTCCATATTTAGATATAGCTCCCACATATAGCATCTATTTTGTTGATATTCCTACTGTTCTCATCTACTATATTTTTCCTACTGTTCTCATCTACTATATTTATCCCCTCACCTTAGAGAGAAGGGTATATATCATTTGCTACGAACCAAAAGTGTAGGAGTGACCTAAGACCCTAAGTATGCTCGGCGGATATTCGTTTTGGGTTATTTTAAATCGAATGAGCAATGTCCGTCCGTCTGCTGGCTTGTGCGCACGATAACTCTCGAAAGGAGTAACCGATTGACTTCAAATTTGGTATGTGGTAATATTTTCTTCTATCTCCGGCTAAGTTTGAAGATGGGCCATATTGGTCCACTCCTTCCAGTACCTCCCCCACAAAGGGTTAAAATTTTGTGAAATATTGATTCTTTAATAACCTCTATAGTACATATTTGAATCCTCTGAAATTCTACACATAGTACTAGTTTATTAGTCACTATTACCTCGAGAAAAATGGGCGAAGTTGCCACGCCCCTTTTGGTACCTCCCACACAAATGGACAATTTTGAACCAGAAGTTAATAGCTTATAACTTTATGAACAGTGCATACAAAGACTTGAAATGTTGTACAGTGTAATGGTTTAATAGTACCTACAATACAGTGAAAAATGAGCGCTATTGGCCAGCCCCTTTTGAACCTACCACACAAATGGACCTTTTTGTACCATAAGTTAACAGCTTTTAACTTTAATACCAGTGAATAAAAATACTTGAAATTTCGTACAGTGCAATGCTTTTATAGTACCTGGAGTCTAGAGAAATGTGACCGTAATTGGCCCGCCCCTTTGGTACCTCCCACACAAATGGACCATTTTACACCAAAGGTTAACAGCTTATATCTTTAATACCAGTGTATATAAATACTTGAAATTTTGTACAGTGTAATGCTTTTATAGTACCTAGTGTCCAGAGAAAAGTGACCGTTATTGGAACGCCCCTTTTGGTACCTCTCACACAAATGGACCATTTTGTACCAAAAGTAAACAGCTTTTAACTTTAATACCAGTTCATACTTTAAAGTCATTAAATGCAATTTAAATTGATAATAATTTAAATAATACAAAAAAATAAATAAAGTAAACAGCTTTTAACGGTAATACCAGTACATACTTTAAAGTTATTAAATGCAATTTAAATTGATAATAATTTAAATAAAACAAAAAAATAAATAAATTTACTAATATTTTTTTGAGACTCAAGGTTAGTCGGTTTACCCGACTGAACTTTCTTACTTGTATTTTGTGTTTTTCGGTGTTATTTTCTTTAGGTTTGAGTTATTTTGTGAGGTCACATGCTATCCATGGTGGAGGGTATATAAGATTCGGCATGGCCGAACATAACGCTTTTACTTGTGTAAACTGATTTTAAACTGAAACCAGAAAAGGTTTGTAGTCGTTGGATACCTGAAATGCTGTTTATATATTTAAAATTTTCATTTAATGTTAAGGTGTTCCGTCAATTTGCTCTGAGCAGATGAAATATAATTGTATGACTTGAAGTTTTTTTTGCACCTTCACAAAACGATTGGACTTTACACTTACCGTGTCGAAAGTGACAAATTTCAAATGGTTACAGAATAAATTCAAAATAATTTTTTTAACTGATTTTTGAATTTTGGTAATTTATACAAATTGTATTTCTACCAGTAGTTTCATGCACTTTCTTTGAATATTTCTGGTCTACTAATAACTAATGCTTCTTTTCGGTGTCGAACGTGACAATAGAATTTGTAGCTAAAAATCACCGCTATTACTCATTCCTTTGAACCAAAACTACAATTTGCCACTACGCAATTGTTTTGTTCCCAAAATATTGAGTAAATACATAATAAAAAAAATAATAATAAATTATATTAATGTTTTTTTAATCACTTTCATTTTTTTGATCACGGTAACCCTTTTGGTGGAATTACACATTGTCAAGTTAAATTTCAAAATGTACGTACATTTTTTCTCGAAACGAAAAAATCTATTACAGGAACGATGATTTGGACACCTAAGCATCGTATTTCGAACACTATTAAATACTTTTGGAAATATTGAATAATAAAACTGTTAAAGGCTGCAGATTTTGAATCATTCAAACTACTGTATCGATTTCAAAAGAGGGAGGACTGGGTTCAATGTTAGATTTCGAATTTAAACGTGTAATTTATATATATTTTTTAATATTTGTAACTGGTTCCGATGTAATATGTTTATGCAAATTGGAGGAACAAAATCATCTTCTGCGAAATTTTTCAAACGAGGATGTCATTGACGAAGAGCTCGATTAGATTTAATAGCGTACAAATGTTACACTTATATGCATTTTAACTAGGAATAATTTTGCAAAATATAATTTTTTTGTCCATTGGAATAAATATTCCCTATAATATGAAGAAAACTAGACTAAAAACAATGACTAATAAACTGCTTATCGACATCAAATGTTTTAATAAAGTAGCAAATCGTAAAAATTACCATGAACGTGTAAAAAAAAATATTTTACACTTGAGGAAAGTGCATCATGTGCAGATGTACTTATTTTAATAGTATTTGTCTTTGGAGCCAAATCAAAGAAAACATCTTAAAAGTTAAGAAAATGTAAATGATTGTCAGTGTACTCGTTCTCAGACAGCACATCTTATATATTTATTGACTTTTTGTGATTTTAAGTCGATCGCTATAGTAATCGATGGGTCTACCACATCTCATTTTGGGTGTTACAAACAAATGCACAAACTCATAACACCCTGGACCACAGTTTGTATTAAAATCATATTTTCAAAATTACAAAAAAGTGATTTTTAATAGTAAAAAGATTTATTGTTTAAAATAGGAACAATTACGTCAAAAGCAGCAGAGCTTCAATTTTATGTCAGCTAAAATGTCAAGGCCCGCAGCCGATCTATAATTTTCAGTCGAAGAAGCCGTCGATAAATTTGGTTAGGCTACATTCTGTGAGTACGAGTAAAATCTACTCCTTTCATAATTTAACACACAAAAACTATTCCATGATCGTCTCACCAAACATATTGCACCTTGCCTCTTAAGGACGTAGTTTGCAGTTGGTCATTTGCTGGAATTGGCAGTTAAACATACTTTTGCTTGGTTTACATTTGGTGGTCACCAAACGGCCGCCGACCTACTCCACCATCTGCAAATACCTTTCATATGCAATTCGTCCTTCTTTCCACCATTCTACTTTAGCTCTCAATTTTCGGGTACTTGTTGGTGTTGTACTCACTTCCGTAGAAAATAAACTATTTCTCCAATGTACATGTGTGTGTGCGTTGGTGTTGTTTGCTTTAGAACATTTTATGGAATTGAAGTGTGTTTGACTAAAACTTGAAAAATATTTTCGCAGTTAACGTCGTATATTCAGTATGCGAATATGTGTGAGTGAGCAAACAAACTCGGCCCACAGGAGCAGATTCTTCTCCGATGGTCCTCCATGTTTGAATGTATACGTGTTTCGCATAGTCGTATTGGTGTTTATCTACAATATGGTCTTCGCAACATCGTTGCAGGAGCATTTCGTCCATACGTCCGTTCTTTAGTCCTCTGTGTACCATTCCCATGGAATGTTTGTCTTTTTTCGGACACCACCAAATGCCACATGAAAATATATGAATTAATAAGTGATAGTAGAAGTTACACAAACACACACATACATACACTCTGCCACAATTAAGTCGAAATAAGTTCATCGCTTAATTAACAAAATGAACAAGTAAAATTAAAACATTTTCATTATCGCTTAAGTGAAAGTCAACATTTTTGGGTTTTGTTGTTAAGGACCTTCGCAACAGTGCCTTCAGCACTCTTGTGTGGCAGGTCCAAATTGAATTTTATGTTGCATTTTATTAGTTTTTAATTTCTGCCTTAAATCACAATAGAGGTTTAGCAATTCAAAATATCTTACTTACTTCTGAGGTTGTCTCTACTACCTGTTACACTATGCAACAAAATTTTTGTCGAAGTGCTGTGCATAACATTTTCTGGCGTAATATGGTGTCCTAACACGAAAAAAATGTTTAAAAAAAATTTATAGTAATATCTTTTTTTACAAATTTTTCTTTAAAATTCCCATTTTCTTGGAAGGTACCTTTAGTATTTGGCGCATATTTTTTATACCCTACACCACACTGTGGTACAGGGTGTTATAAGCTTGTTTCACGGCAGATGTTTGTAACACCTGAAAATAACACAGCTAGAACCACCTTAAAGTATACCGATCGACTCAGAATCACTAGCTGAGTCGATTTAACTATGTCTGTCCGTCCGTCCGTCTGTCCACGTAAAGTTGTTCGTCGACTACAGGTAGCAATTTCACTCCGATCGTTCTGAAACTTCGCAGTTTAGAGTATTTCGCATCTGTAAAGATCCCTATTGAATTTGGTTGAAATCAGTTCAGATTTAGATAAAGCTCCCATATATATCTTTCGTCTGATTTGGCCCTTTAGTCCTATAGATGTATGTATTTTACATCCAATCGTTTTGAAATTTAGAATGGTAGAGTGTCTTGATCCATGAACCAACATTGCCGAATTTGAAGAAAATCGGTTAAGATTTAGCTATAGCTCCCATATATATGTTTCGTCCGATTTTGCTCTTTAGTCCTGTAGCTGCATTTTACATCCAATCATTTTGAAATTTAGAATGGTAGAGTTTCTTGATCCATGGACTAACATGGCCGAATTTGAAGAAAATCTATACGTGAATTACAAAATTTATATTTCAGAGTTATTCAATATTACGAGAGTGGTGTAGGGTATTATATAGTCGGCCCCGCTCGACTTTAGCCTTTCCTTACTGGTTTTAAATATATGCTCGATAAAGTCGGGGTACACTTTAAATTAAAGACAATTATTATGACTACAAAGGTTACTTTTAACAGGATTAAGTTTTAACAGGATTAACCGTTGGTAACAATTTTGTATGTGTCAATATTTTTTCCTATTTCAGACTAAGGTCAAAGATGGACTATGTTGGTCCACTCCATCCACCATTTTGCGCAAACAGTTAAAGGCTTATACTTGGTTTCCTGCACATACAAATACCTGATATTTTGTACAGTGTTATGTATTTATAGTACCCATAGTATTTTACAAAATGGGAGTTATGTGATGACAATCGCGTGAGTTCAAATCGCAAACATATCTCCTTCAATTTTAATGGTCTTCGAAATTAAATTTTAATAAATTAATAATTTGATTTTAATAAATCCTAATTGTTGTGCTAGAAAAGAATTCAGAACATGCATTTTGCGACTTGAAATCACAATCGCCAATTTTAGGTGAAATGCGATTGCAATCACATGGGCGATTACTACGCCTCCCAAACAAAATTGCCAAAATAAAAAATATGAAAAATTATTTTTTAAATTTCCCTATTTTTACAATATGGGTGATAATTTATACATTTATCCATAGATATTTTGCAAATATGCATTGTTTTCTTCGTTAGGATGGTAGCTTTCAAGAAATGAAACAAAATATTTTTTTGCGTTTTTTTTCTATTTTTTATGAATTTTTATTTGGTAGCAAAAAATAATTAAAAAAAAAACACATTTTTTTAATTGTTTTAACAACAGTTGCTGAACCTTCGCCTCTATATGAAATTGATGTTTTAAGAATTTCTAGCCCCTATAATTTCCTTCAATTTAAATGGTATTCCGTTTTTATCAAGCTTATTCTTCAAATCCAGTCCAAATAAGAAATTTAACTTCATTACATTTTTTTCCCTTTTTTTTTTAAGTCTTTATTTACAATCTGTCCATTTAGGGACAATAAGCAAATGCAATAACAATTTACCAAATAACAGATATTACTGACCTCCACTGAGATCAACAATAAAAACTATCTTAAGATTATATACAAAATTTATTATTTATGTTTATTATTAAACAAAAAGTTTTACTTAAAGTATATATAAGTGTAAGAATATTTAGTTATTAAATTATGTACGAAATGGGAGATCAAGGATATGGTGGCGTTTCAGTCTTCTTGTTTCATTGGAGTCATCTAGCAAGGAAATAGCCAGAGGATTGCAGTGGTCACTTAGTCTTTGTAGGTAGGTTTCAGAAAATCGTTGAATTTCGTCTTTAACTGTAGGAATTTTTAAATCGTTGTGTATGGTTTTGTTGGATACGAACCAATGGGCGTTGACAATAGATCTTAGTGTTTTGGACTGAAATCTTTGTAAAATCTCGATGTTCGAATTCATTAAAATTTGAATTTTAGAAAAAAAAATTTACCAGTAAAAAAGTGTTGTTTTGTCTTCATAAAATAGTATGCCTCAATCTGTTAAAAAAAGTTTTTAGGTTTCCGACACAAAAAAAACAATATTTTGTTGCAAATTTCTAAAAAAATATGTTAAGTCCCAGCAAAATCTTGGTAAGTACCTGTCATTATTCCCTGCATTACTTTCGGCTTATTGATAATGACTTACCAATAACAACAGAAATAAGTGATATTTTGCTATCAAAATCATTTTGACAATTTTTGATATAATGCAATTTTGGCTATATGTAGGTTATTGTACAAGATTTATTTATTTTTTAACATGTTTTCAAATAATACGTGCAGATTTGAATGAAAATACCATAAATATTTACGTATATCGTATAATGCTAGACCATTGAAGAATTTTTCACATGGGGGTTTGGGTTCAGAAATTCGAATGTGGCATGATGAAATTGTTTGTTTCAAGAAAAATGCGCGACAATATGCAAAAAATCACTTTAAATTGCCATTTCTTCGTATCTACTTCTTATTTTATAACTTTTTTGTAATGCATTATTCAAGTACTCAATATCGTGAAAATATAAGCACATATTTATGTGGTATGCCTATGCTACAAATAAGTACTTATTATGCTACTTTATTGTATGCTTTTGGGAAGTACTTTCCTCCAATGATATCCCCATGTTAAAATAATGAGAAAAGTGGCTTAATATAAGTATATAAGTACTTAACATTATCGAACTTTGCTTACTCGTCGGATTATTTGGTAATGAGAAATTTTGCTGGGGTTAGTGAAAATCATAGAATTTGCCTTAAAATTAAGTTATTAATATATTTTTCGAATACTTAAATGCAAATGAATATTAGTTTTGTAAATAATAGTCCTAATATTAGGACGGAAACAAAAATGTGTTTGAACAAAATCTTCCCAAATATATAATATTTGTGTGTGCCAAATTTCGTTGCCCCAAATTTCAGATTTCCGATCCCGTACATTTTTGGATCAATCACGTAGACTGTCACCAAATACATATACACAAAATTACAGAACTCTCGCTAACAAATTGTTCAAGATATATCAATTTCAAAACTTGTCTCACTTGGGAGGGGCCGCGCTCATTGGTGTCATCCCGCCCATTTTTTAACCAAGTACATATGCAAAAAATTACAGCATTCTCGCGAAAAAATTGTGCAAGATATCTCAATATCAAAATTTCGCATATATGGGCGGGAGCACGCCCATTGGTCCGATTCCGCCCTATTTTTGAAAACATCACGTAGACTACCCCCAGAAACATATGCACAAAATTGCAGCACTCTCGCTAACCAATTGTGAAATATATCTAAATTTCAAAATTTGGTTTATACGGGCGGGGCCACGCCCATTGGTCCGATCCCGCCCATTTTTGGACCAATCACGTAGACTACCACCAGATACATACGCACAAAGCTGCAGCACTCTCGCTAACAAATTGCGTAAGATATCTCAATTTCAAAATTTGGCTTATATGGGCGGTGCCACGCCCACTTGATATATAGAAAATTCAAGTACACTATACCACACATGTACATTCTGTCTAGATCGGTCTAGCCGTTTAGACGTCTATACAGAACAAACAAACAAACAAACAAACGATTTTTTTGCTGCGTGTATCAGGTAGGTTAATTTTAAGCCATGTTTTCCATTTTTCAGTAATTCAAAGTATTTTTGTTTTAAATTTTAAATGTTCGTATACGCTGAAGAAAAATTGCTTCTGTTGTATATTGTCTCAAACTCCAAATATTTAATATTAGACGTATACAAATATCAAATGTTTGGGAGGATGTTGTTCTAAACAAAACTATGTTTCTATCATTACTTCCTTGAATTGGAGTCAAGTTTTCTATTTTCATAAGTAAGTTTAAAGTGAATTTTTTAGAAATTTTATATGTTTGAAAAATTCGATTAAAATATAACTCGTATAATCCTGCGCAACGACAAATTGAATCTATTAATGGATGAACAAACAAGTAAGAAAGTTCAGTCGGGTGAACCGACTAATGAATCCCCTCACATTGAGTCTCGAAAAATATTAGTAAATTTATTTATTTATTTTACAAAACTTCAAGTATTTATATGCACTGGTATTAGAGTTAAAAGCTGTTAACTTTTGGTACAAAAAGGTGCATTTGTGTTGGAGATTCCAAAAGGGGCGGGCCAATAACGCCCATTTTTCTCTGGACTCTAGGTACTATAAAAGCATTACACCGTACAAAATTTCAAGTATTTGTATGCACTGGTATTAATGTTATAAGCTGGTAACTTTTGGTACAAAATGGTCCATTTGTGTGTGAGGTACCAAAAAGGAGCGTGGCATTAATGCCCAAATTTTACTGCATTGTAGTTACTATTAAACCATTACACTGTACATAATTTCAAGTCTTTGTATGCACTGGTAATAAAGTTATAAGCTATTAACTTTTGGTTCAAAATTTTCCATTTGTTTGGGAGGTTCCAAAAGGGGCGTGGCAACTTCGCCCACCTTTCTCGAGGTAATAGTGACTAATAAACTAATACTATGTGTAGAAGTTATTAAATAATCAATATTTCACTAAATGTACTAGAAGGAGTGGACCAATATGACCCATCTTCGAACTTAGCCGGAGATAGAAGAAAATATTACCACATACCAAATTTGAAGTCAATCGGTTACTCCTTTCGAGAGTTATCGTGCGCACCAGCCAGCAGACAGACAGACAGACGGACGGACGGACATTGCTCATTCGATTTAAAATGACCCAAAACGGACATCCGCCGAACATACTTAGGGTCTTAGGTCGCTCATTCGATGTGTTACACTTTTGGTTCGTAGCAAATGATATATACCCTCCTCTCTAAGGTGAGGGAATAAAAAGGATGGATTTAAATATATATATATACAGGGTGTTTTTTCTACGTGTGGTTTTCAATCTGACAATACTTTTTTACTTGGTCTTTTGACAGCTGTCACATGATTTATGCTCAGTTTGAACAATGTTTGCAAATCGTGCAAATTTATTATCAAAGAATGGTTTGGTTTGCCGGGCGCATCGCACGCTGCTTTCAATATTCGGTCGAAGCTCACTTTGGAATTAATGAGTACGTTAATAAACAAAATTGTCGCATTTGGAGTACTGTTGAGACGCCGTTACATCCGCAAAAAGTCACTGTTTGGTGTGCTCTATTGGCAGAGGGAATGATTGGTCCATATTTCTTCAAAATGAAGCCGCCCATAATGTTACAGTGAATGGGGAACGCTATAGAGCCATGATTAATGACATTTTCGTGCCTGAATTGGAGGATGTTGATGTGGACGACCTTTGGGCAAGACGGCACTACATACAGCCAACGAAACAATCAATTTATTGAAGGAAACTTTTGGTGAGCGCATTATCTAGCCAAGATCGTGCCATTTAACACCGCTGGACTATTTTTTGTGGGGTTATGTGAAGTCGCTTGTCTACGCAGATAAGCCCGATAAGATTGACGCCTTGGAAGAGAATATTCGGCGCGTTATTGCTGACATATAGCCGAAAATGCTGCAAAAAGTGGTTGAAAATTGGGCATCTCAGCTGGAATTTATTCGAGCCAGCCGCGGCGGCCACTTGGCCGATATGATTTATTAAACACTAGCGGACCCGGCGAACTTCGCCTCGCCCCAATTTAACGCCTTCAGATAAACTCCAGAGTGATAATAAAACACAGATAGTTAAAATTTTAATGCGATTTGTTTAAAAGGAATCGAAATCAGTAGAGATAAATCGAATCAGATGATAAACAACAAACAACGAAGACAGAAGACAGGCAACGTACAGATGACCGTGCGAAAAACAGGGAAATTCGAGATTAATTCCACAGACTTCCTACGATTGGTTTTGAGATTTATTGATTGTCATCGCAAAAGCCAATCGTACAGGGAACTGAATCCGCTTGAATTGGAATGAAAGATCAGTTGGAATAATCGGAATTCGTGGGATAAGGACTTCCTCTCCTTTGAATTTTTACCTTGATGATCGTCGCCTGAATCACATTGTCCATCAGTTTCATAATGGACAACCGCGAACTATGCACAATTTCGGATGATTCAGATTCCGCAACATGATTATGATCGATTCCACCTTCAGCTGTAAATTATGCGGCGGAGCTCCTGGCACATCAAGCGAGTTCGATTTTACTTTGAATAATAAAATTCATGCTATCGACGTCCTTATTCTTCGCTGCTAATATTGCCCATTCACTAATCTAATCGAGATTTGGAAACACTTTGGTGATGAGTTCCTCGTTCGACGATGTGAACTCGCAAAAATTTGCCGGGAACAATATCAATGCAGTGGAAACATCAATAGTAATTTGGCCATTGCCAAGCGCCAACAGTTGTTTCGAGAATTCAAGAGCCGATGAGTCGTTCTGCAACGCGACTCTCATGTTCGTGGTCAATTTCAACTTCTTCAAAAATTTGCCGGGAACAATATCAATGCAGTGGAAACATCAATAGTAATTTGGCCATTGCCAAGCGCCAACAGTTGTTTCGAGAATTCAAGAGCCGATGAGTCGTTCTGCAACGCGACTCTCATGTTCGTGGTCAATTTCAACTTCTTGACATAACTTCTTGACATGCAGCCACAAAGACCACTATTTCAGGCATGCATTAATTTCATCGGCAGTAGATTTCGGGATGACGGGAAGCGTTTGACGAAAATCTCCGGAGAGCAATATCAGACTCACCAAATTGTCTCAAATCACGTCGTAAATCCTTCATCGTTCGGTCAATTGCCTCCAGAGCTCGTTTATGCGCCATCGTGCATTCATCCGAAATTATGATTTTGCAATGCCCGCAATCCAATAAGATAACCTTACCTCTTATACTCAAACTTATTATCTGAAAAAATGTTCGAATTGATAAATATCGTGAATTTTAATTGATCGTAATGCTTGTACCGTTTGCCGATGTGATACGCGAAATCAGTGTAACAATACGCAAAACTCGAATGAATTGCACCAAGAAAAATAGCACATACTCGTACATATGTTTAATAGAAAACTTTTTTGTTTAATAGAAAATTAATAAAAAAATTTGGATTGAAAAAGAGAGCAGTAGATAGGAACGGTAGGAATCTCGCAAGAAATAGCAATTTTCGATTTTCCCAATTTTCCGACTTTTCCGGAGGGTTTTCCCAAAATTTTCTTTCGTAACAACCTTCTCCAGGCAAATACGAACAACTGAAAAAAAAATTGATCCAAATCGCTCCAGCCGTTCTGACGTGATGCCATTACACAGATGGACCGTTTCATTTTTATATGTATAGATAATGGCAAACCCTTATCTTTATAATAAGGCTAAATTCTTGGCCATAACATTAAATTATATGCGTTTTATTTCTTCTTGAAAAAAAAACATGTCAAAAAAAACACCCCTTATAACATGTGGCCTTCGGTAGCTCAGTGGTTAGTGCATTAGGCTTGGATCCCGAAGGTGCTGGGTTCAATTCCAGGGCACTGGCATATTGAATTTAAAACACAGTATGAATCTACATAAATAGTTTTCTTTCGTAAATCAGTTTTTGATTTTCGTTTCGCATTCGCAAAATACAACAAATATTATTGGCTATCGCATTCGCAAAAATGTCTTTTTCAATATTCGCTATTGCATTCGCAAAAAATATATTTTAATATTCGCTTTCGCTAAACGCACTTTCGTTAAATCCCTGATATGTACGAGGTATGTTCAAAAAATATCGCGAATTTTTAATTTCCGCGGGCTACTTGTATTTGATTTTTGATATTTTTGTAGCGTTATGTTGGTACTCATGTCCCTTACTTATGCTGACAAGGTCGGCCATTTTGAATGTTTACTTAATTTTTGACAGCTGTTGTGCTTGGATGTGGTTTAACTTGCCTTCGATTTTTATCTATTTCAGAAAATGGATCACATATTTTTATGCATCGAATTTTGTGTGAAAAACAAAATATGGTGCACTGACGCATTCCGAATGTTGACTGTGGCATATGGTGGAGCTACCTTGGACCAGGTAGTATGTATTCTTGTAATCAAAGTACAGGTCGCAATTATGGTCCGATCTCAACGAAACTTTGCACATACCTTTTTTAGGCCCAAGGACGATCCCTATTGAATTTGGTTAAAATCGGTTCAGATTTACATATAGCTCCCATATATATGTACCTCCGATCTGGCATATATGCACTGTAAAAGCAACATTTTGTAACCGATTTGTACAAAAATTGACAGAGAGTAGTCTCGTGATACACTTAGATACAATACAAAATTTGGGGGAAATCGGTTTAGATTTAGATATAGCCCCCATATATATGTTGCACCCGATTTGACATGTAAGCGCTGTAGAAACTGTATTTTATATCCAATCAGTACGAAATTCGGCAGAAAGAGGTTTCTTATTACATGAAGGAATACTGCCAAATTCGGAGAAAATCGGGATAGATTTAGATATATCCCCCATATATATGTTACCCCCGATTTGAAATTCAATAGCTGTAGAAACTGTATTTTATATCCGATCACAGCGAAATTCGGCAGAAAGAGGTTTCTTATTACACGAAGGAATACTGCCAAATTTGAAGAAAATCGGTTAAGATTTAGCTATAGCTCCCATATATATGTTTCATCCGATTTGTCTCTTTAGATCCAATCGTGTTTATACCCTACACCACACTGTGGTACAGGGTATTATTTAAGTATAAAATGTCCCAAAAGTAAATTTATGTAAACAATTTATACATGAATTACAAAATTTATATATCAGAGTTATTCAATATTACGAGAGTGGTGTAGGGTATTATATAGTCGGCACCGCCCGACTTTAGCCTTTCCTTACTGGGTTTGTTTAAGAAAGAGTTGTAGGCCTTTCGCTTATCTCACAAACTATCTTTGACCACTTTTCCTAGAACAGTTCATACGCGAGATAATAGCATTATATAGTAAAATAATCCTGAACTAAATTTTGTTGTACAAAATTTATTCGTCGAGGGATATTTTTCGCGAAAATGCTGAGATCATAGAATGCAAATATATTAATCTTATTAATTTCGGTATAATAGTTTTGGAAAAATTTGGCGGTGTAAGTCGATTTTATAGATTACACAAAATTCGCAATATAAAACCAGTAAGGAAAGGCAGAAAGTCGGGCGGGGCCGATTATATAATACTCTACACCTCCCTAACAATGCGATAAGGGTTATTGCGATAATAATTTGGAATAATTGGTAAATGGGTAAGAACATATATATGTGGATATATCTAATTCTGAACCAATAATCGCTAAATTAAGCAATATTCGTTCCTAAATTGAGAAACATCTTTCTGGAGAATTTTGTAATGATCGGAAGTAAAGTACAACTTCTATAGCGCTTTGTAACCAAATCAGGAGGAACATATATATGGAGCTTTCTGTCGAATTTCGTACTGATCGGATATAAAATACAGTCTCTACAGCGCTTGAATGTCAAATCGGTGCTAACATATATATGGGGGCTATATCTAAATCTGAACCGATTTTCTCCAAATTTGCCAGTATTCCTTCGTGTAATAAGAAAACTCTTTCTGCCGAATTTCGCTGTGATCGGATATAAAATACAGTTTCTACAGCTATTGAATTTCAAATCGGGGGTAACATATATATGGGGGCTATATCTAAATCTGAACCGATTTTCTCCGTATTTGGCAGAATTCCTTCATGTAATAAGAAACCTCTTTCTGCCGAATTGCATACTGATTGGATATGAAATACAGTTTCTACAGCGCTTACAAGTCAAATCGGGTGCAACATATATATGGGGGCTATATCTAAATCTGAACCGATTTCTCCCAAATTTTGTATTGTATCTAAGTGTATCACGAGACTACTCTCTGTCAATTTTTGTACAAATCGGTTACAAAATGTTGCTTATACAGTGCATATATACCAAATCGGAGGTACATATATATGGGAGCTATATGTAAATCTGAAGCGATTTTAACCAAACTCAATAGGGATCGTCCTTTGGTCTAAAAAAAAGATATGTGCAAAGTTTCGTTGAGATCGGACCATAATTGCGACCTGTACTTTGATTACAAGAATACATCTACAGACAGACAGACGGACAGACAGACAGACGGACATAGCTAAATCGATTCAGAAAGTGATTACAAGTCGATCGGTATAATAAACAATCTATCTCTTCTCCTTTTGGGTGTTACAAACAAATGCACAAAGTCATAATACCCTGTATCACAGTGTGGTGTAGGGTATAAAAATCAATAAATTTATGAATATTTTTATACCCTACACCACACTGTGGTACAGGGTATTATAACTTTGTGCATTTGTTTGTAACACAGAAAAGGAGAAGAAATAGACCCATCATTTATTATACCGATCGACTTAGAATCACTTTCTGAGTTGATTTAGCTATGTCCGTCTGTCTGTCAGTCTGTCTGTCCGTCTGTCTGTCCGTCTGTGCATGTATTCTTGTAATCAAAGTACAGGTCGCAATTATGGTCCGATCTCGACGAAACTTTACACATATCTTTTTTTTGGCCCAGTGACGATCCCTATTGAATTTGGTTAAAATCGGTTCAGATTTAGATATAGCCCCCATATATATGTTAGCCCCGATTTGACATGTAAGCGCTGTAAAAACTTTATTTTATATCCGATCAGTATGAAATTCGGCAGAAAGAGGTTTCTTATTATACGAATGAATACTGTTAAATTTGGAAGAAATCGGTTCAGATGTAGATATAGCCCCCATATATACGTTACCCCCGATTTGACATGTGAGCGCTGTAAAAATGTTATTTTATATCCGATCAGTGCGAAAGTCGGCAAAAAGAGGTTTCTTTCTACATGTTTAGATTTAGATATAACACCCATATATATGTTACCCCCGATTTGACCTGTAAGCGGAGGTCGGAGAAAATCGGTTCAGATTTAGATATAGCTCCATATATATATTACCCCCGATTTGACATGTAAGCGCTGTAGAGACTTTATTTTATATCCGATCAGTACTAAATTCGACAGAAGGAGGTCTTTGTACATGAATGAGTATTCAGGGAAGGTCGGTTCCATATATATGTTCCTCCTGATTTGGTATCAAACCGCTATAGAAGTTCTACTTTACTTCCGATCATTAAAATTTTCCAGAAAGTTGTTTCTCAATTTAGGAACGAATATTGCTTAATTTAGCGATTATCGTTTCAGAATTAGATAATATGTTTCTACCCATTTACCAATTATTCCAAATTATTATGGCAATGACCCTTATCGCATTGTTAGGGAGGTGTAAGGTATTATATAGTCGGCCCCGCCTGAATTTCTGCCTTTCCTTACTGGTTTGGTACTCAAGGTGAGGGGAGTCATAAGTCGGTTTACGCGACTGAACTTTCTTACTTGTTATGTTTATTTTTTGACTTTTTATATAACAAGACAGCCAAAGGTTGATTATAAATTTAAAATATTCAATATATTTATTTTTACAACAGGAATTATTTTTCTTATATTCTTTAAATATAAATCGAGATTTAAAAGAGAGATCATTAATCAAAACATAATATACAATAGAAATGTTTATAACATAAAATTTTGCAATTGTTCGACTTTGCACTCGAATATTTCAAAATGTGTTATGAATAAATATAATTTTTAGGAAAATTTGTTAAATTTGATAGATTCCCTACAAAAAAGTTAAAACATCATACTTTAATAGACTTTAAATTTGTTTGCTGCGGTTGACAATCTCTTTGAAAATGCCCATATGAAGCATATTTTCAGCGTGCATCAACTCAATGTAAAAAACACCCTTGAAAAAGAAATATGTCCCTAAAAATTAATTGTACTACACGCTGAAAAAAAATCGATTCTGTAGTATATTGTTCCAAACATATTCTGCTGGAAAGATACATATGTTTAGGGTACACTCCAAATATATAATATTTGACACTCACAAATATAATTTGTTTGTGAGGACGTTGTTCTAAACAAAATTATGTTTTCATCCCAATATTTTTTTATTTGAAAATAATGTTTCCAAAACAATGATTAATTTGTACTTAAGTATTTTGGCAATGTATTGATGCCTTAATTAAAAGGAAAGTCTTCAGTTTTTTTAGAAATTTAAAGTTTAATTTTTTAAAAAATTTATATGTTTGAAAAATAATATTAAAATTTAAATCGTATAATCTTGGGTAACGACAAATTGACAATTGGGCTATTTATAAATTAAAAATAAGTGCTGTAAAACAAAAGAAAATGTTGCTTACGACATTTTTACCTATAAAGTATAACACAAAATCTAGGAAAAACAAAATTAAAAATTGCCGAAGTCAACAATGTTTTAAAATTATTTTGAATATAATGTATTTGGATAAATTCTTAAACAATATCTTTGTTTGTTTGTAAACACATATTTTATTTGTGACAGTAAGTTCGCAAATATATATTGTTGTAATATATTAATATATGCGTTCCAAACAAAATTTCTTGAATTTCAAATAAAATCTATTTGTTCAAAAATATATAATATTTAAAAATGTTGGTTCCAAGTATAGTTTCTTTGAATTCAAACATATCAAAAATGGCGATTTTCCTCCGTGTACAATTTGATTTTTTGCAATAAACAATATCAGCGCTTCTTTCAGCTTGTAATCCACATTTAAAGTACGAGAATATCGTGATTATTGAATTTCCAGATTTCCTGTTAGAAAAGTAATAGTGCACGTTTCTAACAGGACTCATCTATGTAAAAATTTCCTCTGTAGCCATAACATGGCATAACAAACCCTTAAGTTCCTTCCCTGACCTAACTCCATTTGTGGCAAATGTAAACAAATAAAATCTTCCAATTATTCCTTCCACTAGCTTCCATTGGAAAACGCACATGTTTCCAGGTGTATCGCACAATAACCCCACACTTCCAAGTGAAAGAGAAAACATAAACAAATGTTACACTCCCAATGGAGAGGCAAAGAGAACGACACCGATTTGCCGTTTGCTGTTGGCCCATAGGAAAGTGTGGTGAATGTTGGGATATGCCCAAAGCGCATGCGTTCCACGCATATCAAAAGGTGGACGAAACAACAGTCAACCATTCGTCTATGTCTCGGATGTAAAGCACACACACACGCACTCAACAACGAATGCGTTACGATATCAAAGTAGGATATCGAAGGATAACAAGTGTTTAGTTCATAAACGGTATTCCCAATGACAGGACGTTTATAGCGCATTGCAAACGGAGCGTGTTTTGTGTGTGGCGTTATTTCTCGGTTTTGTTTTGGAGTTCAAGCGGAGTTTGCTTTTGCTGACCCTTGTTTTTCAAATACTTATATGTATAGAGTATTTCAATAATAATAAAAACAAAGTGCGGGAATCGTCTAAGGAAGCGGATATTCTTTGACATTTTCATAGCCTAACATAAATAATGGTAAATTAATAAAATCAAGGAAACGTAAATCGAATCACTGCTTTCCAAAAATTAATGAGTGTTTGTTTGAGCGTTAACAACAAAACGGTAGTCATCAAAACGACACGAGTTTCGATTAAACGAAATGTTCGTAAATATAATTGTCGGCCGCTCGTAAAGGGAAATGCCGGCAAAAGCGCGCAAATATCCAAAAAAACAAATAAAATTTGATGAATTATAATTTACGAGTGTGATTCGAGCATTGCTTTGGGAAATTAATACTTTTGTCGGTTACCCACTGACGCAACACCTCCCACCACCGTCACCCTACGTATTAGGAGAGGGTCGTAAAAAACTTGTTAGCCGCGTAAAAATACCACCAACACCAACAAAAGTAGCATCCAACACCACCGCAAAAAGCCAGCAAAAGTTTTACTTTTAGTTTTAATTGTTATGTTCATTGTTATAACGTTTTGTTTCTGCGGTCTTTTAGTTTTATTGTCGGTGACATTTGGCAAATGTTCTAAACAATCCTAGAACGTAAAGGAAAGGGCCCCCTTTGTGTGTGCGCGCGTCTAAGCGAAGTGAGTTAACATAATTTACAACGGAAACCGGATATGCACGCGAAGCACTAAATGTGTTAAGAGCCCCTCACGTCAGGTCACCCCTGCTGCTGTTTAACGAATATTTGTCCAAAAGGGTGATCACTCACTCTATTTCACTCTCTCTCAAACTCGAACATAAAATATCACATCCAACAACCACTGTGACTTTCGCGTCGAGTCGAGTCGCGTTGCAGTTTAATGTCATGTCTGAATATGTGTGTGAGTGTTTTTCCGATTAAATATGGAGCAGATATCGCGGCCGGATTTTCTGTCGGATTTTCAAATCGCGTCTAACCATAAAAGGTGTTTGGTTTAGATTTGCTGCATATGCATATATGTGTACGTACGTTTCGTTAGCTGCATATAAATATATGCGTGTCTGTGTTTAAGTGAATGGTCATATGTGATTTCGTTTTGTTGTTTTTTGTTGTTGCATTAAGTGCATTTGTTGGCATTTGTTGTGGCTGTGTTGTTGGTAACAACAAACAAATTGTTCCGCCGTACATTCGAACATTTCAGTGTTCGCATAACTAAATGCTGCAGCATAACAATTTACATCCTAAACTGCCACCGTCACTACCACCAGTACCACTACTGCGACAACTACAACATATTTGGGGTATGTATTGGTCATTTTTGTTAGCGGTTTTGTTATATAGGCATGGGAATGCGTTTGAGTGACATTAGAGTGTATTGAAAATTAATCATTCAACTCAAATCATATACATTGAAAAGCTGATTAAAATGGAACATTTTTTAACAGCAGATTTTTAAACGGATTGCAATGCAAATCACCACATACATACATATAAAGAAGATATTGTCGAGCCTATGTTTTCAATTTGGGTCATCTAGATCATAAACCAGTAAGGAAAGACAGAAAGTCGGGCGGAGCCGACATTCAGTTTAAAGCACAGTATTCTTTCACAGCTCCAGAAACGGAAGACACAAATAGACTATACATAATCTAAGCAGATTTTCATTAACTTGGATCGAAAACATAATTTCTGCTAAATTATATAAAAATCTGACGTAAAATACAGTTTCAATAGCGCTTAAATACTAAGTAGGCAGGAACATATATATGGGATGTATATCAAGATCTGAAAGGATGTCCCCAAATTTAGCAGTATTCTTTCTTAAATTTAGAAACTTCTTTCTGCCAAACTTTTTAAGGATCGGAAGTAACGTACAATTTCTATATCGCTTTGATGCCAAATCGGGAGGAACATATATATATACCCAGCGGTAAAAATCAGGTCTTAGGCGGCAAGCTATCAGGCCTGATTTAAGAGCCACGAGGCCTGGCCGCCGCATTCAATCTTTATTTCTTTTTTACATGGAGTGACATTGCGAGGCCAGGCCTTGCATCCCGCGGTAAAAATCATGCCTAACAAAGGATTGTCGAATGTAGGTCTGATATAGGACTTCGAATGGAAGGTCTTAAGAAGGTCTTCGAAATGAAGGTACGACTTAGAGCTTCGAAATGAAGGTCTAATCTAGGTCTGATGTACAGCTTCTAAGGAAATTCCTACAGTAAATCAAAATGCAGACCAAATAATGTATTTTAAATGAATGTCACATTCAGAACTTCAAATGCATAATATACGAGTTCGCAAAGATAATATAGAATAATTTTGATAAGAATCTATATTAATCTATCAAAAACACAAAGCAACTGAACTCTACAAAACCTTTGCAACGACTAATTGTTTGTTAATTTTGATTGTCTTACCTTCACTTTTCAATTTGTGTAGCGGTATTTCTTTTTATACCCTACACCACACTGTGGTACAGGGTATTATAAGTTTGTTTCACGGCAGATGTTTGTAACACCTGAAAATAACACAGCTAGACCCACCTTAAAGTATACCGATCGACTCAGAATCACTAGCTGAGTCGATTTAACCATGTCTGTCCGTCCGTCCGTCTGTCCATGTAAAGTTGTTCGTCGACTACAGGTCGCAATTTCACTCCGATCGTTCTGAAATTTTGCAGTTTAGAGTATTTCGCATGCGTTAAGATCGGTTCAGATTTAGATATAGCTCCCATATATATGTTTCGTCCGATTTGGCCCTTTAGTCCTATAAAAGCTGTATTTTACATCCAATCGTTTTGAAATTTAGAATGGTAGAGTTTCTTGATCCATGAACCAACACTACCGAATTTGAAGAAAATCGGTTAAGATTTAGCTATAGCTTCCATATATATGTTTCGTCCGATTTGGCCCTTTAGTTATATAGAATCTATATTTTACATCCAATCGTTTTGAAATTTAGAATGGTAGAGTTTCTTGATTCCTGAACCATCATTGCCGAATTTGAAGAAAATCGGTAAAGATTTAGCTATAGCTCCCATATATATGTTTCATCCGATTTGGCTCTTTAGATCCAATCGTTTTTATACCCTACACCACACTGTGGTACATGGTATTATTTAAGTATAAAATGTCCCAAAAGTAAATTTATGTAAACAATTTATACATGAATTACAAATTTATATATCAGAGTTATTCAATATTACGAGAGTGGTGTAGGGTATTATATAGTCGGCACCGCCCGACTTTAGCCTTTCCTTACTGGTTTTGCATAAAACTGGTTTTGAACTCTCGCAGTAGCAACAAAGTCCATACATGAGAAACTTGAGGGAGGGAGAACGAATTCGTGTACAATCTGCCTTCCTTCTCCCGTCTTTTATCATGCATGATTATGTCCACACAAAATTTAAATGCCTTCGATATGATATATTTTTAGAAGGACAGAATCATGCCTGATAAAAGACGGGAGAAGGAAGGCAGAGTGTACATTTTTCTACATATGCAAAAACTTGAGAGAGAGGGAGAACGAAACGCATCAATATATGAACATATATCGGCGGTGGTTGTCAACAATTCAATTTGACCATGAAGAACGACTTTTCTCTGACATCTTTTAGAAGGCGTTAGACATGTTTGAAAAAAGACGGGAGCAGGAGGCACAGTTACTTTTTTAGAAGTGAGAGATTGCACATTTTTCAGGCCTTCATAAAGAAGGCATGCGTGCCTTCCAATAGAAGGTGCTGAAAGCCCTTCTATCAGGCCTGATGCCTGGAAGGCCTGGACCATTTTACCGCTGGGTATATGGGGGCTACATGTAAATCTGAACCGATTTTCCCTGACTTGGGTAGTGTTAATTCAAGTAATGAGAAACCTCTTTCTGCTGAATTTCGTACTGATGGGATATAAAAAACAGTTTCTACAGTGGGGGCTATATCTGAACCGATATTCCCCAAATGCGGCAGTGTTCAGTCCTGTAATAAGAGACACTTTTTTGCCGAATTTCGTACCGATAGAGTATAATATACTGTTTCTACAGCGCTTATATTTCAAATCGGGGGTAACATGTGTAAGGGGGCTATATGTATCTAAATCTGAACCGATTTTCCCCAAATTTGGCAGTTTTCATTCGTGTAATAAGAAACCTCTTTTTACCGGTCGGATATAAAATACAGTTTCTACAGCGCTTACATATCAAATCGGGGGTAACATATATATGAAGGCTGTATCTAAATATGAACCGATTTTCCGCAAATTTAGTGCTGCCACTAAATGTTTCAAGAGACTTCTCTCTATCAATTCTTATACAGATCAGTTAAAAAATGTTGTTTATACAGTGCATATATGCCAAATCGGAGGTAAATATATATGGCGGCTATATGTAAATCTGGATCTTAAACAAATTCAATGGGGATCTGTAGGTCAAACGACAGATATGTGCGAAGTTTCGTTTAGATCGGACCATAATTGCGACCTGTGCTTTGATTACAAGAATACAGACGGACAGACATACGGACAGACGGACATAGCTACATCAACTCAGAAAGTGATTCTAAGTCGATCGGTATAATAAACGATGGGACAATCTCATTTCCTTTTGGGTGTTATACACAAATGCTCAAAGTTATGTGTGGTGGAAATTCAAAACTTCCATATAAAATTCAATGTAAATCAAT
The DNA here is from genome assembly GCA_963930755.1 of Eudasyphora cyanicolor. NCBI lineage: Eukaryota > Metazoa > Arthropoda > Insecta > Diptera > Muscidae > Eudasyphora > Eudasyphora cyanicolor. The sequence continues at coordinate 118,117,909 of OZ005736.1, forward strand.
TGAAACTCTAAAAAAATCATTCGAATTTCAGATCTCGCCATATAAAAATCAAATCCTTTGAAAATAAAAATTCATCCTTTGAAAATCAAAATAAATCAATTCAAATTCCATTTGAAAATTAAAAAAATTAATTTGAAAAAAATTTAGTTAAAGTTTAAAATGCATCACTTGATATTCTAATTCGTTCATTTGAAATTCAACGTTTTCCTTTTGAAATTGGAAGTTTTCGATTTGAAATTCGAAAATGTAAACAATCAAAAGGTAATTTTTTTATTTTCAAATACTGTGTATTGAATTTCAAATGAAAAAGTTGAATTACAAATTTCAATTAATGTATGCATATTGAATTTCAAATGGAAATTCATTCAGGTGGTGTTTTTTGATTTTTAATTGGAATATTATCATTTCCAAGGTCCCGGACATGACATTCCTACGTCTTTGAAATGAAAACAAGTAAGAAAGTTCAGTCGGGTAAGCCGACTTATGAATCCCCTCACCTTGAGTCACAAAAAATACTAGTAAATTTATTTATTTTTTTTTTGTTTCAATTAAATTATTATCACTTTAAATTGCATTTAATAACTTTGAAGTACATATGTATTGGTATTTATGTTAAAAGCTGTTTACTTTTGGTACAAAATGGTCCATTTGTGTGGGAGGTACCAAAAGGGGCGTCCCAATAACGGTCACTTTTCTCTGGACTCTAGGTATAATAAAATCATTGCACTGTTCAAAATTTCAAGTGTTTGTATACACAGGTATTAAAGTTATAAGCTGTTAACTTTTGGTGTAAAATGGTCCATTTGTGTGGGAGGTACAAAAAGGGGCGTGCCAATAACGGCCACTTTTCTCTGGACTCTAGGTACTATAAAAGCATTGCACTATACAAAATTTCAAGTATTTGTATGTACTTGTATTAAAGTTATAAGCTGGTACCAAAAGGTGCGTGGCAATAATGCCTATTTTTCTCGAGGCAATAGTGACTAATACTATGTGTAGAATATCAGAGGATTCAAATAAGTAGTATTTCACTAAATGTTAACCCTTTGTGGGGGAGGTACTAGAAGGAGTGAACCAATGTGGTCCATCTTCGAACTTATCCGGAGATAAAAGAAAATTCTACCTCATACCAAATTTGAAGTCAATCGGTTACTCCTTTCGAGAGTTATCGTGCGCACCAGCCAGCAGACAGACAGACGGACGGACATTGCTCATTCGACTTAAAATGACCCAAAACGGATATCCGCCGAACATACTTTGGGTCTTAGGTCACTACTTCGATGTGTTACACTTTTGTCTCGTAGCAAATGATATATACCCTCCTCTCTAAGGTAAGGGGATACAAATAGAGAAATCTTAAACATGTATTTCTTGTTTCCGTTCTTCGGTAGCATTTTAGTACCACTATGTTTAGTGTAAAAATGTAGGCTTTATCGGTTTGTTGTTTCCCAAAAAAATAGCACTCGTTTTAGACAAAATCTAAAAAATAAAAAATGTGACAATTGGAACTTACTTTTTTATATCCTACACCACACTGTGGTCCAGGCGCTCAAAAATAGCCCAAACATATTCCGCTTAAGGGTATACACCAAATATACATATAATGTTTGGCACACACAAATATTATATTATTGGGAAGATGTTGTTCTACAGAAACATTTGTTCCCATCCCAATATTCGTTTATTTGCATTAAAGTACTCAGATCATTTATCGATACCACAATTCTAACCAAGTTTTTAGAAATTTTACATTTTCCTAAAATTCAATTTTTATAATTGAAATCGCATAATCGTGCATAACGATACATTGCGCGTGATAGGTTCACAACAAATTATGATTTGGAATATTTAGAAATAAAAAATTAGCCCTTTATAACAAACATTAAATATATATATGGAGAAATTCCTAAACAAAAATTTTATTTTTATGTAAACAAAACTTTAATTTGAGAAAATTAGTTCACAAATATATGTAGTTGAAATATATTAACATGACATATTAACGGACATATAGACGGACGGACATTGCTCAAATTACTTAAAATGACCCAAATCGAATTTCCACTTTTGGTTCGTAGCAAATGATATATACCCTCCTCTCTAAGGTGAGGGGGTATATATCATCGTTTTCGATTTCGCTTGACGTTTCTGTGGAAATGCCCATATTTGACATTTATAGCAGCAATTACATATTTTTATGCGCTCCACCACAGGCTGGCGGTACCCCATTTTGTCCCTCCGTTTGCTGAAGAATGCTTTGTGTAATTTTTTGAGGTTTTTCTGATAACTCATTCAGAAGATATCGATATTTAAAATATCTTTAAAGTATTACTCTGTGTATCGGGTTTTTGGTTATAACTTCTGCAGTCCAATTTAGCAGTTTTTTATTATATTATGTCAAAAAGTATCCTCAACTCAAAAGAAACACATTGATCCATGTTTTTATGTCCATAGTCGCCAGATTTCCCAGAAGATTTGTCTGAATTTCTGCGGTTTAAAAACAACAAAAAGGTTTGTGTTTTATTTATACTATTATATATCTATGTTGGTAATTTCCTAGTCTAGTATGTAAATTACAATTAAGGAGGAAAAATGTATAACCATATATGCAAATATTGGCGAATTTTAGCATATTTCTAGGATGTCCTAGTCCAGACTTTTATGAAGAGCTCTAATTTGTATAAATCCACAAACGCGTTTTTAAAATATAACTAATTTTTATATTTTTTTGGCCAACTAAAAATATTTTGTTTTGAGCAATTCACACAAACATGATTTATAACCATTTGTAATAGTAGATTGCTAAAAAATTTGTTTGGATGTGTATTTTCATGAAGTGTAGCGAATTCCAGCAAAACTTAATTTCAATTTTGTTTTGCTGTTGCGCCCTTTTTCGTTTCTGATGACGATATAATAGGGATGATATGATTTCGAAGTGACGTTTCGGCCATTTGTAATATATCATCATTTGTTTTTCATTGTATTCAGTAGTGTTTACAATTTCATCATGGAGACATATACGCAATAACCAGGTTTACAAATTATTTTTTATCCATTTTTTTTAAATCCAAACCAAAAACTTTCCATTCGTCCTACGACTTTGACACCCATGAGCAATATCTTAGTTCTCGTTAAGAGCTATCTTTTTACGATTGACCGATTTCCGATGCGACGTACCGTTAAGGAGCTAGAGCAAAAATAAAATTTCAGTTCACATTTCAAAATGATGCTACGTCCATTTTCTTTAAAATAAAAAAAAAAACACTTTCCAGTTTATTTACGACCTTGACACCCAGGAGCAATATTTTAGCTCTCGTTAAGAGCTATCTTTTTGCCATTGACCGATTGTGGCTACGTGCCACACAGAAAATGAAACAATTGAATTGTTGAATTATTTTAAGAAATTGTGATATTGAATGGCCTCCAAGAAGTTGAGATTTAACACCATTAGACAATTTCTTATGGGGTTATTTGAAGTCATTGGTCTTTCGAAATAAACCAGACTTTTTTGAGCAATTCACACAAACATGATTTATAACCATTTGTAATAGTAGATTGCTAAAAAATTTGTTTGGATGTGTATTTTCATGAAGTGTAGCGAATTCCAGCAAAACTTAATTTCAATTTTGTTTTGCTGTTGCGCCCTTTTTCGTTTCTGATGACGATATAATAGGGATGATATGATTTCGAAGTGACGTTTCGGCCATTTGTAATATATCATCATTTGTTTTTCATTGTATTCAGTAGTGTTTACAATTTCATCATGGAGACATATACGCAATAACCAGGTTTACAAATTATTTTTTATCCATTTTTTTTAAATCCAAACCAAAAACTTTCCATTCGTCCTACGACTTTGACACCCATGAGCAATATCTTAGTTCTCGTTAAGAGCTATCTTTTTACGATTGACCGATTTCCGATGCGACGTACCGTTAAGGAGCTAGAGCAAAAATAAAATTTCAGTTCACATTTCAAAATGATGCTACGTCCATTTTCTTTAAAATAAAAAAAAAAAACACTTTCCAGTTTATTTACGACCTTGACACCCAGGAGCAATATTTTAGCTCTCGTTAAGAGCTATCTTTTTGCCATTGACCGATTGTGGCTACGTGCCACACAGAAAATGAAACAATTGAATTGTTGAATTATTTTAAGAAATTGTGATATTGAATGGCCTCCAAGAAGTTGAGATTTAACACCATTAGACAATTTCTTATGGGGTTATTTGAAGTCATTGGTCTTTCGAAATAAACCAGACTCTCTTCAAGATTTACAAGTCAATATTGAACGTGCCATTCATGACATACGACTTGATTTAGTGGAAAAAGTGCTCGAAAATTGGGTTTATCGAATTCGTTCCTGCAGAAGAAGTCGTGAAGGCCATTTTATTTAGAACTTACTTGTATCGATTGTTCTTCATATTAAAGAAAAAACTTTTGAATTTCCTTAACAATAAGTGTGGTTTTTTTTAAAGAAATCATATCACTCTTATTGGAAAAACCTTTATAAATTTAATATTTGACGTTTTTAACCAACTTAGAAATAAGCGACACAAAATCAAAAAATATCATCCCCGTCTTACGTCGCGACATAACTGAAAATTTTAAATTTTTGAGGTTGCCTTACAGAAATGCGAATTATTCAAATGACCATAAATTAATCTCCGCGAGATTTAGTTTATAAGTAAACAACCATATTTCGGAATATTTCAGCGCATTTAAATATCTTATTTCATGTTACATACCATTTTATACGGACTTAAACTCACACATCTTGACAATTTTCAATTTTGAGTTATGTCACTCTTGAAGTAAGTGAGCGATATGTAAAATTTACCTAGAGACCAACAGCTTCTAAAGGCAGGTTAGTTACCACAAAAAATTTCTAGTTACAGCCTAATGTATAAATGGTAATTACAAATCTTAAAATACTGCAATCGGGTTGTGGTGTATCAATACTCGTAACGTAACAAAGTGTCGTGCAGAGGAAATTCTATAAAGTTTAGTTTGGCATTTAGTTTTGGTAAAATACTGATTTGATTTTGATAGGATACAACCATTAGTGGCAGTTTTAGATTTTTGTATTTCCGTTTTATATCGATTTGTTTAATGATTCGCGTGAATTGTTATGGACCGAGGAGGCAATAATTTATTTAACACCAAATGGGATCCTTAAAATTTCTGGATAGATTTAAAAAATTGGTATGGTAATTCATCCATATTAATTTTGAAATAAATGTTTGTTGTAGTGTGAACAAATCGCATTGATTTTTTCAGAAATAAAATGGTATTTGCTGAAGTGATAGATAACACGTTGAAGATTTTTCTATTAATTTTTTCTGATGTTGTTCGGACCTCTAAAACGGGAAGTCGATATGAATTAGTTTTGTTTCCCTTGTATGCAATATTCCTATTAATTATACCCTACACCACACTGTGGTACAGGGTATTATAAGTTTGTTTCACGGCAGATGTTTGTAACACCTGAAAATATTACAGCTAGACCCCTTAAAGTATACCGATCGACTCAGAATCACTAGCTGAGTCGATTTAAGCATGTCTGTCCGTCCGTTCGTCGACTACAGGTCGCAATTTCACTCCGATCGTTCTGAAATTTTGCAGTTTAGAGTATTTCGCAGCTGTTAAGATCGCTATTGAATTTGGTTGAAATCGGTACAGATTTAGATATAGCTCCCATATATATATTTCGTCCGATTTGGCCCTTTAGTCCTATAGAAGCTGTATTTTACATCCAATCCTTTTGAAATTTAGAATGGTAGAGTTTCTTGATCCATGAACCAACATTGCCGAATTTGAAGAAAATCGGTTAAGATTTAGCTTTAGCTCCCATATATATGTTTCGTCCGATTTGGCCCTTTAGTCCTATAGAAGCTGTATTTTACATCCAATCGTTTTGAAATTTAGAATGGTAGAGTTTCTTGATCCATGAACCAACATTGCCGAATTTGAAGAAAATCGGTTAAGATTTAGCTATAGCTCCCATATATATGTTTGGTCGATTTTGCTCTTTAGTCCTGTAGCTGTATTTTACATCCCATCATTTTGAAATTTAGAATGGTAGAGTTTCTTGATCCATGAACCAACACTACCGAATTTGAAGAAAATCGGTTAAGATTTAGCTATAGCTCCCATATATATGTTTCGTCCGATTTGGCCCTTTAGTCCTATAAAAGCTGTATTTTACATCCAATCGTTTTGAAATTTAGAATGGTAGAGTTTCTTGATCCATGAACCAACATTGCCGATGAAAATCGGTTAAGATTTAGCTATAGCTCCCATATATATGTTTCGTCCGATTTTGCTCTTTAGTCCTGAAGAAACTGTATTTTACATCCAATCATCTTGAAATTTAAAATGGTAGAGTTTCTTGATCCATGAACCAACACTACCGAATTTGAAGAAAATCGGTTAAGATTTAGCTATAGCACCCATATATATGTTTCGTCCGATTTGGCCCTTTAGTTCTATAGAAGCTGTATTTTACATCCAATCGTTTTGAAATTTAGAATGATAGAGTTTCTTGATCCATGAACCAACATTGTTGAATTTGAAGAAAATCGGTAAAGATTTAGCTATAGCTCCCATATATATGTTTCATCCGATTTGGCTCTTTAGATCCAATCGTTTTTATACCCTACACCACACTGTGGTACAGGTTATTATTTAAGTATAAAATGTCCCAAAAGTAAATTTATGTAAACAATTTATACATGAATTACAAAATTTATATATCAGAGTTATTCAATATTTCGAGAGTGGTGTAGGGTCTTATATAGTCGGCCCCACCCGACTTTAGCCTTTCCTTACTGGTTTGGAAATATTTTTGTTAAAATTAATTTTAGTTAGTTTTTCCTAGATTCCATGCAAAACATTTTTTTTAATTTATAAATATTCCAATTCATTACATTTTGTCAATCCATCAATGCAATTTATAGTTACGAAAGATTATACGACTTAAGTTGTAATTGAATTTTACAAACATATAAAATTTATAAAAAAATGTCAAAATAGTAAACAATGTAATGTTTTCTGAAGTTTTCATGAACTCTAGCAAGCATGTCGACTGGTATTCTGCCAATTTCAGCCTCAATATTGTTAATTAGGTCTTCCAAGGTTTTGGGACTGTTGATATACAGTATATGTAGTCGAAGGTATATCAACCGTCAACCGGCGTTATATCCAATTGATAATGTCGGTCATAAGTACCACAAATGGGCGTTATGTCCTAGATTATATGCGGATATAACTCCCAAAATCGTTTTGGGACCATAAATGAGGAATTTGTAAGGAAATTTGCTCAGTTTTTTAGTTGCGTACCCATTTTTTTAAAGTTGATGAGGAAAAAATGAGTAGCTCGCGTTTTGGATCTAAAAAATCTGACGTTTTGTGCTAAATGTATCCTATCTTCCAAGGGTACAATTTGGTGCAGGCAGAAGTTATCCTGCAGAACGGGGAATCCTTCAACCTTTCTAAATATGTATTATATTCCTCAAAGGCTTTCAAAGGAAAAAAGTTATGTTGGTCGACATTCATAAATTTTTTTAAATAGGCCATTTTTTCAAATATTTGACACAAACATATATTTGCAGCCATAATAAAGATAACAAATCACAATTTGTAATAAAAAAATTTGAGTGTAAAAGCTTTTAAAAGGTATGTGAAACAGTGCGACAAAATCGAAAAAAGAAATTGCGTTTTTGCAATTTTCGAAATCAGTAATATGCAAAAAAATAATTTTTTTTCCACATTATGAGCAAATACGTAAAAACATGTAAAAAACAGAAAAACAAAAAAATAAAAATTTTACTTTTCCTTTAAATCCCAAAATAAGAAAATTTGTCTTTTCAATTTTTAGATATACCCGATTGTCAATGGCAATATCTGGGAATAATCCTTGGATTCTTGCCTAATTTCGGGTTTTTACAGAACTCAAAAATGCTTACTAGAACAAAAGTTATTGAATTTTGGCCGATGGAATTTAAACCACTGTGCGGCGTTAATATGGAACACAAAGGTATAAAAATCTACCACATTGGTAGGGTAGTACTGTGGTACTTTCGAAGATCAAAATGTACCAAAAAGAACAATTGTACCAACTTTTACATCCCTGGAACAGACTACATACTCATTCTCATATGTCTCTCTTCACTTACAGTCTGAAAAAATAACGGCAGTTCACTACACTGTTTGAAACCATGAAAAGGAGTGAAGTACATATCGATAACTCCATTCTAAACGATGCTAAGTGCAAAAAGGTAGTTTTTCAGGAGAGGCGGTCAAAGTTTGATGATTTTTTGAAATTTGTGTGGAATTCCTTTATAATGCAAATCGGGTGACCTGTACCGTTTTGTGAATAACTTTTGATTGGGTTGACTGATAAACACCAAAGTTTGACTGACTGATTTTAATTTGGAATATTTTGAAATTAAAAACGCTATCTCCCTAAAAACTTGCTATGTCGACTTAGCATGTTTTAGAATGGAGGTATCGATATAGCAATCGTTAAGGCAAATAATGTTATCGAATGCCGAAAAATAGTACCGATGCAGGGCTCTGCTATTAATATTCACTTCACAGTTTTAAATTCAGACAGCAAAGTAGTTATATGTTTTAAGGATCATAATTATTATGTCCACCATCATTAAATTGGAAATTGCAAAATTTTCCGATTCTGTGTGTTTGTAAATAATTATTTTAGATAACTGTAATACTATTCTCATACTCATATAATAGGATAATAGTATTTGCGATAGAAAACATAGTTACAAAGCTTTATATGTAATCGTATGTTGGTTAAAAGTTATGAATGATATCAAATTTTTAAAATAAGATAATGTTATACGGCAATTTAATTGTATGTTTTTAGGCTCATCGTTATTATGTCCATCATCATGAAATTGGCAATTGTATAATTTATCAGGTTTTGTAAGTTTGTACGGATGTGTTTGCCTGTAAAGTTCACTCTGAGCTACAAAGTTAAAAATTAGTATTTATTTTGTTGTTTGTTCACAACAGCAATTAAAAAAACAAAAGAAAAGCAACATTCGAAAATACTCGAACACAAATTAGATGGAACATAAAAATGGCAGAAAGTAAATGTGAGCTCGTTAATTACTGTGCTACAAGTGTGTAATGTCGAACATAAATTATAGTTTACTTATGTTTAAAGTTTTACAAAATGTAAACTATTTGTTTTGGGGCGTTACTCCAGTAGCATTGGCAAAAAACGAGTATAGTATTAAGTTTGAAAACTGGACAACTGTCAGATGTAGAAAAAAAATGTTTAGATAATTTGTATTAATTTTTTTATGAATACGCTGAAAAAAAATCGCTTCTGTAGAATATTTTCCCAAACATATTCGGCATCAAACTTATATATGTTTAGGGTAAATTGTATATTTTGGAAGATGTTGGGAAGATGTTGTTCTAAAAAATCTTTGTTTGCATTCCAATATGTTTTTATTTTAAGTATTCAGAGAATATCTAAATTGTGTTAAATATTTCAGTAATTCAAAGTTATTTTTTTATAAATTTTTCATTTTCGAAAAAATAAAAATAAATAATAAAGGGTTTTCCAATAGGGATGATATGATTTTGACGTGACGTTTCGACCATTTGTAATATGTAATGATCTGTCATTTGTTTTTCATTGTATTCAGTAGTGTTTACAATTTTATAATGGTGAGATATACGCAAGAACAACGTTTACATATTATTCAGTTTTATTATCAAAGTAACCGTTCTCCAATTGCAACTTTTCGTGCTCTAAGTCCATTTTTTTTAAATCCACAAAAAAAAACACTTTCCAGTCGACCTACGACCTTGACACCGATGAGCAATATTTTAGCTCTCGTTAAGAGATATATTTTTGCCATTGACCGATTGTGGCTACGTGCCTCACAGCAAATGAAATAATTGAAATGTTGCGAGAAAAGTTTGGAGATTCGAGCCTCCAAGAAGTTGTGATTTAACACCATTAGACTATTTCTTGTGGAGTTATTTGAAGTCATTAGTCTTTCGAAATAACCCAGACACTATTCAAGCATTACAAGTCAATATTGAACGTGCCACTCATTACATACGACTTGATTTAGTGGAACAAGTGCTCGAAAATTGGGTTCATCGAATTCGTTCCTGCAGAAGAAGTCGTGGAAGCCATTTGAATGACGTTTTATTTAAAACCTAATTATATGATTGTACTTCACATAAAATTAAAAACTTTTGAATTTCCCTAACAATAAGTTTTTTTTTCGAAGAAATCATATAACTCTTATTGGAAAATCCCTTAATTGAAATCGTATAATCTTGGATCGATATACACTGAAAAAAAATAGTAATAAAACTAATGATGACACATTCTTATATTAAGTATGCTACCTCGGCATCAATTCAATGACAATTTTCATTAAAATAATGAAAATTTACACGTTTTTTACGAAATTTTCCTTAATATAAAGTTTTTTGAATTTGAATTAATGTCTATCTAATCATTAGTTTTGTGTACGCGCTTCTTTAAATGTACGCATTAAAATTAAAGAAAAAAATCATTATTTTTGTGACAATCCGCATTATTTTAAGTAATATTTCAATACTTTTAAGGATTTTCTACATTAACACTACGACGTAGACATGTCATAGTTTTAATGCCGAATCGGACTTAATTAACAGTATGAGATATTTGAGTAATAAATTTAAGGCTATGCTCCCCTTAAAGGAAAGGCTGTCTTGGTAATAAATTTTATGACTATTGTCATTATTTTTAAGAATACATACGAGAGAATTATACAATCTCTCCCTCCCTCTCTCGCTCGGAGAATCAGTTTTGTTTGGTAATGTGTGAATCAATAATTGTTATGGAATGCTAGAAGAGAAAATTGAGAACAGTTCTGTTGTTCGTTTTCTTTTAAATCGTCAGTTATTTATAAGCGATGGAAGGAAACGGTTGTCTGTTTTCGGGACGCGGATTGTGAAAAAATTTGATTGCTGTGAATATGTAAGTATACGTTCATACATACGTGCATATTGCACCGAAAATAATTTTAATATGAGCTGTTAACAGTTATTTTTGCTAAAGCATAGCAACAACAACAAATGTAACCGTCGTGTACATGTGTGTATGCATGTGTTTATGCCGTCGGCGTCACCATCGATCTCTGTGATAAGGGAGTGCGTGTGTCATAGTTATTTTTGCTGTATGTTATTTATGGCGATGTAAATGCGTTTTTGAAGGAGATCTTGTTTGTAAGTCCTGTGAAGAGATTTGTGCCAAATGGATGACAAAAATGTGAGTAATAGATTTTGTAATACTGAAAGAGACAATGGGAAAATGTTTAGGTATGTACGTGAAAAATAATATTATTATCCTGAAATAAACATCTTATTGGCAATTACAAAATTAACAAAACACATTTTAATTGAAAGTATTTATTTATTAAAAATACCAGCGCATAATGCAGAAATGTTAAATTATTTGTGGCAATATATAAATTTATTATTAATAATATGTTATACATATAATTATCTTTTTTATTTTTTTTAGTAAAACAATTTTAGAATGGGTCTTTTGTGAGAAGAGTGGCAAATTTTACAAAATATTTCAACGTAAGTATTATATATGAACGCTTGAAATATTTCTCTTAGTTTTCAGCGTTTTCCAATTGTGATATGATAAAATTTATTTGATTTTTTTTTGTTTATAGATAATTTTATTTGATTTATTTCCAGAAAAAAATTTAATTATTTTAATTTTAGATCACGCAATATTTGAAGATAAATGTGATGGATATATGAAAAATGCAGTGCTGAATGCCATTTATAACTTGCAAAAAATAAGTGAGCATACACCTACATGGGAATGTTTGAATTGAAAGGAAATAGATTTGGAAACAATATTTGTAAGTATTATGTATTTTTGAACAAATATATTTTATTTGAAAATCAAGAAATTTAATTTGGAAAGCATATATTAATGTATTAGAACAAAATATATTTGTAAACTGGCGTTCACATATAAAATACGTGTTTTCACACAAACAAAGTTATTGTTAAAAATTTTCCAAATATTTAAAAAGATTTTTTCGTTTTTTTGAATTTTAGTTTAAATTTTTCCTTGACTTCGTATTCATAATTGCTTCATAAGTACTTCATAATTAAACCTGCTGTTAGATTAGGTCCAATTTGTGTATCGTTTCCTTTATAAACGGTAATATATGTATGTATATATATTGCTTATAATTTGGTCCAAGGGATATTTTTGTTTAACTAAAATCAAAATAATAAGCGTTTTTGCTAAAAAATAATTGTAATTGCTTTCTTTTCACGAAGTATTGAATAAAAATAAATATCAAATATTGTCTTCCATATTCATTTTATATGAAAAATGTAATGTTGACCAAATGGACTCTTAATCTAGGATTCGAACAGATTTGCTAATCTAACACCAGGGTTAAGAATGTCATAAGCAGCATTAGCTTTTGTTTTACAGAAGTAATTTTTAATAAGTTTTTGTAGTTTTGTTTGCTAACAAAACTTAAGATTTTTAAATCTAAGTCACGATTGATTTTTTTGAGAAAATTATTTTTGATAACTCAATTTATATGAAAAATGTCACTTTCGCCACTTTCAAAACAATCAGTTTCTATTATTAATAATATTTTTTATAATATTTTTTTTAACTTTTAGTACAGCAAATTTTGTATGGATCTATTATGAGAATTTGTGTCGTAGAAGAGTGACTAAATATTTCAGTGTAAGTAAGTATATTCCAAAGATTTTAATATATCTCTTATCTTACAACATTTTGTGACAGTTATATGATAAAATTTATTTTAATACTTTATCGTATATAAATCATTCTGTTTGATTTCTATTCAAATTATTTTTATTTCAGTTGGCGCAATTGAACTTTATTTGGATATATGAAAAATGCAGTGGGCACTTAAAAATTTACAAATTGCAGGAAATGAGTGAGCATACAAACTATGTATATGATATAATAATATAATATTTGTTTTATATAATTTCTATTTAAATTCCAGCCAAATTCTAGGTTAAAAATCATTAAGGTCGGTTCCGATAAAAATTGTTCATGGACAACAAATAGAGAAACGAATCCCGCTATAGAATCGATACTTAACAATACAATATTCGAATAAAAGTCAAACTTCATAGTGTGTTGGCGATTTGTCTATATACAATTACATATTGTTTTAAATTATAAAATGTTCAAGGTTATCCGTAATATGTATTATATTTTTTTGTATTTTGCAATATAAAATATAACAAATAAAATATTTATTTAGAAAGATAAAGTGTTGTGTTATTGAATTTTCTATGAATAGTAAATGATTTCAAAGAAAATGATTCATTTAAAAGAGTAACATTATAATCAATATAATGTAACGAATTTTCCATACATGTTTAAAAAAACTGTATTTAAATTCATGTATGCCTTAAATTAATTACCAGTATATTCTTATATCAAGGTCAAACATTTTAAATTTTATTACGATAATGTTTTAAATTATATGATATTTTGCTAAAAATAAGCACGCGCCATACTTAAATTTACGCAAAAATGTGCTTATTTTAAGACCAAACATAATTAGTTTTATTACCCAAAATTCTTAATTCTATGAAATGCATCCTCAAAACATGTACTATTCACGTCTTTAAATTAACTATAAAACCTTCTTATTTTTATAGCGATTGTCTTTGGCTCGAAATCATTGCCGAAATCTTAAACTTTACGAAAAATTCATTGATTTTCAGTACGCTTTTTTTTTAGTGTAAGTTACTTGGAGGATTGACAACTAATGATGGCTTGGAATACTCAGACATTTTTAATGATTGATTTGAACCAGGAGTTAATGCTGCATTTCGTATCATAACTGATAGGTGCAATTCGAAACCAAGAAAAATTTAAACTGAATTCGAAAAATTCTACAAAAATGTTGAAAATATTTTTAAAATAAAATATATTTGAAGAAATTCCTAACAATAATGTTATTTGTATATAAACATATATTTTTATTTGAAAAAATTAGTTTCCAAATATATTTTGTTGTAATATAATAATATATGTATACGTTCCAAATAAATTTTATTGATTGCCAAATAGAATGATACCTTCAACATGTATGTAGTCCTCATAATTCCCTTTAATTTAAATGACATCTCTGCTTTATCGAGCTTATGTATATTGAGTTTTTAATAAGAGTGATATGATTTCTCTGAAAAACACACACTTATTGTTGAGGAAATTCAAAATTTTTTTATGTAATGTGAAGTACAATCATACAATTAAGTACTTAATAAAACGTCATTCAAATGGCTTCCACGACTTCTTCTGCAGGAACGAATTCGATGAACCCAATTTTCGAGCACTTTTTCCACTAAATCAAGTCGTATGTCATGAATGGCACTTGTAAAGCTTGAATATTAACCTGTAAAGCTTGAAGAGAGCCTGGTTTATTTCGAAAGACTTCAAATAACCCCACAGGGAATAGTCTAATGGTGTTAAATCACAACTTATTGGAGGCCATTCAATATCACAATTTCTTGAAGTAATCGAATCTCCAAACCTTTCTCGCCACAATTCAATTGTTAACAAAAAAATGACATATGACAAATGGCCGAAGCGTCACTTCAACAAATATGGTTCAAATACTTATAAGGCGTATTTCAAGAAAATCGGAATTTAATAAAAAAAAATGCAGAATTTTTTTTAAATATTTTTTTCGTGCTTAGGACACCTGAAAAAATTGTATGCACAGCACTTCGACAAAAGTTTTGTAAACTAGTGTAATCTGTCTCTAGACTGACACACGCTGGAAAGAAATCGCTTTTGTAGTATATTGTCCCAAATATATTCTGCTTGAAATATATAAATGTTTAGAGTAAAATCGAAATAAATATATATATTATGTTTGGCACATACATTATGTAGTAATTATTGTATTATATTATATATATATAGGAAGATATTGCTTTAAACAAATATTAGTTTCTGTACCAATATTTTTTCAGGACTATTATTTACGAAACAAATATTTATTTGCGTTTAAGTATTCAGATAATATATCAATACTTTAATTTTAAAACAAGTTTTGTGTTTTTCAGTAATTCAACGTTAATTTTTCAGATATTTTAAATGTTCGTAAAATTCCTTTATAATTGAAATGGTCGAATTTTGCATAATGCAACATTGCTTGATGGGTTGATAACAAATTATGTCTTGGAATAAGTATAAATTAAAAATTAGTGTTTTAAACTAAATTTATTGCGGTTTATGCCTATTTGAATTGTAAGGTACTTATATAACTCGAAATAAATGAAGGTTGGATTAGGTTAAGTTGAAGAGAGGAGACGTTTAAACGTCTCATGTCCATGGACATACACTTAAGCCAGTGGTTCGGCCTGTTGTGCGCTCCTTATTTATGATCTTTTTATACCTCACGAGTTACAGAAAATCGGTACTAGACACGAATTTTCTCAGTATCTGCCAGTCATATCCCCTGAGATGAGTCAAGTCTGGTAGTATGTCGGACCCGAAATGTTGGGAAATTGCATGTGTGAAAGCCGGGCTGTGATACAGAAAATGTTCCATCGATTCGATGTTTTCCTACATGCCCTGCATTCGTCCTTTACTGTTATGCGATGAAAATGTGCTTGTAAGCTTGAGTGTCCCGTTAGAACACTCATCATCTTACTAATCTCGATCTTGTTTAGTTTCAAAAACTTCTTGTTTTCTTTTGGTCACCACACAGTATCTTTGCAGGTGCTCCTACTGTTGCGCAGTTTCCACACAATATTGTGAGCCATCACAACTCATTCTTCAACTCATTCTTTGTGGCTTCGAAAGGTTTCCAATTTTCTAAGTTTATTACTCGTAGTTCTCTGCCCTTCGAAGTCAAGCTGTTTGTCCGTTCATTTTCAACCACTCCGTTGTTTCCTGGTACCCAGCAAATACGCAATTGACCATGGGGCTGAGTAATCATTTACCGTTCTTTTACAGTCCAACACAGTTCTGGATTTGACCCTTTCTGATGTTATTGCTTTAATCGCCATTTGGCTATCTGTGAAGATGTTGGCATATTTGGACTTTGTGGTGTTACTGAGCCAGTTCAAACACTATATGTGTGAGATGTACTAGAAGACTCTAGGCACTATAAAAGCATTACATTGTACAAATGTTCAAGTATTTTTATACACTGGTATTAATGTTATAAGCTGCTAACTTTTGGTGAAAAATGGTGCATTTGTGTGGGAGGTACAAGAAGGGGCGTGGTGATAACGTCCATTTTTCACAGGGCTATAGGCACTTTTGAAAGCATTACACTGTACAAAATTTCAAATATTTTATGCACTGGTATTAGTGTTATAAGCTTTTTACTTTTTTTTTACCAAGGGACCAACCCTTTGTTTGGGAGGTTCCAGAAGGGCGTCCATTTTAGTTCAGCTTATAGATATGGTGAAATAATTACTATGTATGAAATCATCATTGGTTTCCCATGAGTAGTATAGAAGTTATAAGAGTTTTAATATGTCACAAAAGTTTAACCGTTTGTGAGGGAGGTACTACAAGAAGGGGTCCGATATTGGCCACTTCAAAACATTAAGTAGATTTGAGGAAAATAATACCACATACGAATTTGTAAGTTACTCGGTCACTCCTTTTCAGAGATATCGTTCGCATAATTCAGTTAAACGGACATTAATTAAGTCATATCTTTTGAACCCATTGAGCACCCATTCTAAAATTTTTTTATTTTATGTGTAAATATGGGGGGTAATATTCAGAAGTAAAATAAAAAAATTTAAAATATTTTTTTCATGATAATCAAGGATTAACATTTTCGTCCTTTTGGTATCCTTTATACACATTTAGTGATCCTTTTGTGCATAATACTTAGAAAGAACGTTAATATCTTTAAAATGGTACTTATTTCATTTAAATCTGACCTTCCCTTCTAATGTTATGACGACCTGAACATAGCTTTGGCACCCTATAAAATCTAAACTGCTATAAATTTTGACAAACGGTAAACTGTCATTATTTCGTTTCAGTATCGAAGTTAATAAAAATTCGGAGTGGGTCGATTTTCTTTGGAATTACCCTATAAACACATATTTTAATTGAGAAAATTTGTTTGCAAATATATTTTGCTGTAATATATTACTACATTGATTTTCAAATGAAATTTATTTGCTCAGAATTGTATAATATTTAAAAATGTTCCAAATATATTTTCTTTCGAATCAAACATATCAAAAAATGGCGATTTTGCCACGTGCAGCTATTTTGCATTTACTACTTACATTATATACTGTTTCCTACAGTTTTAGGTATATGTTCAGATCCTTCGTGGCCACAGAACTTTGCTCGAAGTCTTCTGGCAGCTTTTGGGAAAAGGAGATTAATCTCCTACCAATATTGGTAGCCGACAAATTAACCTCTGCGCCGACAAGTGTGTTATCGAACTCAATTATAATAAAATTGGCTAAAATATTACTATATACAACATTTTTAGTCGATTGGTCCTGGTTCAAGATAATTTTTATTTCCACACTGCTATAGAATGCTCAGTTATGGGAGAACAGTACGAAAAATTAAAGTTATTTGACAGCTACATCAATATTCAGGAAAGTTTTGCTGGGATTACACTATGGAATAAAAAACGTATATATCGAGGATTAACCGCCAAACAGACGTAAGCGCCACTTACAAAAATTTAGAGTAGAAGGCTTCTTTTGGGATTATTTTTTGTTTAAATGCATATGTAATGCAAACACCAGATGATATAACTGTGAAATTTAGTATAACGGTACATTTTACAGCTATAAATTTCGGACACATGATGCCATTTGTCATAAGTAAAAGACTTCCCTCAAAAATGGGCTCGATATATATACCCTAGTTCACAATAGTGAGGGTGAAAAACATGATTTTGTTAATACTCTGTAACTTATACCATAGATTTTTTCGATTTTTTCTTGCCAATACAAAACGTTTGTTTTTAAAAATAAATTTGATCTTCAACTCAACACCACTGTAAGAAAACCATAAAATAACATCAATAACAGATCAACCCCGCAAAGGCCAATATCAATACAATTTTTTTCTATTTGTTTTAACGACTGTTACTAAACTTCTACTTCTACGCGAAAGCGATATTTAAAAAAAGTAGCCCTCATAATTTTTTTTCACTTTGAGGTTAAATATAGTCCAAATACTAAAGGGAACTTCTAACAAAATCGGAATTCTAAAAAATATTAAAATTTTTTTTAATATTTGTTTAGGGCACCATTTTACACCAGAAAATTACACTTATAAACTAATATTATTTGTTTTGAAACTGAGATGTTCGAGGGATAGCTTCTTCCGAACGATCGATAAGTATTACTAGTCACTTTAGCGTTATTCAAATTTGTATACCCTAAACCATACTGTGGTACAGGATATTATAATTTTGTGCATTTGCTTGTAACACCCAAAAGGAGATAAGATAGACCCATAGTTTATTATACCAATCGACTTAGAAAAACTTTCTGAGTCGATTTAGCTATGTCCGTCTGTCTGTCTGTGCATGTATTCTTGTAATCATAGTTCAGTTGTATTTTATGTCCGATCAATACGAAATTTAGCAAAAAGAGGATTCTTATAACACGAATGAACCCTGCCAATATGTAAGCGCTGTAGAAACTGTATTAAATATCCGATAAATACGAAATTCGGCAGAGAGAGAGAGAGCTTTCCTATTACACAAATAAACACTGCCAAATTTATTATTTATTTATATGAATTGCAATACAAAGTAATTGCAATACAAAAAATATTCTAATTTTAAGGTACAGGGAAAGGCCGGGTTACGAAGAGGGAAGCTAAATATTTGCAGCGACAGACCAGAGTCTCAGGTGGGAATCGAAGCCACGACCCCCAAACTCATAGGCGAGTACGCTATCAAATCGCCTACTGGAACTTTACATCCGCCTACTGAACTTTACGTCCGATTATCACAAAATTTGGCAGTTTCTTAATTTAGAAGCGAATACTGCCTCATTTTGTGAAAGTCGATTTACATATAGCCACATGTTCCTGCCTATTTAGTATTTAAACTCTATTGAAACTGTATTTTTCGTCCGATCTTTATATAATTTGGTTAAAACGAGGTTTTTGATCCATTCTGATGAAAATCTGTTTAGATTATATATAGTCCTATCTCTGTGTTC
Organism: Eudasyphora cyanicolor; assembly: GCA_963930755.1. Taxonomy (NCBI): domain Eukaryota; kingdom Metazoa; phylum Arthropoda; class Insecta; order Diptera; family Muscidae; genus Eudasyphora; species Eudasyphora cyanicolor. The sequence continues at coordinate 118,137,162 of OZ005736.1, forward strand.
CCTCCGATACATGATATATGCAAGAATGCTGCGCATTTTTTGGTTATCGTCTCAGTTTTTTTTTATTATGATCAATTTTTTTAACTCCTTTTTGGAATAAACCTAAATGAGGAGTTGTAGCCTTAACTGAAACAAACCCAATTTTTCCAAATTTTAATCGCATACTCCTTTGCGCATTGCTAGTTTATATTAATTGTAACAGAAAAGGTTGACTACAATCCAGAAATTGTTGACTACAATCGAATAAATTAATCGAATTCCTTTGACTATATTAAATGTCACAGCGTTACCCTACATACAGATTTACGTATCCGCCTTCAATTTGTATAATCGTTGTTCCATCCATTGTCCTTATAGGAGTATTAATACTTGAATATGGTTGTCCCCCGTCATATTGGGGCTTTTATTAATGTTTTTATTTTTCGATTTGGTTGAATTGCTATTGTCATTCTACCGTTCAAGTGTTGGGATTTTATTGTTATTGTTTATATTGGCTATTGTTTCTGTTGTTGCTGTTTGATGATTAATGTTTGCATTGAGGGCGGTGCTACATGTAATACGTACCAAGGAATGGCTTTTGTTTGCAGTACACGTATATATCATTATTGGTCCTTAGATATACATTTTGTATGTGTAAATGCTCCTTAGCTATCTAGATACCAACAAGTACGAATAAGTGTATATGTGTGTGTGTGTGTTTAAATTGACACATTGGAACATATCGTTTTATTGTCTTTCGGCATTAAACAAATGATGGGATTATCAATGTTAACGTTACAAAATAGAATGCAATGTTGATAGATTCAGGATTTTGTACAGAAATCAAATATGTCTATCAAATAAAGTAAATGGCGATTTCTGATTGTGCCAACAGTAAGCGATATATTTTAGATATTATTAAAGCAATTAAATCAGAGGAGATTTGCTATATTCACTATCTATACCGGTGACCCTCAAAAATCCAAAATATTGGGATTAGATTTATTTGAAGATAATTAGATCGAGAAAAATTAAATGAAAAAAATCAACTGTTAGAAACACTAATTTGTAAATGGGAAAAATGGTCATTTGACGAATCTTAATGATCCTATTTTTAAATTTTTTATAACGAAATGTATTTATTGAAATTTTTCATTAGAAACGATAATTGAGCTTTGTACAGTGAAAAGAATTTGTGATTGATCTTTTAAATTGTTTTGCAGACCTTGTCCTTATAGTTTGTTAATATAAGAAAAGACTATATACCGATTTCTTGTGCTTCCCTCTCCCCGTAAAGAAGTAAGAAGGGCCAAAAATAGAAATAAGTCGATAGATACGCCTAGTTTGTGCTGGGCATTTTGTGTGGGAGGTACTAAAAGGGGCGTGGTAATAATGTACTTTATTCATTTAACTGTATGTACTTCAAAATCATTACACTGTAAACAATTTTGGTATTTATGGTATAAATTTATATACTGTAAACAATTTTTCCTTCATGTGGGTGTAAAAAAAGTGCGTGGGAACATCGTCCATTTTCTTTAAGGTGATAGCGACAAATAATCTATTATTGTGTTTAAAATTACTGATAAGGATAAGTAGTAACGGGTGATCCAAGTAGAGATACTTTATCAATAGCCTTTTTTTTACAGATCACGTGTCATATTATTTTTGTTAAGTATTGTGTGGCATTTCATCACGTTTACAAATCGTTCAACTTTATTACGAAAAGTCACGTTCTGTGAGGAATGTGTTTCGGGCACTTCGCTCAAAATATGGTCAACATAATCGGCCTACTGAGCGTACTATTCGCTACACCATCACCCATCTTGAGACCCAGCATTCACTATTGGATAATGTTTGACCGAATAGACCACGTCCAACACGCAGTGAAGGAAATGTAGCGGCCGTAGCTGAGAGTGTACACGAAGAAAGTGGAGAGTCGATTCGGCGCCGTTCGCACAACTCGGAATGACGTATGGAACGACTTGGCGCATTTTACGTCGAGATCTTAAATTGAAAGCATACAAAATGCAGCTTGTGCAAGAACTGAAGCCGCACGACCTTCTCAAGCGACATCGCGTCGCTCTATGGGCTCTTGAAAAGTTCCAAGAAGATCCGACATTTTCGAGCCAAATTTTGTTCAGCGATCAGGCCCATTTCTGGCTCAATGGGTATGTAAAGAAGCAAAGTTGCCGCATTTGGGACGAAGAGCAACCTGAAGAGATTTAAGAGCTGCCACTTCATCCCGAAAAAACAACGGTTTGGTGTGGTTTGTGGACCGTTGGAATCATCGGTCCATATTTCTTCAAAAATGATGCCGGTGTGAACGTAACCGTCAATTTCGACCTTTATCGTGCCATGCTAACCGACTATTTGATGCCTGAAATTGAAGCTCGTGATCTCGGCAACATTTGGTTTCAACAAGACGGCGCCACTTCTCACACATCGCATCAATCAATGGATTTATTGAGAGAACACTTCGGTGAGCAGATAATTTCACGTTTTAGGCCGGTCCATTGGCCACCAAGATCGTGTGATATCACACCGTTAGACTTTTTCCTGTGGGGATATGTAAAGTCTAACGTTTATGCGGACAAACCCGCTTCGATTCAGGCCTTGGAGCAAAACATCACGCGTGTCATTCGCCAGTTACCAGTCGAAATGCTCGCACGAGTCATCGACGGATGGACCATATGAGACGTAGCCGCGGTCAACATTTGATAGACATAATTTTCAAATAATAAATGCCAAAGAATGTTCTTTCAAATGATAATAAACATTCCCCATTCAATTTGAATTTTCTGTGTACTTTTCTTTAAAAAAGTAGGGAACCTCGAAATGGATCACGCTATATTATATATATATAATATATTATATATAATATTTCACTAAATTTCAACCCTTTGTAGGGAATGTACTTGGAGGAAGATCTCAATATTCGTCCGATATTGGAAAATAATTGTATATGTAAAACGGGCAGTAAATGTTCGAATTTGTGTCACTTTCACCTGTGTGTTATCTATTTATGTCTTTCCTACTATAATTGTAATAAGAATTAAATATTTTGAAACAAATTAGAAAAAGTATATAAATTTCATTTCAATCTAAAACTCGTAATGTGTATACGAGTATGTTGTAGAAATATCAACATATGTTTACTCTATTTGTTTATTACTTTACCATTGAGTTTACTTATTTATTTGCTGGATTAGATAAACAGCAGTGGTGCTACATACATATAACAAATATCAAGGGCCGTCGATGAGAGTACAAATAATACGAGAATGATTTAATAATAATAACAATAATTACAATTTGTAATAGACAATAGTCCGCAGCCAGACACAAAACTAACACACACACACACGCAGTCATATGCATTTTGAGTCGAAGTATGAACATACATATCGAAGTTTTATTATATTTGATTGGCTATTTGATGGCTATCAGACATTATATTTCATCACAAAACCTAATTTTTGTGTGAATGGGTTTATATGACAATAAGTTGTTGCGGTCATTTTATCGTAATGACTTCAGGGGGTGTATCATCTTATTCGTTAATAATTGAGATTTAGGTTATAAACAAATGAATTTGTTATCTATTCTATGAGCTATAACAAATTTCTTACATTCATAAATAATTGCCTTGGTACAACCACAAGGTAGTGAGACACATGGCATATCTTTAAAAATATAGTAAATACTGATACTCGTAGCAGGGGATGTAAATATGGAAACTGCAAATCGGGCCATTCGTTTTTGTCATGTCAAAAAAAAAATTCAAAACATGCACCAAGTTTAGTCGTTATGGCACTAAATTTTAACGAGATCTGTTAAGGACTGTCCGAGTTGGAGGTGTTAAATTTTAAAATTTTAGTCAATCTGCCCTCTTTTCCATTCAAATAACTAATTACCTATCGTATTTATAAAATGTGTTTTCGATAACTTTTCCTTCAATCTTTTTTAAAAAATAAAAAACAAAATAAAAATATTTTTTGAGAATTTTTTTGCGAAATTGAAACTTTTAACATTTTTGTCTAAAACCTACATATTTATTAATTAAGCAAACATAGATTATTCCGTTCAGTAGTGTGATCTTATGATGACATTATGTTATTTATCATAATTATACCCTACACCACACTGTGGTACAGGGTATTATAAGTTTGTTTCACGGCAGATGTTTGTAACACCTGAAAATAACACAGCTAAACCCACCTTAAAGTATACCGATCGACTCAGAATCACTAGCTGAGTCGATTTAACGATGTCTGTCCGTCCGTCCGTCCGTCCGTCCGTCCGTCCGTCTGTCCATGTAAAGTTGTTCGTCGACTAAAGGTCGCAATTTCACTCCGATCGTTCTGAAATTTTGCAGTTTAGAGTATTTCGCGGCTATTAAGATCGCTATTGAATTTGGTTGAAATCAGTTCAGATTTAGATATAGCTCCCATATATATCTATCGTCCGATTTGGCCCTTTAGTCCTATAGAAGCTGTATTTTACATCCAATCGTTTTGAAATTTAGAATGGTAGAGTTTCTTGATCCGTGAACCAACATTGCCGAATTTGAAGAAAATCGGTTAAGATTTAGCTATAGCTCCCATATATATGTTTCGTCCGATTTGGCCCTTTAGTCCTATAGAAGCTGTATTTTACATCCGATCGTTTTGAAATTTAGAATGGTAGAGTTTCTTGATCCATGAACCAACATTGCCGAATTTGAAGAAAATCGGTTAAGATTTAGCTATAGCTCCCATATATATGTTTCGTCCGATTTTGCTCTTTAGTCCTGTAGAAGCTGTATTTTACATCCAATCATTTTGAAATTTAGAATGGTAGAGTTTCTTGATCCATGAACTAACACTACCGAATTTGAAGAAAATCGGTTAAGATTTAGCTATAGCTCCCATATATATGTTTCGTCCGATTTTGCTCTTTAGTCCTGAAGAAACTGTATTTTACATCCAATCACTTTGAAATTTAGAATGGTAGAGTTTCTTGATCCATGAACCAACACTACCGAATTTGAAGAAAATCGGTTAAGATTTAGCTATAGCTCCCATATATATGATTCGTCCGATTTGGCCCTTTAATTCTATAGAAGCTGTATTTTACATCCAATCCTTTTGAAATTTAGAATGGTAGAGTTTATTGATCCATGATAGTCGGTTAAGAATTAGCTATAGCTCCCATATATATATTTCGTCCGATTTGGCCCTTTAGTCCTATAAAAGCTGTATTTTACATCCAATCGTTTTGAAATTTAGAATGGTAGAGTTTCTTGATCCACGAACCAACATTGCCGAATTTGAAGAAAATCGGTTAAGATTTAGCTATAGCTCCCATATATATGTTTCGTCCGATTTGGCCCTTTAGTTCTACAGAAGCTGTATTTTACATATAATCGTTTTGAAATTTAGAATTGTAGAGTTTCTTGATCCACGAACCAACATTGCCGAATTTGAAGAAAATCGGTTAAGATTTAGCTATATCTCCCATATATATGTTTCATCCAATTTGGCTCTTTAGTCCTGTAGAAGCTGTATTTTACATCCAATCGTTTTTATACCCTACACCACGCTGTGGTACAGGGTATTATTTAAGTATAAAATGACTCAAAAGTAAATTTATGTAAACAATTTATACATGAATTACAAAATTTATATTTCAGAGTTATTCAATATTACGAGAGTGGTGTAGGGTATTATATAGTCGGCCCCGCCCGACTTTAGCCTTTCCTTACTGGTTTTATCTTACATTTATTATTTTTATGATTACTTGTGTGTTGGTAGATTTGCTACAACTTCAAGGAATTTTTTTAATTTTGTAACATGATTTAAAAATTGTGAATTTTATTTTTGAATATTTTTTAAGAGGTTTTAATTAAAAAAGTATTAAAATTTTGGTAAAAAGTAAAAAACCGCTGATGGAATGAAAAAATTATGTTAGAAGAAGATGAAGGCTACTTAATTTAGTATTATTGAAAGCTTTCCTGAATCAATTACTAACCAATTAAATTAGTAAAGAAGTCCCATAATTGAAAACTAATAGACCACAAGGCACTTAAAGGAAATGAACTAACATTTTTTCAAAAATATACATAGTTGTTGGACAAAAATGACAAAATAAGATTAGATTTAAAAAAAATTAAAAAAAAATATTTAAATATTTAACTATTTTAAGCTATTAAGACCTAGTTAAGAGTTAAATAAAAATTCCTTTCTATTTAATTTTCTTCTCGACGTTTCGTCAATATTTGTTGACTTCTTCTGGGGATACGTCTATTTAAATAAAAACATCACAATTACAATTTAATTTTTCTTATGAAAACATATAAAAATCTAAAACATTTAGGAAAATTATTACATTAAACTTCTTATCATTTTTTTTTAAATGAACATAATGACAACATAATACATTAACGACAGACAACTTATATTTAATATCACAGTGTATTATTTCTAATTATTTTTTTTAAAGATTGATGAAAAATCTTTCCAAAACACTTTGAGCGACGTTTTCTAAATACAATAGGTAATTAGTTATACGGATGGGAAAAAAGGCGCTGTTTGACCAGAATTTTAAAATTCAGCACACTTCAATTCAGACCAGGGCTGTGGAGTCGAGCCAAAACTACTAGACTCTGACTCCCGGAGTCGAATTTTAAAATCTTTCGACTCCAGCAGTTAAATAACATACATACATTTCTGAAATTATATTTCTACTAAGACGTGAGTTCATGTTATTGAAAAAAAGATATAGCATTGCTAAAAAAAACAATAAAAGTAGGTATTCTCAATACCAGTAATTAAATAAAATTGTATAATTTATTTATTGACGCATGACTTGGAAGTTGCAACTAATATGGCAATTCTTTCAACATTGAATCATGATAAGATATATACCGCAATTTTTGGAAATTATGTTCGCTTCAGGAAACCAGTTTATTCGTTAGTTATTAACACCACACTATGGTACAGGAGGTTATAAATTTGTCTTTTTGCAGATTTGTAAGAAAAACTACAACTAGACATACCTTAAAATATACCTTTCTACTCAGAATCACTAGCTGTCCGTCTGTCCGTCTTAAGTTGTTCGTTAAGTACAGGTAAAAATTTCACTACGATTCGGCTAATATTATGCAATAACTCTTTCACACTTTCACCTATTGGAATTGGTGAAAATCGGTTCAGGTCGATATTGCCCCAGATATAAATGTTTTTTAGATTTGACATTGTAACGCTATTTCATATTCAATAATTTTTTAATTTAGTAGCGTAGAATGTGTTTATCCAGAAACGCATATTGTCGAATTTTGACAAATTCTGTTTAGACTTAGACTTATAAGGTAATTATCTCATATTTATATTTACAATATCTGAGCTTATTCAGCTCTAACAAGGTGTTGTACGGTGTCATATAGTTGGCTTCGCTCGGTCATTCCTTACTTGTATTGTACTCGCTTAGGAATAGTGTATAGTCTTGTAAAAATACAAATTTTGTTAGCTTAATATAATCAGAGCTTTCCTTAAACTGTTTTACATAAAAACTCGATAGTTTACTTAACTTTGTGATTTTTTTTGCATACCTAAATATTTGGTTAAAAACTTCAAATATGTTATCCTTCTTTTTTTTACCAAAATTGATTTCCCAAAATTTTTTGAGTACAAAAGTTCTATCACAATTTGCACAATACATCTCGGAGCCGGAGTCGACCATAATTTTTCGACTCCGGACTCCGACTCCGGGCAAATTTACCCGACTCCACAGTCCTGATTCGGACAGTCCCTAACCGATCACGTTGAAATTGTGTGTCGTAACTACTATCCAATAGGCCTAAACGTGGTGCAAGTTTCATCACGATCAGAAAAATTCACTAACTGCACATGAAATCCCCCATATTTATTTCTATTTTTAGGATCAAATAAAAACCAGTAACAAAAGACTACAGCCAGACTACGAAATACTCTGGTTAAACATAGTTGAAAAATTTAACATCTACACCGCCAAGAAGTCAAATTCGTCAGCGACCTTCATAAGTTGATTCGATTAAGACATCGCCCGATATACTAAGTGTTAATGGAATATAAAGTATAATGCTTTCATTTCATCATGATCGGTTAGAGAGTGCGTCAAGCAGTCTAATCTTTATATTTGGGTTACATAAAAACATAGACCGATGTTCCCTATTTTACTACGGACGATTAATTGTATTTTTTCAGCCAGATCAACTGAAAAATTTCGATCACAAGAATATATCGACAGACAGGTAGGCATACGGACGTATTTGTAGCGTCATTACAATAGGCATGACTAAATCAGCGGCTAAGTGTTTGGGCTCAGGAAACTGAAATCCAAATGTGGGGCCTACTTTTGTTAAAAAACCTTTCTTAAGGAATTTACGCCCAAACCAAAAAAGCAACGTAAAATGAAAATATGTACACCCAAAAAGGGCGGAATGAAATTAGGCCCCAGGAAAATACACGCCAATATTTTTATGAATATGGACCCCAAAAAAATAACATATCAAACAACAACAATTTTATTTTTGTCTGCTTTTTGGGGTTTACTTTCATTTCGTGTCTCCTTTTCGAGGCTTATTTTCTTCTATTAATTTAGAAACAGGAGAGGCTAAGCATAAAAGATTTGCTAAACGTTGTCAAATTTGAATTAAATTACTCGGGAAAAAATTGTTTTTCTCTTTTTATTTGTTCCGGAGTAAGTCTATTCATTATGAAATGACAAACCACACTGAGCATTAATCAAGTGACAGCTGTCAAAAAGACCAAAAACAAGTGTTGCCATATTAAAAACCTCACGTCTACAAAAACACCCAGTTTTTACAGGGTGGCGTAGAATGAGCTATATAGTTTGAATTCTTTATAGTCTTTTTAATTATTATTCTTTCTTTGGTTTTTTTTTCAGCATTTTGTGAAGGAGGCTTGGAAAATTAATTATGAATCGAACAACGTACAAAAATAATTAAATTTTTCGTTCGTTTCATATCCCCCACTTCTTTAAAATGTTTTAATACAGGGTGGCGCAGATTGAGCTATATGGTTTGAATTCTTCATAACTTTTTTAATTATTATACTTCTTTGTTTTTTTCCGCATTTTGTGAAGGAGACTTGGGGAATTACAACGTACAAAATAATAGAATTTTTCCGAAATTTTGCGAAAAGTTATGTAAAATATGCTTAAAAGAGCATGTATGTGCGAAGCAGAAAATGTACATCACTTACAGGATATCATTTTTCAAAGCTAATTGCAAAAAATTGACCAATTATATACTGTATTTTAAAAACCAGTAAGGAAAGGCTAAAGTCGGGCGGTGCCGACTATATAATACCCTACACCACTCTCGTTATATTGAATAACTCTGATATATAAATTTTGTAATTCATGTATAAATTGTTTGCATAAATTTACTTTTGGGACATTTTATACTTAAATAATACCCTGTACCACAGTGTAGTGTAGGGTATAAAAACGATTGGATCTAAAGAGCCAAATCGGATGAAACATATATATGGGAGCTATAGTTAAATCTTTACCGATGTTGGTTCATAAATCAAGAAACTCTACCATTCTAAATTTCAAAACAATTGGATGTAAAATATAGCTTCTAGATAGAACTAAAGGGCAAAATCGGACGAAACATATATATGGTAGATATAGCTAAATCTTAACCGATTTTCTTCAAATTCGGTAGTGTTGGTTCATGGATCAAGAAACTCTACCATTCTAAATTTCAAAATGATTGGATGTAAAATACAGCTTCTACAGGACTAAAGGGCCAAATCGGACGAAAAATATATATGGGAGCTATAGCTAAATCTTAACCGATTTTCTTCAAATTCGGTAGTGTTGGTTCATGGATCAATTAACTCTACCGTTCTAAATTTCAAAACGATTAGATGTAAAATACAGCTTTTATAGAACTAAAGGGCCAAATCGGACGAAACATACATATGGGAGCTATAGCTAAATCTTAACCGATTTTCTTCAAATTCGGTAGTGTTGGTTCATGGATCAAGAAACTCTACCATTCTAAATTTCAAAATGATTGGATGTAAAATACAGCTTCTACAGGACTAAAGGGCCAAATCGGACGAAAAATATATATGGGAGCCATAGCTAAATCTTAACAATTTTCTTCAAATTCGGTAGTGTTGGTTCATGGATCAATTAACTCTACCGTTCTAAATTTCAAAACGATTAGATGTAAAATACAGCTTTTATAGAACTAAAGGGCCAAATCGGACGAAACATATATATGGGAGCTATAGCTAAATCTTAACCGATTTTCTTCAAATTCGGTAGTGTTGGTTCATGGATCAATTAACTCTACCGTTCTAAATTTCAAAACGATTAGATGTCAAATACAGCTTTTATAGGACTAAAGGGCCAAATCGGACGAAACATATATATGGGAGCTAAAGCTAAATCTTAACCGATTTTCTTCAAATTTGGCAATGTTGGTTCATGGATCAAGAAACTCTACTATTCTAAATTTCAAAACAATCGGATGTAAAATACAGCTTTTATAGGACTAAAGGACCAAATCGGACGAAAGATATATATAGGAGCTATATCTAAATCTGAACCGATTTTCTTAAAATTCGGCAATGTTGGTTCATGGATCAAGAAACTCTACCATTCTAAATTTCAAAACGATCGGATGTAAAATACAGCTTCTATAGGACTAAAGGGCCAAATCGGACGAAACATATATATGGGAGCAACAGCTAAATCTTAACCGATTTTCTTCACATTCGGCAATGTTGGTTCATGGATCAAGAAACTCTACCATTCTAAATTTCAAAACGATCGGATGTAAAATACAGCTTCTATAGGACTAAAGGACCAAATCGGACGAAAGACATATATGGGAGCTATATCTAAATCTGAACCGATTTTCTTCAAATTTGGCAATGTTAGTTCATGGATCAAGAAACTCTACCATTCTAAATTTCAAAACGATCGGATGTAAAATACTGCTTCTATAGGACTAAAGGGCCAAATCGGACGAAACATATATATGGGAGCTATAGCTAAATCTTAACCGATTTTCTTCACATTCGGCAATGTTGGTTCATGGATCAAGAAACTCTACCATTCTAAATTTCAAAACGATCGGATGTAAAATACAGCTTCTATAGGACTAAAGGACCAAATCGGACGAATGATATACATGGGAGCTATATCTACATCTGAACCGATTTTCTTCAAATTCGGCAATGTTGGTTCATGGATCAAGAAACTCTACCATTCTAAATTTCAAAACGATCGGATGTAAAATACAGCTTCTATAGGACTAAATGCCCAAATCGGACGAAACATATATATGGGAGCTATAGCTAAATCTTAACCGATTTTCTTCACATTCGGCAATGTTGGTTCATGGATCAAGAAACTCTACCATTCTAAATTTCAAAACGATCGGATGTAAAATAAAGCTTCTATAGGACTAAAGGACCAAATCGGACGAATGATATATATGGGAGCTATATCTAAATCTGAACCGATTTTCTTCAAATTCGGCAATGTTGGTTCATGGATCAAGAAACTCTACCATTCTAAATTTCAAAACGATCGGATGTAAAATACAGCTTCTATAGGACTAAAGGGCCAAATCGGACAAAACATATATATGGGAGCTATAGCTAAATCTTAACCGATTTTCTTCAAATTCAGCAGTGTTGGTTCATGGATCAAGAAACTCTACCATTCTGAATTTCAAAACGATCGGATGTAAAATGCAGCTTCTATAGGACTAAAGGGCCAAATCGGACGAAAGATATATATGGGAGCTATATCTAAATCTGAAACGATTTCAACCAAATTCAATAGCGATCTTAACAGCCGCGAAATACTCTAAACTGCAAAATTTCAGAACGATCGGAGTGAAATTGCGACCTGTAGTCGACGAACAACTTTACATGGACAGACGGACGGACGGACAGACATGGTTAAATCGACTCAGCTAGTGATTCTGAGTCGATCGGTATACTTTAAGGTGGGTCTAGCCGTGTTATTTTCAGGTGTTACAAACATCTGCCGTGAAACAAACTTATAATACCCTGTGCCACAGTGTGGTGTAGGGTATAAAAAATAAGACCCTGAAAATAAGAAATGAAAAAAAGAAACCACAAAAAAGAAAGAAATGTAAGTTTTTGCATTTAATAATAATAATTGTTATATATTTAAAGGCGCAAAAACAGAAACATTAATCAAGCCAAGATTTTGTTCAATTTTATTTTTTTTTGGCTTTAATATGTTTTATTTATTATACCCTACACCACAGTGTGGTACAGGGTATTATAAGTTTGTTTCACGGCAGATGTTTGTAACACCTTAAAATAACACAGCTAGACCCACCTTAAAGTATACCGATCGACTCAGAATCACTAGCTGAGTCGATTTAACGATGTCCGTCCGTCCGTCCGTCCGTCCATGTAAAGTTGTTCGTCGACTACAGGTCGCAATTTCACTCCGATCGTTCTGAAATTTTGCAGTTTAGAGTATTTCGCGGCTGTTAAGATCGCTATTGAATTTGGTTGAAATCGGTTCAGATTTAGATATAGCTCCCATATATATCTTTCGTCCGATTTGGTCCTTTAGTCCTATAGAAGCTGTATTTTACATCCGATCGTTTTGAAATTTAGAATGGTAGAGTTTCTTGATCCATGAACCAACATTGCCAAATTTGAAGAAAATCGGTTAAGATTTAGCTTTAGCTCCCATATATTTGTTTCGTACGATTTGGCCCTTTAGTCCTATAGAAGCTGTATTTTACATCCGATCGTTTTGAAATTTAGAATGGTAGAGTTTCTTGATCCATGAACCAACATTGCCGAATTTGAAGAAAATCGCTTAAGATTTAGCTATAGCTCCCATATATATGTTTCGTCCGATTTTGCTCTTTAGTCCTGTAGAGGCTGTATTTTACATCCAATCATTTTGAAATTTAGACTGGTAGAGTTTCTTGATCCATGAACCAACACTACCGAATTTGAAGAAAATCGGTTAAGATTTAGCTATAGCTCCCATATATATGTTTCGTCCGATTTGGCCATTTAGTCCTATAAAAGCTGTATTTTACATCCAATCGTTTTGAAATTTAGAATGGTAGAGTTTATTGATCCATGAACCAACACTACCGAATTTGAAGAAAATCGGTTAAGATTTAGCTATAGCTCCCATATACATGTTTCGTCCGATTTGGCCCTTTAGTTCTATAGAAGCTGTTATTTTACATCCAATCGTTTTGAAATTTAGAATGGTAGAGTTTATTGATCCATGAACCAACACTACCGAATTTGAAGAAAATCGGTTAAGATTTAGCTATAGCTCCCATATATATGTTTCGTCCGATTTGGCCAGTTAGTCCTATAAAAGCTGTATTTTACATCCAATCGTTTTGAAATTTAGAATGGTAGAGTTTCTTGATCCATGAACCAACATTGCCGAATTTGAAGAAAAGCGGTTAAGATTTAGCTATAGTTCAGATATATATATTTCGTCCGATTTGGCCCTTTAGTTCTATAGAAGCTGTATTTTACATCCAATCGTTTTGAAATTTAGAATGGTAGAGATTATTGATCCATGAACCAACACTACCGAATTTGAAGAAAATCGGTTAAGATTTAGCTATAGCTCCCATATACATGTTTCGTCCGATTTGGCCCTTTAGTCCTGTAGAAGCTGTATTTTACATCTAATCATTTTCAAATTTAGAATGGTAGAGTTTCTTGATCCATGAACCAACACTGCCGAATTTGAAGAAAATCGGTTAAGATTTAGCTATAGCTCACATACATATGTTTCATCCGATTTGGCTCTTTAGATCCAATCGTTTTTATACCCTACACCACACTGTGGTACAGGGTATTATTTAAGTATAAAATGTCCCAAAAGTAAATTTATGTAAACAATTTATACGTGAATTACAAAATTTATATATCAGAGTTATTCAATATTACGAGAGTGGTGTAGGGTATTATATAGTCGGCCCCGCCCGACTTTAGCCTTTCCTTACTGGTTTTTCATTATTTTCACTATCGCCAATCAGAATCTGGAATCTAACCGATATTGTTGACGGCGGTGGCTGAAACAGCTGTTTATAATTTCTATGCTGCCATATTTTTTGTTAGAGTTTTTCGGTTTTCATTTTCTTTCGATTTCATGAAAACGTACAAGAGCTGTAGAAGCAGAAGTAAAACGATACGATTTTGAAAAACGAAAACGAACCTATTTCGTACAAAACCTGTGACATGCCTGATAATCAATATTTCACTAAATGTTGAACCTTAGTGAGGTCCATTTCGTTGGATTTGGCTCGTCTTCGAAGGTCGATTGCTGTTTTGTTTCGGGCTCATGCGCATAGATCCAAGATTCGAATGTCTGCTGGTGGAAGAAATGCCCAAGGATGCCTCTATCTCACGGTATGTCACATGACTATCTTGTATTATCAGTTCACGCACGACATCAATGTTCTCTGGCACAACGGCCGTTTTTGGACGACCTTCAAGACCTTCGTATTTGAGCGAGCGTCGGCCACGATTGAATTCATTAAACCAGTTTTTCACAGTGCTATAGGACGTCGAAAGTTGTGAAAAATGATCGCACGGAAATGTTCACGAGTTAACTCTATTTTTTTGCCAAATTGATTTTTTCACTATAAACAACACCAATGATGGTCGTACGTCAAAACGTTCTGAGTACGTTTATGCTAAAATATTTCAAACTTTCCAATGGAAATGTCAGATGGCGCCAGGCAACACTTAGAGATGCCTAGGCAGAAATATATATCAACCCTCGAATTACATTGTCATTCCTATTCTTGAATTTCCAACAAAAATATCAAATTCCTCTTTATATATTTTTCTCTGAAACTTATTTCCAAACATAGTCTAATAAATAATTGTTCTTTACTTTCAGGTATGTGTATACAATTTCAGTTGAAATCGTTTTCTATATTCAAGGTAATTAATAATACATCCAGTATAAACTTTAAGATTTCTTTCCTAGAAATTGACAGTATCTTTGTGTATATGGGTATGGGGAAATGCATTTTGTGCTGATTGCTTAGAAAAGTACGTTTTATACCCGAGAATTATAGTTTTTTAATCATCAGTGAGAATTCTCTGAAACGTTCTCACACTTATAAACTACTTCATCTACATGTTGTATTTTAGGTGTGATATATATTTTATCACAATGGCATTGTAATTTTTAAACAAACTTAACATTTTTTTTCTAATTCGATAGGGTTTTGTATTTACTGAGAGAAATTGTATTGTTTCTAGGAACATGCCAGTTTCTGGGAAAATAGAGTCTTTAAATTAAATGATTACATTTCGTATACAGAAATTTTAGCCTCGTTTAGAAATATATTTAATTCACTAATAATAACAATATGTAGCAGCGGTTTGTAAACATCACTGCATCTATAAATGAAAATGTCGCCATTTACTCGTGTAGATAATTCCCCGAACCGAGTAGCATCTGTTGAGACTAATTAATATTTATAATCCTAGTTTTCCAGAATAATAAAATATTGTTGTAAAAAGTAATGTTTTTTTACTTGAACTTAGTGACGTTAGAAAACACAGCAATATGTATTTAATTGTTTCTTACTAATGTAAACTATAAAAGAACATGTGATTCCAGTGTGAAAAATTATTACAAGAATTTCTAAAGGCCTGAGGATCAACTATAGGCATTGTCTTATAAAGGGTGATCCATTTCGAGGTTTCCTACCCGCTGAAAAAAATCGCTTCTGTAGTAAATTGTCCCAAACATATTCTGCTGGAAACATACATATGTTTAGCGTACACTCCAAATATATAATATTTGACATACACAAATATTATCTGTTTGGAAGAATGTTGTTTTGAACAAAAGTATGTTTTTATCCCAATATTTTTATACCCTACACCACGCTGTGGTACAGGGTATTATGACTTTGTGCATTTGTTTGTAACACCCAAAAGGAGAAGAGACAGATCCATTGTTTATTATACCGATCGACTTGTAATCACTTTCTAAGTCGATTTAGCTATGACCGTCCGTCTGTCCGTCTGTCTGTAGATGTATTCTTGTAATCAAAGTCGCAGGTCGCAATTATGGCCCGATCTTGACGAAACTTTACACATATCTTTTTTTTTGCCCAAGGACGATCCCTATTTAATTTGGTTAAAATCGGTTCAGATTTGGATATAGCCCCCATATATATGTTAGCCCCGATTTGACATGTAAGCGCTGTAAAAAATTTATTTTATATCCGATCAGTATGAAATTCAGCAGAAAGAGGTCTCTTATTATATGAATGAACACTGTTAAATTTGGAAGAAATCGGTTCAGATTTAGATATATACGTTAACCCCGATTTCACATGTAAGCGCCGTAAAAAAATTATTTTATAACCGATCAGTGTAAAATTCGGCAGAAAGAGGTTTCTTATTACATGAAGGAATACTGCCAAATTCGAAGAAAATCGGTTCAGATTTAGATATAGCCCCCATTTACATGTAAGCGCTGTAAAAAGTGTATTTTTAATCCGATCAGTACGAAATTCGGCAGAAAGAGGTTTCTTATTACATGAATTAATACTGCCAAATTTGAGGGAAATCGGTTGAGATTTAGATATAGCCCACATATATATGTTACCCCCGATTTGACATGTAAGCGCTGTAGAGACTGTATTTTATATCCCATCAGTACGAAATTCTACAGAAAGAGGTATTTTTACATGAATGAGTATTCAGGGAAAATCGGTTCAGATTTATATATAACCTCCATATATATGTTCCTCCTGATTTGGTATCAACGCGCTATAGAAGTTGTACTTTACTTTCGATCATTAATATTTTCCGGAAAGATGTTTCTCAATTTAGGAACGAATATTGCTTAATTTAGCGATTATCGGCTCAGAATTAGATAATATGTTCCTGCCTACTTACCAATTATTCCAAATTATTTTCGCAATGACCTTTATCGCATTGTAAGGGAGGTGTAGGGTATTATATAGTCGGCCCCGCCCGACTTTCTGCCTTTCCTTACTGGTTATTATTACGAATGGCCATTTGTTCCTACAAAATTATGTTTGGCCACATAGAAGCTGGTTGCACTTGCACCAATTAAATCCCAATCCACGACCAGCCATGCATTTTCTGGCTGAAGATGTATGTATATGACTTTAAGCCCACTTAGTTAATTTCACATTAAAATGTTCTGAAAATCTAATTTCTGAATTTCAATTGAAGAATTCCGAATTTCAAATGAAAAGATCTGAATTTCAAATGTCGAGTTCTGAAATTCAAGTGTCGAGTTCTGAATTTCAACTGAAGAATTCTGAATTACAAATGGATATTCTGAATTTTAATTGAGGAGTTCTGAATTTCAAATGTAAAATCTGAATTTCAACTGCGACTTCTGAATTTCAAATGGAAATTCTGATTTTCAATTGACGAATTCTGAAAATAAAATGAAAAATCTGAATTTCAAGTGACGAGTTCTAAATTTCAAGTGGAATTTGTGAATTTCAATTGATTTTTTCTGAATTACATTTGCAAATGGTGTATTTTTATATTTAGAAATAAAAATACAACATTTATCATTAGAAATGTTTTTTGTTTTTCAAAGTATTCCCCGTGAATATAAATACACTTTTGTTTGCGCTCAAACCAATTTTGGAAGTACTTTTTCGCCTCCGATTGAGATACCTCCAGGTTTTTCTTGATGGAGGGAATAATAAGAAGTCATTGGGTGCCTAATTAGGACTGTACGGAAGATGACCCATCAATTCGACATCGTGAGTGCTCAAATAGCCATTCTTTCAGCTGAAGTGTGAGAACTCGCATTATCGCAATGAAAAATGATGCGTCTTCTCATATTGTTTTTCCTTATGTCTTCGAACACTGTTGGGATAAAGATGGCTGTGTACCACTCAGAATTGATCTCCTACGTTCCATTTGACGCACTGTTGCCACATGACCGGTTGGAAATGGAAAACCATATATTTATGTAATAAGAAAAATCTTTCTGCCGAATTTCGTACTTATCGGATATCAAATACAGTTTCTACAGTGCTAACATATATGTATATGAAGACTATATCTAAATCTCAACTGATATTCCCTAAATTTGGCAGTGGTCGTTTCTTCCTTTTCGAAAACATTCTGTAGGAAGTTTTTACTTTACTTTTTTAAATAACTTCTTTCCACAAGAAAACATACATGAACAATGAACATATTAAGAACGATATCAAAACATTGCCCGATACGACTTTCTCGATTCCAAAGAACATAACAAATCAAGTAATATTTCTGTCAAACAGACAGACGGACATGGTTAAATCGTCGTACACACAAACACTTGTGATTTTGTTCAGAGCAATGATTCTAATTATCCACTATCAATTAGAATCATTGCTCTGAAAGAAAATTGACAGATTCATTGGATTACAAATTGCCCATAACTTCTGTAGAAATAATCAAACTATTTTCATATTCTTTTTTTTTGGCAACTTTTTAAATGACAACAGACTGACAAAGAATGACCAACATTTTGTATCCGTTCTGGAATTTCGCACACAAAGTACCATATTCATTTTGCAATACAGTGAGCTTGTACTTTAGTCAGTTACTCGACTGGAATTTCCTTTCTAATATAAATTAACAAATTTTTTCAGTGTACATATGTCTATTATAGAGAGCATTGTTTTGTTTTGATTTAAATAGCAATAAAAATGCTAATCATTTATATGGTATCGTATATCATTAGCAATCTTGTTTTTTTTCGTTTGTTATTTTCTTTGGACGTGTGGAGAATTTGTTTACATGACCAGCCTCAAGATATTACAGAAATGTTACTCAATAACAATAGAAATATGGGGAATTCATTCCTGATTGTGAGACACTAGGTGGATATTTGTGGATAGAATGCAATTGTGTCTGCGATAGTTCATTGCCTCAAGATTCGATTTTCACAATAGTTCGTGGGCGGGCGGTTTGTCGTTCGTTGTGTTTCAATAGAATCACAACTAATTGTAATTCAATATGAGTCAAGAATTAGAACAACATTTGAATTAGTCAGTACGACGGTAGTGGAATGGATGTCAGCTTGGATTACAAAGAATGTAACCGTATTCAGTTTGTGGGGAATCCACAAATATTTGTTTCCTATGTGAATACCCATTTAACAGTTATAGCTAAATTAGCATTCATCTATTTATGTGTCACGATGTATTGGGTGTTCCCCAATTAATTTCTCTAGGCAAAGGCTTCTATACTCTTTGACTTCGAGTGGTTTTCTTCAACTGTACGAGTATATCCCCATTAATATATGAAAACAAGTAAGAAAGTTTCACTCAAGTAAACCGACTAAGGTATACCCTTACTTTCTGAGTAATGTAATATTGAATATTACACGAATTATTCTGTCAATTTGTGTCACTTTGTGAGTAATGTAATATAGAATATTACACGAATTATTCTGTCAATTTGTGTGGGAACTGCCAGAAGGGGTTTAACAAATACACCTATTTTTCGCTGAACAGTAGATACATTAAATTCATTGCACTTCGCCGAATTATAAGCGTTTACGTGCACTGGTATAAACGTTATGAGATATTAAATTGTGGTATGATTTGGCCATTTTGTGTGGGAGGTACAAAAAGGGGCGTGGCGATAACGCCCATTTTTCACAGGACTATAGGCACTATAAAAACATTACAGTGTACAAAATTGCAAGTATTATTATACACTTGTATTAATGTTATAAGCTGTTAACTCTTGGGCAAAATGGTACCTTTGTGTGGGAGGTACCAAAAGGGGCGTAGCAACAACGCCCATTTTTCTCTGGACTGTAGGCAATGTAAAAGCATAACACTGTGCAAAATTTCAAGTATTTTTATACACCGTTATTAATGTTATAAGCTGTTAATTTTTGGTGCAAACGGTGCATTTGTGTGGGAGGTACCTAAAGGGACGTGGCAACTTAGCCCATTTTTCTCGAGTTGATAGCGACTAATAAACTAATACTATGTGTGGAATTTCAGAAGATTAGAATAAGTAGTATAGTATTTATTAAAGAATCAATATTTCACAACATTTTAACCCTTTGTGGGGGAGGTACTAGAAGGAATGGACCAATATGGCCCATCTTCGAAGTTAGCCGGAGATAGAAAAAAATATTACCACATACCAAATTTGAAGTCAATCGGTTACTCCTTTCGAGAGTTATCGTGCGCACCAGCCAGCAGACAGACAGACACACAGACAGACAGACAGACAGACAGACAGACAGACAGACGGACGGACATTGCTCATTCGACTTAAAATGACCCAAAACGGATTTCCTCCGAACATACTTAGGGTCTTAGATCACACCTTCGATGTGTTACACTTTTTTCCGTAGCAAATGATATATACCCTCGTCACACTAAAGTGAGGGTATAATAAACCTAAGTGTGCAGAATAAATGCAACAATTGCAACATTATGATGACATCCACATACGTGAACGATAATGGGTCAGAATATTTAATGTCTACCTATGAAGTTTATTTTTGACTAAAAAGTTTATAAAAAATTGCAAAATTGTAAAAATAGTACCCATAGTATATTACAAAATGGGCGTTTTTGCCACTTCCCTTTTGGTACCACCAACACAAAATTGCTAAAAGAAAAAATATGAAAAATTATTTTTTTGATTTTCCTTATATTTACAATATGAGTCATAAATTATACATTTATCCGTTTTCTTCGTTAGGATGATAGCTTTTATGAAATGGAACAAACAGTTTTTTGGGAATTTTTTTATAGATTTTTCGTGCCAGCAAAAGATGTTTTTTTTTTGGAAAAAATCTATCTTTTTGTAATTGTTTAAACGACAGTGGCAAAACTTCTTCTATCAATGTTCTACGTGAAACTGATGTTATCAGCATTTCCAGCCCTTATAATTTCCATTACTTTAAATGGTATCCCGTTTTTATCGAGCTTATACTTTAAAAATGGTCCAAATAATAAAGGTAACTTCTTCTCGCTATCACTTGTTTTTAAATTTTTTTTTCAGGAATGTTATGGGCATTTGCAATTTTAAAAAAATTAAAATAACGAAACATTTTGGGTTGTACGAAATTCGAACGGGGATTTTTGCAAAGTTTACTTTTTTTAAAGTTAACATAATGGATGAAATACTAAAATTGGTCAGTCGATAACTTTTGCAAATGTTGAGGCTCACAAAATATTATTACTGTTTTGAATTTGTGAGAGTAAGACGAATATTCTATGTAAATTTGAAGAAAATTGAGTGTGAAGAACCTTAAAAAAAATTAAAAAAACTATCGCAAAAATTTCGTTAAAATTTTTTTGTAAAAAAATCCACAGAAAATGGCCTATTATTTTCTCTTTAAAAGAAATTAGACTTTGCATAAATCGGTTCAGCCTTTCGAGAGCAATTACAAATTTCGTATAACTTAAAAACTAATTTTTTCAAAATTTCATACAAAATTTTTGAAAAAAAAATTATTTTTTTAAAATTTCAAATTCAGAAAAAATTTTTAAAAAATAAATAATTTTGTTTAGATTTATTTATTGAATGTTTTCACATTCGAATTGTTCAGCTTTTCGATCAACTCTTCCTTTCGAAAGAGAGATTTTGCACCAAAAGTTAACAGCTTATAACATTAATAACAGTGTATAAAAATACTTGAAATTTTGTACAGTATTATGCTTTTATATTGCCTACAGTCCAGGGAAAAATGGGTGTTGTTGTCACGCCCCTTTTGGTACCTCCCACACAAAGGTACCTTTTTGCACCAAAAGTTAACAGCTTATAACATTAAAACCAGTGTATAAAAATACTTGAAATTTTGTACAGTGTAATGTTTTTATAGTGTCTATAGCCCTGTGAAAAATGGGCGTTATTGCCACGCCCCTCTTTGTACCTCCCACACAAAATGCCTAAATCATACCACAATTTAATGTCTCGTAACGTTTATACCAGTGCATATAAATGCTTATAAGTCGGCACAGTGCAATGAATTTAAAGTATCTAATGTTCAGCAAAAAATAGGTGTATTTGATAAACCCCTTCTGGTACCTCCGACACAAATTGACAGAATAATTCGAGTAATATTCAATATTACATTACTCACAAAGTGAGGGTATACCTTAGTCGGTTTACCCGACTGAAACTTTCTTACTTGTTAAATAGGCTTTTAATAAAATTTTTTCATCCCATCAGCGGTTTCAAAGATATCTTGCAAAATGTTGCGACTAAATCTCATTTTTTTGAGAAAATTTTTATAATTTTTTAAACGAAACCTCTTTAAATCATCGAAAAACATACAATTATAGGTTATGTTGAAGATAGGAGACGTAAACGTCTTATGTTCATGGACACACACTTAAGGCAGTGGTTCGGCCTGTATAATAAGTATAACATATACGTCCCTACTAAGTATTATATTTTTAATATCGTAATGTCTGATCGGTATTGAATAAAATGAGACCATTCCGAAGGAAATCAGTGCATAATTTAAAAAGTTGTATCTAATTAATTAATTACGCAAACATAGAACATTCGGTTTAGTAGTATTATGTATGATTACGAGTATGTTATGTTCTGATACATTTGCTATTATTTTATTACTTGTGGGGTTGGTAGATTTGCAAAATTAGCAACAACTTTTTAAATTATGTATCGTTTTTCTTCGGAATGGTCTCAGTTTTAATAAAAAAATAATAAAATGTTTTCAAAAAAATGGATTTTTCTCAATATCTTGCAAGATTTCTCAGAAACTGCTGATGGGATGAACAATTGATATTAGAAGAAGACGAAGGCTGCTTAATTTAGGATTCCGAAGTTATGCTAAAATATAAGGATGAACCTCTATTTATTTTTATTTGATAATTATAGAAGTCCCATCCCAGTATATTCCATAAGGCTCTTAAAGAAATGACCTACACACAGAAAACAGTTTGGTTGCCTCAACCGAATTATTTTCCAACCGAATTTTGGTAGTTCTGTCCACTATCATGCGATTCCGTCAAGACAGATTACAGTGCATAACAAAATTTGTATGCAAATATCGCTTAACCTTGTGCTTTTAATTTCAAGATTTTTGCTTTTATTTTTTATTTATGTAAATCATTTTGCACAACATTCACACATTATTATCCACACCAAATTATATTTGGTATATACAGGGTGGCTGATATGTACTGCAACCAACTTCAGGTTGCTATCATTTCTAAACCGCTAGTCTGATAGCTGACAGGTTTATTTCAGTGACAGTTCATTTTATTGTTTACAAGCTTACAAAAGCATTTTGATCTATTGCATTCAGAAAAAAGTTATTCGTGATGGAATTCAAGCGTGATAGTGTGATTGCTTTATATTTGGGTGGAAAAACACAAGTGGCTATCGTTAGAACCCTCCAGCATTTAAATGTGAATAAATCTTTTTTCTCGTACCATTGCTCGTTACCGTGATACTGGCAGTGTTGCATCGCGTCCAAAAAGTGGACGAAAAAAAACGGTAACAACACCAGAAATGATCCGAAAAGTGAAGGCCAGATTTGATCAAAATCCACGCCGCAGTGGTAGAAAAATTGCTCGTGAGCTGAACATATCGCGAGAACGGATACAACACATATTAAAAAATGAGCTTGGACTAAAGCCATTGAAGTTCCAAAAAGTGCAAGAGCTCACCGATGCACAAAAAAAGTTAGACTGGAAAGAGCCAAGGAGTTGCTTCGCTTGCACGAAAGTGGCCAGTTACCGAATTTGGTTTTCTCCGATGAGAAGCCATTCCAAATTGAGCAGTTTCTGAACAAACAAAATGATCGGGTTTACTTGCCAAAGAGGTCAGCTGAAAATTTACACCTTCAATTGGCCACCAGAACTCAAGCGCCGCCGATGGTAATGGCGTGGGCCGCCGTAACGGCCGATGGTCGCTCCCCGCTCGTATTCATCGACCATGGGGTCAAAATAAATGCCGAATATTATCGGGAAAATGTCCTAAAGACAGTATTGAAGACAAACATTTCGGCCGCTGACCATGGACATTCCAACAGGACTCAGCACCATCACACTCAGCACGCGTCAACCAAGAATGGCTTAAAAAGGAGGTTCCTCGCTTCATTTCTACCGCACAATGGCCACCAAGATCTCCGGATCTCAATCCGTTGGACTTTTGCGCCTGGGGCATTTTAGAGAGTAAGGTTCGCACTAAAAAATACCAAAGTATCGATCATCTCAAGACGGCGCTTCGCCGGGAATGGGCCAAAATACCGCAGAGCCACTTTCGTGCAGCGTGTGATGGCTTTGTCGGCCGTTTGAAGGCCATAATTCGTGCCAAAGGTGGCCAATTCGAACAAATCTAAACTGTTTCCAAAATTTTATATTATTTCCGACATTTTTCGCTTTTGAACAATAACATTTAAAAAAAAAATTAAAAAATGTAGCGCTTTACTTTGTTGCATTACATATCAGACACCCTGTATACCGTTCTTGAACAAAATGATGAAGATTTAATTGTGTCGAATCAACAAAAGAACAGCAACCAAGCATTCGGCTGTATTTCCCAAAATATATTTAATTATTCTAAATTTGGGAAATTATTGAGGTAACCAAAATTAATTTTTTTTCTGTTATAGCAACCAATTATTCGGTGCAATAATGATCTGTGTTCTATTTATAAAATTTCTGTTGTAAAGAATAAAACATTCGTTGTCAGAACCAAATTTCGTTCATATGATACACAATGAATATTTAAAAGTAGTTACCACAACTAACCGAGTGTCAATGAAAAAACAATCTTAAATCGATAGATACAACCATCGATTTAGTTGCAAGCATTTTCATTTGATCGTACCCATGTTATTATTATTGTTTTAACTATTTATATAAAAATACAACCGACACACGGTGTATACAATAGAATTTTTGTTGCTAGTACTATTTTTTATTGTTACTATCGAATTCCAACCAACTCTTTTCCTGAGTGTAAGCTTTCGTTTGAGCAAAACAAGTAAAGACGGATTAAGTACGGTCATGCCGAATCTTATATACCTTCCACCATGGATCCTGGATCGGGGCTATATCAAAACGTGGACCTATGACTATCGCTGATCGTGTGAAGAATTCCGGGTATAAATAAACCCCAGTTACCAAAGCCCGATCAGTTGACATTTGTGTTTTGTCGTATCATTGTAGACTTTAGCGTGATTACAACAGATCAGTTGACATTTGTGTTCCATTATTGTAGACTTTAGCGTGATTACAACAGACGGACGGACAGATGGCTAAAACGTCTTAGAATTATACGACTATTAACAATATATATCTGAACATCTGAAATCCAAAATCACGTAACATCAAAAAAATCAAAATTCCTAAAAAATTTTGTTGTTCAATATCAAAAATTGGCCATTTTATGAGTGATAGATAAATGACGTTACAGCAAACACGGTCATTAAAAAAAGCGGAAAGATTTATAAATTGTATTTTATTTAATTCCGAATTTACGCCATAACTAATTGCGCTAGATTTGTTATATGATTTCGCCTTAATAGTCTGAAATCCCTAAATTTGGTCAAATGTTAAAATTACCTCCATCCTCTGGTGGAGGGTATAAAAAAATATTTAAAAAAAAAAATAGAAGTTGAACCACATAACACTAGAACTATTTCATCTTCTTGTAACATCATTTTTCATTCCATCTGCGGTTTCAACAATATCTTACAAGATATTACGGGAAAATATTTTTTTTAAGAAAATGTTAAAAACTTTTAGAAAGTTGTAGCTCACCTGTTCACAGGCCCTCTCGTTCATGCGATTTAACGCCTCTAAATTTCTTTTTATGGGGCTGATTTAAGCCCCATGGTTTATGCCGACAAACCGGCAACTCAGAGGGCATTGGAAGCAAATATTCAAGCCACCATTGACGCCATACGGCCAGATTTATTGGGAAAAGTAGTCAAAAATAGAACTGATCGAGTGGACCATGTAACTCGTAGCCGCAGCGCACCCCACAAAATAAATGCCATGAAATTATCTACCTGATTGTAATAACAAATTTATTTCGAACAATATTTGTGTCTTGTATTATCATTTGAAGTTCTCAAGCTATTAAAAAAACACCCTGTACTTACACAACGAAAATTTACTATATGGGTATATGTTTCATATCAAATTCGAGTATACAACTTTTCCTATAGATTTTTCCCTACTGGTTTATCAAGTAAATAGAGTACCTTTAGAAAGAAAAGTTATTTAGGCAAAATAGCATTATTGGAGCGCCCCAGTAGATGGGTAGATAGCTAGTTCGCCCGTGAGTTTGGGGTCGTGGGTACGATTCCCACCAGAGGCTCTGGTCTGTCGCTGCAAACATGTATCCACAATGTAATTTCAACCCGATTTTTCCCTTGACTGTAAAACTAGAATATAAATATACTTTGAATTGTTGTTCATATACATAAATTAATAATTAAATTGCATTATTTTCGTATTATGTAGACATCAATTATTTAAATTTATTTCCGCAAAAAACTTGTTCCCTGTAGTAATTGTCTAGGGCGTTTAAAAGAACTATTTTATAGGTTTTACTTAATTTAGAATTTTTAACCATCAAAACTTTTATCGTTGCTAAGAAAATAATGCACAACCAAGAATTTTTATAAGTTTTAAGACTTCTTAAATCATAATCCATTAATTGTATATTTTGTAATTTTTTCAAGATTGATGAAATTTGAGTTACTTTAACCGAATAAACCGATTGTCACGCTATATTCCCTCCGTTTTATTGAATCATCTTCATTCATATGTGCTCAGCAGCACCATTAAAACCAGCACGACATTTTAATACCAAATGTCAAATCTTTTGTACAAGAATATATCTTACAGCGTAAAATCCTCAAAAGTCACTCCTTAAACCGACCATAATTAACTCGCCATTAAGTGCAGTGCAACGCATATTGGTGAAGAACAGTAAGCCATTGTGGCTTAAAATTTAAGCAGACAGCAATCACCCGTCGTTTGTCATTGTGTCAGCTCTTCATTAAAGCATTTGTGCAAAATGCAACAAAGTGACGACAGTATCTGCAATGTGTTCGTACACTCGTATCACTGGTATGCATTTATGCATTGTTTTTTACTTTCTTTTGTTTGAATATTTATTAATTTATTTCTTAACGTTGTTTTCGCTATCAATATTCATACTCGTCTGCCGGGTCATACAATAGCCGCGTGTAATAACGTATGAGAGGGGAGGGGTAACGTTTTCCCAATGCATTTTTATGCGTACCCTACACATAGTGTGGGTGATATATTCGATTGGTCGTTGCGGTTGCAATTCCTAGAGGAAATTGTTGTGTGATATCCTCATGCCGTTAAACTTATCTGAACAATTAACATTGTTATAAGAGGTGGTTAAAAAGTAAGGGCCGATGTTGAATGTGAACCAGACCTAAACGTCAAGTTTTTTTCTGCTTTATGATTGACACCGCAATTCAACTTTTTTATTATATTTCTACTATTTTATCGTAAAGTCTGATCGGTCGTGAATAAAATGAGACCATTACGAAGAAAATCGATGATGGTGGTATTATAACTGGGAAACCAAGCAAAATTAAAACAGAAATTCGATAGTATCAGGAAATGTTTTAGAAATCTTATTGAAATAAAATATAGTTGGAAAAATACCTAAACAATAAATTTATTTGCATTTAAACACGTATTTTATTTGAGAAAATTAGTTTGCAAATGTATTTTAATGTAATATATTAATACATGCGTTCCAGATATATTTTATTGATTTTTAAATAAAATTTATTTCCCCAGAAATATATATAC
Organism: Eudasyphora cyanicolor; assembly: GCA_963930755.1. NCBI lineage: Eukaryota > Metazoa > Arthropoda > Insecta > Diptera > Muscidae > Eudasyphora > Eudasyphora cyanicolor. Next base: position 118,165,009 of record OZ005736.1, read on the forward strand.
AAGTACCATTTAAAAAGTTGAATTCCAAATATATGTATTTTCTTTTAATATAAACATATCAAAAAACGCGAAGGATTGACAAAAAATGATGACTTGGAATATGGGCATTTCCAATGAGATGTCAACCGCAGCCAAATAATTGAAAGTCTATAAAAGTATGTTGTTTTACTATTTTTTTTATAGGGAATCTGTCAAATTCAACTAATTTTCCCAAAAACAACATTTACTCATAACAGATTTCAAAATATTTGAGTGCAAATTCGAATAATTGCAAAACTTACTTTTTACACATTTGTATTTCATGATATGTTCTGATAAATGGTCTCTCTTTTAAATCTTGATTTATATTGAAGGGATATAACAAAAATAATTTTTCCTGTAAAAATAAATATATTGAATATATTAAAATCATTTATAATAGTTGCATAAAAAGTAAAAAAATAAACATAACAAGTGAAAAGTTCAGTCGGGTCAACCGACTTATGAATCCCCTCACCTTGAGTCCCAAGAAATATTAGTAAATTTATATTTATTTGTTTTAATTAAATTATTATCAATTTAAATTGCATTTAATAACTTTAAAGTATGTACTGGTATTAAAGTTAAAAGCTGTTTACTTTTGGTACAAAATGGTCCATTTGTGTGGGTGGTACCAAAAGGGGCGTCCCAATAACGGCCACTTTTCTCTGGACCCTAGGTACTACAATAGCATTACACTGTACAAAATTTCAAGTATTTATATGCACCGGTATTAAAGTTAAAAGCAGTTAAATTTTGGTACAAAAGAGTCCATTTGTGTGGGAGGTACCAAAAGAGGCGTACCAATAACGTTATTTTTTCTCTGGACTCTAGGTACTATAAAACACTGTACAAAATTTCAAGTATTTGTATACACTGGTATTAAAGTTCTATGCTGTGTCAATAATGCCCATTTTTCACTGTATTTTAGGTACTATTAAACCATTACACTGTACAAAATTTCAAGTCTTTGTATGCACTGGTAATACAGTTATAAGCTTTTAACTTTTGGTTCCAAATTGTCCATTTATGTGGGAGGTACGAAAAGGGGCGTGGCAACTTCGCCCATTTTTCTCGAGGCAATAGTGACTACTAAACTAATACTATATGTAGAATTTCAGAGGATTCAAATAAGTAGTATAGAAGTTATTAAATAATCAATATTTCACTAAATGTTAACCCTTTGTGGCGGGAGGTACTAGAAGGAGTGGACCAATATGGCCCTGCTTCGAACTTAGCCCAAGATAAAAGAAATAATACATACCGAATTTGAAGTCAATCGGTTACTCCTTTCGAGAGTTATCGTGCGCACCAGCCAGCAGACAGACGGACGGACACTGCTCATTCGACTTAAAATGACCCAAAACGGATAACCTCCGAACATACTTAGGGTCTTAGGTCACTCCTTAGATGCGTTACACTTTTGGCTCGTAGCAGATGATATATACCCTCCTCTCTAAGGTGAGGAGATAAAAAGAACGATGGAATAAAACGTCGCGTGCGAATGTGATTAAAATTAAATACAAAATTAACTACCTAATATTTTTTAATAAAATAATTTTTTTAATAAAATAATTAAACATTATTAAGACACATGAATCCATGACATTTCAAAATTAGTCGCATTAAAATTTTCCTTCATGTTTCGCTGAAATCAGTGTTTGATTGGTTTGCTTTGAAAGCGACTTCTGTTTTTGTCGCGTGCGAATGGCTTGGGCCGTTTGGCCAAAATTTTAAAATGATGCAACACCATTTAACTCGGACAGTCCTTAACCGATATGGTTGAAAATTTGTGACATAACTACGATCCAATAGACTTGCTGCAAGTTTCATCCGGATCAAAAGACATGAAATCCCATATGTATATACATATATATATCCGTGGTGGCTATGTATAAACCTGAATTGATTTTTTTTCAAACTTAGAGATTTTTATTTCTGCATCAATAAATTCCTAACTGCTAGATTGTATAACGAGCGGCTATAATTCGATTTACGCTTATTTAAACGTTACATTGTTCATTCTGGAACCAATAACCTCCTTTATGTCAAATTTCTGAAACAATTTTCTTTGAATTAGAAGAAACATATATTATGTATATCTAAATGTGTGTCGATTGTCTTCACATTTAAGAAGTATTCGTTCTTTTATCAAGAAGTTGACAGAACCAAATCTCATAATCTTCGAATTTAAAAATGGTTTCTAATCCACTTATATGCCAAATCGGAATGAACAGAAATATGGGAGCTACAATTAAATCTGAGCCGTTTTTTAATTCGACAGTATTTGTTCTTCTTTTCACAAAAATCTTTGTGACCAATTATATAAATGTCGTTTGAAATTGCGGCTTCCAAAGTGATTATTTGAAAAATCTGAGATACATATATATATGGGGCTATATCTAAATCTAACGAAAATCTAATATACGATTATTGGATATTTTCAAAATCCTTTGGTATTGTGGGATTGACTTTTACAAATATGTATAACGATTCGCGTATTACTTTCGATTTCAGATGTCAAGACCTACAAACAACAAAATATTTCATTGAAATATATTAATTTTTAAATATTTTAAGGTGTTATTAGATTTCTGTGTGCATTTGAAAACGATTTCTAACCAACATTTGTGAATTAACAAGAAAACAAGTAAGAAAGTTCAGTCGGGTAAACCGACTAATGAATCCCCTCACCTTCAGTCTCAAAAAAATGTGAGTAACTCCCAATTTCACAAAATCTGGTTAGAGCTAACTCACAGTTAAAAAATAAAAATTTCATACAATTTGACAGCTATAACTGTAGGTTAGCTCTAACTGTAGGATAACCGGAGATTGTGGAATTGGCCGTAATTTTTTTTTTTTTTGTTTTATTTAAATTATTATCAATTTAAATTGCATAAAAAACTTTAAAGTATGTACTGGTATTAAAGTTAAAAGCTGTTTACTTTTGGTCCATTTGTGTGATAGGTACCAAAACGGGGTTCCCAACAACGGTTATGTTTCTCTGGGCTCTAGGTACTATTAAAGCATTACACTGTACACAATTTCAAGTATTTATATGTACTGGTATTAAAGTTATAAGCTGTTGACTTTTGGTGTAAAATGGTCCATTTGTGTGGGAGGTACCAAAAGAGGCATGCCAATTACGGCCACTTTTCTCTAGACTGTAGGTACTATAAAAGCATTGCATTGTACGAAATTTCAAGTATTATTATGCACTGGTATTAAAGTTAACTTTTAGTACAAAATGGTCCATTTGTGTGGGAGGTACCAAAAGCAGCATGGCTATAATGCCCATTTTTCACTGTATTCTAAGTACTATTAAATCATTACACTGTACAAAATTTTATGTATTTGCCCATTTTTCTCAAGGTAATATTGACTAATAAACTAGTACTATGTGTAGAATTTCAGAGGATTCAAATAAGTAGTACAGAAGTTATTAAATAATCAATATTTCACTAAATGTTAACCCTTTGTGGGGGAGGTACTAGAAGGAGTGGACCAATATGGCCCATCATCGAACTTAGCCGGAGATAGAAGAAAATATTACCACTTACCAAATTTGAAGTCAATTGGTTACTCTTTTCGAGAGTTATCGTGCGCACCAGCCAGCATACAGACAGACGGACGGACATTGCTCATTCGAATTAAAATGACCCATAATGGATATCCGCCGAACATACTTATGTAGAGTCTTAGGTCACTCCTTCCATGTGTTACACTTTTGGCTCGTATCAAATGATATATACCTCCTCTCTAAGGTGAGGGGATAATTAGCTATACAATATAAATAAATTTCGGTCATATGTACCCACTGAGACAAAGGTAATGGCCATATTATATTGCGAAAAGGTGTATGTAATATATTGGAGATATAAAGGAAATTATGAAAAGAAAGTATAAAATATTTGTATTCGTCATAAAGGAAACTTCCTGAAGAATGTTTTCGAAAAAAGAATGGCTCAACATAATGTATTAAAGCTAGATACGCTTCTCCATATTACACCATTTTTTGCAAAAATATAAAAACTTGGTCACATACCATTTTTGGTCACATACCATTTTTATATGTAGGAATGTGTTACACGGTAAACTGCAATAAATAAAAGCAATTTTGGGTCTTGTGGGATGTTTCTTTATAAATATAATAATGTTAGAATTAGCCTCGATTGTGATGACGTACAAATTGCAAAAAAATAATTGAAATATATTAATTTTTAAATGGATTTGTAAAGTTTCCTTATGAGTTTCAAAACATTTCTTTTATTTTTCCCCGATTATTTCCTAGGAATTGGTATATATTAGAGCCGAATATGTACCGATTCCTCTCTCATAATATTTTCTATATAGACAATAAAATTAGCTATTTAATGAAAAAACGGCTAGACAAAAGATTTGACCATTTGAATTTTTACTTTCCAAAAAATATTCTTTGTCAAAAGAGGCACAAATCATCCCCTTCATAACTTCAGTACCAAACATATTAATATCTTTTAGATTTGTAATTTTGCATTACTTTTGAAATTTCTATAGTCTGGCAATGAATGAACAACATTTTCCACTCCTTCTGGTTCTCCCAAAAAAACAAAATATGTAGCTGCATAATATACTTCTCTGAAGCTAAGGATATTCTTCGGTCGGTTTACTCGACTCAAATTGTCTTACTTATGTTTATATATTTTTCGTTCGGTTTATTGCAATTTATTATGCCCTTAAATTGCCATAAACGGAAATTTGACTTTATTCTCATGCTCGACTTGTATTAATTAATATACAACCAACATAGTTTGTTTTTTCACCCATGAGCATGAAGTTATTCAATGCAGTTTCATTGCATCAGGAGTCCGGAGAGGACGACATACCAAAAAAATTCAGAATAAAAGCGAAGAAAAACAAAAAAGATACATTGTTTTATACAAAATACTGAAATGCGTTGTTGATGGCTAGAAGTTGGGCTGGGCTGGCCTTGTAATCATTGCAAGCCAATCCCATCAACATTATCCCGGATGCCCCTAGCGGAAAATCTCTTCTTTTAGTTGGTTGATTTTGTTTTAACTTATTGGTCGTGTTGTAACTGATAATGGGTGATTTTTTGGCAACTTTATTTTTGGCAACACAGTTTTTGGCAGCTCAGCTGTTTTCATCTTAAAACATTGTTATTCATCCTTAAACATTGATTTATATAGATCGTTCTATCGACTCAAATACAGATTTCATTTTGATGAATCCCTGTGAGGGGTTGATCTTTTATTGACTGATTTACCACCAGTGAAACGTAATGCAGTTGTTGGTGTTGGATTTCATACATTTTTCAAAATTTCGAAAGCTCTAAAGAAATCACTCGTTATGTCTACAATTTTTCAAATGCATATATGTATGTCGTGGGTGTGGAGTATAAAGCGACTAAGCAAATTTCGACAAAAAAATTGCAGATATATTTATCGAAACATGTATTATGTTTTGTTACTAATTTATAATTAGACCTCGGATTATATGCAATTGCATATTTTTTTTGCAGATTGGTAGAAAAATTCAGATTGGACCAAAAGTCGTTTCAAAGAAAAAGGAATCGAAAAAAAATCATGACACAAAAATGGATGATTTCAAAAATCATCCAAAAAAGTGCCTAAATATATGGAAAGTATGGGGTAATTCTAAAGGAAACCGATCCACTCTGAATATTTATGAATTTAGATTTGGATGAAATTTTGCACGCATATACTACAAGACAATATGGAGTTATGCCCAAATTGAAGGCAGTTTAGATTTTATAGGGTGCCAAATTGGTTATCTAAACATTTTTTTTACAAATTTTGCTATTTTGAAGTCGATATAACTTTTTAACGGAATATCAGATTTAAATGATACACAGTATATACTAGTTAATAAAATATTGGACCCTTTTACTATAAACGGTCTGTTAATCATGGAGGCGGCAATGTCATGGTCTCCGGATGCTTTTCCGGTAACGTGGTTGGACCCATCTATACAATAAACGGAATTATGAACAGGTTTATGTACTGCGAAATCTTGGAGAATTCCATGCTTCCCTATGATAAGTGGAATGTTGCCCTATTACGGCAAATTTCAACAAGACAACCGCGAAATGATTCAATGATTCAGTTAGAAAGGAAGGGGTTAACGTTATGGACTGGCCTGCTCAACCGTAGACTGGAATCACATTGAAAATTATTGGGAAATTCTCAACAAAGGGATAAATCGAAAAAGCGTAAGTGGAGATAAAAATATGCTATTTGAGGCTATTTTCGATGCTTGGAGCTCTATAGGTACAAAAATAACAAAAAATCTTATTGATTCCATGCAAAAAGAAGCAACGCCGTCCTTGATAGTAAATGGTTTTCCACAAAATCTTAGTAGAAATGCATAGTCCAATATGTGATGTCGCGCGAATTTTACACCTTTTTGTTTTTTTTGTGAAATAAATGTTTAATTTCAAGAATTTAAGCTGCCAAATTTCCAATTTTTTTGTTAAATTGATGCAATTTCTAAGATAATAGGTACAATTTTTGGAACATATCATTGATAGTTTTCAGATTTTGGCGATTAAAGAGAAGTATGAAGTTAGTCCGAGATGTATTGTCCAATACTGTAAGTGCCATTTGAAAGATTTTAACATCCTCTCTAAGAATTAAAAATAAGTAACCAATTTTTGTGTATTAAGGACATTAAAAGGACGAAAATGTCCTTAATCCCGGATTATCCTGGTAATATCGTACGTGGTAATATTTTATTCAAACCCAGTTTATGTTTGATGGAGAACCATATTGGCTTAAGGTTATCATTTTTGGGCATGTTAAAATCTCTTATAGCTTCTATACTACTCATGGGAATTCTGTAAAATATCATTCATAGTAATCGTTTTACAGTCTCTATAAGCTGGACAAAAAAGAACGAAAATGTAATTTGGTGGAGATTTTCAGTTATAAATGTAACTTCTGAACCAAAATTTACACCATCGGTAGAATAAATATTGACCATTTTTTATAAAAAATTTAAGTAACAAAAATTCTGAGATATCGCAATTTATATTTTCATTTCCGCGAAAAGTGACCGAAATAAACTGCTTTAAATAAAGTTAGTATTTATACCCTACACCACACTGTGGTACAGGGTATTATGACTTTGTGCATTTGTTTGTAACACCCAAAAGGAGAAGAGATAGACCCATTGTTTATTATACCGATCGACTTGTAAGTCTGTCCGTCTGTAGATGTATTCTTGTAATCAAAGTACAGGTCGCAATTATGGCCCGATCGTGACGAAACTTTACACATATCTTTTTTTGGCCCAAGGACGATCCCTATTTAATTTGGTTAAAATCGGTTCAGATTTGGATACAGCCCCCATATATATGTTAGCCTCGATTTGACATGTAAGCGCTGTAAAAACTTTATTTTATATTCGATCAGTATGAAATTCAGCAGAAAGAGGTATCTTATTATATTAATGAACACTGTTAAATTTGGAAGAAATCGGTTCAGATTTAGATTTAGCCCCCATATATACGTTACCCCCGATTTCACATGTAAGCGCCGTTAAAAAATTATTTTATAACCTATCAGTGTGAAATTCGGCAGAGAGAGGTTTCTTATTACATGAAGGAATACTGCCAAATTCGGAGAAAATCGGATTTAGATATAGCCCCCATATATAGGTTACCCCCGATTTTACATGTAAGCGCTGTAAAAAGTTTATTTTTAATCCGATCAGTACGAAATTTGGCAGAAAAAGGTTTCTTATTACATGAATTAATACTGCCAAATTTGAGGGAAATCGGTTGAGATTTAGATATAGCCCCTATATATACGTTACCCCCGATTTGACATGTAAGTGCTGTAAAAATGTTATTTTATATCCGATCAGTGCGAAATTCGGCAAAAAGAGGTATCTTATTACATGAAGGAATACTGCTAAATTCGGAGAAAATCGGTTCAGATTTGGATATAGCCCCCATGTATATGTAACCCCCAATTTGACATGTAAGCGCTGTAGAAACTTTATTTTATATCCGATCAGTCCGAAATTCGGCAAAAAGAGTTTTCTTATTACATGAAGGAATACTACCAAATTTGGAGAAAATCGGTTCAGATTTAGATATAGCCCCCATATATATGTTACCCCCGATTTGACATGTAAGCGCTGTAGAGACTGTATTTTATATCCGATCAGTACGAAATTCTACAGAAAGAGGTCTTTTTACATGAATGAGTATTCAGGGAAAATCGGTTCAGATTTATATATAACCTCCTTATATATGTTCCTCCTGATTTGGTATCAAAGCGCTATAGAAGTTGTACTTTACTTCCGATCATTAATATTTTCCGGAAAGATGTTTCTCAATTTAGGAACGAATATTGCTTAATATAGTGATTATCGGCTCGGAATTAGATAATATGTTCCTGTCTACTTACCAATTATTCCAAATTATTATCGCAATAACTTTTATCGCATTGTTAGGGAGGTGTAGGGTATTATATAGTCGGCCCGCCCGACTTTCTGCCTTTCCTTACTGGTTTTTATGTAAAGTACGTGGAAAAAGCTTTAAGAAATGATATATTCTATTTTCAATTTCGTATGCTTTGTAGCATTAAAATTAACTTCAAAAATCATTAAGGAGGAAAAAATTATTTTTCTGAACTTTGGGCTCGGCCTCTTCCTCCAATTTTCAATTAATTTTTTTTAATATTGTGGGTCCTTGCACCCACATACTAGGGAAACATTTCCTGAGAATTTAAGAAAGATCTAGTTTTTGACCTGTGACACTTGAGAAAGAACTACCCATATATACAAAATTTTACGTCATTCGGTCACTCCTTCCCAGAGTTATCGTTAGCACCATTCAGTCGAACTAACAGACGAACGGACTTTAATTAATTCATATTTTTTAACCCATGGAGACCAATGCTGAAATTTTTACAGTTTTTGGGAAAATATGTGGGAAACTTTGAAAAATATAACAACAAAAAATTTAAGATACGCTTTTCAGGACAATAAAGGTTTAAAGATATTTTCGTCCTTTTAATAATTCTTAGAGAAATCTTTCAAATGATACTTATATCATTCAAATCTGATATTCCGTTCAAAAGTTATGTCGACTTCAAAATAGCTAAATTTGTATAAACAATTTTGTAGATAACCAACTTTGGGTCCCTGTAAAATCTAAACCACAATGAAAAAAAGGTATTGTCTTTTAATATACGCGTGCAAAATTGCATCCAAATCCACATATGTAAATATTCAGAGTGGGTTGGTTTCGTCTGGAATATGCAAACATCCGAGGTCTATTTATAATGAACTCCGTCTCTAAAAGAAAACCCTAAATCTGTTTAACATATCGATACCTTCATTTCATAGTATGCTAAGTCTACTAAGCGTGTTTTAAGTGATATTTCATTATGATATTCTAAATATTCCAAATTATTTTCATTAAACATTTTTGTTTATCAATCCAATCAAAAGTCATTCACAAAATAGTACAGTTCATACGATTTGCATTATTAAGGCATTTAATTTTTATTTAGAAGCGTGCTATTCTTTTGTGGCCGAAATAATACATTGAACAAATTTATTGCATGATTTTCACTACCATCTATAAGATTAAAAACATAACTCCAATTTCATAGTGCGGTATACATCCGATTTTAATATTAACAAAGTACTACTACAGGATCGGGATAGAACATCCATAAAAAATATTTAAAATTAAATATATTTCAATGCTTTTTTTTATTTAATTTGTAGATATTGTCATCAAAAATCGAGAGTAATTCTAACATCCTTGTATTTGCAATATTAAATACCACAATTCTCAAACTAAATTCGAAAATCCCCCAAAAATAATTTTTCAGTTTTTCCTCAAAATCTGTTACAGAGCATTTCCATTTTTGGCTCATGACACGGATTTGTTGAATCTTGATGTAATAGTTATATGTATTACGTGTAGTCAACAAACCACCCAAATTATTTTGCAAAAATTATAAATACAGGTTCACTGCGAATACTTTAAATTATTCAAAATTGTGCATTTTTGAGGGGTTTTTAAAACAATTATATATTTGTAATCGTAAAAGCTATTAATATGATACTTTTTGCAAAATGTTAGTAAACTTGAATGAAATACCTTGATGAAATATAGAAACAAAGACACTGAAACACAGACATTTAACATTTCGGTCTTTCGAAACAGATCAGTAAAAGTATTACATATTTTTCTTATATATTTCGAAAAAATTTCAAACCAATCTCAAAACTATTGTACCATATTTTGTATTCCGTCCATCATCTTGGCAGGAATGAAGCAAATAAAAGGTCATTCTGTTTTTAACTGATCAACAGGTTCAGGCTATAAATACAGGTGAATTGCATGACTTCCCTGCGAAGCATCGTAGCAATTTTCTTAATTTTTATAGTTTACTTTGTTGTTTTTATTTATTATGGTCGTTGCCTTTGTTGAGGTTCCTGCCTTTGTTGTTATTATTAATACTATTATAGTAAGAGTATTTGTTGCTTCGTTTGTTCTGCAGGTATAACGCGGCCCAAGGACGATTCAACAACGTCGTTGTAAAATAATTTGGTATGGGATGCATAAAATGGGGAATACATTGAAAATGATTTCTGCATTGTTTGTGAAACGAGAACATAATGGAAAACGCAGTCCGATCTGAGGTCAGTCAATTCGCCATACGGCCACTGGGTAAGGTCATTTTTAACGTGTGGTTCTGTAATTGTTATAGTTCACTGGACTCGCCCTACATATTCTCTCGATATCATCGTTTGTCCGTGCCCGACGATGGGAATCATGATAGACGGGGGATGATATATGTTCGGGGGGTGGGCTAGGTAAAATGTGGAAACACATCTTATCCTTACCATTTAGGTGCATTCGAATTCATTCATTCATATGGTCGTAAATTCATTTCTTTCGGGCATAAATTCATAAGTTTATTTGTTTTCCCATTATTTGTTTGTGTACATTCGGTTATGGTTATGCATATCTCTTTGTAGCACCATGTTTTAATAAGGAGGGTGGTTTTAAAAGTAAAGGGTAGAAACTGTAAAAGTGGTGTATACTGAATAGCTATGAAATATCGCCCATAATATTATGAAAAATGATGACCAAAAGCAGGCCAACAAATTATATCATTTGGGCGATTTTTCACATTTTGATTTTTTGTTAATTTTCATAATAAAAATTTGCCCAAAATCATTTTCATATTTGATTGCTGAAATTAAGACCAATCAGCGCTTTTGAATTTTTCTCTTGTGACTGCTTTGCAGTTCCCCGGGATATCCCTATGACCAGGCACCCATATAAGGTGTATATTAAACTGCTCAGCCATATCGTTAAGAGATCTGCGGCAGTCGAGGGCTGTTTGTGAATTTAGGGATGTTGCCTCCAGAGAATTGATGGCAGCCTGGCTGTCCGATTAAATGACAAAGCCAGTGTTGGTTACTGTGACTCAGCCACTTGGCTACTTCCCATATTGTCATTATTTCGGCTTGATATACACTGCAGGTATCTGGTAGTCTGTGAGCTATATCCAAACTAAGCTCTGCACAGTGTACTCCGAAGCCAACCTTTTCATCAAGCTTCGAACCATCCGTGTAGAAGTGGCATCTCCACTTTCTATTACCTGGTATTCTTAAAACCCATTCATCTCTGGTGGAAATCATAGTGATGTTATTTCTCTCGAAGGTGTACACAGTTGGTAATAGTCCACTCGGTCGGTTACCATAGCACTACACTTTGATATCCTCATGTGACCGTAGTTCTTGTACCTCCACATTGATAGGCAGTTTAATCTTATTGCCGCTTTGGTTGCAACTTCTCTCGCCACAATATTAATCGGCCCCATGTAATAGAAAGGATTTCTTTTCATTTCCAAATTTTGAACTGTCCATTGAAGACAGTTTTCAAGCATCAAAGATCAGCAACGTCTCTTTCTTTTTAAGTAATTTTAAGTTTTTTTGTCGTCATTTTAAATAATTTGACAATGCCCGTCCATCCGCGCGTCTTTCTGTATATCTGGATGGTGCGCAAACTCGAAAGAAGTAACCGATCGACTTAGGTTAGGTTAAGAGTGGCAGCCTGTAAAACAGACTCACTTAGACTATCAACTGTGTTACCACAGGGACGTAAGGGAAAACTAGCTCCTCCCGTTGAACCAATTTGATTGCTTTAAAAAGCTCAAAAGTTGGCGGATTCCAACATCAGCTAAGTTAGCTAACTTCTGAATGAAATAAAAGCCCAAGGTTGTATGTCGCCTTCTAGAGAGAGCGGGCACAGACACAGAAGGAGTTTTATTGACTCATCTTCTTCAGCTTCTGCAAAAGTCATCATGCAAGACCTTCACTCTCTGCGTGCCGTCCAATAAGACAGTGGCCTGTCATTACAGACACGATCAGTGAGTAGTCCTTTCTCGACAACGACAGCAGTGCTTTAGTGCGTTTTGAGTCTAGGCCGGGCCACATCAGCCTGGAATGTATGCAGTTGCTGACTGGTGACCACCTGTCATTTGTTGCCGTAAGTGTACTATCTCTCAAGAGTAGCTTGCAGGTTGCTAGAGGCATGCCCACATGTTCCAGGTTCCCTGGAGATTGTAAGGTAGTTTCTAGTCTTGCAAGTTTATCTGCCTTGCAGTTCCCTGGTATGTGCCTGTGGCCCGGCACCCATTTCGGGGAATATTGAAATGTTCAGCTATCTCGTTAAGAGATCTGCAACATTCGAATTTGAATTCAGGAATAAAGTTTCCGGGGACATGATAGCCGCTTGACTATTAGAGAAAATATATATTCCGACGTTGGTCTCCACATTAATTTTCAGCCATTCCGCTACACTACAATACTTCTTGTCAAAGTGGTTCAGTCATAGTGTAATCAACAGAGCCGGAAGGTCAGGCATTCTGTCTAGAATGGCACTATGTCCGTAGCCATTTCCTGACCATAGTGATAGTTCGCTGAGTCTAATCGCAGTACATGCTGCATATTGCACTGCTATAATATCTAGCGGCATTTAATGTAGTATAACATTTAGTGCCGCAGTTGGTGTCGTTCTCAGCGCACCAGTGATAAGCCATTTGCTGAACTTGTTTAATATTGCACAGAAGGTGGATTTCCGCAGAGCTATCCACCAGACGACAATGCCGTACAGCATTATCGGTCTGACAACTGCCGCATACAAGCAATAAACTATGCGCGGGTTCAGACCCCAGCGTTTTCCTTTTGCCCTTATACAGGTGTATAGCGCTACAACAGCATTATTTGCTCTTTCCGAAATGTTGGGTTTGAAGTTCAACTTTCTGTCTAGTAAAATACTTAAGTAAAGGGTGGTTAAATTTTAAGGGCCGATGTTGATTTTGAATAAACACCAAATTATTTAGGAAATTATTGTCATTTCTTTTTATTATGATAATATTGGTACACAGAAAGAAAAAATTGAGTAATCCGTACTTGAATCAAGCCGTAGCGGTGTCAATAGTACGGTAAGTACGGTTTTTCTTAAACCATGTACAAAATACTTGAATCAAGTACGGATTTTTAAGCCCTGAATTCTTAATCTTAGCGCTTATTAAGCCTGATTAGGCTTGATTTTTAGCCGAAGAATTCTTATTTTAAGCATAAAGCGATTGAGCATAAAGCGAAATTAAGCCTGATAATACTTGATTTAAGCCTGATCAGTTCTTGATTAAATCCTAACCAATACTTGATTTAAGCCAGATCAGTTCTTGATTTAAACATGCTCATCCTAGATTTATTGTGCTTTCGTTCGTTTTATACCTATATGCCATTTATATTAATTATACCATTTTTGCCACTGTATTGCAAAAAATGAAATTTTTAAAATGGTATGTCAACATACAATTGCTTGACAGCAAAAGTAAAAGTTTTGCTGCATTTATTCGATTTAAATATGTAACATATAAGGAATGGCATCAACGAAACGAAATTATATACACGAATTAATAACAACTTCAAAATACTAAAATCAAAAAACATCACGCCAAGTAATGTATTTGCAAACACTGCTTGAACGAGAAACCAATTGAATATGGTCGCACACAAATGTTTATACATATACATCTCGACAATTTATATGCATGTGTGTTTGATGTTGCGTCAGCCAAAATCAACCACTTGCATGAGAGTGGTTGAGAGGGTAATTTTATTGTGCTCTATAATGGTTCTGTCTCTCAGAGATTAAAGTAAGCTTTTTTTTTCTTACTTTAAGACATATTGAGCTTAATTTTCCTTTTCAAGAAATGTTTACTTGATTTCAAGTATGAAATCCTTATTATAAGCGCTTGATTTTTTCAATTTACGTACTTACATTTTTAAGTACGATTTCGGCTTAAATTAAGAATTTTTTACTTGAATTTAGTATTCTGTGTATGGTTCAATTATGTATGGAGCAAAATATCGGCCACCTCCATCCGATGGTCCAAATTTTCCATGACCCTGAGGCATAATTGAGGTTATATGCCGTTAATGTGCTGAATTATCTCATCCTTTAGCTCTTGAATTGTTGCTGGCTTATCTACGTACACCTTTTCTTTTAAATAACCCCAAAGAAAGAAGTAAAATTGTGTCAAATCACATGATCTTGGCGGCCTATTGACATCGCCACGACGTGAGATAACACGGCAATTAAATTTGTTGCGCAAAAGAGCCATTGTTTCGTTAGATGTGTGGCAAGTGGCACCGTCCTGTTGAAACCACATATTGGTTACATCCATATTTTCCTATTCGGGCCATGAAAAGTTCATTATCATCTCACGATAGCGAACACTATTTACAGTTACTGCCTGACTGGCCTCATTTCGAAGAAGTATGGCCCGATGACGTCGCCAGCCCATAAGACGCACCAAACGAACTGGGCGAGCATGAACAGGTTTTTTCACATCTCCTACAGACCCAGTTTGCTGAAATTTGCGCACAATTCTCCCGATTGTAGACACATTTGGTCGATTATGCTGATCAAAAAAATATCACGAAGTGCACGAAATGCATTTTGATTTGAACGCCCATTTTCGTAAAAGGCTTAAAAAACGTTAACGCGTCGCTCGATTGTGTATCATTCCATTGTTCAAATTGAGTTAGTCTGAAATTGAGAAATTTCAAATGAAATGCAGAAAAAAACTTGACGTTTAGGTGTGGTTCACATTCAACATCGGCCCCTACAATTTAACCATCCTTTATTTTGCGCTTTCAGTAAAGGGAATTTTAATACCCCCCAAGGAGACAGATGTAACTTGTGGTACCATATTTCACCTGGTGAAAACAACTAGTTCCGTCTTGGTCGGGTTAACACCTAGACCATTACCAGAAGCCCATCTTGCGGTTGTATGAATGGCGTGCTGTAAGATGTCTCTGAGGAGCAGCATTACCACTTAACCCTTTGGTCCTTTTAGATGCCGGAGGTTCATCGGGAGAGCGCAGAATTCAAATTGGCTGATGACGTATGTAAGTTGATGCGGTATCCTGTTCTCCTCCTCTCTACTTTAGGGATTATCTCCGCTTAGTGATCAGAGATGCAGGATCGGCTTTCTCAAGTCTCTCAAGGATACTGAGAGTCATGAGCCGATCATTAAACTTTCTCTATGAAGGACAGGTAATTTTTTTGAAGTATCTACTGTTCAGAACAAAATGGTCGTACGAGCATTAGTCATTAATTTTTTCATATAATTAAGTTCGGTATTTTGGATTACTTTTGCAAGTACAATAGTGAATAAAATTAGAATGAGTAAGGGTTTTCACTTGTAACGGGGTGTTTTCTGCTGAGGTAAGTTCATAAGACTCCAGGGTCGACTCAAGGACCCACAAAACCTTAAGTAAAAACAAAGGGATTGAGTCTCCTGGACTATATAATGTATTCTTTATTGATAAATCTAATAGTGTTACAACGACAAGCGAACTAATCGCGGAAGCGAACGAATTGCGTATCAACTAACTTCGTTGTATATCTAGGAGCGTTTGAACGAGCCGCGACTAGACTAAATACGGCTTAAAACTAATTGTATATGCGAACTGGTCGCGGAAGCGAACGAAGCGCATTGGTGAATTTCTGGTGTTAACTTAGGACAAATTGTTTCGACTGCGGTCGGGCCACACATCTACTTTGGTCCGTCTAACTCTAACTTCAGAAATGCACACCAAGTGGTCAGTTTCAAAATTAGCTATTTATTTTCCAAAATCACTTAACCTAATACAAAAAGATAGCTTACTTCTAATCTTACTTACTAATTAAACACAAAGATAGCTTACTTATAATCTTACTTACTAATTAAACACACCAAGTGGTCGACCAGACCAAACATTAAGTATTCCAGTGTGTACAAAGTGAATGAGAATTATAAACAAAGGCGAGTTATTAATACTTATTTCGACACACAGAATTCATATTCGTCGTTCCACTAGTGTTTTGTCACTGAGTTTTAATGAGAGGGCCCTATTGTTATATATGGGGCCTTCTCTTATTTATGGGGCCTTTCTGGCACTTATAAAGAATGTGTATGGACATATAACTGAAATGTATATGAATAAGTGTACGGACAGACTGAGTAATGGTCTCGGACGCCCCAAGGCTGAGGAAGATACTTCTCACATTTTTTTCAAATGACAGAAACTGATTTCCTCCGCCCTCGGACTACTATATATTATATACATATTACATGTATATTGTACATATATACATGTATATAGTTTTCCATTTCATCATGATTTCCTTGAGCAATACACATATTTGCAGAAATGTATATATCTTGCATACATACCCATATACATACATAAATATTTACGTTCAATGCATGTCTATCCATTACTCGGTATTATTGTTATTTTGATTAATTGCATTTCACTGCAATTCATTTCCATTTCCATAACATTGCAACAGCTCGAGAAATATGGATGAGGGCACTGGTAGCAGCAAAAAAAAAAACAACGACATCAGTGTCAGTTGTGAAAAATTAACGTCGTTTCAAATGAAACGAGAGTTTTTATGGTCATCGCCCCAGTGGCAAATAAAATTCAAGTTCATTTTAAATTCTCACATGGAATCGCCTTCATTTGTTTTTTCTTTTCTATATTTTTTATAGTTTTTTTTTGCCTGTTTTTCTTTGGTGCGTTAACAAATTTGCATAATTAAAGGGTTTTTAAAATGATGTCATTGGGGCTTTCAAGTGAATTATGGTTTAAGGATTTCATGAATCATTTGTTTTTTTATTTGGAATATACATATGGATACCCCGCAGGCAAAAAATTTGCAATTTAGAATTGCGTAATTGTTTCAGTCAAAGATGTTTGTTTGGTGTTCTAGCATTTTATGTCGACAACTAGTTTCCAATTTTAAATTATATAAAATATGAAATCAGTAAGGAAAAACTAAAGTATATAACTCTTTTATATGAAAACGATTACATTTAAAATCAGTGTGTTTTTTTTTTAATTTTTGTGCTCAAAAGAAAGTTTAGGTCATTTCCTTTAAGAGCTTTGTAGTCTATTAGTGGGATGGGACCTTTTAATTTATCAAAATACAGGTAAAACTCTAAAAATAATTAAGGTTTGACCATATATTTTAGCATAACTGGATAACCATTTATCGTAATTGGTTCTGGAGAACATTAAATAATCCTAACTAAGCAGTCTTTATTCTTATAATATAATTTCTTCATCGCATAAACGGCTTTAAAGATATCAAGCAAAATATCGCCAAAAATCCTATTTTTTTTAGAAAATGTTTTTAATTCACTGTTTACTTATACATTATATTGCAGTCTATCGGATCCTCCTTTCGACAGACACGCAGAGAGAAACAGACAGACCCATAGACAGACACACAGCCAGACACAGAGACATTGCTCAAATGACTTAAAATTACCCATAACGGATTTTCACCGAAAATACTTAGGGACATAGGTCACTCCTTCGATGTGTTACACTTTGTATATATGTATACTAGGGCGGGTCGATTTAAAAATCGCCCATTGCTCAGTGAAAATCGTATTCTAGGGATCAAAATAAGAAACTTTGCAGAAAGAACCATACCTCTAAAACGAAAGTTCAAAGTTAGTGGCGGTCGGTCATACATTTGGACTCGATTGGAGCACTCTAAATGGGTCAAAGTGGGATTTTTCAAAATTTGCCCCTACCCAAAAGTTCGACCCAAATTCCGGGACATCAGAATTCGTTTTAGAGGTATGGTATTTTGATCCCTAGAATACTATTTTCACAAAGCAATGGCGACTTTTTTTTGCCTCCCCACAAATCGACCCGGCCTAATGTATACCCACCTCTCTTAAGTGAGGGGATAATACACTGATAGAAAAAGCTTCGTCATGACGACGAATTTGTACATCATCAAAATTATTTTTTCGTCAAAAGACAGCTAACGTACGGAATAATCCTCTTGATGAATTTGTTCGTCATCATGACGAATCTGTGTTTCCAAAAACTTTCGTCCTCAGGATGATCACATTTCATCCCTACGATGAATCAAGTTCATTACATAAATTCTAAAAATTTCAATAAATATTCTTCTGGTTTTAGAGAACTAAAAACGTTATGGAAAATAAAATTACTTGACTACCAGGTTCAGTTGTGATTGTTCGGTTTGAAACGCAGTTCTTATAAAGAAAGGCTTAAAGCAAACGAACGAGAAGTATTCATTACTTCTGATATTTTAAATCAAAAATAATCTCATCAAGTAATGTATTTGCCAACAGACGAATCCCATTCATCACCACGACGAATACCATTCATCACCACGACGAATTCTAATCATCACCACAATGAATCCCATTCATCATCACGGCAAATACCATTCATCATACGACGAACTTCTTTCATCACCACGACGAATCCCATTCATCATCACGGCAAATACCATTCATCATACAAATACCATTCATCACCACGACGAATCCCATTCATCATCACGACGAATCCCATTCTTCACCACGACGAACTTCATTCATCACCATTATTAGATTTTTTAAATTAAACTTCTACAACAAACTATTTAATTAAAGTAATCAGAACGCATATAGAACAGTTCAATTAAGCACAAACTATAAATTTATTGCATCGTTTTATCATATTTTTAGCAAAATGGGCAAATAAATCTTTTCGTCGTGGGAATGAAACCTTATCGTTCCCTAAACGAATTTCTAAATCCCCAAAAACATGGGTTGATGATCGTGTTCGTTCTATTGACGAACAAAAACATTGCATGTAAGAAACTTTTCGTCACCAGTACGAAGATATATTGACGAAACTGATTCGTTATGGTGACGAACGGTTTTTCTATAACATCCATTTTCTTTGAATGACATTGCCAAACATACTAATTGATAAAGAGCTCTCTTTGAGCGAAACTGCCACTTAGATTTACATTTGCATAAAAACTAATCGCATAAATAGTTCACAAACGTTTACCCTTTGTGGGTGGAGGGGTACTTGAAGGAGTAGACCAATATGGCCCATCTTCGAACTTAGCTTAAGATGGAGAAATATATTACCGCATAACCAATTTTAAGTCCATAGGTTAATCCTTTCGAGAATTACTGTGCGCACCAGCCAGCAGACAGACAAACGGACGGGCGGTGCCCAACATAGACTTAGAATGACCCAAATCGAGTTTCCACGAAACATACATGGGCTCTTATGTCACTCCTCCCATGTGTTACACCTTTGGCTCGTAGCAAATGACATATACCCTTCTCTCTATGGTTAGGGGATAATAACATCCATTTTCATTGAATGGCATTGCTAAACATACTAGTTTATAAAGAGCTCTCTTTGAGCGAAACTGCCACTTAGATTTACATTTGCATAATAACTAATCGCATAAAGCCCTTAAGGTTTCAGGTCATTTATGATTCAATTTTAAATAATGTCTTAGACCTTATCCTGCTGACATGTATATTCACAATATAACCCCTCCCCCCACACTCATTAGCAGTTGCTTTAGAGCCAAGGTAACAAGACCATAAAGACCAGTTGCAACCTTTCCATCATTTTCTTTGCTCTCTCTCTCGCTAATGTGCCTTTCTCTAATGCAATGAAGGACTTTTAAGAACTGCTACTCTATATGACATTCTAATGAAGCGTAATTTGTTGCTTGGGTATTGTAATTACTCGATATTTACATAAATAGAAATGCATTCTCTGGTTTCTTGTGCTCCCAGTGACCCATTACTTACACATGACATTGGACCGTTTGTTAATGTCTGTTTCTCGTCATAGTCTTACACATTCATACTCAGATATATGTCCTGACCACCAGAGAGAGTGATAGAGACATAGAGGGGGAGGAAAGTAGCTTAGTTGAAAGTTGTTTGGCAAAAAAAAATGTTCAATTACATTTTCATGAGTTGACATTAAATGTGAAAGTGGAAATATGCCACGAAAGAGGAAACAAAACAAAATAATAAATTAACTCAAAGGTCAATGGTGAAATTGTTCTAGTTCCACTGTCGCATTGACCTCCTACAGTCAGTCAGTCAGCCCCATTTGGGTCTGAGTGCGGTTTAGTGTATTGTACATACATATGTGGTGACATGCTTATGTCTGACTAATGGCAAACAGTTGCAAGGATTCTTTTAAAAAGTCATGTGTGTAATTACATTAATTACTCTACGGTTTAGTGTGACATATTTGTGTGAGAGGTCTTCCCGTTTTATTTTTATTTGTCTGCTGGAATGATGCAATCTGTAATCATTAAGCTATTTCAATGGCCTTTTTTCGATTTAGTTGATGTTACGCAGTGGGTCAGTGACGAAGGATATCAGAACTTCTACGGATCATTTGCAATGTAACAGTTAATTGTGGAGGGGGAGATAAAATATCAGGTAGAAGAGTAAAAATAGAGAAACCTGCAACAAGCTATTTAATAAGGCCAAATCTACTGGGGTCACTAATGACTAGATAGCGGAAATATATGCAATCTTTATTTGCCATACTAATTAGTTAATATTTTAGTACATATTAGGTTATTTTTGAATTCTAAATTCGATGCATACTGCATATTCCTTATATGCATTTTATATGCTAAAATTATGCAAGGGAATATGCAAAATGTGGTATGCTGTCATTGTGGCGCTGTCACACCTAAGTTGAACTCTAGCTTGATTAGACTAATTCAAAACCTAATCTAATCGTATAAAAGGTGCACAGTGGGACAGAAAGGGATAAAGAAGGCAGACTGGGGCAAAACGGGTTAATTATAGCTCATTGAGCCAAAAATGAATCAAGCTGGCAAAATTGGAACATAAACTTGAGACATATTGGAACATATTGGAACTTGAGACATTATGCTTTTTAGAGCACAGAGGGTCAAAAACATTAAATAATGTATAGTGGGCATAAATGGTACAGTGGATAAAATGTGGTTAAATATGGTACGGTGAGACACAAAGTTTTAAATATGTTACAGTGAGACACAGGGTTAAATATGGCACAGTGGGGAAAAAAGGGTTTACTATGGTACAGTGGGCCAAAAATAGTTATATATGGTAAAGTGACACAAAATGGGTTAAATATGGTACAGTGGGGCAAAAAGGGTTAAATATTGAAACATGGGGCAAAAATGTATTAACTATTATGGTACAGTGTGACAATTATAGTTAACTATGATATTTGGGGACAAAAAGGTGTTAAATATGGTACAGTAAACCAAATAAGGTTAAATATAGTACAGTGTGGCAAAAAGTGTTAAGTATGGTACAGTGAGCCCAAGGGTAAAATATGGCAAAGTGGGACATAAAGGGTTAACTATGGAACAGTGGGGAACCAATAGTTAAATATCGCAACGAGACACATTGGGATAAAGCTCCAATTTGCGCGAAAAAAAATATATAATCATTTTTCCATGTTCGGACTCGCATGTTTTTGATAGTTTTAGTTGAAAAATGTTTTATATAAACATTTTTAAAAATTCAGTTTTAATTTTTTTGTGAAAAATATTTATTAAAATTGGAAATAATATTCGAATTTAATGCATATGGTTTAAACAAATTCATTATTTTTGTTAAATTTTGTTACTAATATATAGTCAAAATTTCCCTAAAACATAATGCGTTTGCGAAGAACTTTTTCCGATTTTTTTGGCTTTGTACGAAATATCGAAATTTCCCATCGTTTAATCTGCATATTTCCTAAAAATAATTATAGAAAATCAATAGGCAAATCTTGGCAGCCAAAATTTTCGGAAGTTATACTTTCTAAGGTGAGCAAAAAATAAAATAAAAATCTAGGCTGCATCTCACGGCATTCCTAACTAAACCCTTACCGAAAGCATAACAATTGAAAAATGTAATATATTAAAATATTTCATTTGATTCCCAAATTTTGTTTTGCGTCAACAATTAAAAACTCAATGAAATTGTTTACCTTCAGTTGTAAAATATAAGAAAAAATCATAAATTGTACCAAAAACAATTACTTTTCTGTTCAAGTGAATGTAAACTATACAACTAAAATATATCAGTCACGTATGGCCTATAGATTTCCAAAGGTTAATGAAACGTTATATCGTCATGAGTGAAATAACTGAGAAATGTGGAATGCCGGTAAGTGCAGCCAAGCCCTAAGATGAGTGGTGTACCAATATTTTAGGATTTGTTGTAAGTTCATATTTCGATTTTTTTCGCACTAAATTAGATGTTTCTCCCACCGTGCGTGGGATGAAATATGTTAAATATGGAACTGTGGGACAAAAGTGTTACCTATGAAAAAGTGGGGGAAAATGTGTTAACTATGGTACAGTGGAACAAAAATGGTTAAATATGGTACAATGTACAATGGGTCAAAAAGGGCTAAATATGGTACAGTGGAACCGAAAGGGCAAAATATGTTAAAGTGAGACATAAATGGTTCAATATGACACAGTTGGACAAAAATATGTTAATCATATGGAATATAATCATGTGATTTTGAAAGAAAGAAGTATAACTACTCCACAGTATCATAAAAAGAAAATAACTAAAAATTATGGGAGCTGCGAAGCGCACCGGGTTAAAGCTAGTACTTCATAATAATACCCTAAAATACACAATTACACAAATTATGTAATAGCTCCAAGTCTGCTTAATTGTCATAAAAAAGTTGATACTTATAGCATATTTTCGCGAGGAATATTTTTCTCAACGGTGCCTACTACATATGTCGACGATATGTATGATTTTTAACATATGATAAGATTTCATTGCACTTTTTCAGGGGTAAGGGGGTGAGAAGCGTGGACGACTGTTTTGAGAGAAATAATTCTCCAAAAGTTCCCTTTATTTCGATCTTTGGACTGAAGCATATATTCCGAAGTCTTCCACTTAAAAATCACCAAAGAGATAGGTAACATATTTTATTTCCCAACAACCTTTGTGGTCGAATATCGCGAAAACAAGAGCTAACTTAAAAAACGGTTAATGCCACTGGATTCGTCATGGCCGAAATATGTTTATCCATAGGGTCTCCTTTCTGTTACATTTTTGGACTAGCACCGTGTTATCGATGTTATTTCCAAATGATAATGATATGTCCAATTTTTTTTTATTTTATAGCGCCTACATTAATAATCGGGATATAAATATTGACCTAACCTGTTTCTAAATCTGAACCGATTATCTTAAAATTCTCCAACTATCGTTCTTTGCCCAAGAAACTTTTATCTGCTACATTTTTATAAATTTCTGTACAGAAATGCGGATTCTATAGCCAGATGTAGGTATATTTGGGACTTTCTCTAAATCTGAACCGATTTTTCTCAAATTTGGAAAAGTTTATTATCGGCGCGAAAAACTATTCTGTATGAAATTTCGCAAAGACGTTATGTAAATTGTGTCTTTTTACGATACATATCGATTTCCATCAAATTTTCACAGAATATTCGTCGCACTCTCACAAATCCAGAACAGTAGTGGTCATAACTATTTGTACTATTGGGTATATCGAACCATTTTTCGTCGTATTGGAAATTTTATTGCCCATCCAGGCATGTTGATACGAATGAAATCGGTGCATATTGTGCTCCGATATTTACAAAATACTAGCACACGGTAAGGGAAAAAAATTAATTATCAATTGCAGGTATCTCGGTAAATATATGAGATAATTCTTAGGTATAAAAGTTAGTAAAACACGAGTTACGTGCGCTTGAACATTTTATTCACCCGATGTTGCCAAATTTGAGGCCCTCTAGCTGTGCCCCTGTCTGATATAGGGGGCCCAAATATAAAACATAACTTATCTAAAACCTCTTCATCTACCATACCAGGTTTGGTCGCAATCGGTTGTTTGGTTAAGAAACAGTCGAATTATTTCACCTTTTTGTATTCGTACCACTGTGCAGTGTTTTACAAAAACAGACGAAAATTGTCAGACTAGTATTGGTATTTCGTCCATAACTTTTATAAATATTGAGTCTCCCAAAAAATTCTTGATATGTGAGAGTGCGACGAATATTCTGTGAAAATTTGATGAAAATCGAGGGGAGAGCAATTTTTCTACAAAGCTTTTTTCAAAAGAAAGTTCCTTATTTTTTTTTTTTTTTATTGTCCAAAAAATTTTTTTTACAAAAATCCATTTTAATACTATGTAAACTTTCCAAAAATCGTTTCAGCCGTTCGAGATTAATTACAAATTCTGTAAAATACAAAAACTACTTTTTTTAATTTGTTCAAAAATTAAAATGCTCTTAAAATTATTTCAACAAATGTTTGAAAAAAAATTATTGCGAGATCTTATTTCACCTATTTGTAACTGCTTCTAAACATTTTAGCCAAAAATAAACTACATACATAGGTCGATATTAAATATTCTGACCCATATCTAAATCCGAACCGATTTTTATTAAATTTAGCATATGTAATTAGGTTTAAGTTTAGGTTAGGGTGGCAGCCGTATTTTTTATACAAGCTCACATAGACCAGTTTAGGTCCCTAGTGTCAGCAGGATAAGGTCTAAGACATTATTTAAAATTGAATCATAAATTACCTGAAACCTTAAGGGCTTTATGCGATTAGTTTATATGCAAATGTAAATCTAAGAGGCAGTTTCGCTCAAAGAGAGCTCTTTATAAACTAGTATGTTTAGCAATGTCATTCAATGAAAATGGATGTTATTATCCCCTAACCATAGAGAGAATGGTATATGTCATTTGCTACGAGCCAAAGGTGTAACACATGGGAGGAGTGACATAAGAGCCCAAGTATGTTTCGTGGAAACTCGATTTGGGTCATTCTAAGTCTACTCCTTCTAGTACCCCCCCCACCCACAAAGGGTTAACGTTTGTGAACTATTTATGCGATTAGTCTAAGTTGAGCACTGCCCGTCCGTTTGTCTGTCTGCTGGCTGGTGCGCACGTTAATTCTCGAAAGGATTAACCGATTGACTTGAAATTGGGTAAGCGGTAATATATTTCTCCATCATAGGCTAAGTTCGAAGATGGGCCATATTGGTCTACTCCTTCCAGTACCCCCCACCCACAAAGGGTTAACGTTTGCGAACTACTTATGCTGACGGGCTGAAATGCCCCTCATCGAAACCAAACTGTTTGATATACAAATTTTCGATAGTACGAATATCGGTACTGGAAAGATCTGTTAGGCTGCCTAGAAAAGCCGACTCCAGTATGTCCAGTCGTCGTTTACTCAGAGCGGGGCAGTCGCATAGCAAGTGCTCAATGCTCTCCACTTCTTCCTCATCTCCACAGCTTCTGCAGAAGTCATTAGAGTCAATACCCAATCTTTTGGCGTGTTTGCCGATCAAGCAGTGTCCCGTCAGAACTGATACTAACATAGACAATCTTTGCCTCTCTAGGGCGAGGAGATATATTGATCTTCTCAGGTCATACCTTGGCCAGATTTGTCTAGCTACTCTGCAGGTGCCGATTTCTGTCCATCTTTCGTTGGGCTGCCTGATTGCCTCTTGCCCAAGCCAAGGTTGCACGTGGATAGTTGCGCACCAATATATGCAAATTCTTCGAGAATTTGAAATGTCTTCCCTTTCCTAGCAAGTTCATCGGCTTTGCAGTTCCCCGAGATATCCCTATGCCCAGGCACCCATATGAGGTGTATATTAAACTGCTCATCCATTTCGTTAAGAGATCTGCGGCAGTCGAGGGCTGTTTGTGAATTTAGCGATGTTGCCTCCAGAGAATTGATGGCAGCCTGGCTGTCCGAGTAAATTACAACGCCAGTGTTGGTTACTATTTGCGACTCAGCCACTTGGCTACTTCCCATATTTCGGCTTGATAGACACTGCATGTATCTGGTAGTCTGTGAGCTATATCCAATCTAAGATATGCACAGTGTACTCCGAAGCCAACCTTTTCATAGCATATGTAATTACTGCCTCATAGAACGTTAAAGCCTATATACCGCTTAAATGCCAAATCGGGATGTATATATGTATGGGAGCTATATCCAAATCTGAACCGATTTAAATAGGCTTCATACTTGATGCAGGAAAGTGATATGTACCAAATTTCGTACCTTATACCTTGCGAACACCTTAAGATGGCAGACTGACGGACAGACATGTTTAAATCGAATGAGCTAGTGATTGTGAGTCGATCGGTATACTTTAATGTGTGTCTAGCTCTACTATTTATAGATGTTACAAAAAAGTTTTTTTTGTTTTGAATTTTGAGAGTAGTCCCATGGGGTATTACTTCATTCCAAACTATAGACGTCCATTTCATCCCGTACTTCTAAACAATTTTCAATAAAACTTATCATATAGCAAAAGTCAAAAAATCTTCGATATTATTAAATGGTATTTTTGGATCAAAACTTATCATATATGAAAAGTAAAAAAAATGTTCGATGTTACTAAAAGGTATTTTTGGATAAATAATATTGCAAGAGAATGGTTACAATGGGTCTCCTTTTGTTTAAGCCTCGCAAAAAGCTCAATACTGATTTGTTTATAATTTGTTTATGTATATAACGCCTCTAGCTGTATATGGAATTAAAAAAAAAACTTTAGCATACAAAATGTTGGGGTTTGATTTTATGGAATAGTATGCCTAAATCTACATAAAACAAGTTCTTAGGTCTCGGACACAAAAAAATGTTTGTTGGTAAATGTTATCTTCAAAACAAGTAAGAATGTTCAGTCGGGTAAACCGACTTAAGGATCCCCTCACCTTCAGACCCAAAAAATATTCATAAATTTATTTATTTGTTTTTGTTTTAATTAAATTGTTATCAATTTAAATTGCATTTAATAACTGTAAAGTATGTACTGGCATTCAAGTTATAAGCTGTTAACTGTTGGTGCAAAATGGTCCATTTGTGTGGGAGGTACCAAAAGGGGCGTGCCCATGACGTCAGCTTTTCTCTGGACTATAGTTACTACATATAAAAACATTAAACTGTACAAAACTTCAAGTATTTGTAGGAACTGATATTAAAGCTATAAGCAGTTAACTTTTGGTGCAGAATGGTCCATTTGTGATGGTACCAGAAGAAGCGTGGCAACTTTACAGATTTATCTTGATGTGTTACCGACTAATAAACTAATACTATGTGTGGACTTTCAGAAGATTCGAGTAAGTAGTATAGATGTTATTAAGAATCAATATTTTACTAAATGTTAACCCTCTGTGGGAGAGGTACTAGAAGGCCAATCTTCGAACTTGGCCGGAGATAGAGAAAAATATTACCGCATACAAAATTTGAAGTCAATCGGTTAATACTTTCGAAAGTTATCGTGCGCACAAACGGACAAACGGATGGACGGACATTGCTCAAATGACGTACGAGTACAATGACCTAAAACGAATTTCCGCCAAACATACTTGGGGTCTTAGTGCACTTCTTTACATTTTTGGCTCGTAGCAAATGATATATGTATACCTTCCTATCTAAGGTGAGGGGATAAAAAGGCCGCATTTAGCGATATACTCGTATAATGTGTCGTTTCATCAGTTCTTCCTATAAACAGGGTATCGAAGCTATGGAATACCGTTGGGAAGAAGTGTATCGAGCTAAAAAGAAGAATTCCCATCCTAAAAGTGTTATCATGTCTTCTGGATTTCAAATCGATTTTATAGTTCAGTAGATGTTGTTCGAATCAGTTGAGTAGTTTCAGTATAGTAGTTTCGGAGAATTTCATTTTTCATACTTACTAATATTGAGATTGGGATTGAACGCATCATTTCATAATCTCCATAGTGCTTAAATTTCTATTTCTATTCGTATATTTGTAATCACTCATGAAACAAATAATTTTCTAAAAATAGACATAAGTCACTTTCAATTGAACATACATATGACATTTTATTGCATATTTTAAAAACTTAATCTGTTTCAGATCGTTATAATGGAATAATATTATTTTGATATTTATGTGATACTGCCACACATTATTTTGTACGACTGTCAAACAGATATGTTTGTTTGTACATAGAAAATATAATCTGGCATTTCAATTGGCAATTATATTTATAATTCCCATGGAAATCATAAATCACTGTGAATATTGTTATGTTGGTTTGTTGCTTTTTTGGCTATTCAAAATTCAACCAATTTCACTTCGAAGGCCAGATTTCATTTTATCTATGGGTAGATGTGTGAAAATAGACACATGCACACCAACACGCATATACATGTACATCCTTGACAGGACATATGTACGTTTATGAGTATCACAAGAGAATTCAAGCGTTCGAAACCATTTGTCTTCCTAAAATGAATCTCTAACTAAGTGATATAAATTGTTTTATATTTTTTATACTTATGAATAAACTGGAGTTTAAAATACGACTAAATATAAATAGTCGAATATTGTGTTACCAAATTGTATGCAAGATTTTAATTAAATGCGAAACATCGTATCTATACCATACATCACACTGTGGTACAGGATGTTATAACCATATGTATTTGTTTCCACACCCAACAAGAGATAAGATAGACCCCCAGTTTATTACATAAATTAACTTCAGTCGCCTTCTGATCTACTTTTCGTCCGTCTGTCTGCCCATGTATGCGTGTATTCAGTGTACAGGTCGTAATTATTGCCTGCTCAAAGTAAAATTTGTCTCGCATATATTGTTTAGTCTACGGACAAATCCAATTGAAAGTTGTGAAAATTCAAATGATTTCAACGAAATTATTTTTGATTTTTCTCAAATTTCTTATTTTAAAGATTTGTTTGTTTTGATCTGACCTGCCCAATACAGCGATCCAGCATATACTCGGACAAAATTGCAGCTTTCTATCTCTTGAAGGAGCTTCTGTGGTCAAGTGGTTGAAAATCACGAGGCGAAAAATCGAAAATCAAAGTAGCCTATGATATTTTCTACATATGTATATACTCCCATTAGTTTATCTACACGGGGAAAAATCGTCTTTTTGGATATGTTTGAATCAAAAGAAAATATATTTGAAACCCAAATTTTTAAATAATATATATTTTTGAGGAAATAAACTACATTTGAAAAACAATAATATTTACTTGGAACGCATATATGTATATCAACAAAATATAATTGCAAACTAATTTTCTCAAATAAAATATGTGTTTATATACAAATATAATTATTATTTCGGAATTTCTCCAAATATGTGTTTTTTTTCAAGATTTTCAAAATGTTGCAGATTTTTCGAATTTAATTTTTCATTGACTTCGACTTATTGCTTACAAATTTAAAATAGCATAAGTAGCATTTATTTTCGTTTTAAAGGACAAAATGTTTAATTTCTATTTATTCCAAGTCATCATTTGTTGTCACCCCATCAAGCAGTACATCATTATGCAAGATTATTTAGTGAAAAACATAAAACTTGTCTTAATATTAAGGTATTGATAAATTTTCTGAATACTTTAATGCAAATAAATATTTGTAATAGTCCCAAATAAAAAAATAGTAGGACGGAAACAAAGATTTGTTTGGAAGCAAATCATCGCAAATATATAATATGTGTATGTGTGCCAAATGTAATATATTTAGAGTGTAACCTAAACATTTATATATTTCAAGCATATATGTTTTGGACAATATACTGCAGAAGCGGTTTTTTTAGCAAGTATCTACCGAGTTTAAAGGAAATTGATAAGCGTCGTTTACACGGAAGAAAATCGTCATTTTTGATATGTTTGAATTGAAAGAAAATATACTTGGAAACGATTTTTTTAAATATTATATATTTGTTAATAAATAAATTTTATTTAAAAATCAAGAAATTTTGTTTGAAACGCATATATTAATACAGGATTTTCCAACAAGAGGTTTTATTTCGAATCACCCGGTATTTCGGTAGCTGTCAATTTTAAAGCTTTTATTCTTTGACATTTGACAAGTAGAAATAATGTCAAATTTGGATCAAAATTGTTAATAAAAAGCCAGCAAGGAGGAGCTCGTTAATATATCGATATCAGAAACGAGAATAGGCGTATCCAATAAATACAAACAAGTATTCCTAATTATATTCAGTCAAAATTTGGTGTTATCCCTCAAAAGTTATTCACAAAACAGAACAGGTCATTCGATTAACATCATAAAGGAATTCCTCACAAATTTAAAAAATTAATCAAACTTTGATAGCCTCTTCTGAAAAACTACATTTTTGCACTTAGCATAGTTTAGAATGGAGGTATTGATATGTTATGTGTACTGATAAACGCTTATAGTTCGACACATTGCAGTGTATTTAAAGAATCTACTGTTTACCGAAAAATAGGTGTATTTGTTGAACCCTTTCTGGTACCTCGCACACAAATTGACAGTTTAATTTGTGTAATGTTATGTATTACATTACTCACAAAGTGAGGGTATACCTTAGTCGCTTTACCCGACTGAAACATTCTTACTTGTTTATAAACAATTTAAGGGTAAAATTAGATCGAATCTGAGATATCGCAATTTTTATTTTCGTATCCGCGAAAAGTGACTAAATAAACTGTTTTAGAAAAAATTAGTATTTTTATGAGAAGTACGCGGATAAAGCTTTATCAAATGATATTTTCTATTTTCAATATCTTATGGTTTGTAGCATTAAAATTGACTTGTTCTAAGGGAACAAACTCTTTTTCTGAACTTTTACCTCGCCCCCTGCCTCCAATTTTCATTTAATTTTTTAATATTGTGGGACATTACTCCCACATTCTAGAGCAACATTTTCTGAGAATTTGAGAAAGATCTAATTTTTGACCAGAGCATAGTGAGGTTTAACCGACTGAAATTTCTTACTTGTATTACTGGCTTTAATTTAAATATTGAATCTTTAATTATTTCTGCACTAACTATTGGAATCATCTTTAATTTTAAAGATGGCAAGTAATATTTACTGCGTTGTTATCAATTTAACTACAAAGGTATAATTTTGTGTCATATGTTTATTATGTCTTGCGACTATCTTAAAATAATCTATTAACTTTTTCAGCAAAAACCAATTCTTAGATGGACATTAAACATAATGCATCCTTTCTTTTAAAATTAATGCAACCAATAAAAAATGGCAAAAGAATTTTAATACAAAATTAAATTTATGATGAAAACATTAATTTGTTTACGTAAGTAGGACCTTATACTGTACTGCAAATTAAATCATATAAGTGCTTTGTCTGAAAGCTTTATTGTGACCCTAATATAAACACTCACTGCTAGAGTACATAGCAACTATGAAAAGTAATTTAAAAAATGTCTAAAAAATTAATGAAAACATTTCCCTTGCTCAGTTTTTGTTCCGCACTTTGCATTAGCAAATATTTTTGGGGTCTACAAATGGACGTGGAGTTCAAATTGGTGTATTGGTATTGTTGGCGGTATGTGTATGTGCGCGATTGTTAGTGCGAGTACGATTGTGTACGTTAGTGGCAGTCTGTGGTGGTGTTAGTTTGTTTAGGTCATTCGGTTAGTTGGTACAAAATTGAATATTTGTATGTGTATCTATCTATATGTCCGTCCGTGTGGTTTGTCTGCAAACTGGGATGTGTAACTGCGTTCGTGTGCCACGCCAATGCGGTATATGCAAAAGGTCTGTTTTGGAGGTGAATAAATGCAAATAAATGAATGTTTGAGTTTTGAGAAATGAAAATGGAATTTCCGAAAATCAACACATACATTCTTCATATTCCCCTCCCGTAACCTCAGTCCGGCACCATCTCTCTAACACACACAAACAGAGATGAAGCACACATGCAAACACACTACACATTTAGATCCATATATGTGCTCCAGAAACGCATGTGTGTATGCAAA
The DNA here is from genome assembly GCA_963930755.1 of Eudasyphora cyanicolor. Classification (NCBI taxonomy): domain Eukaryota; kingdom Metazoa; phylum Arthropoda; class Insecta; order Diptera; family Muscidae; genus Eudasyphora; species Eudasyphora cyanicolor. Next base: position 118,197,248 of record OZ005736.1, read on the forward strand.
TACACTTTCACATTCCCACACACACACACACACAATAGACTGTGTTTATATGTGTTTGTGTTTGTGTGAAAAAGGCTATTTATACGTTTATTTGTATTTAAGTTGGTAAAATAAACCAAAACTATTCATTCAGCAGAGCAATATTCAAAGCATGCATACTTTTGGTTTTATATTGCTATGGTTGTTTATTAGGATGTAACGAATGTTAATATTTTTATTCGAATGCAAAATCACTGGTAAGAAACTATTAGTTGAGTAAAACAACTGAAGTCTGCCTCTGTATATGTAACTCGATAGGTGCTCATAGTGTTACGAATTAAAAAATGTTGTTATATTGTCAATTTAGTTCTTATTTTATACACCATACTGTGGTTAGGGTAATAAAAAAAGGTTTTAAACAAAAAACCAGAGGTTTTTAAAATTAAAACCAGTAAGGAAAGGCAGAAAGTCCGGCGGGGCCGACTATATAATACCCTACACCTCCCTAACAATGCGATAAGGGTCATTGCCATAATAATTTGGAATAATTGGTAAATGGGTAGAAACATATTATCTAATTCTGAAACGATAATCGCTAAATTAAGCAATATTCGTTCCTAAAGTGAGAAACATCTTTCTGGAAAATTGTAATGATCGGAAGTAAAATACAACTTCTATAGCGGTTTGATACCAAATCAGGAGGAACATATATATGGAGCTTTAATATAAATCTGAACCCATCTTCCTTGAATACTTATTCATGTAAAAAGACCTCCTTCTGTCGAATTTCGTACTGATCGGATATAAAATACAGTCTCTACAGCGCTTACATGTCAAATCGTGGGTAACATATATATGGGAGCTATATATATAAATCTGAACCGATTTTCTCCGAATTTGGCAGTATTCCTTCATGTAATAAGAAACCTCTTTCTGCCGAATTTCGGATATAAAATACAGTTTTTACAGCGATTACAGGTCAAATCGGGGGTAACATATATATGGGAGTTATATCTAAATCTAAACCGAGTTTCTCAATTTGGCAGTATTCCTTCATGTAGAAAGAAACCTCTTTTTGCCGACTTTCGCACTGATCGGATATAAAATAACATTTTTACAGCGCTCACATGTCAAATCGGGGGTAACGTATTTATGGGGGCTATATCTAAATCTGAACCGATTTCTTCCAAATTTAAAAGTGTTCATTCATATAATAGGAAACCTCTTTCTGACGAATTTCATACTGATCGGATATAAAATACAGTTTTTACAGCGCTTACATGTGAAATCGGGGTAACATATATATGGGGGCTATATCTAAATCCGAACCTATTTTCTCCGAATTTGGCAGTATTCCTTTATGTAATAAAAAACCTCTTTCAGCCGAATTTCGCACTGATCGGATATAAAATACAGTTTTTACTGCGCTTACATGTCAAATATGGGGGCTATTTCTAAATCTGAACCGATTTTCTCCGAATTTAGCAGTATTCCTTCATGTAATAAGAAACCTCTCTTTGCCGAATTTCGCACTGATCGGATATAAAATAACATTTTTACAGCGCTTACATGTCAAATCGGGGGTAACGTATATATGGGGGCTATATCTAAATCCTAACCGATTTCTTCAAAATTTAACGGTGTTCATCCATGTAATAAGAAACCTCTTTCTGCCGAATTTTATACTGATCGGATATAAAATGAAGTTTTTACAGCGCTTACATGTCAAATCGGGGCTAACATATATATGGGGGCTATATCTAAATCTGAACCGATTTTAACCAAATTCAATAGGGATCGTCCTTGGGCAAAAAAAAATATATGTGTGAAGTTTCGTCGAGATCGGACCATAATTGCGACCTGTACTTTGATTACAAGAATACATGCACAGACGGACAGACGGACAGACGGACATAGCTAAATCAACTCAGAAAGTGATTCTAAGTCGATCGCCTTTTTGGGTGTTACAAACAAATGCACAAAGTTATAATACCCTGTACCACAGTGTGGTGTAGGGTATACAAAATGGTGGACCGTTTTTTTCGCAGTAAAAACCCGGTGAAAACGAATTCAACAAACTTTTGTTCAATATACTGTTATAGCTTAAATTACAGAATGAAATCAATTATCCTACATATATCTTTTTTGAGGAGTTGCTATTAAAATATTTTCAGCCCACACAAACCATCCATTTAAATCCATCCGTTATATATATCATTTGCTACAGACCAAAAGTGTAACACATCGAAGGAGTGACCTAAGACCTTAAGTATGTTCGGCGGATATTCGTTTTGAGTCATTTTAAGTCGAATGAGCAATGTCCGTCCGTCTGTCTGCTGGTTGGTGCGCAATATCAATTTGATATTTTTTTTCTATCACCGGATAAGTTCGAAGATGGGACATATTTGTCTTCTAGTACCTTCCCCACAAAGGGTTAATATTTAGTGAAATATTCATTCCTTAATAACTTCTATACAACTTATTAGATTCTTCTGAAATTCCACACATAGTATTAGTTTATTAGTCGCTATCACCTCAAAGAAAATGGGCGAAGTTACCACACGTCTTTTGGTACCTCCCACTCAAATGGACCATTTTGACCAGTGCATAAAAATATTTGAAACTTTGTCCAGGGTAATGCTATAATGGTACCTATAATTCGATGAAAATCTGACGTTATTGCCACGCCCCTTTTGGTACCTCCCACACAAAGTTACAATTTTGCTCTAAAAGTTAACAGCTTATAACATTAATACCAGTGTATAAAAATACTTGAAATTATGTGCACTGCAATGCTTTTATAGTGCCTACAGATCAGTGAAAAATTGACGTTGTTTCCACTCCCCTTTTGGCACCTCCCACACAAAATGATCAAATCGTACCAAAATGGAATAGCTCATAACGTTAATATATCAGTGCACATAAACGCTCTTAATTCGGCACAGTGCACTGTTTGTAAAGTGTCTACTGTTCAGCGAAAAACAGGTATTTTTGTTAAACCTCTTCTAGTACCTCCCGCAAAAATTGACAAAATAACTCGTGTAATAATCCATATTACATTACTCACAAATACCTTAGTCGGTTTAGCCGACTGAAACTTTCTTACTTGTTTTTATGGTACTTTCTAATATGGATTATATGCACGCTGAAAAAAATCGCTTCTGTAGTATATTGTCCCAAACATATTCGGCTTGAAGCATATATATGTTTATGGTACACTCTAAATACACACAAAAATTATATATTTGGGAAGATGTTGTTCTAAACAAATCCTTGTTTTCACCCTAATACCTTTTATTTGGGATTTTAATTCCGAAACAAAAATGTATTTAAATTTAAGTATTCCGAAAATATCGAACCTTAATTGTGTTAAGTTTTTCAGTAATTTAATGATAACATTAATTTACTCGAAGGATTGAAATAAATGCTGACATGAAATACCCAGAAATTTAAAATGAGTCCCTTAAAACAGAATGCTGATAATGGTATTTTTGACTGGGAGAAATAATTCGAAACGAAGGAAAAATTAAAAATGAAATTAGAAAAATTCACCAAAGTTTTGAAAATCTTTCTTAAATTATATATATTTGAAGATATTCCTAAACAGTAATTTTATTGGTATATAAATACATATTTTATTTGAGAAAATTAGTTTGCAAATATATTTTGTTGTAATATATTAATATATGCGTTCCAAGCTAATTTTATTGATTTTCAAATAAAATGTATTTACTCAGAAATATAAAACATTTAAAAATTTGTGTTTCAAATATATTTTCTTTCGTTTCAAACATATCAAAAAAGGCGATTTTGCCCCGTGTGTGAACCAAAAAAAAATTATGTCGTATTCAAATAACAATGCATCTATATAAAACCTAATTACAAATCTTCTCATTATTTATGAATAAAAGCACAGGGAGCAGTTATGCTATGATACCATCGAGATTTAGCAGTAACTTCTGCTTTCGCTCAGAGAAAATTGTGAAAATCGGTTCAGATTTAGATAAAGGGGTGTAATGGTGGATAGCTTCCCTAGTGCACCCTGGGTAAGGCCAAATGACATACCAAGTGGTGGTTTTACTTAAAAAACCCCACGAACATTAGAGTGTAATGCGACCTCGTTCCCAACGTTGTATGGTTTGGAGTCGGGGGTAATCGAATTGTACGAATCCCTGCTGATACATGGGCGTCTCAGTAAGTAATAGGTGTTGTGCTACCCAGTTCATGCCACAGTACCGGGAGTTAAGCGGCGGAGGACACGTTTCTTCTCCGCAGTGTTATGCGTACCTTGCTAATCGGACTTTTCGGTTCACAGTAAGGGGTTACCATGGACTGTGTTTTCACGGCTGATTTTGCTGATACGTGGACGCCTCAGCAACAACGCAACCTTGTCACGTTTTTGGGGGCTATGACGTGATGGACCTACACTACCCCCACATTCGGGGGACCTACGTGAAATCATTAAAACAAACAGGCACAATACAACAGCAACAACTATCCGATACGAAAACTGATAATGATACAACTAAAACAGATACAACGACTATGACAAATACACGAGACCTCTTCTAAGGCGGCAGCATTACCAGTCATTTAGTTTTACTACACACAGAATACAGTTTGGTTGCCTCAACCAAATTATTTGCCAACTGAATTTTGGTAGTTCTGTCTACTACCATCCATCAGGACAACCAATATCAGGACAACCAATATTTTGGTTGTGGTATGCTTCTGCTTCCATGCTGACAACAATCATATTTGGTTGCGCAGACTAAGAAAATGGTGGCTAAAATTATCTGTTGCAGTTGCCACAACTAACTGTTTTAAAAAATTGGTTGTTCTGACAATTTGTCAGTCATATACTACCGACAATTAATTAAAAACAGTTTTTATTAATTTGTATTTTATTTATTGAAGAAAGCACAAAACAATTCATAACAAAATTAAAAATCCCATATTATAAATTCATCACTATTATGAGATGTGGAAATATTTGACACAAATTTTAGTACACAAAAAACCCTGTGCTTTCAATTTCATGATTGTTGCTTCTTTTTTTTATTTATGTAAAAAATTTTTCACAACATATTCTGCATTCCACACATTATTATCCACACGAGATTATTTTTGATTACATATACCGTTCTTGAACAAAATGTTGAAGATTTATTTATGTCGAGTAATTTTATTTTTTGTTTGTCATGTATCAACAAAAGAACAGCAACCAATCTTTCGGTTGTATTTCCCAAAATACATTTAATTATTCTAAATTTGGGAAATGATTGGGATAACCAATAAACGATTATTTATTAATATATTATCTGTTGTAGTAACCAATTATTCGTTGCAATAATAATCTTTGGTCTATTGATACAATTTCTGTTGTCAAGAATAAAACATTGGTTGTTACAACCAAAAATCGTTCATATGGTACTATAATGAAAATTTAACATTGGTTACCACAACTAACCGAGTGTCGAAAACAATCTTAATTCGATTGATACAACCATCGATTTAGTTGCAAGCATTTTCATTTGATCGTATCCATCTTATTATTGTAGTTTCAACAATTTATTTATAAATACAACCGACAGACGGTGTAGGTAATATACTTTTTGTTGCTATTACTAATTTTTCATTGTTACAATCGAATTCCAACCAATTATTATCCTGGCGTGGCACCGCCCATATAAGCCAAAGTTTGAAATTTAGATATTTTTCACAATATGTTGGAAAGAGTGTTGCAATTCTGTGTATATGTATATAGTGGTAGACTACGTGATTGGTTCAGAAATGGGCGGGATCGGACCAATGGGAGTGGCCCCGCCCATATTAGTCACATTTTTGAATTGAGATATCTTGCAATTTTTTTGGCGATAGTGCTATAATTTTGTACATATTTATCTGATGGTAGTCTACCTGATTGGTTTAAAAATGGGCGAGATTGGACAAAAGGGCGTTGGCCCGCCCTTATAAGCCAAATTTTGAAATTGAGATATCTTGCACAATTTGTTAGAGAGAGTGCTGTAATTTTGTGCATATGTATCTGGTTGTAGTCCACGTGATTGGTTTTTGCGAGAGTGCTGTTATTTTTGTGTATATGTATCTGGTGAAAGCCTACGTGTTTGGTCTAAAAATGAGCGGGATCAGACCAAAGGGCGTGGCCCAAATTTGAGCAATCTTGTACAATTTAGTAGAGACAGTACTGTAATTCCTGGTACCTGGTGGCACTCTACGTGATTAGTTAAAAAATGGGCTAATGGGCGTGGCCCCGCCCATGTAAACCACATTTTGAAATTGGGATATCTTGCACAATTTGTTAGCGAAAGTGCTGTTATTTTATGTATATGTATTTGGTGGCAGGATTCGTGATTGGTTCAAGAATGGACAGTATCGGAAATCTCAATCTGGGACAACGAAGTGGACCGGGTCCAGCTACTTTCTCAATAAAACCGTCGTAAAACATCTTATCATATAGTCTGATCGGTCATGAATAAAGCAAGACCATTCCCAAAAAACTGATGCATAATTTAAAAAGTTGGAGCTAATTTCGCAAGTAAACTCACATAAACAAAACGTTTTCTGGTTATAAGAAAATTATTGTAAAAAAAATAAAATTTTTCTGCCAAGAAAAGGACTGTATTTTCATGTAAATTTTAACAACGTAAACAAATAAATATTTCATGCGCCTCTATATGATTTTATACCTCATAAAGCATGCCTTAAGTTGATATGTATTTTGGTCGAATTTGTTTTTCATTTCTATCTTCCCAACAGTTCAAATTTCAAATATATGCCTAACTTTGAGCAATCATTTCATCATCTAAATATTAAGATATTTTGTGTATATTTTGGATACAATATACTGAATATGTGCTCAACAGATTGGCATAATATTTTTTTCAATATTACATATGCCATACAATTTTAATTTTGGGCACAATTTTCGATTTCCGCCCATAGTGCGCCGGCATCCAAAAGGACAAAAGGGTTTAGTGGCAACGCTACTCCTCGGTCCTTCGCTGACGTGACTAAGGACAGAATGATACTGGCAGCATAAAACAAATACCGTTTAGTAAAATTGGTGAAATCATCACGGGATCGGATGAATCCAGTGGGGACGAATCCGGTGAGAATGAGCTTCTAGCGGACACAGACGACGAGCCAAATATAACAGTGGTGGCGAAACCTGACAATGGTTCGGTTCCTACAGTTAAACCTCCACCACTCTAAGGCTGCTTCACCTTCCTTAAAAGACCTGCTGATACAAGAACATTGAAATCACTGTAAGAAGCGTCAAAAGAAAAGAAAAAATACCTAATTGTGTGTAGTAATGTCAATGCACACCATTATATGCGGGGTAGTACTGATATCAACGATCGGTGCGAAATACTTATGGAATAGGTATTGGGTGGGCCATTTAAATTTGAATCGGCTATAAAAAAGTACTGATAATTTTTTCAAATTTCTGGTTTAATTGGAAAGGTTGAACTTTGTCATTTAAGAATGGAACACAATATCATTCATATGTCTATCGCGACTGGCTCGGCAGTACCATATCCAATCAACCCAATTGTTCAGTACATTTTCGATTGTTTCGGGTCGAATCTCTTCAATAGCAACTTCGATTTCACGTGTCAATGCTTTGCGTAACATTTATCCTTAATGGCTCCCCACCCCTGAATAATCCAAAGGGCTCAAACCACAAGTCAAAGTAAAATTTAAAATGGCCCACCCCATATTATGTGGGCCAGAATATTTAGTATCGACCTATGAAGTTTAATTTTTGGCTAACAAGGCAGCTGCAAAATGTTAAATACACTCGCTATAAAACATTTTTTAGGGTTTTACGAAATTTGTTATTGCTCTCGAACGGCTGATCCGATTTTTGCAAAGCTTACAGTATTTTAAAAAAACATAATGGGCCATTTGTTGTGGTTTTTTTTCAAAAAAAGATAGATTAACCGTCTGTCTGTAGATGTATTCTTGTAATTTACGGTACGATTGACATAGATTATTTTTCGCCGCAAGGACGATCAGTATTTAAATTGTTGAAAAAATCTATTAAGATTTAAATATAGATCCCATATACATATATGTACCTCCGTTTTTGCTTGTGAGCGCTGTAGAAGTTTTGTATTTTATTATTGATCATTACTAAATTTGACACAAAAGAGTTTATTAATCCAATAATCGACACGGGCAAGTTTTTTGAAAATCAGTTTAGATTAAATACAGCTCCAACCGGTAAACGTTCCTTTCGATTTGGTACCAAAATGCTATTGAAGTTTTATTTTAGACGGGATTATTATGAAATTTGGCATGGAGGATTTTCTTGATGCTGAAATTAATTTTTCAAATGTGAGAAAATTGGCTCAGATTCAGATCGGAAGGAACGTATATATACGTTTTGCATAAAGACATTAGTATGACGCCACACAAAGTCCAATTGGTTCAGGAATTGAAGCCAACTGACCATCCAATGCGTTTTCAGGAGTTTTTTTTTTATAGCATTTTCAAAAAAAGTTATTTGGCGGACCCTTTATAAAATTTGATAATTCCAAATCGAAAGTCATTTGGAATTATCAAATTTTATAAAGGGTCCGCCAAATAACTTTTTTTGAAAATGCTATAAAAAAAAAACTCCTGAAAACGCATTGGATGGTCAGTTGGCTTCAATTCCTGAACCAATTGGACTTTGTGTGGCGTCATACTAATGTCTTTATGCAAAATTCGTCTCAATGATGTCCCAATGTTCAATTGTTGAGAACGACGGTGAATTGATGTTAACGCACACTTTCTGCCACAGCAGCAATATTCTCGGGTGTACGCACTGTTTTTGACTTTTCACGCTTTGTTTTATCGATGAGGATGTCAGTTTCTTTCACTTTTTTTCACAAGATAACGAACATACGGAGCTGACGGTGCTTCTCTTCTTCCAAAATCCGTAAGCAATTTTCGCACACATTCTGCAACATTACCATGATTTTCAAAGTAATGTCGCAATATTCGTTCAGCGGAAGGATAAAACTTATTATCTGTCAAATCAGACATGAGCTAAGCGTTACCATTCACGAAATAAGCACTAGTTGAAAAAAAAAACGTTACATTGCGGACCCTTTATTATATCATTAAGAAATTTGACAGCGGGTAGTTTCTTGATCGAGAAAAGCACACTGGCACACAATTCCCAAAGTAATCTAGAAAATTCCCTCTAAATCTAGTGTACTGTACGAGTATGTGTTAAAGTTCGTTGATTTCATAGCTATGGAAAATCTTATTATTTACTTCGGTTATTAGGATTTAATATAGAGGAAGTTATTGCGGCATCTTAACGTTATTGTACAAAAGAGAATAAGACAAACAATTCCTTCAGTTTGCCCCAGACAAAATTAGAAAAAATCTAAAAATTTCAGATAATTTTACTTACAAATTTCTTGTTTCTCTAAAGCATAAAAATTAAAAATTTTAAAAGTCACATAGAAAATTTGCAGTTTTGAAATTCGATAATTTTCCATGAAATGAGCGTTATATGAATAAGAACTTAACATAAGAAGAAATGGCATTAACATCGATAGTAACCAGTGACGTATGAATAACGTGAACATTATGTATACGTACCTTGTTATAAAATCAGGATACAACCACAGGCTGTTTAGTACCAAGACATGTTATTTCTATCTTCTGATTTTATGAAAACAGCTGAGACTGGTAGATCGTAGTCTGCAAAGATTAATAGCTTTGTAGATTGGCTGTAACGTAACATTTTCACAAATTTTAACAATTTTAAAGGCACGTGCACTGTTTTTTAAAAAACATACAAAATGTCTGCTATATGCTCAATATATGCTGTCTGCAAAGCGCCCAAGTGACAGTTTACGATGGCACTTCTGCACAAGTGAGGCGAAAGAGAGAAATTTCATGTCTTGGCTTCTCAGCTCCTTTGAAACTCCGCCGATTGATTATATCACCCATTACAATTTTGGTATGTAATAGTGTATTTCTGTACGAAAATAAAAATGTTCAATTAGTGACGTTATCTTGGAAATGGGTTCACTAATTCTCTATTTCCTAAATCCAATTGGAGCTACCTACAAGCGATATAAAGATAGGTATAACAGTTTGTACAAGTTAAAAATAATAGTTTTTGTTCTAATTTATTATACTTCAAGCAATGCTTCAAATTCTTTGTAATTTAACTTGTATCACATTCAGAGATATACAAATGACAAGGTTCTTACTATTCTAGCTTTGTGGAAGGATACAATTTTGGCTTATGTTTGAAATTTATGTTAAAAATGGTTTAATTTGAAAAAGCTTGCTAACAATATTAATGACAAATTTGACCCCATTCGTTTTTCGGAAACATTCTTCAGGATGTTTACTTTAATACAAATATTTTATATTTCTTTAAATAATTTTATATTTCTTTTAATAATATGAGCATATTCGAAAAACTGTATACCAAAAATGTAAAAAAATGCCAGGTGTGTAATGAAGCCATTATTTTTCGGTCTAAGGATCTTACCATTGAAATGACACGTTCATCTGGTTTTATAAAATATAAATTACTAGCGGACCCGGCGAACTTCGACTCGCCCCAATTTAACGCCTTCAGATAAACTCCAGAGTGATAATAAAACACAGATAGTTAACATTTTAATGCGATTTGTTTAAAAGGAATCGAAATCAGTAGAGAGCGATGTGATAAACAACAAACAACGAAGACAGAAGACAGGCAACGTACAGATGACCGTGCGAAAAACAGGGAAATTCGAGATTAATTCCACAGACTTCCTACGATTGGTCTTGAGATTTATTGATTGTCATCACAAAAGCCAATCGTACAGGGAACTGAATCCGCTTGAATTGGAATGAAAGTTCAGTTGGAATAATCGGAATTCGTGGGATAAGGACTTTCTCTTGAATTTTCTCTTGATGATCGTCGCCTGAATCACATTGTCCATCAGTTTCATAATGGACAACCGCGAACAATTTCGGATGATTCAGATTCCTCAACATGATTATGATCGATTCCACCTTCAGCTGTAAATTATGCGGCGGAGCTCCTGGCACATCAAGCGACGTCGGTTTTACTTTGAATAATAAAATGCATGCTATCGACGTCCTTATTCTTCGCTGCTAATATTGCCCGTTCACTAATCTAATCGAGATTTGGAAACACTTTTGTGATGAGTTCCTCCTTCGACGATGTGAACTCGTAAAAATTTGCCGGGATCAATATCAATCCAGTGGAAACATCAACAGTAATTTGGCCATTGCCAAGCGCCAACAGTTGTTTCGAGAATTCAAGAGCCGATGAGTCGTTCTGCAACGCGACTCTCATGTACGTGGTCAATTTCAACTTCTTGACATGCCGCCACAAAGACCACGATTTCAGGCATGCTTTCATTTCATCGGCAGTAGATTTCGGGATGACGGGAAGCGTTTGACGAAAATCTCCGGGCAGCAATATCATAGACTCACCAAATTGTCTCAAATCACGTCGTAAATCCTTTATCGTTCGGTCAACTGCCTCCAGAGCTCGTTTATGCGCCATCGTGCATTCATCCCAAATTATGATTTTGCAATGCCCGCAATCCAATAAGATAACCTTACCTCTTATACTCAATCTTATTATCTGAAAAAATGTTCGAATTGATAAATATCGCGTTGAATTTTAATTGATCGTAATGCTTGTACCGTTTGCCGATGTGATACGCGAAATCAGTGTAACAATACGCAAAACTCGAATGAATTGCAGCAAGAAAAATAGCACATACTCGTACATATGTTTAATAGAAAACTTTTTTGTTTAATAGAAAATTAATAAAACAAATTTGGATTGAAAAAGAGAGCAGTAGATAGGAACAGTAGGAATCTCGCAAGAAATAGCATTTTTGGATTTTCCCAATTTTCCGACTTTTCCGGAGGGTTTTCCCAAAATTTTCTTTCGTAACAACCTTCTCCTGGCAAATACGAACAACTGAAAAAAAAATTGAGCCAAATCGGTCCAGCCGTTCTCAATTGATGAATTACTATACATTTTTCACACCATTTTTATATATATAGATAACATTACATAACAATTTTCGCAGAATATTGAACGTCTAGTTTTTGGATGAACCATGAAGCGTTTTATTCTAAGGAGAGCTATTTTAATATCCTGAAATAATCCTGTCATTCTGATTACTATGCAAAATACGCTAAAAAAAAGCAAATTCATGTTAACCTTAAAACCTACTTATATTTTTTGTAACGTCCGCAACGGAACTTTCGTCGCGAATATCGCATTCATCAAAAATATTTAGGTAAATATTTAAATGTCATTTCAAAGATCTCTGAAATAAATTTTGTTGCTCAAGGTTATATGAAAATATTTCATTCAGAACGCCATAGGGATGAATATTGGTAAAAATGCGTACGAATGTCACGTTCGCAACCAAGGATTTGCACATATATATTAGAGAGAGTGATGTTAGTTAATACGGTTTTTACTCAAGGACGCCTGAAACGAGTTCGATTATTCGCATCGGAAGCAACTAGGCAATGTCCAGCCTGACTTCAAACTGCAGTGAAAAAAGCAATTGAAACTCCTCTAAGAGCTACAATGCTGAAGTTTTTGCATGATGGATAGATAGACTCGAGTGCTGCATAAATGCCGGTCTTTTCAAAGAACCGGATTTTGGCCAGTGGTCAGTTCTTGCGCTATCAATAAACGTGAGTGTTATTTATATCCTTTCAGGAGCCTTTTATTAGAAACAAACCTAAATCTTTATAAATATGCATCATAACGAAGAAAATAATACCTATTTCAAAACAAAAATCTGTGAATAAATATAGAAATTACATATATCACATTCGGTAGAAGTAAGAGAATTTCAACAAGTTCATGTTCTTTAACTCCCACTATTGTGAACAATGGAATATATCATTTGCAGCGGACCAAAATGTAACACACCAAAGGAGTGACGTAAGACCTAAGAATGTTCGGCGGATATCGGTTTTGGGCCATTTTAAGTCGAATGAGCAATGTCTGTCCGTCTGCTGGCTGTGGCTTACGATAACTCTCGAAAGGAGTAAACGATTGATTTAAAATTTGGTATGCGGTTTTTTTTCTCTGTCTCAGGCTAAATTCGAAGATGGGCTATATTGGTCCACTCCTTCCACATTGGTCCACCCCTCCCCTCAAAGGGTTAACATTTAGAGAAATATTGATTCTTTAAAAACGTCTATATTACATATTCAAATCTTTTGAAATTCCACACATACCCAGCAAAATCTTGGTAAGTACCTGTCATTATTCCCTGCATTACGAAATAATGACATCTCATTATTCGCTGAATTACTTTCGGCTTATTAATAATGACTTACCAATAATAACAGAAATAAGTGATTTTTTTATCAAAATAATTTTAGGCAAATTTTAGTATAATGCAATTTTAGCTATATGTGGGTTATTGTAGAAGATTTATTTATTTTCAACAAGTTTTCCAAAAATACGTGCAAATTGAATGAAAATACCAAAAATATTTACGTATATCGCATGATGTTAGACCATTGAAGAATTTTTCACATGGTGGTTTGGGTTCAGAAATTCGAAATATGCGCAACAATATGCACAAAATTACTTTCAATGGCCATCTCTACATATCTACCATATCTACTACGTATTTTGTAACTTATTGTTAATGCATTATTCAAGTACTTAAAATCGTGAAAACATAAGCATATATTTGTGTGGTATGCCTATGCTACAAATAAGTACTTATTATGCTACTTTATTGTATGCTTTTGGGAAGTACTTCCCTCCAAAGACATCCCCATGTTAAAATAATGAGAAAAAAGGCTAAATAATAAGTACTTACCATTATCTAACTTTGCTTACTCGTTGGATTATTTGGTAATGAGAAATTTTGCTGGGTATGTACTATTAGTCTATTGCTCGCTACCACCTTGAGAAAAATGAACAAATTTGCCACGCCCCTTTTGGTACCTCCTGAAATATTGTACAGTATGAGTACTATAAAACTCATAGTCTCCTGAAAAATCGGCATTGTTGCCACGCACCTTTCGGTACCTACCAAACAAAATGACCAAATAAAAAAATATACAAATTTAATTTTTTAGTTTCCCTTACTTTTATAATATTGAACACAGAATTGTAATACCACACAGTACAGCATTTTTCAGCATTTTTCGTTATACCGTATATAAAATTTCTTTTGTCTGAAACAAAGTTGTAGATATTGAATAGGATAAAAAGCGGAAAAAACCTACCCGAAAAAAGTGCATCCAGTGCCTTAAAAATCGCAAAAATATTCTGTTCTTTCTTATAATGTCCTGTTTGATACGTATTGTGTATTATGACACATATTTTAGGACTTTTTGGGCATTTTTGCGATCCACTGGAAGCATTTTTTTCTCCTATTCAATATCTACAACTTTGCTTCAGACACAAAAGAGATATTGTATACGGTATATCAAGAAAAAAATATAGAAAAAGTGCAAAAAAGCTAACTTGAGCAAAAAAATTCGAATGTCCAATAAATTATTAATTGAGCCGTCTTGACTTCTTATAAACGAATGATGATAATTTTGTGGCTAATTTCACGTACAATTCTCTGAATTGACTCTCAAAATCATGTGTTGTACTGTGTAATTTAAATATTTATTCATATATAGGCATTGTTTTTTTCTTTAGGATGTTAGCTTTCAAAAAAGGAAAAATAAACTATTTTGTAGGGGTTTTTTCTATTTTTTATGATTTTTTTATTGCCAGCAAGATGTTATTGAACAACAGTTACTAAACTTCTGCTTTTACGTGAAATTGATGTTGTCAGCATTTGCAGACCTCAGAATTCTTCCTTTAATTTAAAAGGTATCCCGGCTTTATCGAGCTTATACTTCAAAAAATATGGTCCAAATACTAAAGGTATCTTCCATGCAAATTGGATTCTAGAATTTTTTTAAAAACCCTTACCATAAAAAATTTGTTTTGTTTTCATAAAGCAGTATGCCTCAATCTACACAAAAAAATTTTAGGTATAAGACACGATTTTTTTTGACAAAATGACAAACATTTTTTTTTAAATACTTCAAATTCCGGAAAGTTGCTGTGGAAGAAATCGGTATATACTCTCATCTGAAAGAAAGAAAATACTAGGAGAAGGCTGAAAGGAAAAAATTTAAAATTCGTGAGAATTTAGAGAAAAGCCATTTTTTGGTATATCCGAGTCCCAGTAGCTCCACCCATTTATGTTAAAGGGAGCTCAATTCAAAACTTAAATGCAATCGGTTGACTGATTTAAAAGCGGCGGATTTTTGTTTAATTTTTTTCTGAATTTCTACCAAAGTGCGAAGTTTGAAGGTATTGGTTTAAAAATTCAAATGTATTCCAAGGACCACACTAATATACAGTTATATACAAATAGATATGTTGATATATCAGTATGTATGCGTAATAATAATAATAATGCTGATTAAATACCAACTAAATGTGGAATATTCATGTTTCATATAAATTTCTACAATCAACTGCGGTCATACGAGGGTCACTATAATGGAGAGTCAGACTTTAGGGGATATTAAATAGAAAATGTTAGTACAAATCAAAAATAGAAAAATATGCTCATATTTGTAGGGCGAATGAAAGCATGTAATAGAAATTGTAAATTGCATTAACTATTTAAAATCAAAATAAAACATTTGAGGCCAACCCTCATATCACATGCATTTGTAGTTATTTTTTCAAAAGAATAATTTTAATTGGAAAATATAGTTTCAATAAGTTATATTTGTAGTCTTAATACTCAAATAAAAATAATGCATATATGATTTATTCATTTTCATTTCTATCTCTCTTTGCAGCAGCGACCCAAATGAAGAAGAATAACAAAATTTGCAATCTCAGAAAAACAATAAATAATTAAATTGGCAACAGAAAACAATGGCAATTGTATAATAAATAAATATATATATGTATATATAAATATATACACATATGAACACAACAGACTTCAGCAAAGGCATATTAAGAGTTTATCCTCGGACTCGTAAGTGAAAATTTGCGCTTTTGACAAAACTTCATCCCAGTCATCATTATCATCGCCTCATCATCGTCGTCACTGATGAAATATGGATTTTATACAGATTTTCTGGAGTTATCTTCTGGTGCTGCTAACAAAAACATGTGGTAAGTCTGCGAATTTCCATGCATTTTTCAAATACTCGTATGTTTGTATATTTGCGAAGTTATGAATTCACTTTCCGTCAAAAACTTTGTGCGTAAATGTGACTTCAAGTGGCAGAGAAGACTGCAACGACTTCCGAAGATTTTCGCTTATGAATATTCAATGTAAAATAGTTTAGAAAGTAATATGAGTGGCAGTTTCCTTTTATGTAGATATTTGAAAACGCACTTTTTACTTGTGAATTTAGTTTTCCCATATAATAACTTTAATTTCAAAAAGTTTAACGCTTTAATAAGAAATACAGATAAGACTTTAAAGCGTTTGTCGTTTGTGACAAATCGTTGATTCTAGGGATTTGTAAAACCGTACTATTTACTTTGAAGTAAGCTTTAATTTAAAGAAAGTCGTCGACATAGGATAACTTTATTGTAAAGGGTGGTTAAATTGTAAGTCAATTTTTTTCTGCATTTCATTTGACATTTCTCAATTTCGGACTAACTCAATTTGAACCATGGAAAGGTACACAATCGAGCAACGAGCCTTTTACGAAAATGGGCGTACAAATCAAAATGCATTTCGTGCACTTCGTGATGTTTTTTTGATCAGCACAATCGACCAAATGTGTCCACAATCGGGAGAATTGTGCCCAAATTTCAGCAAACCGGGTATGTAGGAGATGTGAAAACACCTGTGCATGCTCGTCCAGTTCGTTTGGCGCGGCTTATGGGCTGGCGACGTCATCGGGCCATACTTCTTCGAAATGAGGCCGGTCAGGCAGTTACTGTGAATGGTGTTCGTTATCGTGAGATGATAACGAACTTTGTATGGCCCGAATTGGAAGATATGGATGTGGACAATATGTGGTTTCAACAGGACGGTGCCACTTGCCACACAGCTAACGAAACAATGGCTCTTTTGCGCAACAAATTCAATTGCCGTGTTATCTCACGTCGTGGCGATGTCAATTGGCCTCCAAGACTATGTGATTTTACATACTTGAACCATACCAATATTATCATAATAAAAATAAATGACAATAATTTCCTAAATAATTTGTGATTTATTCAAAATCAACATTGGCCCTTAAAATTCAAAAACCCTTTACAAAGAAAAATTACTCAAGAACAAATTTCAGTTCACCCCTTACAAAATATGTTACTTAAAAATAACTTTAATTAAATAATGGGTCGGAATATTTAATATCAACCTATGAAGTTTATTTTTGCCTAAAAAGTTTCGTCACTCCGTTTGTAACACCTCTAAATTTATCACTCCGTTTGTAACACCACTAAATATTGATCTGAGACCCCATAAAGTAGTATAGATATTATTAATCGCCGTAAAATTCGAAGACGATTTAGCCATGTCCCTCTGTCCGTCCTTCCGTCCGTCTGTTGTAATCACGCTACAATCTATAATACACAGAAAAAACAATTTTTTTAATTCAACAACAATTTTCAAGAACTCAAATACAAAAATTTTCAAAATACCTGTGATAAAGAAAATTGAAGTTTCGTCAACGAAAATTGTGGCTCGTTCATTGAATATTTTTTCCTTTTTTACTTAACACATATATTTTCATTTCAACGTCAATGTTTGTAATTTGTCTATTAAAATTATTTTTGATTTTGATCAACAAATATATTTTCAAATCATTTATTGAAAATATGTTGCCTTTAAATTCAAAAAATATATAGTCATTTTAAAAACCAAATTTGTTATTTGCTCTGCAAATTATGGATTTTATACAATTGTATGCAATTATTGATTTAAACAATATTATATACCGAAATTTATTTATATTTTAGGATATTTGTTATAGTGTAATAAGAGTATGTTTATCATATGTATGTACTTATATAAAGTCGTACTGACATCTTCCTCATTTACATTTAGGCGCAGTGGGAACAGAGCGTGCAGATTCCACAATAAAACAAATAACGTTGACTCTAAAGACGAACGTATAAAAAATACAAAACATTACGAGTATGTTAATAATCGATATTATTTGATGCAATAATACCTTACCTTCGTCGCAAGAATCTAATTTTTTCCGTTTTATACTTAAAGATGAGGAGTATGTTTTTGACTTTATTAAAAACAAAATCGTTGACTTATAAAGATGTCACGCAGGTAAAGTTTAATTTGATCAGCACTTCTGCCAAAACAGGTTACTTGCTGCAATATTTTTGGAACGCAAATGTTTTACTGCCTTTACTTAATTTCTCTCTGGAATGAATAACAAATTTGAGTTAAAAGCCAGTAAGGAAGTGCGAAATATACCCTTCTAACCTTAAAGAGCAGATTAAGAGGTACTGTCAAGTTTTACCAATATTGTTTTTCTAATGACTAGATTATAAATCGGATGTAGGCATGTATATACGCAACTATATCTAAATATGGACCTATTTTCTTGAAATTAGACAACGTTAGTTTTTTGCTCAAAACTGTTATCTATTGAATCTTTTAAATATAGGGCGCATAGATGAAAAATCGGGATATAAGAATATGCAGTCTATATCTAAATTTGAACGGATTTTCTTTAAAACCGTTAGGAATAACGGAAAATACAGCATCTATAGTCCTAAGAGGAAAATCGGAAGGCATATGTGTTTGGGGGCTATATCTAAATTTTAGCTGATTTGTTTGGAAATCAGTGGTATCACTGGTTAGTCCAAAAGCTTCCCTTGGGTTGAATTTTATACACATTGGTTAAAAAAAGTGGCTTCTATAGCTCTTAGATGCCAAATTGGAAATACATACATATGTACATATATATTACGGATATATCGAAATCTGGACCGATTTATATCACTCCCTTCTCTCCTGATACGAATTTTTTTTTTAAATTCCGACTTGTATTCTGCGAACTTGTATTCTGGACAGGCGGACGGACACGGTTAAATCGAATTCCTAGTAGATGTGTACCAAACAATCTAATAATACCCTGCACAACAGTTTCTTAATTTTACTTACCTCCTTATTGACCGTTATACTGTCACTTGAACACTTGACTTTTAAATTAACCACTCTTTACATATATTCCTCTAACAATGTTAAAAACGCGTTTGTTTTCGACGGAAAGGGCACGACAATCAATTTTAATTTTGAAATTTTTAATGACATTTGTATACCCTACACAACACTGTGGTACAGGGTATTATAAGTTTGTTTCACGGCAGATGTTTGTAACACCTGAAAATAACACAGCTAGACCCACCTTAAAGTATACCGATCGACTCAGAATCACTAGCTGAGTCGATTTAACGATGTCCGTCCGTCCGTCCGTCTGTCCATGTAAAGTTGTTCGTCGACTACAGGTCGCAATTTCACTCCGATCGTTCTGAAATTTTGCAGTTTAGAGTATTTCGCGGCTGTTAAGATCGCTATTGAATTTGGTTGAAATCGGTTCAGATTTAGATATAGCTCCCATATATATCTTTCGTCCGATTTGGCCCTTTAGTCCTATAGAAGCTGT
This sequence comes from Eudasyphora cyanicolor, assembly GCA_963930755.1. Classification (NCBI taxonomy): domain Eukaryota; kingdom Metazoa; phylum Arthropoda; class Insecta; order Diptera; family Muscidae; genus Eudasyphora; species Eudasyphora cyanicolor. The sequence continues at coordinate 118,216,898 of OZ005736.1, forward strand.
ATTTTACATCCAGTCGTTTTGAAATTTAGAATGGTAGAGTTTCTTGATCCATGAACCAACATTGCCGAATTTCAAGAAAATCGGTTAAGATTTAGCTATAGCTCCCATATATATGTTTCGTCCGATTTGGCCCTTTAGTCCTATAGAAGCTGTATTTTACATCCGATCGTTTTGAAATTTAGAATGGTAGAGTTTCTTGATCCATGAACCAACATTGCCGAATTTGAAGAAAATCGGTTAAGATTTAGCTATAGCTCCCATATACATGTTTCGTCCGATTTGGCTCTTTAGATCCAATCGTTTTTATACCCTACACCACACTATGGTACAGGGTATTATTTAAGTATAAAATGTCCCAAAGTAAATTTATGTAAACAATTTATACATGAATTACAAAATTTATATATCAGAGTTATTCAATATTACGAGGGTGGTGCCTTTCCTTACTGGTTTTGTTATTATTTTGAAAATTATTTTCCAAATTTCTTTAACGATATTTGTTGAACTTTAAAAATTTTAACGTACAGATACTCGTACATTTGTTAAAATTTTTAACCTGTCTGTTTTTTCTGTGTACTTGAGCTAGGTGACTGAAATTTGGTACATATACTTCTTATATCTGCAGATTATCTAGGGATTGAAAATGGGCAATATCGGTCCAATTTTGCATATAGCATATATATCTTCTCCCCGATTTGACTTGTTAACGTCATAGAGACCACAAATGTCAACTGATCGGGTTGAATGTTGGTAACTGGAGTTTACTTATGCCCGGTATCCTTCACACGAGCAACGGTAGTCATAGGTCCATGTTTTGATATAGCCCCCTACAAAGGTCCCTCTAGATTTGACTTCTTAACGCCACAAAAACCTCAAATTTCATCGAATTGGGCTGACATTTATTATAATGAGTTTATTAGTAACCGTAACCATTCACGTGCGTTCCATGGCTTGTTTGCTTGTTTTTATACTAAAATTTAGTATGACGGAAATTTACCATTTCTGTGCACGTTTTGACATAGTCCCCATGTAGAGGTCGCTCTGAAATACTTTTATTTCAGCCTTAGATGTCACATTTTCTAACCAATTTGGTTGAAACTTTGAAGCTTTTATTTTATATGTAAAATATTTCGCTGCAATTTATTTACTAACATTATTTACTTCTTTACCATTTTAAATATTTCCGGTTAGAGACTTGAATGCAATCAATCGTGAGAGGTGTATAAGATTCGGTCTAGCCGAACTTACTATCATTTTTACTTGTTATTATTCCTTCCAGGCAAGTGGGCAAGACAATCCTATGCTTATGTAATATACATATGGTGTAGTACATTTTCTTAACTTCTATTAATACAATTGTTTAGCCATATCATCCAATATACAGTGCAACTCACTGCAACTAAAGTCTAATTAGATTAAGTGCTAAGTCAAATTCTTCATGAAAATACTACCAACAAAAGACAATGCTGTCCACACCACCAATCGAAAACTCAAATACACATACTTGATAAATGATAAGTCTAATTTTGTTGGCCACTGCCGAAGTACATTTAGTTGCCAGTGCAATATATGTATCTGACGTAATTAAATTTAAACAAAAATCTTGAAAAAGTAATTAGATTTGAGGCCTCAAGTAATTTAGAAATACACTTACATTTCCTATTACAGTACTAACTGCTATTTTTGTAGTACAAGGCCAAAATTACTAACAAAGAACCATTGAAATGGGACCGAATGGAAACATGTAAAATTTTTGCTAGATGTTTGAAATTAAAACTAATTTGCATGCTACATTTAATTTTGAATATTTTGACAAGCCGCAAGCAACCGCAGACACTTCAGACAGACAGACAGGCTGACTTGAAGGAAAGACAGAAGGACAGACAAACACACAGATAGACAGATGGATGGATGGATGTTTGGTTAAGTGTATGGACAGACAGGTCTGCCAACTACGACTATCATAATTATCTGAAAGTAGCTGTCGAGATGCAAACACTTGCAAATGATTACCGACCGACTTCAGACGCTATTCTTTTAGGCATCACAAATGACAACAGACACACAGTCCCTGTCGAGGACGAGGCCGATGGCTACGACGACGACGACGATGACGTTGATGTTCATTTGCCATGCGCTCCCCATTGAGGATTGAGGTGCAGAGAAAGATCAACAACTGAATGTCTTACATTACTTACATACGAGTATGCATTTATGCATTTGCACAACAATATGGCTCAAGAAGAGCAAGATGTACCTGCTCCATTGCTAACTGCATTAGTCTTTTATATGTAGAAACCGACAACTGCTCGGGGATCTGACAGGTAGACAGGCCACCAGTATGCCACAGTGTTTCATTACTATATAAATGGGTAGAAGAAGTAAGAAACTGCCGACTACATTGTATCCTCATAATGCAGTGTGCAAGGCAAAACACGGATGATTGTCCATAAATCGAATTTTAGTGAAAAATATTAACAAATAAATAAACACTAAAAATTACTCAACCTGAATCAGAAATAATTAATAGATATTTATTATACTCTCAGTCCACAAAATGTTGCAATAGGTATTGTCTGAGATGCTCCATCATTTAGTAACCTAAAAAATCTGGGGTGAATGTAGCCAATTTCTTACTGATAATTATGCAAAAACTATTTATTTGAATTTTTGTATACCCTACACCACACTGTGGTACAGGGTATTATAAGTTTGTTTCACGGCAGAAGTTTGTAACACCTGAAAATAACACAGGTAGACCCACCTTAAAGTATACCGATCGACTCAGAATCACTAGCTGAGTCGATTTAACCATGTCTGTCCGTCCGTCCGTCTGTCCATGTAAAGTTGTTCGTCGACTACAGGTCGCAATTTCACTCCGATCGTTCTGAAATTTTGCAGTTTACAGTATTTCGCAGCTGTAAAGATCCCTATTGAATTTGGTTGAAATCGGTTCAGATTTAGATATAGCTCCCATATATATCTTTCATCCGATTTGGCCATTTAGTCCTATAGAAGCTGTATTTTACATCCAATCGTTTTGAAATTTAGAATGGTAGAGTTTCTTGATCCATGGACTAACATTGCCGAATTTGAAGAAAATCGGTTAAGATTTAGCTAAAGCTCCCATATATATGTTTCATCCGATTTGGCTCTTTAGTCCTGTAGAAGCTTTATTTACATCCAATCGTTTTTATACCCTACACCACACTGTGGTACAGGGTATTATTTAAGTATAAAATGTCTCAAAAGTAAATTTATGTAAACAATTTATACATGAAGTACAGAATTTATATTTCAGAGTTGTTCAATATTACGTGAGTGGTGTAGGGTATTATATAGTCGGCCCGCCCGACTTTAGCCTTTCCTTACTGGTTTTTAATTATTATTATTTACTAATGACACGAAACACTGTGTTCATCGCAGCAAGACACACATCACATTTTATTGTTGCATAAATAGCATGAAGTTCAGCATTGAAATGTCGTTGCAAGACACCCACTTTCCCACACCTTTCATTCCCTGCATCTTTCCATCATCTGGAAAGATGACAAAGGCACGTAAGTCTGTTCTCTTAAAAGCATACTTCAGATGTAACAAAATTCTCTACAGGACCATCAGGCGCACTACTTGTAAGGAGGGCAAAAGAAATGAATGTCAATTTACTACCCACCACCACCTCTCCATCTCTTCCTGTACTGACAAAAGGACAAAAAGATGAGGACAACTAATGAATTGTGACACGGCAGAGACTTTTGAATGTTGCAGAGTAAGAGTAATGCAATTATCATTTATCAATGCTGTTCATCTCTGGATGGCTGATTTCTTCCTTTTTAACAAACAATAAAATTTAAGCCATTAAATATTTTGTTAATCACTAAAATGCCAGCACCTGAGACACCACTAAGTGTTGAACATATTTAAGAACACATTTAAAAGTTTGGCAAAACTTTTACCACATCGTTAAGCCATAAATTTCTTTGACGACATTTACGAAAGGCAGTACTGGCGTTTATAGCAAAAATATTTTTTCTAGCTTTCAGTGTAAGATAAATTTATTGCAGCAAATGTCCAGGTAGGGTTTTTTCTTCCGAGTATAGGTGGGTTTTAGTGAAGAAAGCCAAAAACACTTTTCAAAAAAAATCAATAACACTAACGCAGTGTACATAGTTATACCCTATACCACTGTGCGGAATTTACGAGTTTGTGTATTTGATTGTAACACCCAATAGGAGAATAGGTGGATGACCTACTGTTTTGTATTAAATTTTTGTAAGAAAAACATATTTTTGGATTTTTTTTCGCAAACGAATGCTTAGGTCATTTTTCTTTAAGAGCTTTGTGGTCTATTAGAGAAATGGGACTTGATTATCTATCAAACTAAAGATAAATGTCTAAAAACAGTAAGGGCGGAGTCGACTATATGATACCTTACACTATATTGATAGAGCAGAATAAACACACATACATATATGTGTTTTTTTTTGTTCAGTATAATCGACCAAATGTGTCTACAATCGTGAGAATTGTGCGCAAATTTCAGCAAACCGGGTCTGTAGGAGATGTGAAAACACCTGTGCATGCTCGCCCAGTTCGTTTGGTGCGTCTTATGGGCTGGTGACGTCATCGGGCCATACTTCTTCGAAATGAGGCCAGTCAGGCAATGAATGAAGTGTGAATGGTGTTCGCTATCGTGAGATGATAACGAACTTTTTATGGTCCGAATTGGAAGATATGGATGTGAACAATATGTGGTTTCAACAGGACGGAGCCACTTGCCACACAGCTAACGAAACAATGGCTCTACTGCGCAACAAATTCAATGGCCGTGTTATCTCACGTCGTGGCGATGTCAATTGGCCGCCAAGATCAAGTGATTTGACACCGTTGGACTTCTTTCTTTGGGATTATTTGAAAGAAAAGGTGTTCGTCGATAAGCCAGCCAAAATTCAAGAGCTAAAGGATGAGATAATTCGACACATTAACGGCATAGAACCTCAATTATGCCTCAGCGTCATCGAAAACAACAACAGTTAACTTTTGGGGCAAAATGGTCCATTTGTCTAGGGAGCGGAAACTTCGCCCGTTTTTCACAAGTTGATAGCGACGAACAAAGTAATACTATGTGTGGAATTTAAGAAGATTCGAATGAACAGTATAGAGGTAATCAAGGAATCAATAATTTACCAAATTGTAAGCCTTTGTGAGGGCAGTACTAGAAGGAGTGGACCAATATGGCCCAACTTCGAACTTAGCCTGAGAGAGCAAAAAATATTGCATACAAAATTTATAAAAAATTTGAAGTCAATCAATTACTCCTTTCGAGAGTTATCGTACGTACCAGCAGACAGTCATCCAGAAAGACAGACATACGGACGGACAATGCTCAATTGACTTAAAATTACCAAAAACGGATTTCCGTCAAACACACTTGGGAACTTGGGTCACTTCTGCTATGTGTTACACTTGTTTATATATCCTTTTCACTAAAGTGAGGGTATAATTAATAAAATTATCTGGAAAAATTAGATTTTTCGCAATATCTTGTAAGATATCATTGAAAACGATAATGGGGTGAAAAAATGATATTCGAAGAAGATGAAGGCTA